>JAQFVV010000072.1:3839356-4580713 GCA_028023455.1 Epiperipatus broadwayi | reverse complement strand
TATCTACGGTTACCAAGAGATTACGGCTTCGAAACTAACATGACACAGCGTAAGGCTTTATTTTTTTTCTTACATCGACAGTTGTTTATAATCCACATAAGAGGGCGCCAGATACGATTATTTAAGTGTTTTAACTACTCGCATCACCTTACATTCTGTCAAAACGATTCCGAAGTCAAACCCCGCCCGCTAACTCGATACTCTCAGCATGGACCAATCCGATGACTCAGGGTCGCTACACGATTGTCCCTAACAAGACTCCTCCCGGAGAAGACGCATTGACCGCTAATTAAAATCAGCATGTTTCTTTACTAAGTCTATCACGGCAGGAAGGCCGTTTATTGGTCACCGCTGACCTATCAATCTGTTCGTTTACGCCCGAACACAAGGCTTATAAATCACCCCCCCCGCTTTATTGCTTACAACATAAGTTATTGACATTTATTTTCATAGACCCGCCCTCTCTTAAGACTATCTTAACTAGATTACATACTAAAGAAAACATCGTGACTTACGGCGCGATGTTGATACATAAAACAATATAAAACAAATATTAATCTAAATGACGAATCTATCTAATAATTTAAACAATAACTATGATAACAAGTATAAATTAAGAATTTGAATCGTGTGAAATGATTTGATAAATGCTCGAATTGATTATATAATGAACAAGTTTATTAAGATATTAATTTTGTTAAGTTAACCTTTTGTAGTCACACACACACATAAACACGCTCTCAGAGAAACATAATTAATAAATACAAGTATGCATTGCGAAATAAAGTTCATTTCATGGATTAAATAATTCTCTATCCTGACTTTCATTTAAGTTTAAAGTTCATGTGAATAAAAGTTCTGTTATACGATAAATTATCAGACGAGGAAAGTTCAAGTTTGATTTGTACAAATTAGGTAGGTTATTTACGAGATTGCCTGTAAGAGTTCTAGATTGAGTGAGTGATTTAATATAAACATATTTACCTAGGTTTTATCTTGGTTGCGGCGATTATCGGTTGATCCTGGTACACGTGGGAATTTTGCGGAACATATTATCAGCTGGAGCATTCACGAAACACGATGTTATCGGAGTTGCATAGTCCTGGAGATTTTGGTAGCGGAGCGCCGATCAGTCACTGAGAGGTTTATTAGCCCCTCATGACGATCGACGCTCTTGGTATTAATTTCGGAATAGTCATCTTTAATGCCGAGGAATTCGTTGAGTTACTTCAGACCAATTCAGTGGTACGCCAATGGCATAAGCGTCGGATGATGAGCAGGTGATAATAACAACAGTAATGATCGCGTAATAATATCACTATATCAATAAGACAGGGATATCTATGTAGAATAGCATCTAGAATCCTGTTCTATCTTTTTTTTCTAATAGGTTTTGAGGTGTATTTAAAAGGTTTGGTCCATATCTTGGGATCCAATCTACCCCCAGAGTTCCCTGTTTCTCAAGTTGTCGTTAAGGTCCGCGTTAGCATTACTCACTCTCTTTTTTGCTACAGGCAATCTTTATTTTGAGGCAATCTCGTTTCGCAATCAATCTTATTCTTTCACATTTTTAATGCATGCGTGTGTGTGTGTTTTTATTAGAACAATACATACTATTTTAAAATTAGAAGTCGAGCATTTATCATTTCATTAGATCTTTTCTATTACTCTTATTTTAAATGATTTTCTAAAATAATCCCCTGTTAAATTCCCATGGCGTTTTTTTTTGAAGGACAATTATACATTTTAATTAAGAAAGCGAATTTTGATTTCTAACGGCAAATTATATTTATCATGTTAAAGAAACAAATTATATTTAAACGTGAATTATATTTATCATTTTAAGATAACAATTATATATTTATTATTTATCAAATTGACTTATATTTATTATTTAAGATTACGAATTATACTTATTATTTATGCAAGTGAATTATCTTTATTATTTAAGGAATAAACTACATTTATTATTTACCAGCTTTAATCATTTACTTTATACGTTTACGATCTGCATTTTTATGGGTGTGTTTTACAGCGGTATTTTATACATATATTTTATACGATGAAGGAAACTATTCTAAATTACGATAATGAGGTTATGCGTGTTTTAGGTTGCTTGTTGGTGTGTGTATTTCTTGATGCTTTCTGGATTTAATATTGATGTAACGCTGTCTCGTTACATATCCCCGCGCTCCGTCTAAAAAAAATCAAAATGCGGGGTTTCGCACTTTTGGATTTTTTTTTTTTTTTTGTTTGTTCTTCCCGTTTCCACTGTTTACTCCGGGCAGCTTCCTGGGATTCGCCCTCCCCTCACTTAAGGAAATACTTTGGCAGGTTATATGGTCAGGCTCGGATTTGATCTCTACGAATTCTGCTCGGCGTGCCATAGTTGGTACATTTTCCCCAACCTGGTACAGGCACCCGGGCGGAAGGTGGCATGGGGATGGACATTTCCGAGGTCCCGCGATGCAAGGTTACGACTCTATAGGGCCTTTCCTGACGGCCTATCTAATGGGAGGCAGGGGGATGGACCTTTCCGAAGTCCCCTCTGCGGAACACGATAAGTGGGCGGTTGCGAACGATTTGGAACCTAAATATACGAAATATCCGAGCTCTGTACCTCCTAGCACAAGGGTAAGTAGTGAGGGAAAGAACAAGGTCGCTTATCTTTCGTGCCCCGTCTCTCTCTCCTTTCCTTTCGTTGGTCTCCGTGTTTTGTTTGTTTGTTTTTTTTTCTTTTTTTTTTTTTTTCATCAATACGTTTTGGTTGACGGCGGGCGATGTTCTTTAATTTGCTGGCTTTCAAACGACTAGTTTACTTAACGTGAATAGTTTCCTTGCGTTAGTTACTGGTTTAAATGGAATGACGGTTTATATAACCCCCTCCCCCCCCTTTGTTTGTGTGTGGTGCGATGCTATATGTGTTTTTCTTCCGGTCCGGGGTTATTTTCCTACGATAATCGCCGATTGTTAGTGGGACTCCATTATCATATTCCAGTGTCAGTCTGGGTCCGTCAGCATTTTTTTTTTTTTTTCTTTTTTTTTTTTTTTTCAATATCGGTCTGGTGGTAATTTTCTTCTTTCTAACTCCGGTCTTGGCCTTTCCATCTGCCTTCCCCTCCCTTCTGCGCGTTCAAACCTAGCTATCGCATCTCCCATCTCGTGGATGCCCTTATCGCCCGGCTCAACATCATCCGTCTGATGTCCGTTGGCATATTATGTCTTACTATCGAGACGATCTGTTCTTCAGTCATCTGGTATGCCGGCAGCTGTTGGAGACCGGCCACCTGCCGGTAATAAAATTGGGTGATAGTCTCGCCTAGTTTGGAGCCGTACTTCTCGTTCGTAAGGTGGAAGTAAATTCCTTCTTGCCGGGTGGAGTTCCAAAAACCCCGTAGCATCTCCTCACGGTACTCCACGAACGATCTGGGTTTGAATTCGATCGTCCTCCACCAATCCCGAGCCGGTCCTTGTAAGTACGTGCTGGCAATACCGATTTTGTCCTGTTCTGGTTTCGTTGGTTCCGAAAAAGAGGTTCCGCACGCTTTCTATGTGGTCGATGGGGCTCTCGTTCTCGCCTGCTCTGAACGTCTCGATTTTCACTTGCCTTTCGGCCCACGACTGGCTTGGCTCCCGTTTGTTTGCTTCCCGTTCGACCCTCTTTTCCAACTTCTCTAGTCGTTCGGTTATGATATTTCCCGGTTCATCCCGTTGTGGTTCGATTTTCTCCATCCTTTTATCTATCGCCTCCACCTTCTGTGCGATGTCCTCTAGCCCCGCCTTCGCTGTTACTGCCTCCCTCTTCACCTCTTCTATTTCGGCCTTTGCCGTGTCGATTTCTATTTTCATCGAGGCGATCTCATTTTCTACCTCGGTGATTTCGACTTCTTTTCTGTCCTGCTCCTCTTCTGGCTCTTCGGTCTCTCTCCTCGCTATCTTCCGGATCTCCCTAATGAGCTCCTCTCTCTCCTCCCTCATAATTTCTCTTATCATCTGGCCCATCATTCTTATTAAGGTTTTCATGTCCGATTCGGCCTCTTCTTTCACTTCGGCCTTCTTAAATGTTATGGGGCTTTCCCCCGTTTCCTCCCACGTGACATCCGTACTACTGTCCATTTGGTGATCGGTTTCCTTACTTTTTTTTTTTTTTTTTATTTGTATTTGCGGTTCTTTTTTTTTTTTTTTTTACTTTGTGATTTTATGGTTTTATGGTGACAGCGACTGATCCGCGTCCGCTCCCTTATCTCCTGCTATGCTTTATTTATTTTATCTTGCTCCGGTGACTTGTTTACATATTTGCAATGTTAAGTCTCGCCGCGATTTTGTTCCGTTTGTTTATATTTTATCGCTAAAAAAAATTTTTTTTCTTTTTTTTTTTACTACGCTTTTTGTTTACACTTTTCCGCGTCTTCTCCCAGTTCTGCCGCTTTTGCTAGTATTTGGATTTGCCTTTTTTTTTTTTTTTTTTTTTTTTAGACGCTTCATTTATACTAGCTTCACGTTGGAAGCGCCAAATGTAACGTAACCCCCCCTCTTTTCTTTCTTCTCGTGAGATATCTACGGTTACCAAGAGATTACGGCTTCGAAACTAACATGACACAGCGTAAGGCTTTATTTTTTTTCTTACATCGACAGTTGTTTATAATCCACATAAGAGGGCGCCAGATACGATTATTTAAGTGTTTTAACTACTCGCATCACCTTACATTATGTCAAAACGATTCCGAAGTCAAACCCCGCCCGCTAACTCGATACTCTCAGCATGGACCAATCCGATGACTCAGGGTCGCTACACGATTGTCCCTAACAAGACTCCTCCCGGAGAAGACGCATTGACCGCTAATTAAAATCAGCATGTTTCTTTACTAAGTCTATCACGGCAGGAAGGCCGTTTATTGGTCACCGCTGACCTATCAATCTGTTCGTTTACGCCCGAACACAAGGCTTATAAATCATCCCCCCGCTTTATTGCTTACAACATAAGTTATTGACATTTATTTTCATAGACCCGCCCTCTCTTAAGACTATCTTAACTAGATTACATACTAAAGAAAACATCGTGACTTACGGCGCGATGTTGATACATAAAACAATATAAAACAAATATTAATCTAAATGACGAATCTATCTAATAATTTAAACAATAACTATGATAACAAGTATAAATTAAGAATTTGAATCGTGTGAAATGATTTGATAAATGCTCGAATTGATTATATAATGAACAAGTTTATTAAGATATTAATTTTGTTAAGTTAACCTTTTGTAGTCACACACACACATAAACACGCTCTCAGAGAAACATAATTAATAAATACAAGTATGCATTGCGAAATAAAGTTCATTTCATGGATTAAATAATTCTCTATCCTGACTTTCATTTAAGTTTAAAGTTCATGTGAATAAAGTTCTGTTATACGATAAATTATCAGACGAGGAAAGTTCAAGTTTGATTTGTACAAATTAGGTAGGTTATTTACGAGATTGCCTGTAAGAGTTCTAGATTGAGTGAGTGATTTAATATAAACATATTTACCTAGGTTTTATCTTGGTTGCGGCGATTATCGGTTGATCCTGGTACACGTGGGAATTTTGCGGAACATATTATCAGCTGGAGCATTCACGAAACACGATGTTATCGGAGTTGCATAGTCCTGGAGATTTTGGTAGCGGAGCGCCGATCAGTCACTGAGAGGTTTCTTAGCCCCTCATGACGATCGACGCTCTTGGTATTAATTTCGGAATAGTCATCTTTAATGCCGAGGAATTCGTTGAGTTACTTCAGACCAATTCAGTGGTACGCCAATGGCATAAGCGTCGGATGATGAGCAGGTGATAATAACAACAGTAATGATCGCGTAATAATATCACTATATCAATAAGACAGGGATATCTATGTAGAATAGCATCTAGAATCCTGTTCTATCTTTTCTTTTTAATAGGTTTTGAGGTGTATTTAAAAGGTTTGGTCCATATCTTGGGATCCAATCTACCCCCAGAGTTCCCTGTTTCTCAAGTTGTCGTTAAGGTCCGCGTTAGCATTACTCACTCTCTTTTTTGCTACAGGCAATCTTTATTTTGAGGCAATCTCGTTTCGCAATCAATCTTATTCTTTCACATTTTTAATGCATGCGTGTGTGTGTGTTTTTATTAGAACAATACATACTATTTTAAAATTAGAAGTCGAGCATTTATCATTTCATTAAATCTTTTCTATTACTCTTATTTTAAATGATTTTCTAAAATAATCCCCTGTTAAATTCCCATGGCGTTTTTTGAAGGACAATTATACATTTTAATTAAGAAAGCGAATTTTGATTTCTAACGGCAAATTATATTTATCATGTTAAAGAAACAAATTATATTTAAACGTGAATTATATTTATCATTTTAAGATAACAACTATATATATTTATTATTTATCAAATTGACTTATATTTATTATTTAAGATTACGAATTATACTTATTATTTATGCAAGTGAATTATCTTTATTATTTAAGGAATAAACTACATTTATTATTTACCAGCTTTAATCATTTACTTTATACGTTTACGATCTGCATTTTTATGGGTGTGTTTTACAGCGGTATTTTATACATATATTTTATACGATGAAGGAAACTATTCTAAATTACGATAATGAGGTTATGCGTGTTTTAGGTTGCTTGTTGGTGTGTGTATTTCTTGATGCTTTCTGGATTTAATATTGATGTAACGCTGTCTCGTTACAATATATTATTAGTAAAAATCAGTCATATATCACATGACCTATATAGCTTGTATTACCAATATGTAATATATAAAGAGCCTGTTACTAGCTCTAAACAAGCTTAATTTTTTTTTTTTTTGAAAATTATGGAACACTAAAATTAAGAAAATTATAGAACTTTAAAAGCTGATAATGACTTTTTCTTTCTTCCTCTTGCTATTATAAAAAAAGATTATTTGTTTATTCATTTATAAAATAAGATGTATCCAGGTTACATAAAGGTCATCTTTTTTAATTGGTTGTTTTAACAGTTTTTTTAAGATTTAATAGGGTATATGACCATAGACTTTCACACGACCCACCACTCTCCACTCTATCTCAGAACCCTAATACACTTGAATACATATATGTCGAAAAGATAAATAATCACCAATATATGTATTTCATGCTAAACCAGCAATCAGTTGGTCCAGATTATCATCTCTATACATATATGCAATAAGTGCTCAGATATATATTAAGATAGCCAATCTGGTTTAGCATGAAATACCTATATTGGTGATTATTTATTTTTTTGACATATATGTGTTCAAGTGTATCTGTTAGGAGATAGAGTGGAGAGTGGTGGGTTGTGTGAAAGTCTGTGCTCATATACCCTATATATTACATATATTGATACAGGTATGTAATAAGCCTGTATTTCAATTATTTAAGACTTGATGTAAATTAAACAAAAGATTTTAATATTATAGAAATAATTGTGAGAATAAAGACAGCCTTTTTCAAATTGGTCGCTTTAACATATTTTTTTTTTTTTGCATTGTAGAATTACTTGCTTTGAATAAAATTGTACATAATCAAATTAAGTCTCTAAATTAAAAATTTTAAATATACCTGTTATATTAGAAATGTGACAATATTCCATACAACTATTAATAGCAGAATTAGTGTGAACTATACAATATCAAGCTATATGACTAATTATATTCTAACCCAAATTAAATGTAAATATGTTATTGTAGCATCTATTTATTCACCTCACTAAATATCACATTTCAAACATGAATTTATCTAATCACAGTTTCTTCAAAATTTAAATACCATACCTATTCAGTTCTGTACTTTAGTTAAAAGCACATGTACGGATTTTTTCTTAGCATTTTTAATTAATGGGGAATTACTTCCCATAAAATATCACGGATTATTAAATATAAAGGGTGGAATTACTTCCTTTGCATAAAATGCTCATAATATAAATTATGGTTTAGTTAGGTATAGTTATTTACGTAATTCATTAAATATATTACCTCTTTTCTTTGCAATTATAATCCTAGATATATAAATATCTGAACATTCATATGTCTAAATATGGTTAATTTTTTTTTGATTCTGTCAAATTCATTATTTTTATAATTTGTTAATGTAACCAATTAAAAAAAAGTAATTTGTTAAAGCAACCAATTAAACAGGGTTGTGGACAAACATTCATACAATAGACAAAATAGGCATTTTATATAAGAGATGATATAAGTCAAAAGTATATATAAAAGTATTTGTTTCCACAGTATGTTGTGAAATGGATATTTATTACTGGAATTAATGAGATGTTTTTGATAAAACTGATAAATATATTTTTTGAAAAACATTCATGAGAATGCGGTAGGTGTAAAAAACAAAAACGTGAGATAAACTGATCAGAGAAGAAACACATCAGCAGTTTATTCTATTCTACACCTTTCCTGAAAAATCAGTGCAGAGTGATTCCATGAAGATAAGAGAAAATTCTGGTTAGAATAAATTACCACCAAATAATTTGAATAATTGTATTTTGTTGACTGTTGTAAAGTATTTTTCAATACTCTATTCACCTCAGCAAGTATGATGACACTATCTAATGGAAGACTCTATTATGAATACATAGAATCCAAAACCACACTAATCAAAACATCTGGATTGCAATCAAATCCAAGATGAGTGTTGAAGTTGCATAGAATGTGACATGGCCTGCTTTACAGAAGAAAACCATGCCTAAAGAAAGAAGTAGATTCCACCACAAGATCTACTGTACACACTAACATTACCAATATCCAAAGAGGACAACCACCATCTTGGATAGATTAATAAAGACATTTCTACATATAGCAAAAGAATGATATCTTCAAAAACCATGGTTTAAAACTTTATAATTTAACAGTTGGTAAGATCTTATCATTATAGTTATCATAAGACTTTAAGTTTTAATATTTATAATAATTATTATGGTTATCTGGTGTTGGTTGCAAATGTATATGCAGGTAGTTCATATTTTATTTATTTATGGTAAATAAATTATCTTATTTTATTATTACTAACCCATTTAGTTTATTTGGTTTCTGGACTCTTTCTAAACATATCCCCAAAACCCCTAGAAATTATGCATTCAACTGGAGGACATGCGAGAATTAATAAGTCGTCCAGATATAAATTTTTTATTTAAAAAGTTTGGCACCTTAAGATTTAATATTATATTAGAAAAACAAAATACTTTTGGGATAATTACACTTAACATAATCTTAGTGCTAGGTCTGAAATCTATATATCATCATCATCATCAGTGGTTACATTAAAATGTATATATGTGTGTGTGTGATTTTTAATCATTTCTCATCTGAATTTATATTCACGTCTACTAATTGCCCCTTGTAATATATATATATATATGTATTTTACTAATTATATTTATTGTAGTGTAATGTGAATACTGTCCATTAGGTGGAATTGCTGTAGCTTAGCTGGTCAAATATGAACAAAGTGATTATACAGAAAGTGGAATATTGGTTTTTTATGCTGGGTTTGGGAAAAGATAAGGGGGATTGAGATATAAAGGCCATAGAATTGATAAAGATTATGTTGTGGAAATGAGATGGAGCAGATTATGGGAAAATTTAGGGTGGGGAAAGGAAAGGAAAAGCAAAGTGGCTAACAAGTTTCTCTGGCATAGTTGTTGAGAAATTCCTGACTCCATTTAAGGAGAAATCAAAGTGTATCACATCAGATCAAAAGAAATTGGCTAAAATAGATAATTATAGGGAGAGAATGAAATCGAAATAATAAATTGTTGGAGGATATTATTAAAAGTGGAAGATATGAGAGTAAAAAAAATTGGAAATACAGTAAAAGAAGAAATATAGGGGGGAGAGAAATAGTATTTACTAGATGAGAAGGGAATAGAGTGTATCTCTAGAGAAGAATTAGAGAAAGATAATCTTAAATAAGTATGTAATGGTTATAGAAAAGATGTTAGACGTCAAGGACAGAGTGACAGCAAACATGAAAGCATATAGTAATGGGAATATTAGGTTTTTAGAAAATGAACTAAGTGATGTAGATAAGAAATTGAAAGGTGGAAAGGCAAGAGGTTTGGATGGATGGGCAGCAGAGATGGTAATGGATTTAGGGTGTAGGGCAAATTAAAACTATCATGTTTTAATAAGATGGAACAGAAGAGAGATTTTCTGAGTAGTTGGAGTAATACAAGAGTAAGACTACTATTTAAAGGAAAGGGTAAGGGTGATAGGAAGTTAAACAGTTATAGACTGATAGTGGTAAGGTCAGTGCCATATAAAGTTTTCTCATTTATGGTGACTGGAAGGGTTGCAAAATGGAAGGAAGAAAATAATATAGTGGGAGAAATGCAAGGACGTTTTTGATTAGATGGGCATATAGGAAATAGTTTATTTGTAGTTAAACAACTTATGGATATGAGTAGGAATACAGGTAGACAGTTATATATGGTTTTTATAGATATAGAGAGATCATATAATAGGGTAAATAGAAATAGATTATGGATAAGTTTGATAAATTTGGGAATGGAAGGAGCTTTAGTGGCTATTATTAAGAAATTATATGAAAATAATTACTATATGTATCAATTGAGCAATATAGAATCAATTCAAGTTAAAAATGGGGTGGGATTAAGGCAAGGATGTCCTATGTCATCTATTTTGTTTTTGTTGTATTTGAGAAAAATGGAGAGAGCAATAGAAAGATTAGAAAGAGGGGTAGAGATACCATTAATATGTGGCAAGTGAGTATATATATTGTTGAGTCATTTATTTGTAGATGTTGCCAGAAAGAAGGGAAGATATGGAAGTTATGCTGAGGACATGTGCAAAGGTGGGTGAATTGTTGGGGATTAAATTTAGTGGCGGAAAATCAAAAATAATGATGATTAATAGCGAGTAAAGAGAAGACAGAATTTTTATTGGAGGATATAAAGTTAAGTGTGGTAAATAGATATGACTATTTGGGAATTGTCTTAAGTAATCAGAGAAATTGCTTGGATGAATGGGAGAAAAAATTGATAAATGAAGCAAAGAAAAGTAAAGGACTGATAAAAAAATTAATAGTGTTCTCATATAATAAGTATGATGTAGCTAGAATTGTATGAAAGAGAATGGCAGTAACAGTGTTAACATATGGTAACAATGCATTATGTGTTAGTAAAGGGGTATTAGATTACTTAGAAAATGTACAAATAGAAGTATGAAGACATGCATTAGATGCAAATGAGTGGATAGCAAAGGAGGCAATTCAAGGAAAAATTGGATGGTCAAGTTTTTACATGAGAGATGGAAAAAGAAAATGAAAATATTCAGTAGATTGCAGTTTATGGATAATAAAAGAATAGCCAAAATAATATTTAATTGAATTATGAATAAAGGGCAGATAACAAGATGGGTGAGAAAGGTAATGCGATATGCAGAAGATTTGGATAAAGAATTTATATCAGTATACTTATACAAAAGGTGGGATGATTGTGTTAGGAGAATTGTTGAGTGTTCTATTGTTAAGAAATGGAATAGAAGAAAGATGCATTTAACAAAGAATAGGGATTTGGAGGGATGGAGAACTAGTATGAAGAGTAAAAAGAGTTTAAATATATATAGAAGTAAACAGAATATTGGGTGCAAGTTAATTTATGATAATAGCAAGGAAAGTAGTTTACTGTTTAAGGCTCGAACGAGATCTTTAGCAACAAGGCAATATACTCATAAATGGAAAAATGTGGGTGATTTAGTCTGCAAGTTGTGTAAGGAAAGCATAGAAAATGTTAGGCATCTGTTAATTGAATGTAAATGTCTGAAAGCAGAAAGGGTACAACAAATAATTAAGTTGTGGAAGAATAAATATAAACAAGGTGGGTTATTGGTTTTTATGCTGTGTTCAGAAAAATGGGGGGTGGAGATTACAAAGATTATGTTGTGGGAATAAGTTGGAGCAGGATAGAGACAAATATGGGAAAATTTAGGGTGGGGAATGGAAAGGAAAGTTAAAGTGGATAACAGGTTTTTCTGGGCATAGTTGCTGAAAGATTCTTGACTTTGTATAAGGAGAAGTCACAGTGCATCACATCACATGTGATTTTACAAATAGTCATATCTATTCACCACACTTAACTTTATATCCCCAATAAAAATTCTCTGTCTTCTTACATCTATTGATTACTCTACTTTGCATTGTATGGCACTACTGTACAAAGAGTTTTGCCTCTGTTTATTTTTAGTTCTATTTCCTATAATTTTAGCAATTCCTAAAACTCTGAAGCATTATTGGTAAACATATTATTTTTACCAGTAATGCTTCAGAGTTTTAGGAATTGCTAAAATTATAGGAAATAGAACTAAAAATAAACAGAGGCAAACTCTTTGTACAGTAAAGCTACACAATACAAAGCAGAGTAATCAATAGATGTAAGAAGGTTTGTGCATAAAATTCCTCTCCAGTGCCTACTCATCCAATATCCCCAGACTAGTTTTTAGCTTGTGGTTTTCATCAATGAGAAGCCTTAGATGTGAGAGCACTGCACCTAGATCTTAGGCTCTTCACTGATAAACACTACAAGCTAGAAACTAGTCTGTGAATACTGAATAAGTAGGCACAATGTTCTTGCATACATTAATTACTCTGATGTGCACTGGGTGACACTCATTTTTAATAGCTTGTATAAATATAGTGAATGGTGATCATTACCTAAAGATAAAAGTTAAAAGACCAAAATAATGTTTAATGGCTTTTCAAGGAAGTTGATAGTAATGAATAAATATTTCAATCAGAATATTAGTACAAATGGAAATATAATAAATGAGATTTGTCCTAGAATTAAACTTGAAAATAGTATTTCTGTAGAAATATTTTTTTAAAAAAATATGCCTATATGTTTGAAAAGTTTTTAATAAATATTTTACTAAAGTTCATAAATCTACAACTTGAATACTTAATTGAAGTGGAAGTAATCTCCCACTGTCTTATGTAAAATGTCAACAACTACAAAAAGATAGAATGACACCAGTCTATCATTTTAGCTCTGTTATTATATAAGATTAGTTTTTTGAAATAGTTTTAAATATACAGTGAATATTGCCTATTATTTTATGTGGAGACTGATTTAGGTTAGTCTGCATGTAAATTGAAATAATAGACAAAATTTTTCATATAGTTTAAATCTATACATCAAAAAACTAAACTTATATAGCAACAGAGCCAAGAGATAGATTGATATTCTATTTTTTTGTAGGTGTTAACATTTTCCATAACTCATTAGGAGATACAGTTACTTAGGTTTCAATTATATATAGAGTTATAATTTATTAAACTTGTATACTTAATAGAATACCAATATAGAGACTTTAGACACCATTGCAAAATACAAAGAAAAAGGGGTGGTGGTGGAGGGTATTAAGTAGGGGTCAATAGAAAAATATATGAGTGAGGAAAACAACATTTGTGTTTGATATCATTTAAAGAAATGACACTAAAATGGAATTGCAGTAGATATGTATTTAGAAGGGAAGATGTGTTAAACTGTATTTTAAGAAATAATTATAAATTTAATCAAATAAAGTGGATAGATGTGATGAAAAAAATTTCTGGTATTACATGAGGAAGAGAAACAATCAGAAAAACTAAAACTAAACTTTCTGAGACTTTCATTTGTGGTGGATTAATAAGGATTAAAACAGTGACGATGAACATACAAAATTTTGAAGACATCAATAAATAAAGTGAAATATGACTTAATACCACAATTTATGATCGCTAAACTTCTATATCAATCTTAATCAATCAATTTCTTCTATTCTTGCAGCATATATAATCCATTTCACTTCCTTTTTTACTAACTTATAATAACATCATCTAAGCCAGATTACTCTTAAATCTTTCACTTTTTTAATTACTTTCAATGCTTTTCTTTCTGTTGTTTTCTTTCCGTAATTGTTTCTCGTACTTGCTATCTCCGATTCATTTTTCACATTTAAAAGTTCCTGTTATCACCTCCGTGCAAATATATTTTGATCTGCATATGTGAACATTTTTCATCCCAATGTATGCACTTTATAAGTATATATTATTTTTTTTTATCATCTCCTCTTATACACTTTAATGCAATCTTTTTCACAGTCAAAATGTTAAGCAAGGAATCATATAAAAAAGATTAATCAAAGTGTTTAAGAGGAAATGATAAAAAAAAAATTAATATATATGAAGAGAAATGCAAAAAAAGTAAAAGAGAAGATATAAGAACATTTTATAAGTAAATATAGTTTTAAATATAAGAGAATGGTTTATTACTTAGCATTTTATAAAAAATTCAAGCATCGAGAGCAGAAACCATAACTTATGGACCATGAATCGCAGACTTCTACATTCTACCAACTACACACAACAATATATTGTTGAAGCAGTGAAAAATGTTTTCCTACTATCTCCCCTATCAATAGTTTCAGTATTTACTGAAAAAAATTACGGGGGGGGGGGGGCTTGATGTGTAAAACTTTTAATTTTTTTTTTTTTTATAACTGATATCTTATTTTTGTTTTTTGAAAAGGAAGTATAATTTTTTTTTTAAGGTTTGATTTTTTTTTTCTGTAAATAAAATAGACTGGAGAGAAAACTTTTTTGAGTTTGGTCTGCTTAGAGTAAGTCTGTCATACTTTCAATAAATTTCAGTTATGATTACAAGTTCAGCTTGTATTTAAAATGAAAATTTCCGCATGTAACAGCTTGATTTTTCAATAATAAAGTAGCATTTTGATTAATTCCTGTCATATCAGTTTGCTTGCGGTAACTTATGAAATATCACACATACAAACGACTCTGAAACAGCTAGTTTAGGTCTAAGAGTAAAACTATAACAAGGTTTTTTAGTGCGTAATAAAAATAATTTACTGTATATTTATTTTAATAAAAAATAACTGATAAACACTTTTTGTCAAGTTAAAGAAACAGTCATAATTGATATTTGTAGATCTGAAAATAAAACTCCTCCTTAACAGCTCTTCAAAGAATTAGAAAACAGTATTTTTCGCTATCTACTGGGAGACGTGATTTAAGACTTTATTCTTTTTGTTCTTTATAAAAATAACTAGCTAGCGATAACAGTTTGGTTGTCAAGACAACTAAAATAAACTATGGTTGTGTGGAAAGCCTCAGCTAGTAACTTTTACCCACATTCGACCTATAAGTAGCGAGCATATTATATAAATGTGATAGCCATTTTCTCTTAATACTCTTATTTTATACGTATTCTTGGAAATATTTACAGAATTTTAAGAATATATGAATAAATATGATGACTATTCCTCCTTGGCCATGAATACAAGTAAGTGGCTTATCCATATTACACCAATATTTCTTGACCCTGAGGATTTGTTTAAAAGGAAAAAAAGCAGTACCAATATAGCTGGGGTCAAACAGGATTGCAGGATCTTCATCTGAAAATTCGAGCCTAGCTAATCTGCTATAGAATATTCTCACCTTATTTAAAATATCAGATGATTGTTATTAGTACCATCTGGTTTTCATTGAATGATCGTGCTTGTATAGATAATGCCAATTGGCATTGCCAACAGGTGTCTATTGATTAGCCATGTTTACATAGATGATAGTTGAGTAAACATCAGATAGGCACCATTTAATTAATGTCCATTGATAGTAGCATTACATAGTTAATTACAAATTAAGGAACAAAACAGACATGATAATAGTATAAATTCAGTAAAGAGAGTGTTAATTGAATTTCCATAGAATCAATAGAATGTATTAGGATGCACTCTCTTTGTAGTATTTTATGTCTCTGTATTAAAAAAGAAGTATAAGGTCACAACTATAACTTATAATTGTAATAAAAGGAAGTAAAATGAACTAAAATATTGCTCATGATAAAATAAACAAATTGGAATTGTGGAATTTAAAAATAACAAAAAGTTGTCAAATTATTGCAATTAATAACTAATCACAGATTGTTTCTAAACAAATTCAAATGTATAAAGAAGCAATCCCCCCCCCCCTGCTTCATTTTGGCTTTTGTTGTTTTGTAATTTTAATTATTGTTGACCCATAAATTCCATTGAAATAGATAAGTTTTGGAGGTGGATGACTGGAAGGTGTTGACATATTGTTTGATAAATATTTTTTGATAAATGAATGGTTAGTTATACTGTGGTAAAGTATTTGGGACAGAATATATTTTTATAGCAAAGAAAATGAATCTAAATCTGTCTGCTATACTATAAGAATAAAAATCACCATCAAACAGTGTATGATTCATTACAGCCTTCCATAGTGAAATCCACTTGTTAGTAAGATTAATACTTTATAATGAAAAAATGTCATGACCAAATATGCTTACGGTTTGTGCCTTAGTATGAATAGCTAGACTTTTTCAGTAGGAGTTCATCTTCATACAGCTCCATAGGTGAGAATTTTTTAAATGATGCAGCCCTAATTGAAGAGAAAAAATACACTCATCACCATCTGAAAGAAATGTGCTTATCTTAACATAAATTGAAATCTTCATTGCTGACTTTCTCCAAAATTATACCTGTCAATAAAAAACATACCAAGGCTGACCAGCCAAAGTAATAAAAATTTAAGGGTTATTAAATTGACTAAATTATTTATTGATCAGCCAAAAATAAGAAAACCCAGGATTATTAATTTGATTGAATTTTTCATTTGCTAACTAACAACAAAGAAACTAAAGATAAACAACTTAATCATTTATCAAGAATCTGGATGATAAGTAAGACCATTTTGTATATGTCACATGAAACTACATTTTATTAATATCTTATGTTTACAAACTAGCATATATTTATATGTTTGTTTATTATATTTAATACTAATCCAGTTTACTCTAAACATGTATTATATGTTTGTCTATACAGGATAATATTATTTATGTATTATGCAATTTTATCAACTATAATTTTTTTTTGCTGTATTTTTATATTGGACTATTTCCATCATCTAATATGTGTGTTGAATGTCTTTAGAAAAGTTTAATTTTTAGTTAAATATTCCAAATGCATTCAACTGTTAGTAATATCACAGCAAACAGGTTAGTATATGCACCAACTGTTAGTAATATCACAGCAAACAAATGTTAATAATATCACAGCAGACAAGTTAGTATATGCACTAACTGTTAGTAATATCACAGCAAACAGGTTAGTATACGCACAATGTTTTGAGAGGTATTTTTCTCCCCTCTTCTTCAGGTGTTGCTGGCCTGACCAGTGACAGTACTAGCATGGGATTCGAACCTGGGTCCTTAGATTCTTGATTATTGAAATTTAAGGTAACGCTCTAACCAACTGAGTGATGGCTCAGTTGGTTAGAGCGTTATCTTAAATTTCAATAATCAAGAATCTAAGGACCCAGGTTCGAATCCCATGCTAGTACTGTCACTGGTCAGGCCAGCAACACCTGAAGAAGAGGGGAGAAAAATACCTCTCAAAACGTTGTGCGTATACTAACCTGTTTGCTGTGATATTACTAACAGTTAGTGCATATACTAACCTGTTTGCTGTGATATTATTAACATTTGTTTGCTGTGATATTACTAACAGTTGGTGCATATACTAACCTGTTTGCTGTGATATTACTAACAGTTGAATGCATTTGGAATATTTAAGTAAAAATTAAACTTTTCTAAAGACATTCAACACACATATTAGATGATGGAAATAGTCCAATATAAAAATACAGCTAGAACACCATCATCACAAACCTTCAGAAAAACACTATAATTTTTTTTGCATCATTACAACATCAATCAGATATGGAAAATAAAAGAAATATTTTAGTTTATATTAATAAATAGAAATTGTAATGGGAGTTATTCAAGTCATTACATTGTAGAAATGTCCTTAAATGCCTTATCTATTGCCTATTTAGGAAGAGTTCATTATTTGAGGGAGTGTAATGGTGCATTATATTATTGTTACTGCATGAAATAAAATGTCATTGAAGTTTTAAACTGTAGCTGATTTAATTCTTAGGCTTGCATTTCCTCAATTTAACCAGATGGTTAAACTAAATATTTACGCAGTGCAATATCTTGATTGAGTTTCTTGTATTCAAGTTAATGCCCATTGCTGGTGGGATGATCATATAAGGAATGAAGATTTGAAACTGGGCTGCTGGTAATGTTGTGATAGGTTTTACAATGGTACCATCCCAGACAAATAACTTTTCCCGTGAGCTCAGGTCCCTTAAGCCATAATCTCCTTCTTTATTATTAGATTGTTTTGCATTCATATCTATATCAATGAATTATGATAATGAGGAAATATTTCTATTGCCAGACTAATGTTCATAGCAATAGACATATAAACTGGTAATGCCATTCAGTATGCTTATCACCAATTTTGATTGCGTTTCAAATATAAAATGCTGTTACATTTTGATTACTTATGCTTACATTGATGTTGCTTGTATAGATAAAAATCTGGTTTAATTTACCAATTTTCATCTCAATATGCACACACATTTGGAAAATAATATATAAAAATTGCTTTGACTTACAAAATCTGAGTTGTGCATTACACATATTTTGGTTTATTGGAACAGCAGTTTTCTTGTTTATATCCTTGATCTCTACGTAAAAAATGTTGGATTGAAGTTTCACTATACTGTCACTATATGCATAGAAAAATAACCTATTGCATTTACAAATTCTGCCTTCTAGTTTTAAACAAATACATTGTAAAGTAATTGTTTTTCTTATACAGATCTTCTATTGTTTTGTATATCTCAAACCTCCAATAGATGCCAATAGAATTCAGAAAGTAATTATTAAATGCTATTGTTTGCCTTGATTGTAAAGTAGATGGCAGTCATTTGCATGTATATCTACTATAAAGCTCCCATATAATGTATCTATTATCTAAAATATTTATTTTATAGTCACTCCATGAAATTAAGAAAATAGTTTTATCATAATCAAAAAATTATAAACTACTAAAAGATATAAAAGCATAAAATATCACACAATCTCAGCTTATTCAATGCTTTTCAGGAACGAACTCTGTTTTTTTATTCCAGTACGCCATCTATTATCAGCTTAATGGTGCAGTAGATCCAGATCCAAACTTTTGAAGACCATAAGCTAGAAATTAGTCCATGAATATGGATAGGACAGAACTGAACATAAATTTAATTAAGACTACCATTTACTTTCTAATGATTTCTTAAGATTACAATAGGTGGCAGCACTGCAAGAGAATAAACAAATTTGGCTACTAAAATATATATGAGAACTTCTTTTTTTTCCTAGATATAATATATTTTTTTGCTCGATGACTTCAATTTCTCATAGTATTTTTGTCAATCTGAAAATTAATTTTAACTATGTGGAGATGGGGGTGGCGATGATTAATTGATTCACATCCTTATCATTGTCCTAAACAGTAATTCATTATGTAGCAACTAAAAGTCAAACTTCAAGATATCGTACATGTATGAAGTTTTATAAATGCCCATATTATCAAGCCAATAACGGTAAATGGCTTAGAATTGAATGCTAATGTATTTTATTTTACTGCTTTCTTTGTTGATACAATATATCTTACTGATATGAAGATCACATTTGAATTTATGATGTATGAAGCTCTAATAATGAATTGGAAAAATTAGTTGTTCTGAAGAATTGACATGCAGTGGCGATCAAATATCATTTTTGGTGCAATAATTTGCAACCTAATTGTTTCTCTGTATATTCAAGCAGAGAATTTAGGGAAATAAAATATATAAAATATCATCAAATAGGTAGTCGTATTCAATTGATGTGTTTTTTTTTACTTAACACGTGACCTTCATGATAGTGCTACTCTACACAGCTGAAAACTTAATGCATGTACGTAAGTGAATTCACACAAATTTAGATACAAATGTGTTTTAAAAATTTTTTGACATTTACCAATTAACCAGCAAATAAAATGTTTTTGGAAAAATTAAACACAATTTAAATTGTTTCAACTCAAATAATTTTTTTATTTTAATGTCAAAATGAAATGCAGGGAAGCAATTTTCAAACAGATTTTAACACTAAAATGTTGTGCGTGTGCGTTTTCTCAGTTGTTAATTAACAGTTGTTGTCTTCAGTGTTAAAATAAATATAAATATTATTCATATTTAAAAAAAGATTTTAATTTTTCTGTCATTCAAAACCAAAATGTGGAAACTTTTAGTTTAAACTGTTTCTGAATTTTAAATTAAGTTGAATGCATTTTTATATGGCAAGTTTATTTAAATGCCTTCTTTGTTAATTTCCATTACCAATTAATTATCTTTTTACTTTGTTTCATTTTACAATAAGTGTCATATAAATTAAAAGATTTTTTTACCCATATAATTTAAAGTGTGCTTTAATGAAACATAAATTATCTTCATTTTACTCTGGATGATTCTAGAGTAGGTAAGGATAACTGCTCTTAGAAGTATTTGAGTAATCATGTGAGAGGTCATGTGATATTTTTGGTTTTAAATAAATTATTCTTAATTGAGCATAATATAAATGTATTCATTAGCTGCACACACACACACATTTAACAAATTAAAAATTGTATACATCATATGTATATGAATTAACATATGTATTAAATAACTAATATTTGAATATAAGTATAATATATATACTGAACTTAGATATAATTAGAGGGCATTTGAAGACTTTCAAGCTCATTTCAACTATCCATTCTATATGATATAACAGATACACATGACCACATACATGTGAAAAAGATAAATGAGCTCCATTACATGTATTTCATGCTAAACCAGCACTCATCAGTTGATCCAGATTATCATTTCCCATACACACATATAATCAGTGCTCACTTTGGGAGTTGATGATCTGGGCCAACTGATGAGTGCTGGTTCAGCACAATATACATATATCAGAGATCATTTATATTTTCACATGTATGTGGTCATATGTATCAGTTATATAAGATGGAATGGATAGTTGAAGAGAGCCTGAAAGTCTGTGTTCAAATACCCTCTAATTAAATAACTTTAATATATAAAAATGAAAAGATTTTATAACAAAGAAAACTAATTTTAGAATATATAATTTAAGACATTAGATTAAAAGAAAAGATAAGAGAAAACTAATTAAAAAAATAATAGTTGTTCCTAATGAAGCAGACTGAAATGATAAAAGAAAGATGTGAAGGGGAGATTGAGATAACTCCAGAGAATGAAACAGAGGATAAATTTAATATATAATTAAGCCATGAGGTCAAGAGAAAGATTATCACATCAAACAAATAGAAGCATCTAAAAAAAAAACTTAGACTGACTTCAGCACACAGGGTCGTCCCAGCTGAAAGTCACAATTGTTATCATGGTATGCTGAAAGACTGACTGACTGCCTTGATGTATATTTTTTAGATTTAAGGACTAGTAAATAATTCGTAAGCAGTTCTATTCAATGTTCAAAAGTGTACTATAATTTAAATACCTGTGACAATTTTATATTTATATGTTTTTTTTAATATTTAATACTATTGAATTAAATATTTATATTAACCTACTTTGCTCAGGTGGTCTTTATAACTAACCTATGTTTTCCTTCATATTTTTTGATGAGATCATGGTTATAGTTTGTTTGAAAAATCTCAACATTGCATTAATATATACAATATCTGTCACACATAAAAGATAAACAAAATTATATTATTTATATATAGTTCGTTTCTTTATTGTATATTTCTTGTGAGTTTTCCATTAAATAAAAATGGCAGCCCATATTTTTGAAAAATCTACAGTTCCCCCCCCCCCAAAATGTTTATAAAAAAATGCCTGCTAAAAAACATTATCATATTTTATATTTACATTTTACTTTTTTTTTTACTGTCATTTAATAAAAGAAATCATTGTCGAAAAGTTAATTACAATATTTACAATTTGTTTTTCTTTCTTTTTTTTTTTCATATGTCATAATGAAAAATATATATATATACAATATTTATATGTTATTCATGTCAATGGCATACAATCATACCATTAATGTGCACACTTTTCAGAAAGGCAGAATCTTGCATCTTTGGAAATAATCTACTGCATATGTTCTATGATAAAAAGGTCCCAAATTTTTATCATTATGACAATTTACCAAAAAAAATGCTAATTGAACCAAAGTATGATGATGAAATTTATCAGAATTTACTTATTTTTTAAAATTTAACAATTGATTTATTAATTTTGTTTTAATTTAACAATTAACAAATCTTCGGTAGTTTGTAGGCCCTCAAAACTGTACATTTATCAAAAATATGGGCTGCCATCTTGGTTTTCTTGAAATCTCATAAGTACCATTTTGCCTAATCATAACAATTAATAATTTTTCCAATACAGTCCATTTTGCTTGAGAAAATTATGATATTTGATTATCTAGGTAACAAATTGAGTATAATAGTTTTAATTCAATTGAACTAAGATTTTTGTTGTGGTTATTTTATCTATTAACAGCCCATGCTAGGTTTTGGTTTTTGATTCCACTGGTTTGGTACCTTGAAGCTCAAGATCCACAGATTGAATCCCAGTGCTATCAGTTCTAATGTTCAAACTATTTATGAATTCCCAAGTCATAAACCATTTGATTATTTTTAATGGTCCATATTGCTAACTTCAATAAGAATCAGCCATGACAATAATATTTCCTTCATCCTAACCTAAAAATGAATATAAACTGTTTTTAGTTTAAGGCATAGCTATATCTAAAAGCAGGCAACCATTTTGTAGATAGCAATTTGTTTTTTTTTAATAGACTAATTAATAAAAATGAATATTTTGATTAGCATGAAAGAAATAATGTTTCCACACTTTACCATAGGTGGCACTAATTGATAATGTTGTAAATTAAATTATTGTTATTATATACACTGTGTACATACTGTGCCAAGGCCAAATTGGCACATGTACATAAAATAATTTTGTCTAAAAAAATTATTAAAATAAAATAAATCTTCCGTAAAAGAGTTGAAATAAAAGTTGAAAAATAATTGATTAAAAGTGGTAAGGGGTTTTTATTAAAGCTAAACTAAATGTTTTATAAAAGGAAATAAAGTTTTTCCTAATTAGTATTCATAAAAATAAATAATTTAAAGTTTAAAAAAATATAAAAATCTCTTTTCATTCCAGTTTATTATAATAAATTATATATGTGCGGGCGAATGTAAATAAATGTATGCGAGTTAGAATAATATTAAAAAAATATATCAATGAAATTTAAAAAAAGAAATTATATTTGGAAAACACAGCAATGGCTATTAAGTTAAATAAAGATTTAAAAAAACCACACCAGTGGTAAGATACTAATTAAAGATATAAAAACAATACGTTTATGAAAGCTACTACTAATTAATCAGTCTTCAAAAAACACATTGTCATAGGATTAATTACCAATGGAATTTGACAACAAATATTTGCCGGAGGATATTACACGGATAACACGTCGCAGGTATAAATAGACTTTTTTTTTTATCAGACAAGGAATTGAGAGAGTTTTTTCAGTCTAGTTTGCAGTGACAGTCTGGTTTCAGTTGAGATAACAGTGCATTTCTATTATGTATCCAGAAACAAAAATGCATTGTTGAGCAGCTTTTGGAAATATACGCTCGTGCTTTAGCCTTTTTAGTCCAACAAGATCATCAAAACCTGCCTGAGAAATAATGTCTGCATAACAACTCAGAAATCCTCCATCAAACGTTCAACTGTCTTCAAGAATAAGACCAATGGATTCGCACAAAATCTCTTCAAGAAACATCCAAATCTAACCAGTTAGATATAATCCATCAGAAGCAGCCAACAACAAGCAATATCCACATTCCAAAAATCCTAGGTAAACATTTATTTATTATCATTTATACGTAGTAGCCACTGCTGTAATTCATTAATCCTACTGAGTAAAGTAATTTGAACTCTTAAGCATGCATAAAATGAACTATTGATGTGCATGTGTGTGAATGTGAGATAATTTAATGATGTCTCATATTATTTATGCTTTTCACCAGATATATGTTATAATGTGTTACTTTAAAAATGTGCGTGTGTTAAATTAGATTTATAAAGATGTTGAAATTTGGTCAGTTAATGTTGGGTAATAAATTATCTTTAAACTTAATTAATGTTAATTAAAATAAAATGTCTTTAAACTTAAAATTTATTTGTCGGTCAATTCTTTTTACCAACGTTTTTATTAATTCTTTCCACTACTAATTTTGTAGAATTTTGTTATTGAATTAAATTTAGACTGAGCTAGATTTAGGGAATGTTTCGAGCACTGGATTATGAGCCTACTGCCTGAATACGTTAGTCATTAGACTAGCTGGCGCCCCAAGGTTTACCCTGAAACAAATAATGTATTTGGATAGTAGGGGTTTGAATCTAGCAGCCAAGATGGGCCATTGTTGATAATTAAGGCTATCAATAAGATCTCCCATTTTGCTCGAATGTGCCGGTTCGTTCATGTAACATTTATAAAATTATAAATGTATTAGGAAGAAGTTTGAAACCGGCCAAAACTTATATATACGTATAAGTAAGTGGTTTCAGCAGTTTGACCCGGTACAATACAGAAGAGACAATCTCTATATTTACAACCCGGTACAATACAGAAGAGACAATCTCTATATTTACGTATTTAAAAATATAAGCATTCAAAATTTGAAATAAAAATGTTGAAAAATGTTAAGGGATATAAAGAAAGGTTGATTAAAGAATATTTATATATTATGTACATTAAAAGAAAAAGTCATTTTTCAATAGCAATAGACAATTATAGTAAAAATAAAAATATAATAATTATATTTAATTAAATATAAATAAAAGTTTTTAAATGAGTTGGTAATTAAGTAGGTAAATTAGAAGATGTTTAAGAAATGGTAGTAATAAATTACAATTTGTAATACTTATATACTTTAGTATATAAATGTTCTTGAAATGACAACTTGTAATGATGCAGTTATAAACTAAATAATTTGAACATTGTATCAAATATATTTAGACACTTTTTTTAATTTACAATTGATCACAGTCTTATCTACATCAGAACGTCATTTATTCTGCCTGAGAAAAAACTATCATTACTTACTGTATATACAAGTTGAAGCTTTTGTGAATAGTTCCAAATATAAATTTATTTAGTAACTTAATTACATGTTGAAAAGGATGGTGTTAAGTAAAGGTGTTATATTGTTGTGATGGAAGGTTATTCATTTTACATGTCACTCCTGGATGAACCTTATTGCTTGTTATTAATATCTAGGTTTAGAGTGTTTTTTTTGATGAGATTGATCTTGGGGTGTTAAGTCTTAGGTATTTGTGGAACTGTGAATAGATTCCAGGTATCTTTGTATCAAAGTTTTGATGTAAACAATTGATCTATATTTTTTATTTTGAGTTAGTTTTTGAACGAAATAGGTATCTTCATTCAGGTGTGGAGTAGAGAAATATTTTATACACCTAACTATCTATATGGCATAAGTTTAAAAAATGAAGAGTCTTATTAGTGCAATTTTTTTGGTTTTAAGGCAGTCTTTAACAGAAAGGATTTTGTAGTAATAAATTTTTGAGTTTTTATAGATAATTTTTTCAGATATTACCCAGACAAGCAGTAATGTGATTAAATGTTTTTTCTTGTCTTTTGCAGTTTATACAGATGTGGTCTATTTTGGCAACATTGGGGTCTCCTGTTCTGATATTTGGGTTGAGAAGTTTATAAGCATCACAGTTTTTAAGTTTTCCCTTGAATGTTTCATTTGTTATAGGCATAACTAAAGAAATAAGCTCTATGATTGTGTTGATCCAGATCTTTTTTGCAGGAGGAGGGCAGTCTGTAGGAGGGATTGTTTCTATGATTTTGTTATAGCCATGTTTTCTGATTAGACTACAAATTAGGCTGTGTGATTTTATAGGCAGAAAGCTTGTAGTGACATTTCCAGGACTGTTGCATCCTCTGGATGCTGATTGCAGTTGTTTTACCTGCCCAGAATAGTCTGCCACTAAGGGTGTTTATTTTTTTAATAAAGGTTTTTGGTTATATTGATTATTGGTAGTTAGTAATTTATTTTGCTCATTATCTTCATGTTCATTAGAGCTATTTGCCCTGTAGTGATAGGTAAACTTTGAAAAGTGTGGTAGTGATTCTTTCTGTTGAATGAATGATGGAATCTTAGATTGTTTTGGACATTGCTCTTGGCAATTTGTATATAGAAAAGCCAATGAATTTTTGAGGTTCTGCAGAGAATTTTTTTTGCCAGTATTCTCCAGATTGCTGATTTTTGAGGATTTATTTTTAGGTCTGATTCTTTGGTGAATTTTTCTATGATATTGAAAAGTTTGTTCAGATATTTGGTGGAGGGTAGGATTACAAACACATTGTTTATATAGGCAAAGGCTTTGACTTGTTTGTAAAGTTTTGGGATGAATATTTTTGGCAGTTGATTGTTTATTTTTTGGAGCAGCAGATTAATGTAAGCAACAAAGAGCAAGGAACTGAGGAGGGGAGCCCTGTGGAATTGATATGTTGGGTTTGAATCCTTGTGCAACACAACCATTAAGTGAAATGTAGATTTGTCTGTTTGCTAAGAGGTTATTCAGTATTTGAATGATTTCTCTGGACACAGAGAAGTCATTAAAAATGTTTAGTAGCTTATTCACCCTGACAAAATCAAACGTGGTGGATATATCTAATTGCATGGTAATTGGTTTTGATAGCCTGCAGAGTCTTATGTGGTCAATATGCTTTTGTGAATAGTTAAAATGCTGTTAATACAATTATACCATATCTGTTTCTTTTTTTTTTTTTTGTATATTTACAAATAATTTTTATTTTGTTCTAATCATTTGACAGAACTTACAACCTTCATCAGAGGTCTGTAAATATTTTATAATATTACATTGATATAACTTTCAGCATTAATATAAATGCTTTTTGCTCAGAAATAAAATTTCAATATTAATTAAATCCTTAAATGCATTTTTTAATGCATAGCACTCTCTTCAAAAGTCAAACATAATAACAATACATTTGATGCATTTACAGGAATAGCAGTTTACATTTCATTATGCTGAAAATTAAACATTTTTAGATTTTTGGTTCATTGTTGAGTATGTGCTATTAATAATATATTCCTCATTAATTTTATAATTTGTATCATTATATTTATTGCCAATTATTTTTAAAATCTGGGTCAAAAACACAATCATGTGCTTTTTTATGATCCTGAAGGTATAAATGTCCTTCTAGGATTTATTTATGCTCTGCTGTGCAGATATACATACTGCATTATTCTCATATTAATGTTTGCTGTTGATTCTCCATATTAAACATATGGGCAGCATAAATCTTGGAATTTAATTATATAAACAGTTTGTAGGCATTTTTTTAGACCAATGCTATCCTAATGTTATTAATAATGTGACTGATAAGCTGAAGGCTGCTTTTTCTCATTGTATAAACAATGAGTGTTATTAAAACAGGCAAAACTCTCCTTATAGTATTGACACTCAGTGCAAGGCAGAGTAGTCAGTGGATTCCAGAAGGCTTGTGCATATAATCCCCATCTAGTGTCTACTCATTCAATATCCCCAGACTAGTTTCTGGCTTGCACTGAGTGACAGTACTGTATAGAGAGTTTTTCCTTTTTTAATAACAGTTATAAGCAAGCATAAAAAATGGTGATAATGTGATGTTTATTGGCTTTAAACAATGAGTGTGTTGTTGTATTTGTCTTTCTATCAGTTTTGAATTTATGTCAATTCTGATTATGATATAAAAACATTTTTATATCCTATATATATATCATAACCAGAATACTCATATGACTTGGAGTTGATATATTGTCTAATGTAATGGGCTTAATTTTATAGAATAATACAATGTATATACTTAATATGCCCAAGTACTTGATGCATTCATAATGATCAGACTTAATTAATGATGGGTGTGGACATGTGTATTATGAGATATTATAGATAGTTGAAGGGTTCTTGAAAGTATGTGTTCAAATCCCCTATATTTACAATTAAGCTCCAGGTATATGAAGAATGCCTGTATTTCAAATCTTATAAATACTTGTTATAATATTATATGGATGATGAATGAAATCATCATTTAAATATATCTTCTATATGATGCTGGCTGATTTTATTACCAAATCATTGGTTACATTATTTTCTGTTCAATATGACTCCACCAATCACAATCTTTGCTAATTCCATCTACTCCATCCTATAATATTTATTGTTATATAATGGTGTAGCATTTCAGTTTCTTACAAATAAAATGTTTGACTTCAGTTTATTCATTCTAGTATATTCTTAATAAAGTATTTTTTAAAATGTCAATATTATATTGCTACATCGGAAGGAAGAAATAAGATTGTCTGAAAAAATGCAAAAAAGAGAAGTCATCTTCTTAAACAATAATAGATAGTGAAAACAATAAATCATATAAATGATATTCATAGAATTTCTCACAGTCATAGCTTAATTAGCCAGTAATCCAACTGCGCTAAACCAGACAGAGTTATAATAGCAGTAATAACCAAATAATTTATGCATGCATAGTAAAAGATATTTGAATCCTCTCGTGATTCAAAATGTGTCAGAATGACTCAAATTTTGAATCCAAAGATTATTAGTCATTCTTTTTTTTTTTCAGTACTATATATATTAAACTAATGATAGATTCAAGTTCCAAGATTGTGTTCATGCAGGCAAAATATTGATCTTCACTAGAGATTTTGCTGCCAAATTCAATGATGTGTATCCAGTCAAGCATGCAACACTACACTAACCAATCGTTTCTTTATTTAATGTTTCTTTATAACACATTTTTGGGCTGGAACAAATAGGTATTTCCATAGAAAAAAGATATGATTAATACTGATGTATCCAGACTTTTGGGTTACCCTACCTAATGCTGTATTAGCTTCATTTCTGCATTGCACTGCTAGTATCTCTAGCAATGTCGCTGTATCATCATCAATCTCATTTTTAAGGATGTTTTTTTAAGAAGATTTCTGGCTCTGCAAGTTCAGAGATCTCTTAATTAAGCTACATTTGGATCTTTTACAGACTTTGGCATGCAATAGTTTCATTTCAAAAGGGAAAATTGGAGTATTTCATCTCAAGGAAAAAATTCAACCAGAAATATTTTTAATTCACCAGGAAGCATTGACGTTTGAGCTCACTTTTCGCAACTTACATTCAGTAAAAAGATTATAATTCAATCACCAATTGTTTCAATATTATTATCACAGATCCATGTTTCTAGCAAATCTTCTGACAAAAACTTATTCACAATTATTTTTGTTTACAGAACTCTTTTATTTAAACTGACACTTACTGAAAAAACCTCACCTAGCTATATGTAAACTGATACAACTCTGCCACTAAATGAAAAAGTACAAGCCCACATAAAATTATATTCATGTATAGAATTCAAGCTTTGCACTGCAATATCTTAATAAATTGAATGCTTATATATGATATAAGCTAAAGTGTAGATGGCTCATTCAGTACATTTTCATTTATTGATGAAGTTTTATTAATTTATATATAGCTCCCTTGGGGTTTTCAGTAACTTCTACATAAATTCCATCTAGTTTTGAACTATCATGATTAATATTTAGAAATATTTTATATATGTTGTGGGCTTGTCTTAACTTTTCAACAATGACTTGTTTAAACTATAGAGCTCTCAAAATTGAATTCAGAAAACAATACAGTTAATTAATAAAACAACAATAATGTAAACAAATAATCAATGAAAAAAAGAGGCCAATTAAATAAGCAAATCAGTAGATCTAATTGTTTACACAGAGATAGAAAAATTGTATATTAAAGAGAGGTCTATTTGAGAGGGGATGTTAGTGGATGTTCAGAAAAATAATTACTGAGTCAGATCTTATGACAGTAATCCATATTATGCACTACTTGCTAGAACCCACGTAGGAAAACTAATATTTGAAGCAAAAAGCTACTAGTAACAAATAGTACCAGAATTTTCATGAGATACGCTTTTGCAGTTTATCAGACTTTTTATGAGAAAAGCTAATGCAGCTGAAGTATTTAGGTATTAGATTTTTTCATGATATAAGCTATTGCAGCTCAAGGGTTAGGTATCACAATTTTCATGAGATAAGCTAATGGAGCTCAAGTGTTAGGTATAAGACTTTTAATGAGATAAGCTAATGCAGGCAGGCAAACTCATGTTTGAAGCAAGAAACTACTAGTAACAAGTAGTATGACTTTTCATAGAGAAGTGAATGCAGCTGAAATATTAGGTATCAGACTTTTCATGAGATAAGCTAATGCAACTGAAGTATTAGGTATTAGACTATTCATGAGATAAGCTAATACAGCTGACATGATAGGTATCAGACTTTTCATGATACTAAGGCAGTTGAAGTGATAGGTATCAGACTTTTTATGAGATAAGCTAATGAAGCTGAAGTATAAGGTATCAGATTTTTCATTAAATAGGCTAAAGCAGCTGAAGTATTAAGTATCAGGATTTTCATGAGATAAGCTAATGCAGCTGAAGTGTTAGGTATCAGACTTTTCATGAGATAAGCTAATATAGTTGAAGCATTCGGTATTACACTTTTCATGAGATAGGCTAATACAACTGTTAGATACCAGACTTTTCATGAGATAAGCTAATGCAGCTCAGGTGTTGGGTGTCAGACTTTTCATGAGGTAAGCTAATGTAGTTCAAGTGTTAGATTAATTAGAAGAAATCACAGCATTGCTTCATTTCTCTAGTTATTACTTGCCAAAACTATGCATTTTAGAACCTTGTGGACTGTTGTAGCAGTGAGCTCTTTAAATTGTTACAAGTACATATACCCCCCCCCCCTATAACATGGCATTTTTACAACATGGGTTTAACTCTGACAATGTTTCAATAATTGAAAATAAAAACATAAACATAATTTCTTACAATGCTTTTCACTCTAATATGATTAGAATGTTGAAAAAACTCCCTAACAAAATTCATACAAGTTTTGACAATTAGAGAAATTCCCCACATAACAAGGGATGTCACAAGAGTTTTTAAGGGCAAACACCATCTCTGCCAATATTTGCATTCAAGCATGCATGAAAATGCTCATTTAATCGTAATTAGTAGTGATGATGAAGAAAATATGTAATATTATATATAGAGCTCACAAATAAGCTCTTAATAACCTTTGCAGAATATCCCCAACCCCAGACTGGTTTCTGCTACTAGCTTCCTCAGTAAGATGCTAGGATATTCAAGCATTAGCAGAAAACAGTCTAGGTTGGGGATATTCTGCAAAGCTTGTTAAGATCTTATTTGTGAGCTCTATATATGACATTTGTAATACAAGCTTGTTAAATTAGGTCATGTGACATGATTTGATTTCTTTGTAATTTTATGTAAAGTTAATAAGTAATACTTCTGATCAATTATTGTTTTAATAAACATATTTCTCTTAGTTATAAAATGCAAATAGTATAGTTTTTTTTTTAAACTCTAGGAATCTAACCCTGTTTTTTGAACTAGTTTTTTGTTTCATATAATATGAATTCACATAATACTGCATTTTTGGAAATGTATGACTATGTTATATAGTGGTTATCTGCATATTATTTCTATAAGTAGATGTAATAAATGTTTTGATGTTATTTTAGTTATATATCCTTTATTTATTAGTCGAAAACATCTGGCAGCAATATATATATATAATAACAATAAAATAGTAAATGTAACAGTAATTAACTATTATATACAGTCTTTCAATCATCAGAAGTACTTTTGGTTAATTTCTTAACCTTTCTCAACTGCTGTTATATATATATATCATTAAAAACAGTCAACATTTAGACAATCTCAATATTAATAACAATCAACAATCTCAAACTGTTGCCAAGCCAACCTCCTTTTAGCAATAAAGGTGGAATCCCACCTTTATTTACAGTTTAATATATGTACATAAATACTAAAGATTGCAACTTGACCCCAGAGATTAAAATTATTGGTACAAAGAAGTTGGAAAAAAACATCCTTAAACAGGTAAATATAACCTGTTCTGAATACAGATTAATAATCAGTTATAACAATACAAATGGAAATTATAATTTTCAAATTGCACCCAAAGTATTATTTAAATAATAAGTGTAATAATGCTCATGGATAAATGGGTTTGTAAGTAGACATTAAAAACCAGTCATAATAATTTATGAGACAATAAATATGTGTGTGCATAAGTGAGATGCTAAAAAATAGGTTCAAAAAATTATATCAAATACATTATCAGTAGATGTTAAAAATTACTTAATTATTAAGTAATTTAACTTGCGCTTTACGTAAAAAAGTGAAGTTTGTCTCCATTTTCTTACAAGTTATATGGCTAAGTGCTTTCAGAGACCTTGAGTCTCCATAGTCATAGCCTACTGTTAACTGAAGCTGTGGTTTATGTAAAATTTATGCAAATTTTATAAAGACCATTTTCTGGAGATTGCAAAGCACGATTCTTTCCGGTTTATTGCACAATTGTCCTTTGCAATAAAGCATGCCTCTTTAATTTTACATTTCATATCATTACGTTCAGTGCAAAGTGCCCTTGCCATAGTGGGTTTGAACACATGGCCTGTTGTTTTTTGGTGCTTGAAGAATATGGATCTGTTTTCATCATTATTTATACATCTCCTGTACAAATAATGATGTTGAGATGTTCTTGTTGTAATGTTGGCACGGGTCTCCCCATAATATGTCACTCTACATCCATTGGTTGGGCATGAAATTTTATAAACTGCTTGGGATATTTGATCAGAAAGTATTTTGTCTTTGGTATTGTTTATCATTCTGTTTGTTGATGGTGGTGTGTGGGATCCTAGTTCGAAGGATTCAGCAAATATTTTATAATATTTTCTAGCAATTGATGGTATGTACGTTATAAAATTTGCATAAATTTTACATAAACCACAGCTAAACTTCAGTTAACAGTAGGCTATGATTATGGAGACTCAAGGTCTCTGAAAGCGCTTAGCCATATAACTTGTAAGAAAATTGAGACAAGCTTCACTTTTTTGCGTAAAGCGCAAGTTAAATTACTTACTACTCAAACGTGAAGTAGAAAACTAGTATTTTATTTTAATTGTATTGTAATTTATGGTAATTTAATAACTAATACTCAATATTATTTAGACCTGGGGTATTCAATCTTTTGGGATCTCTGGGTCACATTGGAAAAAGAAAAGTTGGCTTGCACCACACATTAAATATAAAAATAATACCAAAAGCTGATAAGCAAAAAAAGAAAAAAATCTATGAATAATTTTTTATGATATTCACCAATATAGATAAGCAAAAAAAGTCCTTAAATAATAATCCTAATTATGCAACAACTCCTACGGTGTTCTCTTTTAAAATCATCAAGCAGATTCCAAATTTATGATCACTAATATAGAAAATGTACATTTCTAAGTAATAAAACATCATTAATGTCTTTTATATTTTTTATTATAAAAGAAGGAAATATAAAACTAGTTGGATATTTAACATTGTATTTGAGTGTATATGTACAGCTATTTTAATCACTCTTTGCCACCTAATTACAAAAAAGCATGTGGCCCTCATGTCATAGGTTGGACACTCCTGGTTTTGACAATTCATCATCATCAACCATTATCAATCCACTGCAGGATGAAGGTCTCTCCAAGTTTAATCCATCTTCTCCGATCTTTAGCTTCTCTTTTCCACAACACCCCTGCACATTTTCTTATTTCATCCATCCATCTCACATGTGGTCTCTTTCTGGGTCTTTTACAATCTCTTGGAATCCAGTTTAAAATTTCAATTGTCCATCTATTATCATTTCTTCTAGCAATATGTCCAGCCCAACTCCATTTCAATTATATTCTGATATATATAAATCAATAAATAGCATAAGAGATGTTGATTTTTTAAACGCCATTTAATAAATAAATAAATATAATAATTATCATCAGTGAAAAAATAATCAATTCATCCCTCTTCTGAATACTTCAGTTTCGAATAATATTTAATGCAGTGAAACTATTTTATATATTTTATGATAAATAATCCATTGAAAACATCTATTTTTATTAATAAGATATGACGAATGTCTCATAAATAAATATTTTGCAATATTAAAAAAAAAAAACGGAAAAATTTAAATATATATTTATTTCTAATATTATATTAAAAGAGGGGGGAAATGCGTGTTTGTTGTGCTAAAGTCTTTGAATCAAATTTCTCATGAATGTGTGAAAATCAATACTTATCCAATATTTCCCTTATTTCTCCACGTAGAGAAATTACTGGATTCTTTTTACACACACATAAATAAAATATATATAATAAAAAAGAGTAAGAGAAAAATTTACTATTTAATTTTTATATCTACTTATAAATAAAAAAGAAAATCTTTTTTTTTCTGATCTTAAATGATAAAAATAGTAAATGGATTTATTACAAGTCTTTTTTTTTTTTTATTATCCGTCAATAAATAAATTCTTTTATTAAATTTTGTTGAAATCAAAAGTTGAATATATATATTGTTTTATTTTATAATTGATTTGTTGCGTGTGTTTTTTCAATGTTAAAATTTTGAATGGAGATTAATAATCAAAAATTTGAAAACGCTGTTTTAAATCTTTAAATTAAATATATTGGATAAGCATTTCTTCAAAATTTCTTTCGAGAGAGAAAGAGAAATTTCTCAAGTTAAAGCTACCCTGGATTCTGTGTTTCAACAGTGACATTATTGGACTATACAGAGGTTTATGTGTAGTAGTAGGTAATAGGAAAAAATATAATAGCATAACTTTTTGCATATATTCAATGGCTACCGTAAAGATATACGAACAAAATAGAAAAGTATTCCTGGAGTGTAGGGAACAAATATTGTTCTAGAGTAAAAAGGAAAGATCTGTCTATAGCTCTATTCTGCCCAAGTCTAATGATATAATTCAACAAGATCAAATTTGGGTCATGATTTTAAGATAAGTGGTGGACACATGGCATATCTAAATGCATATCTAGTTCCAAAGAATAATATTAACTCAGAATCTCATGAGAGAATTAATTTCTTATCCTAGGAGTCTGTATGAGAGCATTGAATTAATATGTAGTCTGTTTTTTTTTTCTGTGATATATTAAACATGGTGGATATAATTGAATGCCCCAGAATCCGGCGAGCAAGCATCATGTATTCAATCCTAAGTAATCTGTGAGACGGGATACTGACTTAGTATGTGGCCTATCATTTCATCTTTTGTAGCATAACAAACATATATATTAAAGGATGACTAGAGTCCGAAGTGACATATTAACTCTATATTGCTGATCTACAAATTGTTTCGATTCATTTGAGAATGTAAATATGGAATCTGATAATAAAAATACACACGATGTTCTATTTATTAAAATTTTCTAATCTCTTTGTATTATTTTAATATGACTTCAAACTATTGAAAAATCTGATATTTACTTACTTTCATTTAATATTTTTCATGTCTCTTTAATTTCTTACAGTATTCATCACAGAAATTAAATTATAATATAAATATTACATTTTATTATTATAAATTTTATCCTACATACAACACTCGAATTTAAAATAATTTTCGTAAATAACTGTGATCATAATTTTTTTAATAATTTTTAAATAAATATATGTCATCAACATATTTATATATAAATATCTAAGCACTCTTGTCATTATAATAATAATATGAAGGTACTACAACAAAGATTAAAAAATAGAATTAAGTAAACCAAGTACACCTTTGATGTCAAGCATTGGTGGCCTAGCGGTTAGCATAGCTGCCTTCCAAGCAGCCAGCCCAGGTTCGCTTCCCGGTCAATGCTATGATATATAGAAAAAAAAAGTGTACCTTAGATGCAGGTATACCATAATCATGGTTGTTCTGTTAAGAGTCTTTGAGACCCATTTTTTGCTAATTTGAATACTTTTAGTTTTTGGTTTATTATATATTCATTTTCTGTGATAAACCATGCTTTTTTGATCATATGTTTTTATCATTTCTTTCTTCAAACCTTAATATACAAAAAACCCAAGACCAGTTTAACTAATGCATCCATATTTTTTTAACCACAAAAAGGAATGTGGGCACAGTTTTGATCCTAGTATTGTTAAAATTATGAGCAAAGAAATAAATGATAGAAAAATGTAAGATCAAAGATGCATGGTTTATTATCTAAAATGAATATATAATGAACCAAAGAGCTAACCAGTATTCAAATTATCAAAATATGAACTCATACATTCTTAACAGAATAATCATGATTACCATGAACAGGTATCAAAAGTATATTTGGTCTGCTTAATTTCATTTTTTGATCACAAATAGACTTATTAGTAATACAATATTATTGGTCTTATTATTTTTAAATTATAACAATACAAGAAGGTAAATTTTTGCCTAATTTTAGTTTATTTATAAAAACACTTAAATGGATATACATATTACACATATGTTGTAGTAGTAGTAGTAGTAATAGAAGTATTAGTAGTAATAAAAGTAGTAGTAGTAGTAGTAATAGTCATAGTCAGTAGTAATCATAGTAGTAGTAGTAGTAGTAGTAGTAGTAGTAATTGTGGTAGTGGCAATGATGGCAGCAGCAGCAGTAGCAGTATTGGCAGTAGTAATAGTGGTGGTGGTAGTAGTAGTGGTGGTGGTGGTAGCAGTAGAAACAGTATATATAAAGTTCAAATGTGTGTTAGATAGTACTATATGTAAAAACTTTAATATTTGCATTGATATTAGAAGTACACACACTTATATAATTCGGAAAGCAAAACTATATTTAAATCAAATCAAAACAAATCAAAAACATAAATGACAAACTTTGTTGATTCTTCTAACGTTTTCGAAGGTATAACCTTCATTTTCAAAAAGTACAAATTCTTTAACGTTCCACAATGTGCAAATATGCAAAATAGGCAAAATATGCTAATCAGGATAAGAACATTTAAACTTGCCATTTCTTCGATATGGCATAAAATGATTCTTTTTTTTTGTTCATCGTGTGTTCATCTGATATGATATAACACACCTCCTTCACCTTCCTCCACAGATCATGTTGCTCTCTACACAACATGCTTGGCCTATCCAGCCTGCACTGATGGCCCACAACCAATGAATGCTGTACAAAAATAGAGGGGTGAGATGGGTCCTCCAAGGCTTTGTTATATGCATATATATGCTGGGACAGTCTTGTCTGGAGTGATGCTTTCGTTTCCCCATAATATGCAGCTGGGCAATTGTTATTGCTATATGTGATCTTGTAGACCGCTTTCTGTGTGTGTACTGGGAGAATATGGTCTTTTGTATTGATTATACTCCTGTTAATATTAGGAGGTGATCAGAAACACACACTAAAATCAGAGCAAAAAATTGTACACAAATTGCTATGAATATTTCTAATATATGGAAGCAAGATACGGGGTTTATTTTGTTTCAGCTCATGAATTGGCCCTCTAGTAAATTTCCTAATGACATTGACAATCACTCTTTTATTATATTTAGCATTGATAAGCTCATTTCTATATGTTTCAATATTGTTTCTTTTGTTGGCCTTAAAGCTGCACAAACTGTTGTTTCTATGTAAGAACGATTTGAGGCCAGCCATTTTATATATATGTGGTGTGTTTGATAAGTGGTGTATGTAACCTCTGATATTAATAGGTTTAATGTTCATTCTGTAGCAGAAGTGATTAGCTTCAATCATCACCTAGAGGTTGAAATATTTAATGTTGTTAGGGACTTCATCTTGATTAGCATTTATGTTCAGACCTGGTGCTGTTGTAAGGTCTGTTTTGATGTCCTCTATGGTTTCCTCTGGCACAGCCACAAAAATGTCATCTACATATCTAGCATACAGCACTAGTCCACAGTCCATATATCTAGGAATAATAATCTGCTCATATGCATTCGTCACAACACTGGCCACAATTTTGCTCATAGGAAGACCCATCGGCCAACCATTGAGCATGTGATACCACTAATAATTAAATACTGCATACATATTTCTGTTCATCCACTCCAACATGATCTGCAGAGGAAGGTGAAGGAGGCGTGTTATATCATATCAGATGAACACGCGATGAACAAAAAAGAATCATTTTATGCCATATCGAAGAAATGGCAAGTTTAAACATTCTTATCCTGATTAGCATATTTTGCCTATTTTGCATATTTGCACATCGTGGAAAATTAAGAGATTTTGTACTTCTTGAAAATGAAGGTTATACCTTCGAAAACGTTAGAAAAATCAACAAAGTTTGTCATTTATGTTTTTGATTTTGATTTGATTTATATATAGTTTTGCTTTTTGAATTATATAAGTGTGTGTATTTTTAATATCAAAGCAAATATTAAAGTTTTTACATATAGTAATAGTAGTAGTAATGGTAGTGGCAGTGGTGGTAGTAGTAGTAGTAGAAGTAGTAGTAGTGGTTGTAATAATAGTAGTATTAGTTGTGATAGTAGGTAGTAGTGGTAGTAAAGGTAGCAGTAGCTGCAGCAGCAGGGTAGTAATGGTAGTAGGGTTAGTAGTAATAGTACTAGTACTAATAGTAGTGGTGGTAGTAGTAGTAGTAGTAGTAGTAGTAGTAGTAGCAGTAGCCATAGCAGTAGTAGTGGTGGTGGTGGTGGTAGTAGTAGTAATAGTGGAAGTAGTGGTAGTGATATTGGTGGCAGTAGTAATAGTTGTAGTAGTAGTTGCAGTAGCAATAGCAATAGCAGAAGCAGCAATAGTAGTAGTAGTAATAGTACTTTTTATTTTCTATGTTTTGAACCCTAATATGCAGATCATCTTGAATATTATTAAAACATACATGCTATGAAGAAATAAACAAATCAAAATAGTGAGAATGTAATATGGATGTTCTTACTATTTTGGATATTTTTTCACAGCATATATGTTTAATATTTCTGAAGATAGCCAACAAGTAAAAATTTAAAACATAGGAATTTTGAAATAAAAAAATTGATAAAACATAAAATTTTAGTGCTTTTAAAAACAGGTGCAAAAAATATGCAACACAGATAATAATAATATATTTAAGTATCACTGAAATAGAAACAAACCAATTGTTTGTAGCAAGTGTGAAAGAAATTAATGAGAATTATTGATAAAAATAATTACACAGGGACATATATGTAGTCATTTAAAAATTATTTTTATTTCAAAAATTATGTTATTTATTTAAATTGTTTTTGAATTCAAGAATTGGAGATAAGATAAAATTTACAATAATAAATGTTAATAATTAGCTTTCACATTATATTTCTAACTCTTCTGAATATTATAGTTAAGTCAAAATTGTACATAAATAAAGGATAATTTAAAGAAGCATTGAATTCATGTGCATAAAAATTCAGTTTTTGAAGAGTTTGAAGTTTATATAAATAATCAAGTCTTAGTACAGAGCAAAACTGTTAATCTTAGAATAATCTCATGTGTGGTTTTTTACAATGATAATTGTGGTCCAGTAATAGCAGTTGTTAGTATTCAATATTTTTGTAATGATTCATCTTATGTTCTTAAAAAACTTTTTTTTTCTCTTACAGAATACCTATTTAAAATATGGCTAAACATTAAAAAAACCTTTCACTTTTTTTCACATTTCTCACTAAGATAAAAAAAATTAAAATTAGCTAAAACCATCTCCTTATGAAAATAGGAAAGTCCTCTTTTTTACATATTGGAGGGAAAATAAAATCAATAAAAACATATTTCAACAAGAAAACCGTAAATCAAAATTATTCTTTACTGTCAGTTATTACTGATATAATAAAAAAATTATTTCCAAACATAAATATGCACAATACAATACCAAATTACCATGGATTTCATTCTCCTAATTCTTTGCAGTTATAATTTCAATGACTTTTCAAGTTAGTTTATTTTTTGTTCTTCAAATGTTCAATTTAAATTTATAATAATAATTTCCAGTAGATTAGCATGAGCTGTCTTTATCCATTATATCCATTAAAAGGTCTTTTATTAACCTATTATTGTAGCTTCAAGTTTTTACTTTGCATTAATAATAATTTCCAGATTAACACAAATTTTCAGGCTAGTTTATCACAGAATGAAATATACACTTCCCAATATAATAATTTGTAGGTACAGTTAACATAAGTAGAGACATTTACACTTTGGATGGGATACAAGACTTATTGCAGATTTCTCCTGGAAATATTCTTCTCTTTTACATTTTGTTTTAGTGACTAGATTATGACTTGGCTTAGTGATGCTTAATTTTTAGATAAAGTTTAGCACATGGTTTTCTTCAAATGCAGTTTAAGAAACTATTTTTCAAACTAAAAGTGAGGTTACTCTTACTTAAAACTAAAAACTTAACACCTTAACTGTGTTCTCTTCACAGCTGAACTGTTAATATTGGTTTATTCAATAGCTGGATTGAGAATAATTGTTTCTCATGAGACAATGAGGTCTACTTTTTAACCTGTTCTTTATCTTAAAGTTTTGGAGCAATCTTGTTATCCATCCAATCATGCAATAGTTCAGAAATAACAGCATTTAACCTTGGCATTCTATTTTTACAAATGATTATTTTTCTCCTTTTTTTCTTTTAAATAATTAAAAATTCCAATCATTGAAAAATTTCCCTGTAGTTATTGTTTTTTCTTTTTAATTATCAAAAACAGTAAAATCCTTTAATTATACATTGATTTGAAAAATACCTTATTTTTTTATATAAAATTAAAAATTAGTAGATAAACAACATTACTGAAAAGAGAGGGGGGGGGATTATTTATTTTTTTATTAAGCTTTTTTTTTTTAGAGCTACTGTTAACAAACTGAAAATACTTGCATTATTATTATTTAAAAAATGTTTTGGAATTTATTTATTATCATTTAAGGAATGTATAATCTTTAAATAAGTTAATACTTGTTATTATTTAAAAATATATAAGAAATAATTTTTCTGACTTCCCCATTCTAAATTTAAAAGCTAGTGTTGGTCACTGTCTACAATATATATATATATAAATGTTATATTTTTCTGAGTTCATCTGTGTCTGATTTTTATTATAAATATACTGACCTTTCAGCTTGATAGTACAAGCTCTCAACTTGGTGAAGAAAGGGATACTATAAAAATTATATAAAATATATAATTCAAATATTATAAAAATACATTTTCTGATATCCTATCATAAAAGATAGCTGAAAAAGATCTTCCCAATTTATTCAATTGCTGGGTGGTGAGATTTGAGTATTTTTATATTCCTATTTACTTCTTAGTTACAAGTAATTAAAGGTTTTGGTAATCAATCTGAAACATCAGTATATTTAAAATTAAAAATTCATATATGGGTGAACCTGAACAAATATATCATTTATATGTATAGTGCATGAAAATGTTTATATACTCTGAATTACCAGTACTGTTGACAAATGCATGCTTATAAATATCAGAACTTCAAGAATAGGTAGATTAATTATATTCTTGATTCTTTGTTCAAGATTTAGTGCTTTTAATACATAGCCTGGGAACAGTAATTTACTCTCTTTGTTTATATGTACATTGAGCTGTGTTTGATTTAAATTTTACATATTAAATTTTATTTAATTATTGCAATTAAATTGTAATAAATTAATAAATATTTGATCATTTAAAAAACAGGAAAAGCTTTTATTGATTTAAATATCTTTAATTTATCATAGGGTTTTTGCTACTACTAGTATTATAATCATAGCTTTATAAAATTAATGTAGCTAAAATTTAATATTATTATATATATATATGTTAATTGTTTATAGTATTTGCATAAAATTAAATTTATTGTTTTATAAATATTTAAATCTATGTAAAGGATGTTAGAGATGTCATTTTTTGAGTAGAGGAATTCTACCTTTTTTTATTTAATGTGTACTTGTCTTTAGCTATAATCCATGCCTCTTTAACCATTTATTTTTATGTTCTCTTTTTCAGTGCACACAATGTCTGTTTAGAGACATTAAATTTGTGGCCTGACTATAGCTCCAGAAATATCAAGAAGTATTTACTGTTTCTTTTAGCCCTGTTGTATAAATAATTGTGTTAGACCAGTCTTGTGGATAGGTTAGCCCTAGTTTCCCATAGTATGCATTTGATCAATTAGTGTTTTGCATATTATTTTATATACTACTTAATGTGCAGCCTTCCTAATTATCTTGTCTTTAGAGTTGTTCAGCAATTATTTAATGAAGGAGGTGACCAGAAACTTTTATCAGCATGTTTCTTAAATATCTGCATGATCTTTGACAAATAGAGGAGTCAAGTCCATTTTTTATCCTTGTAGTAAAGTTGTATCAGGTTCTTAACTTTGTTGTAATTTTTTTATTGTATAATTAATTTTTTTGAAGTTATACCCTGTATTTATTAGATCTTTCATGTATGTGTCTTTATTATTTCTCCAATCTGCTTCAAATTCACACAATTTCAAGTTTCAGTGGAAAAAATATTTAGCCCTGTGTATTTATGGAGCATGGGGGATTAATGAACTAGGGTGTAGAATTCTTCTCATATTTATAGGCTTTAATTCCATCTTGTAGTACAAAACATTGTTCTACTTTTGAATATTTAAATTTAAAAACTTAATATTTTGAAGTCAATTGTTCAAATTAAGAAGACATCTTTACTAATTTTTTTGATTTGATCTATAATTTCTTTTCAGAAGAATTAATTTTTCAATTTTAGATAGATACAAGCTGAATATGACGCCACTAAAAACATAATCCCATAGACCATCTGTGATTCATTTTATAAAGTTTATTATTAATTGTTGCAACAATCTCTTTACTAATCCATTTTAGTGTCTCTATTATAAAATCTATTTTATGAATATTATAATTAGCTTGCCGCAACACTTCATCTATCACTATAAGCAATTTATATATATTAAATTTTAGGTAAATTAATTTTATAAAGGTATGCTTATGATACTAGTAGTATTGAAAGTCCTAAGCTAGAATAAAGATATTTAAACTAACAGAAGCCTTTTCTGTTTTTTAATTGGTCAAATATTTATTAATTTATTACAATTAATGCAGAACAAGAGATAAAAGTATTTATAAAATTATAATTAAGTGGTTAAAAGTGAGATTCTGTCTCCAACCTTGTTTAAATGATTATAAATTTAATAATTCTTAAATGCAAAATTTCATCTGGCTGATAAATTAATTTCACTCTGAATTAATGTTGACAAAAATATGACTATAAACACCAGAGCTACCAGGAATAGGTGGATTCATTCTATTCTTGAATCCTTTGTTCAACATTTAGAGTGCTTTTAAGTCATAGCCTGAGGAAAAGTGATTTACTCTCTTTGTTTATGTATATTTTGAGCTATGTTTAATTTAAAGTAAGTGTGTGTGTATATATATATATATATATATATATATATATATATATTGTAACCCTCACATCTGAGTTTATAGATGTTCCTTTAATGTAAATACTTTTCTTTATCATGTTTAACAAAATATTAAAAGTCGTATATATAGAATAAATTTTAAAGCGTTTTTAAAATGTTAACCACAAGTGTAAGACTAAAATATATTATATTTTTATTATTTTAAAATAATATTACTATTTTAAATAAAAGAAACATTGCTATATAAATCAGTTGCAAATGATTCAGGGGAGAAGATAAAAATAATAAAATCATTTGCATTTCGAAAAATGGGGGGAGTAATTGTTACCTCATTGTCATAGAAGTCAATAAAATTTTGTAAGGATTTTTCAGTTAATGTCATGCATTTTATGAAGTAGCGAATGCTCCAAAATGCTTTCCCTGATCTTGCCAGTATTGTAGCTGAATGCAAAGAAATACCTTAAAAAATTAACCTTGACTCTACTGATTTAAGTATCACTATTCAATGCTGAAGAAATATTTGATATTTATTTGCTACAAAGGAAAGCTTGTCATCTAAAGTGATTATCCCATAAAAATACATTGCTATAAATTAATCTGTAAATCTACCTATTTTTAATGCTCAGGAAAAAAGTGCAATGGAAAGTATCATATAAAAACTACCATGGAATAAACCAAAAGTAGCTAAAATGATACATTGCCAGCAGACATTAAAATTTAATGATTAATGAGCATATTCCCACATTTATGGATACAATATATATATATATGTGTGTGACCTCACAGAGACATTAAGATAATTAATTTAATTTTCTATAACTATTCTAAAAGAGTTTGTAAGTTACAAATATTTTTTCTCTCACATGTGATTTTCATATAAATTTTTTAATTGTAAATATGTAAATCAATTATTATTACATAATTATATTATTTAATGAAAGCTATTGTTGTTAATAATTGTTGTCATTTCTCATCCCAATTCAAGGTGATTATTTTATTAACCCTTTTCCCGCCTCTTACGAAGCTCCTCATCGACATCTGACGTCACTCTAACTCTGCCAGTTCTTATGCTAAAATATTCGTTTGAGAGGTATTGAATAGGTTTTTAAAAGTTCTGTAAGATGGTGCCCTCTTCCGAATTATTTTACAAGTAAAAAATAAAAAAACGCATTTAAACCTAAACAAAGAAAGAACATGAGTTGTGATTGGTTCTTAGCATGCTCTCAGCTGAAAAAGACATTCTGATTGGCTGGAAAGAACAAAGAAACTGCCTGATCAAAGAAAATAAAGAAAAACGCTGAGATTTTCATTTCGAATATGATTTAAAGTATTATAAAATTATATTTATGGAAATTACAAATTATTTTCAGAGAGAATAATAAAAAAACAAAATTATTTTCGAAAAATATTGAAGATTTTAGTAAAAATATTGAAGATTTAGTAAAAAGAAATATTTACTTTTCTATAACGTAAAAGTCGACCTTTTTGTTTATATTATAGCTTTTATGTTACCGAAATTGAATATTTTAGAATAAATAAATAGCAATTTATTTTTGAAAGAACTTTCGTTCTCTTTATAACCTGAAAAATTAGTAATAGACTTTTTATAAATGTATCTGAGTTGAATTTAATATTATAGGCGAATATGTTTTAACAATAGGCTTTGTCTTCAGTTTGTGAGTTGACCAATTAAAAGATTTGATTTTTACCTCATACAACCAATAATATAATTAGCGGTTTAAGGGTTATGATTATCCCATAAAAATACATTGCTATAAATTAATCTGTAAATCTACCCTATTTTTAATGTTCAGGAAAAAAGTGCAATGGAAAGTATCATATAAAAACTGCCATGGAATAAACCAAAAGTAGCTAAAATGATACATTGCCAGCAGACATTAAAATTTAATGATTAATGAGCATATTCCCACATTTATGGATACAATATATATATATATATGTGTGTGTGTGTGAGCTCACAGAGACATTAAGATAATTAATTTAATTTTCTATAACTATTCTAAAAGAGTTTGTAAGTTACAAATATTTTTTTCTCTCACATGTGATTTTCATATAAATTTTTTAATTGTAAATATGTAAATCCATTATTATTACATAATTATATTCTTTAATGAAAGCTATTGTTGTTAATAATTGTTGTCATTTCTCATCCCAATTTAAGGTGACTATTTTATTAATGTAATAAAGTATTAAGTGGAGGGTGTAATGATCAGAAAATATAATTGAATCTGCATGGAAACTTGTTTTTATGTGGGTTCAATTTGATCATTGCTTGTGACTATTATCGACTTGTTAATTAAAAATAAATTACATAGTCACTCCACTATGTACGTGGTCATCCATTAGTTATATTTAAATTTCTCTAGACTAAAATTAATTTGCAACTATTGTTTATTTTTTATTTTATTAACTTGATTATTATCAATTATCAAAAGAGTTGTTACCATTACTATATATATATATATATATATATAAGCTTTATAAATAAATAAACAAAAGCTTTATGAATAAAAAGCAAAATGGAGTCAATTTCCTTCACTTATATTTTTTGGAAACTTAAATAAATAAATGAAGTTTTCTCATTGAAAAGTTATTAAACATTTTTACCAACGTTGACCATATATTTAAAATTTGTTTGATTTATTATCTTTTTAATTTTACTTTATTTATATATTTAAAAAAAAAAATTAAAATTCATACTCTTTAAAAGCATATGCAAAAAACGCAACATATTTTCACTTTTGGTATCCATTTGTAGTCATATATTTATACTTTTACAAATACATTCAACTGATAGTAATAACACACAGGTTGGTATAGAACACAATGTTTTGAGTGATATTATATTTCTCACTTCTTCAGATCGTTTCTGGCCTGACTAGTGACCAGTACTTCATTGGGAATCGAACAAAGATTAGAATAGAATACATTTTAAGTGGTATTGTGCTTTTTGTTTCAGATGTTGCTGGTCTGGTGATAATGTTACTATGGGGATTGATTTAGATAGAGCTTCACTTTAATTCCAATAACTACCAATTTCAATTTCCACACTAACTTTCCCTATTCAGGCTAAAAAAATATGAAGAAAAGCAGTACATAATACCATTTGAAAATATTCCATACTAACATGCTTATTATTACTACTATATCAATGTATCTAAAAAGGCACAAATAAAATTTGAAAAGGATTATCTGGCTAATTCTGTTCATTATATATATTAAAGAAGTAGAAAAAGAAATATGAAGAAATTAATATAAAATTGTGCAATGATTGATATTAATTCAGTTAATTATTTGCAAGTGACCAAGTAAATAGGATATGAAGGAAATTTAATGATTTATTAGAAAGATTATAGAGTTACAATGAGGGTTATTTTGTGATAGAAGAAAATGATGAGAAAAATATATAAAAGTGGACAGTTTTTAATATTTGGAGCCAATCAAAAAAATATATATCATAAAAATGAGACATCTGAAGAAAAAAATCATAAACTGAGGCAGAAATTAGGAATGCTCATCTAAATTTTATAGATTAGTAACAAGTTGATAATTTAGTAAAAAAATATACTACTATATGTTAGAAAGATGAAAAATGACCAAAGAAAATATACAGATTGTTGATAACAGAAATAAATTATTGGAGATTAGTAAGATGAAGAATGGAGAAAAGTACAAATCAAAAGATCAGAGAAATGGTTGGAGTGACAAAATATAAAAACAGTCACTAAAGAAACAAGATTAAGATAATATGAGCATGTTAGAAAAGCAACTAAGACTACAATACTCAGGGATGATGATTGATTAGGAAGTTAAAGAAAGAAAGAAGGAAGGAGTTCAAGAAAATGATGGGAAAACGATCCCTTGAACAGTATGGAATAAATAATCTGCCAAAAGAAGAGAAATATGGAAGAAAAAAATAGGAAATTCTGATGAAGAGCTTTAACAATTCAATTAGATGATGTAAATAGTAAAATGCTAAACAAACTTTTGATATATATACTTTTATTTTTTAATTAGGCATAAATAGAAAACTGGAAGCAAATTACTTTAGACAGGATTGAAGCAATAAAACAAAAAATAAAACATGCCAAAAAAATTATCCTCATCATACAGAAATGATATGGATGTATATTCTATCTTCAAGTCTTTTCAATTTACACATCAATTGTATAGGAATTATGAGTTATAAATACATCAAAACAAGTACTGTGCAATATAGGGATGATGTTGTTCTGATCAGAGTGAAGTAGTTGTGATAAATCAAAAGAAACAATCAAGCTTTAGAAAATACTGGGGTTATTCATAGATACTAGTAAACTCAATATGATGCTCATCTTTGGGGATGTGTCTAATTTGAACATAGGAATTAGAAAATGTGCATATGTATGCTATCAGGGTCATTTATAATTATACACATTTCATTCCAATATCAGCCTTTCAAGCTAATTGAGCACGTGCCTTTGAGAGTGTTAAATAAATGAATACTCTCTTCTTCATTCAAGATATAGCATTTATGCAGGAATAAAAAGAATCCCTCTTATTCCTACGACTCAAATTCTTTTATATGAGCAAATCTGAAGAACTTCTGAAGAGAGCATGAGTAGATTCTCACTTTAAATTACTATTTACGATGTTTTTAGACTGAATGATGCCGGTGTAATTATTTAGAATTTACTAGACTTCATTCTTACTGAAACTTATTATGAGTAAATAAGCAAATATTTTATCTAGCGCCATGCTTGCAATTATATTTCATTCCAATATCAGCCTTTCAAGCTAACTCACGCTCTCTTCAGAAGTTCTTCAGATTTGCTCACACAAAAGAATTTGAGTCGTAGGAATAAGAGGGATTCTTTTTATTCCTGCATAAATGCTATATCTTAAATGAAGAAGAGAGTATTCATTTATTTAACACTCTCAAAGGTGCGTGCTCAATTAGCTTGAAAGGCTGATATTGGAATGAAATTTAATTGCAAGCACGGCGCTAGATAAAATATTTGCTTATTTACTCATAATAAGTTTCAGTGAGAATGAAGTCTAGTAAATTCTAAGTAATTACACCGGCGTCATTCAGTCTAAAAACATCGTAAATAGTAATTTAAAGTGAGAATCTACTTACGCTCTCTTCAGAAGTTCTTCAGATTTGCTCATATAAAAGAATTTGAGTCGTAGGAATAAGAGGGATTCTTTTTATTCCTGCATAAATGCTATACCTTGAATGAAGAAGAGAGTATTCATTTATTTAACACTCTCAAAGGGGTGTGCTCAATTAGCTTGAAGGGCTGATATTGGAATGAAATATAATTGCAAGCACGGCGCTAGATAAAATATTTCCTTAATTATACACATTGTATATTGGATTATTCTCATTATCTAAAATTAATTATTAAATGGCTTTAAAAAAATTCAAACTCTATTTAAACTTTTCAAATACATTCAACTGTTAGTAATAACATATGCTTTAATATAGAACATTTCAAATGGTGTTATTATCTTCTCTTCCAGCATTGTCAGCATAACTGGTCAGACCACTAGTATGACAATTGAACTTGGAATCTGCAGATTTGTGAATATTAAATTTAAGATGATGCTCTCTAAGACTAATAGCTTAGAGCCCCATTTTAAATTCGTCCACTATTCATAAATCTAAAGTCTTGGAATCAATTCCCATGCTAATATTAGTATAGTCAATCCAACAACACCTAAAAAAAGAAAAGAATAGTATTATTTGAAACATGTTATATACTGACCTCTATGCTATTACTATTAACTGAATGTACATGCATTAGAAAGGTTTAAATAAAGTTTTGAATATTTTTCAAGACATTTAGCAATTAATTCTAGATGATAGAAATAGTCCACCATAGAATTACAAGATGTTATCATCATTCAGACATGTGTATCAGGAATACTAATTAGTGGTAGAAAGACAAATGAAAACAATAAGAAAAATCACAATGTTAATTAATGATCTTACAAATAAAGTGCTTTTGAAAATAAAGAAGTTTATCTATCTACCAGATTAAGATCTTCAAAATACTTCATTTTCTCTTCCTAAAAGTATAGACAACATTCAACAATAAGATCAAACAGACTTCCACCTTGGTTATTAGCAGCAGCTCCAAACACAATCACAAATTTTTGAAGTCTTGCGTTGTTAGCCGAGAGGTATCGCAACTGCCATGCAAGCAAATAGTTGGTTGCAGACGGTTGTGGGTTCGCGTCCCGGCCGATGCTATGACACATGGAAAAAAAAAAAAAAATCACAAATTTTTGAAATGCTGAAGAATTTTAAACAGAAATGTGGGAATGATGAAAATGAAAAGCATCAGATAGAGTTTTGGAAATGATTAGTATAATTGTTAAATTTCTCAGTCATCCATGGAGCTATCAAAGTTACAATTACTTTTGGAGTAAACAATAATGTATATCTTAATTCCGGATTGAATTTCATGGGAAAATGATAGTTAATATTTTGGGAAAAGATGAAACTTAAAGAAAAGAGAAGCAAATGTAAAACATTGTGATGATAGACAATAAAAATGATTTAGATGTGGATATGTCTCCATTGATATACATATATTTGGATTAATTCAACACTATTTAATTCATCAATTTTCAATTTTCTTAAAAGGAATCACAAAGTTAAAGATATATGATAAGATAAGCAAATACGTTTTAATACCACAACATATTATTTGCTCAAAATATGAATATAAAGATTGATTATGAAGAATTAGAAGAAGTTAACAGTTACAAATACCTTGGTCAGATTATTAATACAGATGGAAACATAATGGAGGAAATTAATCATAGAATTAAACTTGGTTGGAGTGCTTTTGGTAGAAATAACTTGATACTAAAAGGAAATATGCCTATGTGTTTGAAAAGGATGGTTTTTAACAAATGTGTTTTACCAGTTCTTACTTATGGATCTGAGACTTGGACACTTAATAGAAGAGCAATACAGAGACTTCAGACCACTCAAAGGAGTATGGAGAGATGTATGTTGGGAGTAACAAGAAGAGATCGAAAACGCAATGTATGGGTAAGACAACAAACAGGTGTTACTGACCTTATTGAAAAAATTAAAAGATTAAAATGGACTTGGGATGGACATATTGCTAGAAGAGATGATAATAGATGGACAATTGAAATTTTAAACTGGATTCCAAGAGATTGTAAAAGACCCAGAAAGAGACCACATGTAAGATGGATGGATGAAATAAGAAAATGTACAGGGGTATTGTGGAGAAGAGAAGCTAAAGATCGGAGAAGATGGATTAAACTTGGAGAGACCTTTATCCTGCAGTGGATTGATAATGGTTGATGATGATGATGATGATGATGTGTGTGTAACAAAATAACATTATGCATCATAAGAATGTTCACAACTTAATGAAAAAAAACCATAAAATTTCATTTCTATTAACCAGAATAAATTTTGAAGCAAAGTTTTGATGAAACATATCTTTTTTTATATACAAAAAATTCACGTTTCCTTAACAGTTTTATACTCAATTCATTTTTAATATTTACTTTACATGATCACCATTTCCTGCATTAATCTTCGGGCATACATTGATTACTATGGATTGCCACTGGGTGGCATTACTATATGCTGGGTTTGGGAAAAGAAAATAGGGATTTAGATATAAAGGCCATGGAGTTGACAAAGATTATGTTGTGAAAATGGGATGGAGCAGGATAGAGAAGAATATGGAAAAACTTGGGTTGGGGAATGGAAAGGGAAGTCAAAGTGGCTAACAGGTTTCTCTGGGCATAATTGCTGAGAGATTCCTCCCTCCATATAAGGAGAAGTCACAGTGCATCACTGCTTTAATCTTTATTTTAATGAAAATTATATTTGGGTATGCTTTGAATAAAATTAGATGCACACAAACCATAGAAATTGTTTTCTGTCTTCCAGTCCAATCATTCAATTTTTTTCCATTAATTACCAACTCTAGCAAATTTAAGCACGATTGTTTTAGTTTTTTTTCTTTTTTTACATCAATAAACTTTTGATAACATTTTTGTTTATGTAAAGAATCTTTTTATTTTTCCAAAACTAAGACTTTCAGTTTTGGAATGATTGTTTTTTATTGTTGTTGCTATTATTTTTATTATTAATAGTAGTAGTAATGGTTTAGTAATTGATTCAGCAAATAGGATAGTTTGTTTGTTATGATAAAGATTGCATATTAATGTATCATAAATTTAAAAAATAAATAAGAAAGAGAAATTTTTCAATTTAATCAATATTATTTCAGCCATTCGACTGTAACCTGGTGAATAAATAAATAAATTATTAAAAAGCTTAGCAAACAAATAAATTATTAATAACGTTACTGCTTTTATTTATTTTAAATATTTTATAAAGTGTTAAGAATCATACAATTAAAAAATATATATAAACATTTCTAAACACTGAAAGTTTTTTTTTATATATATATTTAACACATCCATTCCACTAGATATTCTTGTAACATATGGACAAAGTTATTTGAAAAGGGTAAATGATTTCTTCTTCAGATGTCTTTGTTCATATATTTTAAGAACGTGTGGTGGAAAGGAAGTTTTATGCATATCTAAAAAAAGATAAGAAAAAAAGAAAAAATAAATTGAATAATTTCATATAGTTACACTTAATTAAAAAACTAGATATATTAATTTTAAACTGCAATTTGAAGTTTATATCTAGGCTGATCTCTAGTTGAATAAATAATTTGTAATAATCACTAATGTGCTTATCTGAAGAGGCATGTGTCAATGCTTGCAAAACAAACGTTAATATTGAAAGTTATATGGAATACATATTGGGAAATTTGGCCAATGATTTCACCAGAAATCCATAAAATTCAATAAATTATTAAGAATCATACAAACAAATAAAATTTATAATTAAATAAAAATAACACTAAGACACAGAGGCTAAACTCTCTTACAGTAGTTCCACTCAGTGCAAGCCAGAGTAATCAATGGATGCAGAAAGATTTGTGCATAAAATTTCTCATCCAACATCCCCAGACTAGTTTTTAGCTTGTAGCTTTTATCAGCGAGGAGCTTTGGATCTGAGAGCATTGCACCTAGATCTTATCTAGAAACTAGTGTGGAGATATTGGATGAGTAGGTACTAGATAGGGATTTTATGCACAAACCTTCCTGAATCCATTGATTTCTCTGGCTTGCACTGAGTGTTGCTACTGTATGGAGAGTTTACCCTCTGTGTATACAGCTTGTGTAAGCATAAAGGATGATGATCATGTAACATTTGGTGGTTTAAAAAATAACACTAGTAGTATATTCAAACTTATAGAGCTGTAAATGTAACATGAATATAAATGGTTAAGACAATAATGTATTTGATTATTATTGTAATTGCTTGACATTTCCTTAGTTTTATATCTACAATCTTTCCCCTATTTTTATTTTAAGTTAACATCTCACATTTAGAATGGCATTATAAATTTGAAAGAGCTCTGTTGCTTAAGGTTATATTGTAAATACAATGAAATATTTTACATCATTAAAATATTTATTTCAATTCCATTTATTATTAAACTACATGTTTGTACAAGTAAATATTTTATGTGGTGAAGTGCAATGGTAAAGTGATCAATTCTAGAGCTCAAGGATTTTAATCCAATACCCGGCTTGTGCTTGAATTTTATATGCACTCTTGTAAAATAAATCATTTGTTTATTTTATTGTTGACATACTGCAATGTTCATCCCCATATTGTTACAATATCTTGAACCTGTGTTGTGGCTTCTTCTTAAGCTTACCATTAATAATAGAGTTGTCTAAACTAAAGAGCTCTCTAGATCACATTCAGAGTACAATACTGTTGACCAATAATTCAGCAATAACATAAAATAGCCAATGGCAGAAATAGACCAATAAAAGAACCAGATCGATGAATCCAATTATTCACTATAAGATAGGTCTCTTTAAAAAAAGTAAAGAGACATGCTACTCAGTCACTTTCAGGTCCATAATTCATCAGTTTTTGAATTTTTCAATAGAAATGCATGTTTCCCACTACTTGCAGAATGAAGTCAGAAAAGTTCAAGTTCGAAGTTGTAAGGGGATAGTGTCATATAGTACTGGACCTTTCAGAAGATAAATCAATTTGTCTGGAAGTGCAAAGTTTATTAGAATGACTCTTGTCATTTAATAGGCAAAAACGAAACATTTGTAATATAACAAACTGTAACAGTCAGCAAATTCCTATAACCAAGTCTGCCACATGACTAAGAAGTGCCTTTGTGCAAGGTAAATTTTAGTGCCCCCCCCCCCATTCTATGAAATAAAATTTTTAAATTAAAAGGCAATTTTTCCAGCGCTTTCGCAGGAAAAACTTGAAAATATAGCTTTAGTCATTTAACATGTTCAGTAAATACCACAAGAGTTTTATTCATTTATTTTTATAAAACAAACATGAAAAGTAAAACACATGCTAAAATAAAACATATTACTGTTTAAACCAATAATTTTTAAAACAATAATTAAATAATACCTTAAAACAAAAATATTTATTTAATTAATCTATTCATTCAGTATACTGAATGCTTTCTATATGAGTAACTAGAGGGATTTCAACTTAAGTTTTTCAATCTATATTGAACTGACACATATGATTATGTGGGCATGTGTGTTGGTTGCTTGAGATGGAACAGAGGACGAATGTAGACTGAAAAATCCTAAGTTCAAATTCCTCTAATTACTTAAATATTTATTTAGTAAATTTGAAATTGTTTTTTTTTTTTCAAATGTTTTCATATTATTTTTATCTATAAATAAGACAATTTTGCACTATTACCATCCATTGTACTGCTCCCCTCCCCTTCTTGTGATAGCTCTCATATTATATAAGTAATTAAATAATATATAAGTTGCCAAATAGTATGTACATCCAGAATATGATTCTTAGGAATGTTTCACATTTGAGCTCCATTCTGCTTGTTTGCTGGTCAAAAATTCATTAAAACTTAATCCCTGTTTTGTATGAAAACCTATTGAAAATCTTTATACATAAACGTATTCACGTTTATTATCAAAATTATATTCCTTCAATGATAAAATATTTACACTATTATTTAAGTTTTTATGTGGTGTTGTCCATTGTTAATAACTATAATTTATTATATATATATATTTCTCTTTTTCTAAATTTTCATACATACCCATTGTTTATTGGTCAGATAGTTTAACATTTTATTAGAACTAGTAAAAGTAGATAAGTTTTAAATAACATGGCTGATAAAGCTCTTACATCCCATTCGCACTTTCTTGCTGAACCTTCATTGTTTTAAATATCCTTTCATTATTTTTCATCCTTTTTGCACCTTCTTGTTAAAACGTTTTTTGTTTTAAAAATCCTTTCTCTATTTTTAAATCACAGAAAACTTGTTCACGTTTAGTATTTTAAAAACAATAAATTCACTTATTTTCATTCAATAAAATATATTTACCTCCTGTATAATTTTAATTTTTAACACTTATTAATAACTAAGTCGTATTATATATATTACACACTTTATTATGTAGTTTGACACTTAAATATTTTGTCAGGAAAAAAATTTAAATGTTTTTACTTAGATTGTTTATTCAATACATTTTTGGAAGCCATTAAAATCCCTAGCATTTTATTTACTTAGTTTATTCATAGGTTATATCATGAAAAGAATTAAATATTTTGCTTAGCTTAGATTTGCGTAATAGCATTGGTGGTCGAGAGGTCAGCGCGACTACCTTGCACTTGCAGGCAGTTGCCCGGGTTGCGGGTTCGCGTCCTGACCGATGCTATGACATTAGAGAAAAAAAGAAACAAGTAAAAAGTTAAATTGTTTTTTAAAAAAAAATATTAAAAATAGAAAAGGCTATTTAGTAAAATATGTAAAAATATAAAACAGGACAATAATAACAAAAAAAAAACAAAACAATAAAGATAACACTATTAAAAAAACCTTGACAGAACACATCATTGAACCAAGATCTAACATTTTTGGAACAGACACTTCATCAGTACTTCCAAGTGAACAATACAGTTAAACATTATTGATATAGATAATTTCATCATATGCAGAATTACTATAATTATGAAGCAATATTTTTAAAATAAATTTTATTTTTAAATATTATTTATGTTGCTTTTTATATAAATTAAGATGACTGGGAAATCGAAACATTTTTATTTACATATAAATGTTATTAATTATAGTGATAAAAGGGCATTGGCCTGTTTAGTTTTGTGCAATGATAGAGTATATATGAATATATTTAGCAACTGCCACAATAAGTTTAAATAAAGAAACATTCCTCTTATGTTTAAATAATAAATATTTACAATCAGTATGTGTTTCTAGGGATAAAGTGATTTGGAAATGTAAACATTTACATATTAAGTTTTATTAATTATCACAATAAAAATGGCGTCGGTCTGTTCGGTTTAGCATAATGATAAGAGTATATATATATGTAGTGTATTTTGAGCGCATGCCTAGAAGTTCGAAGCTTGAGTAATTATCATAAATAAGTTTAAGTAATGAAGTATTTCTCTGATATTTAAATAAAATGACGTAAGAAAAATATATATATACACACAGAACATATTTCTAACAATAAAATGATTCGAAAATATAAACAGTCGTATTTACTTATAAATTTTATTAGTTATCTTGGTGTCTTGGCACCCCAGTAGTATAGTGCTTTTGTGGCCCACGCAACCTGCACATCCACAAGCAGCGGCCCTGCCTATAACTGTTATAAATAAGTGCAATAAATATTTTATGGGTACTTTAATTTGTATTTCAATTATTTATTAACCGGAAAACGTTATTTTTCAGCATTAAAACATTGACTTCACTAAAGTGATTTTGTAATGCTAAAATTTATTAGTTTTCATAAATTGTTAAAACTGTTATTTCTTTCTAGATTTATTCTAAACATAAAATAAAAATGTAACTGTTTTTAATTAACAAAACTAAACCGTTAATGTTTAACTACTTTTTTTTTTATGTTTTAATTATAATATTTTTCTCATTACTTTCAAATGTTTTGTTACGATATTAATTAAAACAAAGTTATAATTCATAAAAGTGAAAAATAGATATGTATTCAATTAACTTAATGAATGGCAAATTAATTACGAAATTTTAATGTTTTAAAATATTACTTTATATATATAAAAGAGCAACTAACGTATAAAAATGTGTGCGTGCGTGCATATATCGACATATATCGCAAATGCACAATTAAAAAATATTTTGTATATGATTTTTAAATTTTGTAAATGCACTAAATGAAATAAGTCTAGTTTATTATAAATTATCAAATTTCCCAGAGGAATGAAACTTTAATTAATAATCTATTCCATTTCATTAAAAAAAAAACTCCATCTAATTCTTCATTATCCTGTTTCCCTACAGATATATTGCAAACAGAATTAACTTGAATAAAGTTCTGGTTTCCCAAGATTAATTTGTATTAAATTGGCAGATGTGATGTATATATAATAATCTTCTTTTACAGATGAAAAAAAAAACAGATTAATATTATTAAAATAAAAAAACACCATATGTCACACTTTTTTTTTTACTATTTCATAATTAATGCTTATTTAATACCAAATATGACTATTAAATACATTATAATATTTATAAAAAAAATACGCCCCCTATCATTAAAATTTTCAACTGCAATACATGGGCTATAAAGCTCCGAAACAAACAGCCGGAAAATAATAACGGTTGCTTAATTCTGGAGATTTGCTGCATAGGTAAAGTTTTTTGTTAATAGGTAAAGTTGCGGAATAGTTGGTTTGATATTTTTCTATATTTAATTCTAGCATAGTTTTATGTGTGGGTTGTTTTTTTTTGTTTGTTTTTTTTTTCCTGAAAAATTTGTAAATAATTTTTGAACAATGTCTTCCATGGTTATCAATATTTGTCATTAATGAATGTCTGATCGTTCATCAAGGTTTTATTTATTATAGAATTGGAAATTTATCAAATATGAACAAAATAAAAAATTACTTATGATACAATGGGCACTTCCATGTGTATGCAACATTTCAATAGTGTTTAGAGAAAAATGATAAACTATTCATAAAAAAAAATAATTCAAATTCTCTAGTAGATGTAATGGTCCATAAACAATATTAGAATCAAATGATGGGGGGGAGGGCTTCACACTTGTAAAATATTCTCATATTACTCAAGCTAATATTTTTCTACATCAAATATAATAACAGTGATGTGATGTGATGCACAGTGACTTCTTCTTATATGGAATCAGGAAATCAGGAATCTGTGACAATCTCTCTATACAATAGTGTCACCCAGTGCAGGCTATAGTAATCAAGGAATGCAAAAGATTTGTTCATAAAATCCCTATCTAGTGCATACTCATCCAATATTCCCAGACTAGTTTTTATCTTGGGGCTTTCATCAATGAGGGGCCTTGAATCTGAGATATTGCATCTAGATTTTAGAATAGAATGCAAGCCTCCAGCAGCTATCTTTTATCTTTTCAGTTAACTATAAAACTGTGAGCTCAAATTGAAAACACCATAATGTTTTCAATCCAAGCTCATTTGCTTGTATAATCATACAAATCTAAACCTAGTTCACTTACCATAGTCACCATCATCCCATGGGCAGGAATGATATGAAACTACTAAACATTACATGAGCACCTATGTTTATACACAAGCTGTTAAAACAGTGATAAACTATCCATACAGTAGTGCCACTCAAAGTTCTTTACTGATGAAAGCTGCAAGCTAGAAATTAGTCTGGAGATATTGGATGAGTAGGTAATAGATAGGCATTTTATGCACAAAGCTTCTTGCATCTATTGATTTATGATGGCTTGCACTGGTGGCACTACTGTATGGATAGGTTGTCACTGTTTTAATAGCTTGTTAAAGCATGGGAAATGGTGATCATGTTTTGTGCTAATTGGAGGATTATAGACTTAGATGCAAAACTATAGCAATCGGTATAATTATCTTTCAATATCATTTGGTACTTATATAGTGTGCATTTTACTTTTTATGTAATACTTCCCACTGAATGGAAACAAGACTAATTGATAACAAATAAAATGCACTTATTCTTGAATTTATATCTATAAATGTATAAAGGATAAAATGATATATTTTATAATAATAACAAAAAAGTATATTAAACAAAATAAGGCAAATCTAGTCATGCACAAAATTTGTGTAAAATAACTCAACAATTTTTTTGGATTGTTATTAATATCCATTTCTCTCTTGCTCCAAAGCACTAAAATAAACATGAGTTATTAAAAAGAGGGGATTTTCAATAATCATGAATATTGACTATATCAAGATTACTTGTTATTTTATTTTAATCATAATATGTAATCAACTATATATGTATGTATTTTTTTAAAAGTGTTGTTTTCTTTTTGTTTATTAATTTTGGGTATCATGGAAAAAAGGTTTTTTTTATATATATTATTCTTATTATATTTAAAGATCGAATACAGGATTTATTAATGGCGGAAAATAACACACACACACACAATTATATATATCTGCATGGATATATGTTGGATTCTGAATGTGCAAATCCAGAAAGTGAAATAACCTCGCTTAATGGGTGGAGCGGCATGAATGAGAATTATAATTAGAAACAGACCTCTCTTTAGTTATTCCTATCTTTGTAATTTAAATAAATTTTTTCTACAACCTTCTCGATTATTTTAAGATTTTATACATAAATTTTACATGTTACATACTATGAGCGTATGTGTGTGCTTCGAGTGTTTATTTACGAAATCAAAAATGTTCATGATCTGAAATATCTTTATACCAAAAAATGTGTCAGCATCCATATATCATATTGTACGCTACTAACGATAGAGTCTAAATTCATTGGGGGGGGGGGGGATTATGTTTGTTGTTGTCATTAAATGTAACCAATCTCTTGATTTTTATGCATATTTTTCAATGTACAGTATGTTAATAACTAATAATAAAATTCAATTTTTTGATTAAAGAAGTTTATAGTTTTCTTAAGGTTGATTTTTTTTTTGCATGAAAAAATAACTTAGTCATCATCATCACTAGTGAATTCCAATCACAAAACATAGTTTTAAAATGTGATAGTGTAATAAATAACTAGAGATAGGAAGCTATATAATATGACTTAAAAGAGGCTAGGCATATTAACCTATTGTCATTGGAGTATCCAATGAACTATTGAATGTTGTTATATTATGTATTGGTGCATGCTAGAGCATTATTCATCAATTCTAAATTAATAACAGACATGATTTATGTTAGTTGTGATGTTAGTTATAAAACCACAGGTGGGAGACTCATCACCATCATTATTATATTAATTATTAAACTAGAAATAGATGGCTGTACAAATAATAGCTGTCCTTTTGTTTGTTTATTGTTTGTGAGTTGATTTAGGAAATGCCAGCAGTGAATCATAGAGACTTATGATGATAAGTGATTAAAATGTTTTGTAAAGACTTATGATGTTGAGTGATTAAATATAATCTAGAAAGACTTAAGATGTTAAGTGATTAAATATGATCTATAAAGACTTATGATGTTGAGTGATTAAATTTGCTCTATCGTGTATACATCTATCCATTTGTCTTAGGCCATTCCAGTACAAGAATTTATTTATTCTCTCACCAATTCACTAGATCATGTTTACTGGTGGGGAACTAATCTACACATTAATTCACTATAAGAATATAGCTAGTCAACTGTGGACAAATGAGGATCATGTCCTGGTGACCATCACTATAAAATTGCCACTCAACTTGATCTCATTCATATCTGAGAAAGTAAAAAGTTTGCATTTTGTACAACATTAATTTTAAATTATTCCAGTATGAGAATTTGTATAAGAATTTGTCTGAAAGTTTGTATGAGAATTTGTCTGCACAACTGTGGGATGATAAAGATGAGTTACCACCAATTCAGGTTCAAACTACATACCATTATAAATGGAAGTCTGACATACTATTATAAATAGGGCACCAACTAGGGCTAGATACAAACCATTGTAAGTGGTGCACCAACTTAGATATAAAATACAGTTAGAAATGGCTTCTCAATGTGGCACTTTTTCTAGGTTCAAATAGCCTAGAGGCAACTTGGTAAGACAGATAAGGTTAAAGAGGATATTTACCATTATAATACATATAATGAATAAGCAAATGTTAAAACATTTAACAACTAAACAGGTTTGAGTTTTGAATATGAACAAATTTATTTAAAGCTAAGTACTTTTGATACCATATAATATCATAGCATATTAAAAAGGGAGATAATTGTCATCCATAAATAAAGTAAATTTTGAATACTAAATTGGATTCAAATAAATATTTAAAGGTGGATGTGCATGCTAATGAGAAGTGAGTGGGTTATAAATGCCATTTTTTTAGAGAATAGGATGCCAGCATCTTTTTTATTAATGACATGGATATCTTTGGTGATATATATATAAAATAATAAATTAAGATTAAAATTTTATGGATAAAAAAATCATTCACATATATGTTTGTTTCTTGTTAATATTAGCAATCTATTGATATTTTGATTGGATCTCACCAACTGTTATCTAAATATTAAAGATCACTCAAGACTATTATAGGGTCATCTGGAAAAAATCAGATTTCTGGGCACATTTATTCAATTTTACCCAGATTATGGCTAGTATGATCCAATCAAAATATAGATGTACTGCTTTAATTGACTACAGACAAATATATACGTGGAAAAATGAAAATGTAGGTTTACATATAGGATTTGATTGTATACACAGCTACTGACAAATAATGTAGTCATTTTGAAAAGCTATATTCAAACATCTGTTGTAACCCAAAAATAATGTATAAGTGGGCATCAAATGTAATAGAACAGAATATCATTTTAAACAAAAATTTAATTGCAGGTCAATCTCAAAGAGTAGCATAATGAGAATAATTTGAATTTACAATCAATGATTATAATAAATAAAATTAAAAGCGTGTGAAGCATTTGAAAGAGAAGCTATAAAGAGTGCAAAAATATTAAAAGCTTAGTGCTTTCGAGGCAGGTTGCCTCATATTCATAGCAATACTGAGCTGTGCAGAACAGAGAGATAATGGCAATATGCAAAATACACACAAACAATATATTTATATAGTCCAGCACTTGGAGATGTTGAAAAAGGCATTGTGTCTATTGATAGAGTTATTGCTACCAACAAGACCACTCAACATAGATGCACTTACAATAGAGCACAGAAAAATAATGACAATTCATCAACATTTTTGGAACATTCTAAGAAGACCAGCCACATATTCAAACCCTCTAACCCCAAGATAGTTGCATAGAGAAAAACAACATCAAGCGAAAAATTAAGGAGGCGTATTTCATTACTGGTAACAATAACTCTATCAATAGAAGCAATGCCTGCTTTGACATCTCCAAACACTGGACTATATAAATAATTTGCATGTATTTTGCATATCTCCATTATCTCTCTGTTCTGCACTGCTAAGTATTGCTATGAATATGAGGCAACCTGCCTTGAAAGCGCTAAGCGTTTAATATTTTTGCACTCTTTATAGCTTCTCTTTCAAATGCTTCACACACTTTTAATTTTATTTAATATAATATTAAGAGAGAAGTTTACAATTCTTAATAATTTATCAATGATTAATAATAACTGTAGCTTATTCCACTGCACATGCGCTTTACAGATCAAATGCTAATTATAATGAATACTATCCTTTCCAAACACAAGAGAAAGTCTTTTTAAAAGATAGAATGGATCACTCTATCTTTTTCACCCAAACTATATGTATAGGTAAATCTGAAGCAGTGATTAAGTTCTCAGAGTGCCACCAATAATCATAGTTATTGGACATTACAGTAATGTACCACTACCTATAACTCCATTATAAAACCATTATTATTTCAAACAGCATTTAAACTCATCTGAATATGGTTTTAATATGAGCACCATATAAAGATAATTTAATATCAAACTTATGTTATATGAATACAACCACAATATAAATACAGTAATGATTTGATTATCATTAATCAATTATTAAACTAAAGATGATCTCTAGCTCAGATATAAACTTTAAACCTCAGTTAAAGATAAATATATTTGATTTTTTAAATTCAACATACACACACAACTGGAATTAGTTATTTTTGTTTCTATTTTCCCATATGTAATAATATCTTTTATAAACATATTAAATAACCTCCTCGTTAGGACACATTCTTTTGAAAACACATGGATAAAGATAATAAAATACAAATGACCCTCAATATGTATTTCTGCTGAACCAGCACTTATTAGCTAGCCCAAATCACCATATTTAATATATATATATAGAGAGAGAGCTCGCAAAACAACCTCTTAACAAGCTTTGAGTTTGTTTTGTGAGCTCTATATATAACATTAGTAAATACGAGCTTTATTAAAATTAAGTCATGTGACATCTGACTTGATTTTTTTTATCATATGTACAGTATCTTTCTAACTTGTATATATTTACTGATATTTTGACAAAAACGAATATTAACACACTGTTCTAGATGACAATCGATATCAACATAGGAGTTTATGTATATATAAATAAAATACTGGATTCTATTTAGGAGTTAAATTTGGAAGAAAAGTGTAATGAAGAGAAATATTCTAAGAGGAAAATGTCCTCATTTGTGAGTAAAAAATCTGGCATTAAAACACACACACAAATATCAGAACCAAAAATTATTATTATTCCAAAGATTACATGGAAAAAAAATTTATAACATGTAAAGTGTTTAAATACATGTTTTAAATACATCACATTAGTAGAACCAAAGCAAAACTGGTTTCAATTATGAAAATTGCAACCCTATATTTGGATAAGTCTTTACCCATGGTTGTTTGCAGGCAGAAGCTCTCTTTTATATAAGAGGTAGAATTCTCCAATCTGATAACTTCTGTCATGGTGATTTCATTTTTCTTATAAGTTTTATTCATTCAGGTTACATTATTTTGCATAAATATTGGTTAATAATCATTATGCTTGGAGATTTTACAAATCAACAACTTCTTCTATACGGACTGACAATACCACAGAAAAAAAATGTCAAAATTCAGAGAAGTAATACCATCAACTAAATGTCATTACATTGACAAAATGGAAGACTATATTCTCAGTTTAGTCAGCAATGGTGCAATTGGATTTCTAGCTAGCTACTCATTCTAGTAGATTCTGGTAAAATCTCAAATAACTCATTATAATAATAGAGTATTTTTTACTACAACATATGGTCCCAGCTTACTTTTAGTTGCAATAAATGTTTACTACAATTTGGTGCTTGATCATTATTCTTTGATAACTTCAATCACAGGTATGTCCAATATTGATTAATCATGTGATTAGTTGGTACTGTGCCAGATGGTTCTGCCGAATGAAGTATACTTACACGTATATATGTTTTTCTGGTTTCAAACTTCTTCATAATACATTTATAATCTTATAAATGTTACGTGAACGAAGCAGCATGTTCGAGCAAAATGGGAGATTTTATTGATAGCTTTAACTATCAACAATGGCCCACCTCAGCTTCTAGATTCAAACCCCCCACTATCCAAATACTTTATTTGTTTCGGAGTAAACTCCGGGTGCCAGCTATCTATTTCGAAGAATAAACAACATATCTGGTCAGTAGGCTCATAATCCAGCGCTCGAAACAATCCCAAAAACTAGTTCAGTCTAATTTTAATCAATAATAAAATATAGGAAAAAAGAATTGGTAAAAGGAGATTGATAAAAAGAATTTGATAAAAAAAAATTTGATAAAAAGAATTGACCGACAAATAAAGTTTTAGTGTAAAGACAATTTATTTTAACTAGCATTAATTATACTAAATTTAAATATCTTTATAATTTTTAACTAACATAATATTGGTATTTTTGTCACGCACATTTTAAATTAACACAATATAATATATCTTATGAAACAACAAAATAATATTTGACATTGATAAATTATCTATCATTCACAAACACGCACATCAATAGTTCATTTTATGCATGCTTATACAGTTCAAATTACTTGTCTCTGTAGGATTTGCAAATTACAGTGGTGGCTACTATATATAAATGAGAATATGAAAATGTTTTACCTAGGATTTTTGGAACGTGGGTGTAGAACTTCATTTTCCTTAATTGCTGCTTTAGGTGAGACTATTTCCAGCCATCTGGGACATTTTCTTGAGGAGTTTGATTATTCTTCATGATTATTATTTCTGGAGACAGTTGAATATTGATGGAGGATTTCTGAGCTGTTAAGTAGACATTATTTCTTGGGCAGGTCTTGCTGATCTTGTTGGACTAAGGGCTGAAATAAGAGCGTATATTCCCATAAGCTGCTCAACACTGCATTTCTGTTTCTGGATACATAATTTAAACTGCACTATTATCTGAACTGAAACAAGACTGACACTGAAAACTAGGCTGAAACTGAAAACTGATAAAAAATCTGGCTATTTATATATGCGAATTGTTTTTGTTTTAATGTCTGCCAGCAATATGGTGTTAAATTCCTTTAATAACTAATCCTTTGACAACATGTTTTTGAAGATTGTTTAATTAGTAGTAGCCATGACAAAATGTGTTGTTTTTATATCTTTAATTAGTAGCTCACCGCTGTGTTTTTAAATATATTTCATTTCAATATTTATTTTCATGTGTTTTTCAATATGATTTGAACATGCATTTATTATATATCTTCTTAACAAGCTAACATTTATTTTTATTTACCATCGCACATATATACGCATTTATTCTAATAAACTGGAATGAAAAGATATTTATATTTTTTTAAACCTTAAATTATATTTCAACTAATAATAATAAACTCTACTTCCTTTTATAAAACTTTTAGTTTAACTTTTCTAACTTTTATTTCAAACTCTAATGATAGAAAACTATTTGACTCTTATCTTTTCGAAAACAAACTCTAATAAACTCTTCAACATTTAAATACGTTTTTCTTTTACGAAAGATTATTTTAATAATTTTTTTTAGATAAATTGTTATGTGCCAATTTCAATATTGGTACAGTACTTCATGATGAAATGTCACTTTTGTTTGAGCTGCTTATCTTTATACTTTCTTTTAGTAATGCAATTGAGGCCCTTACAAAAACCCTTCTGTTTAAACTCCTACATCAATTTTCAATTAACATTTTACTCATTAATTAGTTTTTTTTCTTTTCTTTAATATAGCTTTTTGTTTACTTCAAGCTTATCTTTTAATGAGTTTCTTTTTTATTTAGCTATATTTTGTTTTAATTAATCATGATATAACATTTTAAAATATTATTTTGGTACTTGTGAATTTTCCAGTGAACCAAGATGGTAGTTCATATTTTTGATAAATCTAAAGTTTTGGGGGCCCCAAAAAACGTTTAAAAAAATGCTTGCTAGAAAACATGGTATTTAATATTTACATTTTATTTTTTTTAACTGTTATTTTAAAAAAAGAAATCGTGGAAAAATTCATTACAATATTGGCAGTTTTCTTTTTTTTTTCTGATTAACTTATTAACAGCAAAATGAAAAAATATATAAATTCAGTATTTCATGTTGATGGGGTGCAATCATATTGTGACCATTAATACACATTTTTCAAAAAGCTGTATGTTCTGTGACAGGAAGGTCTCAAATTTTTATCATTATGACAATTTATCAAAAAAAAACGCTGATAAAAAGAAACACAATGAATTGAACCAAAGTGTGGTAATGTTAAGATTGTCTCATCCTTCCCACATTACAAGTGAAAAAAAAAATGAAGTTCAGCTTCTTAATGAAATTTATCAAAATTTATTCTGTTTTTTAAATTTAACAATTGATTTGTTACTTTTGCTTTAATTTAACAACTAACACATCTTCAGTAGATTGTAGGCTCTGGAAACTGTATATTTATCAAAAATACAGGTGCCATTTTGGTTTACTTGAAAACTCATAAGTACCATTATTTTAAACTTTCAAAATTATTTCTTTTATTATAGTAATTACATGCTTATCAATTTACTACCACAATTATTGCAATTTCCAGTTTTTAATATGAAATTATTCACACTACAAAAAAGATATAGGATTGTAATTGTCAACATTTTTACTATATTTTTATTAATTAAACATTGCAAAGAAATGATCATGCCTACAATATTATATATATAATTTTAACTAGTATGCCTTTAATATTAAGTATTTATTTTTAATAAATGCCATTAAATTAATCATTTTCTTTATTTTGCTGTAATATTTTATATAAATGCACTTTGTATACACTACTTCAAACACTTTATAGTAAAAAAAGTCATTATGTATATACATACAATCTGACATTTTAGTGTACTGTAGTCTTCCTCAGTACTATGATATAAAGATAAATAAAATAAAAATATAAATAATGTAATAAATTAATGTAATTAGTATATATATATAAAATAAATAAAAATATCCGTTAATTAAAAACAATATTGTAATTATAATTGAAATAATATTTTTAACGGTTTATAAACAATTACAAACAATCTTAAAATCCACAGAAGTACTTTCGGTTACTTTCTAACCTTCCTCAACTGCCATTAAATTCAAAAACCAAAAGCGGAAGCAAACGTCATCAATTCAAATTCCACGAATCTCGTATTTTAATGTTAGAAGCTTGTCGATTTATTAAATGCGTTTTATTCCTGTTTATAAAAATTGCCTCTTTAATTTTTCTTTTACTATGGTTTCTCTCTTCATGAAGAATTTTCACATTTTCAAAATTAAATTTAAATTTATATTTACATGTTTTTTCGTGATCAAAGAAAACTGAAGGAGATATTAAATCACCATTATTTTTATTTTTTACACGCTTATATAACAATTCATGTTCCTTCAATCTTTTCTCAATACTGCACCTAGATTCACCTATATATGATAGCATACAATCACAAAAAATTTGATATATGACATTACTTTTTTGCTTGACAGGTATGACATCCTTAGAATTATTGACTAATTTATTAATATTGTTTGGAACATAGAATGAAACATTAAACACATTCTTATATAAATCCTTAAAAAATTTCACTTGTGGATTTGAAATAGATGGAATAGATATCCATTTTTTACTATTAATCTTCATTTCTTTTAAATTATAATTTTTTTTTTTAAATTGACATAAAGTATTTTTTATTTGTTCCATTTTATAACCAACATCAAGCAATTCCTTGGCAAATATCTCAATATTTTTCAGTTTATCACTTTGGTAATGACATAATTTTTCATTCCGAAACAAAAAAGATTTAAAACTTGCCATCTTATGCATCATTGGTACTTTTGATTTACAATTTATATATCCTCTTTTTTGCAGTGGCTTAATAATTAGTTTATAATTTAATATACTGTTATCTCTTGTGATCATTAAATCTAAATAGTTAATCTTATTGTCCTGTTCTTTTTCAATAGTCCATTTCAAGTCATTCAACTTATTTAATTCCTCTATAAGAAAATTTATACTATTAGTATTTCCACAAACAAAACAGTATATTAAATTATAAACTAATTATTAAGCCACTGCAAAAAAGAGGATATATAAATTGTAAATCAAAAGTACCAATGATGCATAAGATGGCAAGTTTTAAATCTTTTTTGTTTCAGAATGAAAAATTATGTCGTTACCAAAGTGATAAACTGAAAAATATTGAGATATTTGCCAAGGAATTGCTTGATGTTGGTTATAAAATGGAACAAATAAACAATACTATATGATATGTCAATTTAAAAAAAATTATTATAATTTAAAAGAAATGAAGATTAATAGTAAAAAATGGATATCTATTCCATTTATTTCAAATCCACAAGTGAAATTTTTTAAGGATTTATATAAGAATGTGTTTAATGTTTCATTCTACATTCCAAACAATATTAATAAATTAGTCAATAATTCTAAGGATGTCATACCTGTCAAGCAAAAAAGTAATGTCATATATCAAATTTTTGTGATTGTATGCTATCATATATAGGTGAATCTAGGTGCAGTATTGAGAAAAGATTGAAGGAACATGAATTGTTATATAAGCGTGTAAAAAATAAAAATAATGGTGATTTAATATCTCCTTCAGTTTTCTTTGATCACAAAAAAAACATGTAAATATAAATTTAAATTTAATTTTGAAAATGTGAAAATTCTTCATGAAAGAGACCATAGTAAAGAAAATTAAAGAGGCTTTTATAAACAGGAATAAACGCATTTAATAAATCGACAAGCTTCTAACATTAAAATACGAGATTCGTGGAATTGAATTGATGACGTTTGCTTCCGCTTTTGTTTTTGAATTTAATGGCAGTTGAGGCAGGTTAGAAAGTAACCGCAAGTACTTCTGCGGATTTAAGGATTGTTTGCAATTGTTTGTAAACCGTTAAAAATATTATTTCAATTATAATTATATATATATATAAGTAACACATAATATAATAAAATAAAGCAAAAACAAATATAAAAAAGGAAAAACAAAAATAAAACAGATAAAAAAAATATCAAATTGAAAAGAAAATAAGAGAAACAAAATAACTCTCAGTAGTGCTTTTGGAGAATATGTCGTTTTGGGTTTTTAAAATGGGTTTTTGTTTTTTGTGGATTTTTTTGTAGGAATATATGATTGGAAGTTGGTTTTTAAAAATTTAGTTTTTTTTGTAAATAATTTTTATGGTAAATTAAATGTGTAAAATCCTTATGGGTTTTTTAATTAAATTTTATTTTTTTTTGGTTTTTTTTTTTGGGGGGGGGGTTTGTAATAGAAATATTGATTAAAAAAATTTTTTTTGAAGTTTTAAAATATTGTTTTATTTATTTCCTTTTTTTTTTTCTTTTTAATAATATGATTTCTATATTTTGTTTTTTTTTTTTTTTTTTTTATGGGGAAATTAAGTTGTTTGTGGTGTATTGGTTTGTGTTGTTGTTAGGTTGGTTATGGAGAAGTGGGCTTTGTTTAATTTTATTTTTAAAAACTTATTATTATAAAGTATTTTCAGGTTTTTTTGTGTTTTGTCTTATTCTTTTTTAATTTTGAGATTTTTTCTTACAGTCATTAAATTGTGTTTAAATAGTTTTAAATGGTATTTCATAAATATATAATTCTATTATATATTTGTTAATTTAAATTGAATTTTTGTAGTCATATGTTTTTATTTAATATTCATTTAAATATTGGGGTATATTTTGATTAAAAGTATTTTATGTTCTGTTGTCTTGGGTTTCCTGTTTTTATTATTTTGTTTTTATATTTTGTTGTGTTTTTTTTTTGTTTTATTTAATTTTTGGGGGGGTTTTTATTGGTGATGTTGTTTTATTGGTTTTCTATTTTAAAGTTTGAATGTTGTTTTGAGTATATTTTTGTTTTGGTTTAGTGTGTTGTTGTAGTTTTTGGTTGGTGTGTTTGTTTAATAAGTATTTGTTTTAAATAAAAAGTATATTATAAATTATATATATATATTTGTTTGTTTAAAAAGTTTTGTTCTTTTCTCTGCTTTTTTTTTGTTTTTATTGTTATTTTATTTTTAGATGTTATAAAAGAATATTTAAATTTTGATATTTTATTTTATAAATATAATATAAAATTAATATTTATAATTTTCTTTAGTTATATTCTTTTGATAAATGGAAAAAAAGTGGAAAAAATTATTAGAAAATTGTTTTTTCTATAAATAAAAAAGTAAATTGTATTGTTATTTATTAATTTATTATTATATTTAATTTGTATTTATAAAAAATAATATTAAAAATTAAAATATTTAAAAGAAGTTTTCTTTGTTTTATTTGATTAAAATAAATGATTATATTAAGTGAATATCATATATATTTTGTGTAATTGAGTGGGTTTAGCTATTCTTGCTTAGTTATTTTAATTATAATTTATATGTGAATTTTATTCTTTATAAAGAATAGTCGTATAAAATGTTTTGAAATATAGTTATATAAAATCTATTTGGTTTATTATTATGTTGATGCTATCTGAAATATAAAAAGGTTGGGTAAATTTGTTAAAATTTAAAATTATTGTATTAAAATGTAAACTATATATGAATTTTAATTTTGCTGGTTGATAATTATTTTGTCTTTTGGCAATTCCTAGGAATTTTTTAAGTATTATACTTAAAATGGTGTAAAATAGTATATTTTATTATAATAATTTTTCTAAAATTCTGCTAAAAGGTGGGAAATTCAAAATTCACTCTTACAATAAGATACCCTGAATGTTCAGATTTCTATTGAAGTTAATTTTAATTGTACTTTATGATGAAATTGTTTATTTGAATTATTATGGTTTTAGATATTTTTAAAAATAATTTGTATATTTATTAGATATCAAGAAGTATAAGTTATTAATAACTATTTTGACTTGAAATACTTTATTTTCAAAAATATAATGTTATATTAGAACTAAGTAAATATAGCGAAGAAATTAGAAAATTCACTTGATAAAAATACTTATATTTACAGTAAAATATAATTTTGCAATAAATATTTAAAACTTAAACATCTTATGCATAATTTGTTAGATATAAGAGAAATAAATAATTATTCATTTCAAATGTTTAAAAATAATAAAAATTAAGAAATATTTTGTTGATTTTATAAACTGAAAATAATCTTTCTAGAAATAATGATGTGTAATGTCTTTGTTTTGTTTGCAATCTCATTTTTTTAATATTTACAGAAACAAAATGTAAACATTTAAAATTTATTTCAGTAGTAGACAAAAATATTTATCAAATGAAGTCAAATTTATTATTTTCTGAAAAAAATAATCATTTTATCATATTTTACATTGATGTGTGAGACAAAGAATAACGTCAGAAATGCTGAAATGTAAGAGGCATGATGCTATAATTTGGAATGGTTAAGAGAAGCAAGTTCAAATCATTATTTAGCTACCTAGATAATATTTGCCACACTGGGATTATTTATTTTGCCTTATGATTCTTTATTGGATTCATTTGCAGGCTTAAACTTTAGGTGTGATACTTTACTAACAAAATATATAACTAGATCACTAGGATGCCTTGGTATGTACTATACAACATTTAAATATTAATACTAATATATGAGTGATGCAAAAATATTCCTTACAGATCTATTTATATAATAAGAATGATTAACTCCATTTAACTTTGAAGTTGAACTTAAGAACTCATAAAACTTACAATAATTGCAATATAGTTTAATAGTTACTTACATTTATACAACCTAACCTGAGATAAATCACATTTAACCTCATTCAATATCACTAATAATAATATTAAATAAAATATCTACATGGCATAGTAATATCTGAGAAACTATTATTATTATTATTATTATTAACTACTACTACTACTGCTACTGCTGCTGCTACTGCTACTGCTACTACTACTGCTACTACTACTACTGCTACTTCTGCTGCTACTACTACTACTACTACCACTACCACCACCATCACTACCACCACTACTACTACTATTACTACTACTACTATTATTATTATTAACTAAGAAAGAAACAACTATGAGAAAATGCATTAAGTAATCCTCCAGTGGTTATGATGATTTAAAATTTATCCCAATGAAATGTTGACACTTGAAAAATATTTTAGAACTTGAGAATTTACAAACACTTTTAAAATAACAGCATCACAGATGATGTAAAGGACAAATAATTTAATTTTGTAATATGATCTTTTCTGGAACAAGATATAAATATTAATAAATTTCACTTAACATACTTGTTAATCCAAGGTAATCTATATTTAACACATTAATTCATTTTTAAGATTGTTTATAACTTCTATGTTTGTCATATTTAAGACTTGCCTTGGTAATCCATAATTTATGGGTGGCATTTTAATATTTAGCTTTCCTAATTCGTTATTGATTGAATGGCATTCAAATATTTAGCATTGAAAAATGTGTACTGCATTTCTTTAAGCATTGTATACAACGTCAGTTTGTTATATGCAGCAATTTAATTTCAATTGAACATATATTATAATTTTTTTCATGTGTCATAGCATTGGCCAGGAAGCGAACCTGCTAACCTGGGACAACTGATTGTAAGGCAACTGTGCTGACCACTCAACCACCAATGCTTCTAAAGAATTAGTGTTAATTACTTCTTTAATTTGAGATATATAATTACTCTATTCACTTATAAATCTTTAAACCATGTTGCTAATGGTTCTGATCATATATTTGCTATCCATAACAAAGAAATTCTCATTAATTTTTGAATCAAAATTCAGTATTTCTCCAAGTGACATACGGAGGCATATTTGAGTTGAAAAATTATTTAATTTTTTTTTTCATAATTAAAGACAAGGTAAGTTCACAATCTTGAGATGTATATGCATATTTCTTGAAGTAAAAGAACAATTATTTTATCATATTTTTGAAAATAAACATTAACAATTTATTTAAAATTAATTAATATAATTATCCAAAATATATTAGCTATTTACCATTACTTCCAATTGAAAAAGTTCAGCAACTTAGTGTTGAAGTTGTAAGACGGAAATCAATAAGTCAATTTATCCATTTTTACACTAACAGTTAACTATAATAAATGAGATTTCTTGAAATAAAGAGCTAATGAATTAATTAATGATGGTTTTTGGTTTATTTATTGTTATTCATTTTTCTCCTGGAACAATAAGAAGTCATTTGCCTAACAAAGGCAAATGCCTAGACTAGTTAATTTAATTGATCATCAAGTAGATTATAAACAAAATGGCTATTTAAAAATTTGAACCTGTTTAGGTCCTGAATGCAATAAAAATTTATGAAGACTGGATTTTAATCCAATAAACATCACATGATCACCATTTTTTATGCTTACTCATAACTTATTAAAACAGGCAAAACTCTCTATATGTATTGTTACTCAGTGCAACCCAGAGTAATCAATGGATGCTAGTCTGGAGATATTGGATGAGTAGGGACTAGATGGGGATTTTATACACAAGCCTTCTAGCATCCATTGATTACTCTGGCTTGCACGGAGTGGGCAATACGTATAGAGAGTTTTGCCTGTTTTAAAGACTGGATTTTCCAAATTTCAGCTTTTATACCAGTTATCACATGATGTCTGGATTACAGAATATTCTCAATCATGCACTGGGGTTTTTTGGTTCGTCAAATGAAACATTGGAAGAGATCATTGTGGTTACTGCCGGATAAAATGTTAGAGTTAATATTTTTTTTAATCAACCAGTAAAAACTTTATGAACGATGATTAAAAATGAAAAAAAAAAAAAAAAGAAAATCTTTCATTTCTGGATTTTAAAATAATATTGTAAACATTTATTCAAAATAAAAAAATCATAAACTTTAAAGTTTTCAGATATTTATTTCAATTAATTTTAAATTGGTCTATTAATAAAAAAATTATTATTTAATAAATATTCTAGAAATTAAAGTTTTCAGATATTTATTTCAATTAATTTTAAATTGGTCTATTAATAAAAAAATTATTATTTAATAAATATTCTAGAAATTAAATCAATCTTTGCTAAACAAAAATCTAAACATGTAAGCTTTCACATACACAAAATATAAATGCAAGAAATGTTTACTCTGCACATAAATAAAAATGTAATCTAAATATAAGTACTTTACCTCAAAATATCTTAGTGGGGTAATGTTAAATTTATATTTCTATTCTTTATTTCTGTATGAAATTAATTGTTTTATGTGTGTGAACAGTTCTATCTGTTTATATCATTTGGTATCTTTGTTCCTTCTTAAGAATAATGACAAAATATACACTACATATTTTATACAAGCATCAATAATAAAATCTGCTTGGAAAGTCATTCAAAAATGCTTTATAAAATTATATTTTTTCATAACATTAATATAAGAGGCTATTAAACATGATGTTGATTATATTCTATGCTATACAACTAATGACAGAACGTATTTGTTTAACTATAAAAATTAAAGCTAATAAAACTTTTATAGTTTTAAGAACATTTAGTATCTTTCACTAATGAAATATTTTTGTCAACATATACATATATATTTCAGAATTCATAAATTATTCACATTATAATAAAACTTAATAATTTTCTTATTATAATCATATATTGAAAAATGTACATTGTATATAATTCATATTAATATATGTTTTTATAAAAAGAAAAGTGTAATATATAAGGGATTCGAACTCAGACTTTTACACGACTCTCAACTCTTCCTGCCATCTCATATTGCTGAACCCCGTGAACGTTCGATCATTAGATTTTCAATGAAATGGATGGCTGAAGAGTTGTGAGTTGGAGTAGTTCGAAGTCTGTCCATTAAAGTATGAAGATTGACTATCTTAATATAAAACTGAGCACTGATTATATATAAGTATGGAGATAGTAATCTGGACCAACTGATGATTTCTGGTTTAGCATGAAATAGCACATTGGTGATTATTTATCTTTTCAACATGTGTGTGATCAGGTGGGCAGCAATATGAGATGACAGGGAGGGTTGAGGGTCGTGTGGAGGTCTGAGTTCGAATCCCTTATATATTATATTATATGTGCAGGTGTGTGTAAGCCTATACAGTGTATTAAATTAAAAAGGAAAGTGGGGATTTTTTAAGCATATATAATAGAAGTTGAGATGGAGATGACTCGAGTTTCTTTATCCCAGATTCGAACCCAGGTCATGAGAATAGCATTACACTATAGGAACTGTATGTTTGCTTTGTATTTATAGCGACCAGCACCAATCCATTAACATGTCTTTATAATTTAGATTAAAAGGTTTATTACCATATATACCCTTGCGTTTTGGCGTGGTTGGCATTCAAACTTCTTATGAACTCCCAACGCTATAGACATATTTTTATATACTACACATATAATATACAAATTAAAAAGCGTATGAAACACTTGAACGAGAAGCTATAAATATTCCATAAATTATTATACGCTAAGCGTTTTCAAGGCCGTTTGCCTCACATTCATAGCGGTAATGCTAGATGCAGAACGAGGAAATAGGGCATTGCAAATATATTCAAACTTTGAAATCAATGGATATGCAATCAATACGTTTATAAGGAAAGTTGCCTATCATTTCTAATGGGGAGGTTCAGGTATTTAAAATCCGCAACTCACCTAAGGAATAGAGATTATCCATAAAATATACAATTATATAGTTAAAGCAAATCATAACTTTTCCATTGGTTTGATAACTTAGAGATTATGGAGTACAATTTTACTGTAAAAATAATTTGATCGGTTACACATATATATATGAGAAAGATTTGATTAATTTTCAACTGATATCTTTTGAAGCAGTGAATGAAAGAAATGATCATTTTACCATAATTAATTTATTACCATCAATTCAATAATCGCTCTATCTTCCACTTATATACATAAGAATTTTATTTAATAATCTTTATTACAGTGAAAATGATTATTAAAATGTAAAAAAAAACAACAACTCCTGCTTTAATAAAGTAATTGGAATTCTAGTCCTGTTTTAATAATAACACCAGTTTTTATTTGTATCTTTAAATCCCCCATTCATAATGCGGTTACAAATGATTCGAATTTATAATTTAATAACATATTGTTATAATGTTGGCATTTATGCTTAAAACTTTAAAATAACTAGAAATACAATTAAATCATAAAAGTAAAGTATAATAGATAAATTAAACTTTATAAATATAAAACTGTATATTGATCATTTCACATCCTTCTGGAAATAAAAATACGGCAGCGATTTATTAATTTTCAATTATAATTTTTATTATCTAATGACAAACAAAAGAGTTAATTTTTATTTTATAAGGCGATATTAGCGATGCTTAATCAGTCATAACTGTTCACTAATAGAATAATCAGTTTATTTGCGTTTACTTTTGCTTTGGAAGAGAGAGGGGGATATTTAAACGATATGTTGAATTATTTATAGCTATGTATTTAAAGGTACATATTTTTTAAATTAGCGGCAAGTGTTAGATAAAAAACAATAGACAATTTACATATACAATACGAAACTTTGCTCATTTGTATGAAAAATATTTTCCTTCCTTAAATTTTTTTAAAGAAAAAATTCAATAGTTTATCTCTTAGATTGTAGACGTTTGCATTGTGTATAGTACATAGAATAATTTGTTATTATTGCTTATTTATATTATTAGTATTAATATATTGAATATGTAGTGATGGTAATATACATTTTTTTGAAAATTAATGTTTGTTTTTGTTCTTGATGTTGATTTTATTTGTACATAAGTAGAATTTTTGTTTTTATGAATCTCAAACATTAATTTTCAAAAAAAATGTATATTACCATCACTACATATTCAATATATTAATACTAATAATATAAATAAGCAATAATAACAAATTATTCTATGTACTATACACAATGCAATGCTTTTCTAATTCATCCTTTCAAAAATAGCTGACAGTAGATGAATATCTCAGTTTAACAAATTGATGTAATATTAATAACATTTATATTCTTTATTACTTTTTATAATGATTTTTACAACCCACTATTGATGGTTAAGATTGCCTCATCAATCTTCTTCAAAACTATAGAAAATACAAACTTCATATATATTTCCATGCATTTGTGTTGTGTTTGTTATAGTTCTGAAGAAGATTGCTAGGCAATCGAAACTGTCAATAGTGGATTGTAAAAAAGCATTGTAAAAAGTAATATTTAACATAAATGATATTAATGTTATATGGATTTGGCAATGCAATAAGAAAGATAAAATTTAAAAATTGAACAAATAATGCAACAATTTTAAATATAACAAATCTATAAAAAATATAATTTAAATAATTTAATTCAATCCATATTAACTATATATATCACATTTTATATAACTAAACACTTAATTTTAATTGTATTTAAATTTCAAAATAAATAACATTAAATATCTCATAAACAAACTTTATATTACTAAAATTTATATTAATTTTTTTTTTAAAAAAAATGTATTATTTTTAAATTATTTCTGTATCCTTCATCTTTAATATATTATTTAAAACACAACCACATGATTCCTTTCCAAGGTCTGTCTGTCTTGATGTCATGCTAAAAAATCTCCATAGATAGACACAAAATTTTTTGGCCTAGAAAATCTAATACGCAAGTTAAATATCCCCCCCTCTTTGAAACATTTTTTACACTTTTGAAACCTATTTTTTTCCTTGTCTATAATCCTCCTACTATATAATATTATCTATTCATACTACCATTACTGATGCATTATATTTTCTTCTCCTATCCCATATTCAAATGTTTTTTTGATCAGGACTTCAAAGGAAATCTAAGTAATCAGAATTAATAGAACTAGAGACATTATACATAGATCATAAATTCAAAAGCCCATTTATCTACTGCTATATTATATTTTGCAGATTTTAGAATTTAAGGTTCATGGGTTGCATCACAACTTGCCACTTCCAATGCTCAAACATTTTATGAACTACCAAACTGTAAAACATTTGATTTTTTACACTATTCTCTTTCAATAAGAATATTTTCATTAGTTTCAATATTATTTCATCACTCTCCTCATTATTATTATGAATACATAAAATTTAACATGTCTATCTTTTTCATTTTTAGGTTTTTTCTTATTCCTTATACAACTTATTTTATACTAAACAATATAAAGATTTGTGTAAGAGACTGCGATTTGGGCCATCTGATGAGTGTTGGTTCAGCACGAAAGGTGCATCTTGGGGATCAGATATCTTTTTCATATGTCTTTGGGTTGTGTATTTATGATTACACTCTTCCAAAAGGTTTAAAGTGGATAGAAATCATTCCCTACCGTGTGTCATAGTAGTATAGTGAAAATTATACTACAAAAATATTATTCATAAAATAGATAATATCTAGTCTAATAAATGACCACTAAAAATTATTAATATATTTCTGTCATGTATTTGTGTCAAACATGTGAGGGCAATAAATTTGACACATTAATTAAACTGTAGTAATTTCCTATCTATGTATACTGAACATTGATAAAGATATATGTAAGAAAATATGATCTGACGAATGCTGATTCAGCATGAAATGTGTATTTTGGGGATCATACAATATTTTCATGTCTTTGATCATATGTTTATTATTACACCCTTCCACAAGGTGTTAAAAGCAGACAAAAAGCCAGTCCCTATCATGCATGAGAGTGGCATAGTAAAAATTATACTACAGAAATATTATTTATTATTTTATTCCTATTTCAACATTGTACATTCCAAAAATGAACACTCTATATTCTTAAATCACATCTACAGTTCACATTTTTGTCCCAATGTATCCTTTTTAAAATATTCAAAATGCCTGTTATTACCCAAATAATAATGAACACCCCATGGTATTATTTAATATGCTTTCATTTTTTATGTTTTATATTCGTTTTCCATAACGCTACTTATCTATTTTCTTTTACTATAACATATTCTTTCTCTCTCTCTATATATATATCATTTCTTGAATAAATATATAGAAATAATAAAAATAAATTCACTATTTATTAACTTTTTTAAAAACTTTTCTCTTCCAGTATATTTATTGTCCTCTTTATATTATTCAGAAGTAAACTTCTTTATGAATTCTTTGCTATTAATGTAAGCATTCATCTAATCAGTGAATAATAAATTAATGGCAAACATATTATTTCATCATCATCATTTTTAATTCTTATTGACAACTGGAGGATAAAGGCCACCAAGTTTAATCCAGACCTATAAATCTATATTTTTCTTCTCTGAATCACACCATGACTACATATTTCATGCTATATTTTTTTCTAATTTATATGCGTAGATAACAGCAAGTATTATATATAATAATTAATGATAGAGATAAAAAAGACGACTACAAATTTGAGAAAATTGATTTAATAACATATTATTCTATAGTGTTCCATTAATTATTAAAATATAATTCGTTTCAGTGCGGTAACAACAGGTCATAAAAAGCACTTAAATATCTTCTCCACTTCGCGAGAGACTATGAGGAGCTAAAAGTAGTTATTTCATTATTTACTTGGTTTTTTTTCCTGTACTACAATGCTACCATTAATTACTACATGCATGGGATCAGGCCAATCAATCTTGATTTTTAAGGCAAGCTTTAAAAACTATGCTTTTAAAAATTATTTAAAAGGCCTATCTAAAATGATCTACTATGCAAAGTAATAGTTAATTTGTGCCCAAAGGTAAGTCTATCGCCACTTCATCTATAGCTCTATAATTAGAAAGGCTTTGAACCCAGACTCCATATATTTATCCCTCCACTTATACAACTGATACACGTGACCACATACATGTGAAAAAATAAATGATCTCCAATATACATATTTCGCGCTGATCCAGCACTCATCAGTTAGAGGTAGAGAAGATTGAGGCCCACCCATTAAAGTTTGAAGATTTGCTATATATATATATGGGAGATTCATATTCTGGATCAACTGATGACTGCTGGATCAGCACGAAATAGGTATAATGGAGATCATTTATCTTTTTAACATTATGTAGTCATGTTTATCAGTTGTATAATTGGAGTGGATAGATGATAGATATAGAAAGCTTGAAAGTCTGAAATCCCTTCTAATTACATTAAGTTCTGTATACACCATATACTTGTATTTAAATATTATTATAGCTCTGTAAGTATATTTTCATAATGTACATATGAATAGATCAAATAAACCGAATAGCATTTAAATTATAATTATTTTTTTAAGATTGATCGTTTAATTTTAAAAGTAATTAATTGTGAAATAACATTTATTGTTCTTTTGTTTTTAAATCGTGTAGTAGTTAAATTTAAATAAGACTAAATTCGTCAAAAATTTTGTAGTAAATTTGTCCTGGTATATTGCGGATGCTTTTAATCTTTTATTAGGAAAAATGATATTATAAAAATACATATATTTAGTTCCAAGGTGAAAAAAATACTTAAAAAGAAAATCAAACCATTAGTGAATTATTTATTACAGTAAATTCTTTAGCTTTTTAAACACAAATTGAAATAATGAATTATGTATACCGTAAGCTCTCTTAATTCTCATGGTTAGATCCATTAGACGATGAATGGAAATATGTGATTTTTGCTAAATTTAAAATTAAAGAGGATCTCTTGTTTCAAATAATGAAAAAACTTAAATCCATATACAGCTTAAAGAGAATTATATTTTAAAATGTTTTAAAAGATTTTCAAAAATGTATTTTATATATATCAAAATCAAATCTTTCGTAAAAGCAAGTTAGTTGGAATATTTGTAGAGTTGTCTATAATGTTATTTATTTTCAAATTATTAATTTTTATTATATATAGTATACCTTCAATAACTGAAACACACATGCTTATTATATACCTGCGTCTATATATGTAATATATAGGATATATGAGCATAGACTTTCACATGACCCACCATTCTCCACACTATCTCATAACACTGATACACTTGAACACATATGTTTCATGCTAAACCAGCAATCATCAGTTGGTCCAGATTACCATTTCTACACATATATGTTATAAGTGCTGAGATATATATATATTAAGATAGCCAAAGCTCATACTTTAATGGACATGCTTCAATCTACTCCACACTCCAACTCTTCAACCGTCAATCAAATTGAAAATCTGTGCTCATATACCCTATATAGAATATACCTTCTGCACACAAAATGTCCGTAAATTATTCTTTCCGCAATGCTTAATAATTTTGTTGTTATTATAGTTATCTTAATCAGGACCATTTCGTGAATTTATGTTACTTGAATATAAAGTTTTTTTGTCATTCCTTCGGAATTATTTTGAATAATCAATGACACGAAAAGAGAGAGATATAATTAAGTATATATATATATTGTACCCTTTACAATAAATACAGACAATTAGATAGAGTTGGAAAAGTAGTTATATTTTTAAAAAATTTAAATTTAGATTATTTTTAGCATATAATTTGTGATATTATAGGTAGTAGAGGTTCAAACTCAGTTGATAGGAGTCTACAAAGATATATTAGATAATTTGAATTCATTGTAAGAGGGATTGAATATAAAATGATGCAATAAATTATTTAAAAGATAATATTAATTTTTATTTATTATATTTAAAAGATACTTTAATGGTAGAATAGCTTAATTATAGTGGTAAATATTTTATATTATATGTTTAAGGAAATTATTTTGTTTAAAATACTATTTAAAATGATACATTAATTTAAAATTAGTATAAAAGGTGCTGGAAGTATCACATGATTAGGTAATTGTGTGAATATGCGTGCTTTCAGAAAGTTAGGAAAAGAAAACTAATTTTAGCTTGTTAACAAAAATTTGATACATAATAAAGTATAGCAAATATTCAGTATAAAGATAATATTAAAAAAGTAATGAATAAAATTATTAGGTGCTAGTACCATTGATGGTACAGGGTGCTAGATGGTGCTGTTACTAGCCATAAACAGTTAAATATACCATTTACAAGGCTTTAGTATGTTATGCTAATTTCTTGCAATTCTCACTTGGCTAGTGTAATCTGTTCTTACTCTCCAAATGATCGGTATTGAGCCTGCGCTATTGTATAATTTGAGGGTATGTAGATTTTAAGTCAATGAAATATTTAGAGATGACTTTGTGATAGAAGAAAAAGCAAACAGCCATACTACTGATATTGTTTTATTGTTTTAATTTTCATCTAAAAAGTTGTTGTATTCTAAATAATATATTTAAAAAAAAAATTCTAACACAAATGCCTAAAGTGGCAAATTCCATTTAAAAAAAACCTGGCAAGTAGACAGTGATTGTTTGTTTTTGTAAATAAAATTTCTTCAAATTAATGCGTATATTACCAGAAATGCCTAATGTGGTTTGCAAAAGACCACTAGTTTTTGTAAATTAAAAAAAGCTTCAAATGAATGCATATACTTGTTGGATTATTTATCTCAATTAAGAAAAAATGATGTTATTTACTATTTACTTATTAAAAAAGGTCAGTTTGTTATTAAAAGGTCATGGCCCAGTAACATTATATTTAACTGTTTTTGTGTAGCAACAGTGCCATCCAGTGCCCTGTACTGTCAATGATACTAGTACCAATTATTGTTATTTTATTTAGGTATGGTATTTTATTTTAAATGAATTTTAGGTTATTAAAATATTAAAAATTGTTTTAATAAGGATATTTAATATTTTAGATAAAAATATTTAATATTTAAGGTATTAAATAATTTGATATTTAATAATTGATGACTCATAGTTTTAAAACTTAATTTTAAAAAATGATATTGATGTAGCTATATAAATTAGCAGATTGTTACAAGCAGTATTGACCAATGAAATCATTTGATTTAGACCAGTATAAAAACAGAGATTGAGGCCATGCGTACAAATTTATTGTTCTCACTTTCATGTATAAAAATTCTTTCAGAATATCATCTAAATCTAAACATTGGCAGATTTAATATTTTTTGTTAGTCAGTCATTAGGTTAGAGATTGTCCAATAATGAATGATATTTCTCTAGTATAATTTTCATTCACCATTCTCATGCAAGGTACCTAGGATTGGTTTCTATCCACTTTTAACATCTTGTGGAAAGATTTACTCATAAGCATCTGTCCAAAGACATGTAAAAAAGATCTATGATCTCCATGATGCACATTTCATGCTGAGTCAGTACTCATTAGTTGGCCCAGATCACAATCTCTGACACATATCTATATCATTGTTCTGTATGTGTATATATATATAGAGAGAGAGAGACATAGCAAATTACTAGTTTAATTGATGTCAACTGTGTGGTCCTCACAACTTTGACACAAATCACTTAATAAAAGTGTATTAATAATATTTATTAATTCTTTATTAGACTAAAAAGTTATCCAGTAATGAATAATATTTCTGTACTACAGAAATATTAAATTCATTATTGACAGATTTCATTTGGGCCATGCTTAATGTAAATATTTTTTTTATTAATTTTAATTTAGAGATTTTTCACTGAAAAAAATGTTAGTGGCAATAATAGAATAATATGTAATGGTACTGTTAAATTTAGAAATCGTACATGTAGGATTTCTATAAAAATATTTTTTTAAATTTGTTTCTGTAAATCTGCCACCCTCTAAATTGGACCACTAAGGGCCACTCAGTACAAAATGATCCTGATCTTAATAGTATTTGTACCATTTAAACACTTCTTGTACCCTGCTATGAAATTCCTCTGAATTTAAACAATATTTAACAACACATCTAGACATTTTTGGATTGCTTAAATAAACTTCTGCAATTAAGTCAACATTTTGTAAATCAGAATTTAATCCTTCACAAAAAAAATACCATTGCCGTATTACTCAGAAACATTATGTCTTCGCACCAATTCTGTTGTGTTTGGTTTGGATTGCAGACTCAAACCAACAGTAACAAAAATATGAACACCTGAAGTTTAATTTATATGATTTATTAGGATTAAATATATTTACGTAATATACAATCAATGAATATACTACCTTGTAAATAATCTCAATTAATGCAGGACTGGTTATGTCTGAAGGACCTGAATCCAGCTGTATGTAACACATCTGCCTTGTGGGTTTGTCCAAAGACTCTTCAGGCTGTGCAACATATCTTGCCTCAAGTTGATTCTGGTCTTAGCAGCTTCCAGTCCTATTATGAACTTGTCTCACTACATAGACTGATAGCATAATGGCTATAATGGAAATGCTCACTGTTAGTAGTGGTTTCAATTCAGAATGTGTACCGTTACTTAGGTTAGACAGACATTCTCTGGCTTACCTCCAAAAAATCTAACTATTTATTTTCAGATCCCTAACATCACTGGAATCAATTGGGTTTGGACAGCATTACTCCCTGTTGGTCCATACTAACCGTTGACTGATTTTTATATATCTGTTTTGCTCATTGGTTAGTGACAATGATTGCTTAATCTGATCAGATAAAGAATGAATGTGGATTAGTCCATTTCTGAAGGCAAGGTGAGATGTGACATTGTATCTACATGAAGTTATAAGAATATGCTTCTATTTCATAACACATACTTAAAAAAAGCATATAAAATGAGTTACTGGCTGAACTAACATGTTTCAGTTGACCTAGTGTTTGATCTCACATTATATAAAATAGGACAGTAGTTATGATTGAAACTGAAGAATGCTGGTTTAACCAAAAATTCATTTGGGGATTTATTTGCCTTTTTTTATTTATACTTGTTTATGAGTTTTTATTTATATGTTTAATATGTGTAAAGTGAAATCAAAGATAGAGTATATCTACAATATTACATATGGGAAGAAAAAAATGGATTTGAATTAATGGTAATCTTCTTCTTCTTCTTCCACAGCTTGATTAATCCCACATCAAGTGGGGTTGCTGGTGCGGATCAATCTTCTCCAGGCTACTCGATCTAAAGTCATTTCCTCCCTAAGTGACATCTCCTGCAAGTCCTTTCTCACTCGATCAATCCATCTGATCTTAGGTCTACCCCTGGGTCTTTTCCTCGGTGGTTCCATCTCCAAAATCTTCCTTCCAATGTAATTTTCTTCTCTTCTCTTAACATGACCAAACCACCTCAACCTTGATTCTTTCATTTTTTCACTGATCATTCTCACTCTCATATTTTCTCGAATTACTTCATTTTTCACTTTGTCCTTTCTAGTGAGGCCTGAGGCAAACCTAAGCATTCTCATTTCTGTTACACATTGCTTGTCTTCTATTTTCTTAGTGATCAGCCATGTTTCTGCACCATACATCAGTGCCGGATGCACCACAGTTTTATATACTTTTCCTTTCAACCTTGCACCTATTCTCCTATCGCAGAGTATCCCAGAGACCCTTCTCCAATTATTCCAACCAGCTTGAGTTCTCCCAACAACTTCTCCATCCAGTGATCCATCTTTATTCATCCAGGCCCCGAGATATTTAAATTTTTCAGCCTCAGGCAACTTCTTTCCCCCTAACAAAATGCTTCCTCCACCATTACCACAGAAGAGCACTTCAGTTTTATTTCTGCTAATTCTCATTCCTCCTTCCTCCAGTGCTTTCCTCCACTCTTCTATTTTATCCTGAGCTTCCTTGATGTTTTGAGTTGCAATCACTATATCATCGGCATACATCATGTTCCAGGGTGCTTCCCTACGAATATCCTCTGTTAGGACATCAATAACGATATTAAATAGTAGGGGACTCAGGGCTGATCCCTGATGCACACCCACTTTCACCTGAAATGAGTCTGTTTCTCCTGAACTACATCTCACACTGGTTTGACAGCCTTGATACATATCTTGAATCAGACGAATGTATTTTTCCTTAGGCATCTCCAAAGTTCATCTCTAGGTACTCTATCAAATGCTTTTTCCAAATCAATGAATATTAGAACAATTTCTTGGTTGACTTCTCTATGTTTTTCTATAAGTTGCCGCAGTGCAAAAATTGCATCTGTGGTTCCTCTACCTGGCATAAAACCAAACTGTTCTTCACTGATGTCTATTTCCTGCCGTAGCCTATTTGCTATTATTCTCTCCCATATTTTCATTGTGTGGCTCATCAGCTTTATTCCTTGATAATTACTACATTCTAGAATATCTCCCTTATTCTTATAGATTGGAACCAAAATGCTTCTCCTCCATTCATCTGGCATTTTCTCCGTGATCATGATGTTATTAAAAAGTTTGGTCAGAAAGGTGATTCCCTCTTCTCCCATTACCTTCCATACCTCTACAGGGATGTTATCTGGACCCACCGATTTCCCACATTTCATTCTTCTGACTGCTTGTCTAACTTCTTCCCTACTGATCTTTAAAGCTGGGCCCAAATTTGGAGTCCCAAATCCCTTGTCAATCCGAAAGTTTTCTTCATTTAGTAGGTGCTCATAATATTGCTGCCATCTAGCTATGATTTCATTCTTGCCACACAACACCTTATTGTTAGAGTCTTTTATTCTATTTGCTTGGTAAGTATCTTTACCACTCTTATCTCGTTGTTTTGCAATATGCAAAATCTTCTTAACTCCTTCTTCTTTCTCTAAACTTTCATATAAATCTGAGTATGTGTCAAACTTGGCTTTGGCAACAGCTTTCTTTGCTTCTTTCTTTGCTATATTATATTTGACCCTACTACTTTCCCCTCCGTCTTTGTCCCACTCCTTTTTGGCTATTTTCTTATTCCCAATTTTTTTCTGCACTTCTGCATTCCACCACCAAGTCTCTTTATTCTCTTTTATCACACCCGACATTTGGCCAAGAACTTGATCCCCAATTACACAGATGTTGTTTGCAGTACTTGTCCAAAGATCTTCCCCTTCTTCTTTGTCTTCAACCTTCATCAATTCATCAACAAATTGCTTTCTGTAGGCATCAACCTCAAGTTTCCACCATTTGGTCTTGATGATACCTCTTCTAGGATTTATTTTAATTCCTGTAAGATTAGCATGACATAGTAAAAGTCTGTGCTGTTGACCCATAGCTTCTACTGGAATAACCTTGCAATCCTGTATATCTTTTAGGCCAATTCGTCTATACATAATATAGTCAATTTGGGATTCTCGTCCCCCACTCATGTAAGTTATCTTTTGATTTGGGGGTTTCTTGAAGAAGGTGTTCAATAATGCCATATCCATTGAAACAGCAAAATCAATGGTAATATGGAATTATATTTACTAATAATTGTTTGGAATGGAGACTGACATCTTATATTTGAATTTTTCAGCCAATGATATGCATTTGGGTTTATTTCCTATATATTCATGTTGAGAGATTGCAAAGTTTAAAATGACTAATGTTTTAATCTTTCTTCGTATAGTATATTAAACATGTTTCTTTATGAGTATTTAAGATCAGAGCTAATTTAAATTTCATACTTCTTGTTTGAATAGATCTCTCTTTCAGTATACTTAACAACATTGCAGCATATGATCAAGAGATTACTTTTTAATTATGCTGTTTAAAGTTTAGACTTTATATTTTCTCACAAGGTGCCACTGCTGGAAAAACATTATTTGGGAAGGTGATTGGACAATTTGTATTTGAATTTTTCAGCCAGCAATATTCATTGGATTTATGACTAATAAGAGATATATTAATATTTAATTAAATATAAAGTTTATATTTGGTCTAGAAATGATATAGCAATTTTTATCTTTGAGCATTATTACCCTTATTATTTAAGTAAAACTTTGGTTGCTTGTCTGAAGTTTTGTAATGATGGTATATTATAAGATGTGATATGTTGGACTATTTCCATCATTTATGAGTGAATGTTGAATGTATAGAAAATTTTAAACTTTATTTAAACTTTCCAAATACAAACAACTTGTTAGTAATAACACACAAATAGACAATACATTCACTCATAAATGATGGAAATAGACCAACAGATCACATCTTATACTTTGGGTGCAATTTGAAATATATAATTGCAGTTTGTAATATTATAATCGATTATTTATTAGTTTGCATTCAGAACAGGTTATATTTACCTGTTTAAGGAGGTTTATTTAAAATTCTTTGTATGAGTAATTTCAATCTCTGTGATCAAGTTGCAATCTTTAGTGTATTTATATGATGGATTATTTCCATTATCTAATATCAGTATTAAATGTCTTTGGAAAAATTTAACTTTATTTAAATATTCCCAAATACATTCAACTGTTAGTAATCTGTGTGCTACTTCTAACAATTGAATGTATTTGGATATTTAAATAAAGTTAATTTTTTTAAAGACATTCAATACTCATATTAGATTATTGAAATAGTCCAACATATAAATAGAACTAAAACACTATCATCACAAACTTTCAGGAAAACACTACAATCTTTAGTATCCCTGTAAATATATTAGAACATAAATAAAGGTGAGATTCAACCTTTATTATTAAAAGGAGGTTGCCTTGACAACAGTTTGAAATTGTTGATTGTTATTGAGTTGGGATTCTAAACGTTGATTAATGATTAATAAATAATTAATATTAACAATTAATTAATAATTAATATTTATTTCTCTAAAGAAGATATTGTCACGTGTGTCAGTGTAAGAAGATTGATACTTGTATATATATACTTTAATTAAAATTTTAAGTATACAGTATACATAATTTTTTAAAAATCAATTTAAAAATGCTGCTTTTGTTCATTTTTAAAAGCAAACTTTAAGTTTAGTTTCAATAGTTTTAATAATTTTAAGCAGCTTTAATACAATATTTTTATTAATTAATAAAAAATTATATTGAAAATCATGTAATATTTATTCCCAATTAATTAATTTTATTTTGTAACCTGCAATAAAGTTAATAAAAAGAAAATGTATCACAATGTAAGTTTTGTTTTTAATTAACATATAAAATATTAATTTTTAAATGTTTTATAAAATGTTACATAACTGATTTATTTATGTTTCTATTTACATATAATAGAATTAATTTTTAATGGGAATACTTTGTTATTTAAGTTCTTTTATTGCGAAATCTACTGCTGTATAATTCTTACACAATCTTAACGAAGGTTTACCATCTTTTAGATAAACAGGTCAAACTTATTAATGACTAATTTTTAAGCTGGAGATTTTTATATTATTGTTAACCCAGATATAGATTTTAAACTCAGTTAAAGAATAATATATTTATTATTATAAGCCCCAATGAATACGATGTTGTTTTAATTTCATTTTTTCACGTATGCGCTTATATTTTTAAAAAGCTTCTGTCAGACATTATACCACTTCAAACAAATAAATAAAGACATTAGAAAAAGATAAATGTTTCCCAATAATGCATATCGTTAAATTAGCTTTATTAGTTGGGCCAGATTGATGGAGTGGGGTTTTTTTTTTGATAGATAAATTGGTATTTGACTGAGTTAATAGTCTATATCTGAATTAATAATGGTAAAACAATCTCTATAAATAATTATTTATATCATGAATATATTATAAATCATGTTTTCGAGAGCAACTGTTTTTGATAAAATAAAATTAAACACCACGTTTTGCTAAGACAGCACTTGGCTTCAACTGGATGAAAAACGGTAATAATCACGTAGGTGTAACAGAGATAATTGTATCGCGTATATTGATTCAAATTTAGTAATGTTTTTAAATTTTTATTTCTTTTTCCAACCACACACATAGGAAAGAATAGGTGTATAATGGAAGAAGAGCTGAACAAATTAAAGCAGTGAAAAAAAAATTCAAAAAATCTTCAGCACTTGATTTCCCTGCTTTAGATACTAGCCATGGTATAGGTTTCTCGAATTCTAAAATCATATCCACAAGCAACAACCATTAACAGAAAATATTTAGAGAGGCTATACAAGTACTTTAAAAAACAAGTTGCATTAATTAACATGATGAAACAATAAAATTATCAACTATATTTCTTCACACAAATGTAAAAACACTACCAAATTTAAATCAATTTATGGGGTACAATTTATTCCTGCTACAACCCTTCAATTATTCTGTTATTTCATACAAGTAAAAGCAAATTCGATCTTGTTAAAATGTTTGTATTTAATTTTAATTGTATTTTATTAAACAAAGTTGTTCACAAACACATGATTTATAAAACATTATATGCCTGTGAAAACATTCACTTCAACATATATATATATATAAGATATCATCATTTCCAACCATTATCGATCCACTGCAGAATCAAGATCTTTCCAAGTTCAATGCATGTTATTTATAACCTCTCTTCTATGACTCACCCCCAGTACATTTCCTTATTTTATCCATCCATCTCAGATGTTATCTCTTTCTAGGTCTTTTACAGACCATTGGATTCCAGTTTAAGATTTCAACTGTCAATCTATTGTCATCTTTTCCAGAAATATGTCCAGTCCAACTCCAATTCAGTCTAAACATCACATAATCACCATTTCTTATGCTTGCTCAAACTGTTAAAACAGGAATACTCTCCATGTAGGGATTAGATAGAAGTTTTATGCACAAATCTTCTTGCATCCATTGATTACTCTGGCTTGCACTGAGTGGCACTATTGTATGGAGAGTTTTGTCTAATTCAGTCTCTTAATTCTTTCAATGATGTCACTAATACCTGTTTGTTTTACTGTCCATGTATTTCATTTTTGATCTCTTCTTTTTACTCCTAACATGTATCTATCCATACCTTTTGAGTGCTCTATCCATACCATTTGAGTGATCTGAAGTTTCTATATTGCTCTTCTGTTAAGTGTCCATGTCTCAGATCCACAAGCAAGAATTGGTAAATCATATTTATTATAGATCAAAATATTTTATTAATTCTTCATTATTTATTTATTATATTTTGTTATGCTTAAATCGACAATATACAACTTTTGTATAACCTTAATGATGATTTAGTAATTTTATGTTTTGATGCTATAATGTTCTTGACCAATTAATAAAGTAAGTTATTTATATATTTAAAGACCATTTGCCTTTTCTGTTCCCTTTATTCGCTTGTTTGAAATGGTGTAATATTTAGCAGATTTCTGAATGTGGGTGTGTGTCCCAGTGAAAAGGTGACTGGTTCTCTGTCTAAACTACTGTCAAAATTACAAATGAGTGAGAAAACAAACAGATATTAATGGCATCATTAAAAGAGTTAAGAGACTGGAGTGGAGTTAAGCTGGATATATTGCTAGAAGAGATGATAATTGATGGACAATTGAAATCTTAAACAAAATTCCAAGAGATTTAAAAGATCTAGAAAGAGATTACATGTGAGATGGATGGATGAAATAAGAAAGTGGACTGGGATGATGTGGAGAAGAGAAGTTATAAATCAAACAAGATGGATTGAAATTGGAGAGACCTTGATCCTGCAGTGAATTGATAAGAATTGAAAATGATGATGATGATATATATGTGTGTGTTGAAATGAATGTTTTCACTGACATATGGTGTTTTATAAATCATGCTTTGTACCTATAGATTATTTTCAATCCTTTTCCTGCCATCATAAAATCATACAAATGATTTTAAAGCATTCTTGCAACTCCTGGCTTCATTTAAATGTTTTGGTAGCAGTTTGTCCCAATTTAAAAAGAAATTTAATGTTAGTGCATTGCTCCATTATGGGTTAAGGCATGGAACCTACCACATTTAATGTCATAACTTCTTAAACCACCTAACATCACATGATCACCATCTCTTATGCTATCATATAACTGCTTTAAACAGGGAAAACTCTCCATGCAGCAGTGCCACCCTGTGCCAACCAGAGTAATCAATGAATGCCAGAAGGCTTGTGCATAAAATCCCCATCTAGTGTCCACTCATCCAATATCCCCAGACTAGTTTCTGGCTTGTGGCCTTCATTAGGAAGTGCAGTGCTCTCAGATCCAAGGCTCCTCACTGACAAAGGCCAAGCCAGAAACTAGTCTGGGGATATTGGATGACTAGGCACTAGATGGAGATTTTATGCACAAGCCTTTTGGCATCCATTGATTACTCTGGTTGGCACAGGGTGGCACTAGAGAGAGTTTTGCCTGTCATAACTTTTTACCCAGATATACTAGTACTTTTAACATTTTTGTAGTGATAGCTAAACTATGTGCTATGTAACAAGCGCATTGTTTCAAAAATGCAGCCAGCTTAATTGAATCAACGCATGAATAGTAGCACTTTGAACAAAAAAAGTCATTTATATTAATGTAGTCTTTTTAATATATAGTTTTTCAAATATATTGATGATGGGTGATTTTAATATATAAAAAACACATCATTTACATTCAAAATAAAAAATATATAAAAGACAAACATTTAAAATAATACTTTCCACATTTAATATATTATACAGATATTTTATCTTCAAAGATTTTGATTTTTTTAATATGTCAATTCCTTTTAAAAACGAGAGAATAAAAAAGTGAATAAATAGATGTGTAACAATCACCTATCCTGGAAATGATTAGGGTCTGATTTGTGTGCATTCCTTTGGGATTGATTATGATTTGCCTTACTCCTCAAGCCTATTGCCCAGACACTGAGTATTATGACATTGACTTCCATTCGGAAGGGTCGGTTTACCTATATAAAGCTGTGATTTACATAAACAGAAGTTTAGAACTATCTTAGTACATTTCGAGACATCCAAGCTTAGTCACCTGCCACCAAGACACCAATTCCTAGGTTCGTTCCTTTACCTTTATGCATCATATTAGTTCTTATAAGCTGTGCCATGCTAGATGCGTCAATATTGAACTTCTACCTCTCTGAATACCATTTAATGTATTCTATTTTTAATTTTATTTTATGAGCTGTAACCAAATTTCAGAATAAAATATTCTATATGTTTATAAAAAAAGTTTAATATAATTTATTGAATTGTTTAAAATGCTTACTTTAAACTTATCTTTCGTATATATATTAATATTTGTTTAAATATATTTAAACTTACTATTTTACTATTCATCTTGGAAATATATGAATAAAGACGTTTGATAATTATTCCATTAAAACAGGCAAAATTCTAATAACAGTTACGAGCAAGCATAAGAAATGGTGATCATGTGATAATTATTCCATCTATGTATGTGTATTTAAAAACAGTTTTATTAATCTTTAATTAGGTTTAAAGTTTATATCTGGTTAGAAATGATATAATTTCTAATTTAATAAATGTTTAATAATAATAATTAATGAATTTATCTGCAATGATTGGTATCAAAGTTGTGGGAGCAGACATTTTGACACTTTTAAATAAAAGTGTAATCATATATTTATACTATAGTCCGTTTGATAAAGACCATATATAATAAGATGGACAGAAATATATATTAAAAAATTCTAAATATTTTTTGAAATAAAGAAAGTGGTGAAGATATAAAGATTAGTGATTGTATTTGTTAATAATAGTGCTATAATATGTATTGATTTAATTGTAAATTTCTTAAAATAAGAATAGATTATTACAATTAATGTTTGATTGTTAAATCAATTGCAATACTTTAAAAAAATTGTATACATATAATAAGTTAGTTATTAGTGTTTTAGTCAACCTTCTACATTTATAAATGGTGTACCAGAATAAACGGCTGCTTAATTCTTGTTAAATTTTGACTTATGCTAGGTTAGAAAGGAATTTAAAATATTTATTCTATGATGTTATGAGTTTTAAAGTCAAGTATTATATATATGAAAGAAGGTCTTTGGGTGGATTATATTAATTTAATAAACAATATTTAATATTATACTTTAATTATATATGCATAAAAAATTTTATGATGTCATAAATAAAAAATAAAAAGTTATATTTTATTATCTCTGAATATATCTATTCAACTCTTTACACAAGCATATATAGCATATTAAGAACTATATTTCATAAAATAATTATTAAAAAAAAAAAGAAATTTTAAATATTTATTAAAAAGAAAAAACTTAAAGAAAATTTAAATATATAAAAAAACTGTCATCTAACCTAATATTTGTCAAAATATTGAATTAATTTTTTTTATCTATTAAAGTCACCTCAGGCTAGATTGTTAATTTAAATCTGTTTTAACAGTTAGCCCACCAGGGGGTAGTGTACTAATCAAGTGCTTTTTAATATATTTTTTTCCTGCACATTTTAAACAACTAATTTAAATTATTTAAATTGATGTAAAGGGGGAAATGACACATGAGAATTATCTTCTTCTTTTTTATTTTTTTTATTTTTCTGGAAACTTCAAATCTTTCCCATAACACAACACGTGTTCGTTTTCAAATAAATTTTAAATCCATTTCATTATTGTTCAGAAATTATTCACCACATTACGAGTTTAAAACTGACTTCGTATTTTTTTAATTTTTTTAGAAAAAAAATTAATTTACATAATATATACAAAATCAGACTTCAGAAGCTAATTATTCGATTTTAACAGAAACTCACTATTGAGTTAATTGTCTAAGTTTCTCAATAGAGTAAGTAAATTTAACATTATGTTAATTTAGTCTGGATACGGAAATGTTTATAGAGAACTATTAATTCACATACAAAAAAAAAAAAATGTTAGCAATCTGTTTTTTTAATTCATTTTAGATATGCAAAAATTAATAGTAAAAATCCATTTCAAATAAAAAAAAATTAAAATACGTCATCATTGTCGACAGCCAATCATAAACAAGTATAGTCATTCTAACTCCAAGAAAAAAAAAAGATAGTTATATAATAATAATATACCTACTAGGGACGAGTAACCAATCCCCGAACCACGATTACATCCTTATATAGAACATGCTGGTCTAATTTATGATGACTATTTTCTTTTGCAACAAATCTTTCTTACTGACAAACTAAATGTATCGCCATTATATTCTCATATATATCTTTCAAGGTAAACATTCAATGTTACCTTTTAGAGAGCTTAGATAATAACATTGTAATGCAAACAAAGTCTACTTCTCCCATAAAACCTGTATACAAGTTCTTCTTAAAATAGGTTTGTTTTAGAAGATCTTGTATAGGTCATTCATTTCAAACATGGAATCCAATGAAGATGTAATTTTACAATGGTATTCCCATATTGTTATAGAGCATCCTTAAATGAAATATTTCTTATGCCTTTGTGTTACATCCACTATGAGTTTGGGTTTTACTTCGATACAATAAATTGAATTAATTTAGTTGCAGTAGATGTATCACTTTGATGAAATATCCTACTTTTTATTTAAAAGTAGGGCCCCTTTGGAGTCTTATACTATATCCCAACATCTAAATCCACCTTTCTAGTTGTTGCCAAGCTATTTAAATTGGTAACTATCCAATCAAGACTTGAGTTTTTATATAATAATCATTAAAATCTTTATATGTTGCATTCAAGACATAAAGTACATTCTGTAAATCTTCTTTTGCATTGGCAAAAGTAGTACAATCATCAGCATATTGTAAATCTAGACCATACTGACCATATGATTATATACAATATATATATGTATTAGAATGAATTTGAACTCGGGCATTCAAGCTCCTTACAGCTATCCACTCCATCTTATACAAACAATACCTATGACCACAAGGTGAGAAAAATAAATGATTTCCAATATACATATTTCATGCTGAACTAGCACTCATCAGTTGGTCCAGATCATCATCTCCCATATATATATAATCAGTGCTCAGTTTATATTGAAATAGCAAATGTTCAATCTTTTATGAACAGGCTTCAATCTTCTTCATCCTCCAACTCTTTAGCCATCCATATAAATGACAATTTAATGATGAAAATGCTCAAAGCCCTTATTGATGCCAATCTGATTGTCATATCCATGGTGATTTTAAGTCACTCTGACCCTTCAATATAGGACCTTAGTAGATCCATTTAAATGCATAGAAGAGGGATGGGCATAATACAGGCTTTTTATGTAATATTTAATTACACATATATATTGTCTATACTCAACTTAAGGTAACAGGATTTGAACTCAGACTTTCAAGCTCTCCACAGCTATCCATTCCATCTTATAGAACTATAAAAGAGATAAATGATCTTCAATATATGTATTTTGTGCTGAACCAGCACTCATCAGTTGGTCCAGATAATCATTCCCTACACATATACATAATTAGTGCTCAGCTTATATTAAGATAGAAAATATTAAAACTTTAGTGGACAGGCTTAAAACTTCTCACCTTCCAACTGTTTAGCCATCCATATCAGTGAAAATCTGGTGATGGAACACTCAAAGACCTTGTTGATGCCAATCTTATTATCATACCCATGTTGACTTTAAGTCACTCTGATCTCTCACATATAAGACCTTAATATGTCCTCTCCATCCGTATTCTATCTATTTAAATGGACAGATTAAGGTCTTATCTGTGAGGGGTCAGAGTGACAAGTCAAGGCTGGGTATGATGATAAGATTAGCATTTTCAATGGTATGGCTGGCTAAAGAGTTGGAGGATGGAGAAGATTGACACATGTCATTAAAGTTTGAAGATCTACCATCTTAATATAAACTAAACACTAATTACATACATATATGTGGGGAAAATGATGATCTGGAGCAACTAATGAGGGCTGGTTCAGCACAAAATTCATATATTGGAAATCATTGGTCTTTTTCACATTTTAGTGATCATGTGTATCAGTTGTATAATATGGAGTGGATAGCTAAAGGAAGATTGAAAATCTGTGCATTCAAAGTCCTTCTAATTACATTAAGTTCAGTGTAGACAATATACTTGTAATTAAATATTGTATGTATATATATATATATATATATATATATATATATATATATATTGGAACTATTTAATAAGTAGAGTTTTCCGTTTTTTAATTTTGGCTAGAAATCTGTGGACATTCTTTCTGAGATAGTTACTAATCAAGAATGTTTAGTAGCTATCAATACAAATGGCTTCTGATAGCATTGGGTTAAATGTCAAAGATGCACTTATAAAGACAAAAACTTGCAAATATAAACTTCAAGACATACATTTATCTACAATAATATAACTGATAGGAGACAAGATTTGATAATGATTGTGTCTCTGGTTTACTTCACCTCAGACATTGAGATCACTATTTTACAATGGTATTACAAGGACTTATAATTTCACAAATTAATTTGTAACCTTTCATGAGGATGTCATTACCTAGTCTCATAGACATTATGAGATTTATTCCTAATATCCACAATCTTTTCAGTTTATAACTTGGGGATTCGACACAGCCTCAGAACATAGGTCTTAAGGAAGCCAATGGTAAAATGGATCATTAATATATAAAGAACAGATATGTGATGAATGAGAAAATGGAAAATGAAGTAAACTTGAACTAATAATTTAATAAATCAGCAATATAGCAATATCTAAAATAATATATAATGACATACATATGTAATATAATGTAGAAAAATCATAACACATCAATGTTTTTTATTAATAAATTTTCTAATATACTTACTTCATGCATTGCAATTTTCTATATTATATTGTACATGCATGGGACTTCATGTTATTTTAGATATTATTATATTGCCAACTTTTGTTGATTTATTAATCTTATAACTATGAAGTTTACATGTAAGTGCAATTGCTAGAAAGTACTTTTGTTTAGCAGAGTATGAGAAACAAGTAAAAACTATTTATTTTTCCCAAAGTAAGCCCTCTTCTTAGCAATATACACTTTCCAGTTAAGATATCCTTAAATGAGCATCTGACTTTCATCCAAAGTAAGAATTTGACTTGGAATATATGAAAATATCAAGTGAATTTGTGTGATCATACATTTTTCTTTATTGTCAAAATGAAGAAATTTTATGAGCAAGGTACTTGTCACTTGTTTAGAAAATATGGGGACTTAAAGAATCTTTTTCTGACCAACCCTAACTCTAAAATGGCATTTTGATGATGTTTTGATATATCATTATATCTATGGTATTTTTTTTTTGCTTATGCATGTTTGAAGAAAATTAATTTCATAATTATTTGATGTAACTTGTCATCAAAAATCAATTCAAAGTACTGTATTTCAATATATGAGTATCTTTATCTATATTATAATATTAAATCATGCTATCACACTTTCACTGTAAAGCTATAACAACAAATAGAAAACTAAATTAAATGGATGAGCGCGAGCGCTTTCAAGAAGATGTACTTCTCTTATTCATATGATCCTTTCTTTGGAATCATTATATAAATAAATCCGATATGCAAATTGTATGCAAATGAGTCACTAAGACCATCTTTTAGATATAGCAAAACATGCATCCTTACGATTAATGGCGAAAGAGTAAGCTTCTTTTACCTTTTGCTTAACATCATGCCTCTTTCACCATTAATCGTAAGGATGCATGTTTTGCTATATCTAAAAGATGGTCTTAGTGACTCATTTGCATATAATTTGCATATCGGATTTATTTATATAATGATTCCAAAAAAAGGATCATAACTGGCTATGAATATGAGAAGTACATCTTCTTGAAAGCGCTCCGCCATTTAATTTAGTTTTCTATTTGTTGTTATAGCTTTACGTTGGAAGTGTGAAAACACAATTTAATATTATTATATTGAAGACAAACGTATGTTGTAAATACATGAAATTATTCATGTCTAAATGATACTAGTATCATTAGCAACCAACAATCTCAATCTGTTGTCAAGGCAACCTTTATTCAATAAAGGCAAAAATCCACCTTTATCTATGCTCTAATATGTTTATATAGACATTAAATACTGCAACATGACTAAAGATAATGAGATTATTAAAAAAAATTTTTATTGGAAATGACTTATCATATATATTTTGTCTCTCTCAAATATAATTGATCAAATGTAAGTCTGATTTCTTAAGGAATTTATTTAATCTATAATTACAATGTGATTTTAGTCTGGGTAAGTTCACTTTTCCATCTATGGATTATTATGTTCTAGCTCTTGGGTGTAATTATGCCTTTCACTGTGGTTGGATTTTGGTGTTGAGCGAGTTGAGTTTGAAGAGTGTTACTATGGTGGCTGATGAAGATAAAAGAGATTCAATGTTTCTTTGTATCTGTACTTCATGGCAAGTGTCTGATCTATCTTTTTCATCTTTGCAATTTTTTGTAAAAAAAATGTTTTCATCCTTGTGGGGTACTGTCAACATTTTCATGCAATGAGTCATCCAAATGGCATATGTAATATAAATAGACAGTCTGATGACAGGAATGGGTTGATGTTTGAGGCAGTCCATAAGTGATTATGAGGTAGTAGACAATCTTTGATCTCTCTAGAATTATGTTCCTGATGTTGCCCAGCCCTAAGCAGCTAAGGATGATGTGATTAAAGGTTTCATCATGTTGGTGACAATAGTTGAAAGTAGTATCTATTTTGGTGAGGTTTCTTTTGTAACATAGAAATGCATTCGAGGGCATGACATCCAAATTGACCTTAATTAAATAGTCTATGGCTCCATGTGATTATTAATTCAAAAAAGCTTAAATCTCATTAAATAGGTTAATATAACCTCTTCGGAAAATAGGTTAACAAATATTCAATTATAACTTTCAAACTGGCCTGAAGCTATGCATTATTTAGATAATAAAGCTAGTAATACTCAAAGGTAGATAGGCTTATAAATGTAAATACATGAAAGTAGCCCACACCTAAATAATACCAGTATCAATAAGAATCAACAATCTCAATATGTTGCCATGGTAACTTCCTTTTTTTTTTTACAATAAAGGTAAATACCCACATATGTGGACACTAAAGAGTGCAACTTGACTAAAGAGAGTGAGATAACTGATTTATCAATGAAAGGAAACATTTGGAATAGTAGTTGAATATTTTGCATATATTTAAAATTCCAAAACTTAGAAATTTACATAATAAGAAATTTACATAATATTAAAATTTTCTTCATTATCACTATTTTTCTTATCCATACATAGAAACTTATTCATTCATTATACCATTATTATCAAACCTGATAGTTCATATTCTATCAAAGATATAGTCAATACAAATTTCATATTCTTCTACAAGGATCCTTCTGTTTTTTCAGTATATAAAATTTCTATTGATTGTTGTCAATGACAGAATAGTCTAATTGCCTTAAATTCAATATTCATGAATCTAAAGGTTCAAGATTTGATTTATTTCTAGTCCTGTCTGTCACTGATCAAGTTAGTAACAAGAAGAGAGAAGAAGAATACCATACAAAATATTGAGTTATATATTAACCTGTGAACTATTAGTGACAGTTTCAATGTTTTCAATAAGTTTAAGTAATGTTTGACTTTTTCTAAAAAAAAAAAAAAATCATTTAAAAATTATTATTAGATTATGGAAAATTTGCAAACGATATGGCTCTTATATTTGAAGATAAAAAGTGTCTTCAGAATATGTTGAATAAATTGGAGTAAGAATTATGGAAAATGAAATGAAAATTAGTGTTGAGAAAACCAAGTGTTTGAAATCCATGATAATCTAGTTTAGCAAGCAAAAAAATTACATATTTGGATAATTGGTTGATTGAGAATAGAAGTGAAAATGAAAATAAAAGAATAGTATTGGCAAAGAAGGTATTTACTTAGAAAAAGAAAATATTTTGTGAACTTTTGAAGATTAATTAAATATTATGAGTGGAACATACTATTGTATGGGTGTGAAGCATGGATACTGAGCAATAACATTAGAAACAGATAGAGACCTTTGAAATGTGATCATGGAAATGAATGTATGAATAAAATAATAAATGGTGTTTTTAAAGGAGTAAATAAAAAAGAATAGAGATAAAAAGAGAAACTGGATTGGACCTGTATTAAGAAGAAAGTATAGTTTAATGGAAGATATTTTGGTGGAGAGGAAACAAAAAAAGGGTGGGAAATATTAACATTGCTGGATGATATAAAAGATGGGGAGAATTATATGGAATTGAAGAGCTGGATAATGAAGAGAATGCAGTGGAGAAATGGATGAATTGATAATATAATCACTTTCTGGATTTGCCCATGGGACAGAATATTATTGATTGATTGATTGATTGATTGATTGATTGATTGATTGATTGATTGATTGATTGATTGATTAACAATAAATAATTACAACTATAATATCATCTTCACAAACTTTCAGACAATTATATATGGTGATATTTTAATTTGTATTGTTAAACCGAGAAAATATTTAAAAAGATTTTATTAAACTTATGCATAAAATGTTTAAACACAAAACATAAAAAAGTAGTTTTTTGATTGATTAGTAGGTAATGAACATAAATAAAAGTAATAATTATAATATTTAATGGTTCACTAACATATCCCTTATGTTATTTTTCATGTGTCAAAGCTTCGGCCGGGAAGCGAACATGCAAACCTGAGACAACGGCTTGTAAGGCGGCTGTGCTGACCACTCGACCACCAACACTTGACATGTTTAATGACAATTTCAGGCGAGTTGATACCAAGCTAGTTGGCTTGGATTTCAGACTAATATCTTTTTTTTAACTTTTTAGTAACAAAATATTTACAAGAATTAGTATATTTACATTAAAAGCTTTTTATATTATTTTTTTTAATTTTTAATTTTTTAGGATGTTTATAGAATATAATGATTTAAAACAAGATTATTACTATCATGTCATTAATGAGCAACTAAGAAATATATTGCTTTGCCATATTTTTCTTGTGACATTACTAGGTATATATTTCTGAGCATAAAGATAAATGTTATACCATTCTTTGTTATTTTTTTTAAGTACATTGTATTTTTTGTTATCAAATTTTACAGCACAACGGGCAAGCCATATTGTTCTTAGAGTGTGAACGTTTACAAGGGCATTGAATGGTTTTAATTTCTTTATATTATTTATTAGGATATTTTTTAAATTAATTGTGTCTTTGTGGAATACAAAGTGGCGTAAGGTTGAAAAGAATGGACATGTCTCAAAGATATGTGATGAATTTTCCGGGAACAAATTGCATAGTGTACAAGTAGGATCAATGTTTAGTTTAAATCAATTTATGAGAAATAACTTTGTTGGTATTATATCAAGTAGCAGATTATACAGGAATTTTAACCATGAGTGAGGCACATACAAATTTTGAAATTTAGTCAGTGTTCTTGCAGTAGATAGTGTTGACCAAAGTTGTCTATCGGGATAATTATTTTTTTTTAGATCTTTGTATGACAAACCAATTAGAGTATTAATGTTATAATTGTCCAGTAAATCAGCATGATCAATGGCATGATCAGTGAAAAAGTGGCAATTCACATATGGAGTAATAGCAAGCAGAAGTAGAGGTGGAGAAGTTGTCCTTAAAAAGGGATTAGTAGTGGTAATGATGTACATCTTAGCTCTAATGTAGGAGGTGAATGATTGAGGAGCTATTAAGTAAAGCCCACCCTTGCATATTGGAAAACAGGTATTTTCTATTGATAGAAGATGTGATGTTGATCCCCATATATATATTTTTTGCTATACTCATGAAATATTTAATAGTTTTTTTTTGAAGATGCATCCAAGGGCTGTAATAGGCAAGAATACCTCCTAGAATGGCATTGATGATACGAACTGTCATTATAGGGTACAGTAATCTTGAGTTGAAGCACTTTATTTTTTTATTAAATTTGTCTATGACAAGAAGATTTAAGTGATGACTTAGTTGTGTTTTTGAGAGATTAATAGGTATGCTAAGAAATGAAGAAAATGAACCTGTAAAGTGTGAGGGAAGACTGCAACTGGTAGCAATTTGCCATAAGGATGATTTGTTTATTTGTATTGTGGATCCTGTTATAGTTTCAAATTTCTTAAGTTTATGAAGTAGCATAGGTATATTTTGCAGGTCCCTGAATATTATCAAAACGTCATCACCATATGAAATGATTTTAACAGTTGTGCCTAGGTGTGGAAGAAAAATACCATCTATGCATTGCTCTATGTCCTTAATCAAGGGGTCTACGTATATCGCAAAAAGTAATGATGCAAGTGGGGAGCCTTGTGGGATATTTCTACTAGGCTTAAAGGGTTGAGAGAGTCTCATGTAATTTTTAAGTCTAATCATTCTATTGTTAATATAGTTTTTAATAGCTGTAACAGGGTGTGTATGATTTGAAAGCATTTGATGACATCATAGCAGTATACAATCTGGTGACCAGTGATTTATCAAGTTGCAGTAAACGATTCAAGACCTGGTTGATAATAGCACCAAGTGATTTAATTTTAAAAAAATAAAGAAAAGATCGACTTTGATACTTTTTCATTTCTTTAATGGCAACAAATTATTCATAATAAATAAATGATTATATATAAAACTATTTTTATACATAAAAAAAAAAACAATGACTGATCGCTTTTCAAAATCTTTTTGATTGCGAAATCATTATTAAACTCTTGTTAAGAGTTTTAAAAAAAAATGTTTCAAATCTAATTTGACGATATAAATCAGGAACTGCGTCTCGTTATTTACTTTTATAAAAACAAATCATTAAAATTTGTTCAATAAAACATATTTGTATTGAAAGTAATATTAGTTCTAAATTAGATTTTGATTCCTATCATCTGTTTTACGGCCCTTAATTCTGTCGTAAAAAATAAAAAATCAGTCTCTTTATCTGGAAATTTAAAGATATTTTTAATAGAAGATTATGTTATTCTTTACATTATGAATATAAACGTGAGTGTTAAAAACATTACCAGATTAGCAAAGCAGATGCTATCTAATATTAATAAATAAACGAATCACATGCACAACGTTATTACGATGTGAATCACATTTTAGAAAGGCACTTCATATGAAAAAATTTAAGTGTATGTATTGCGGGTATGCTGCCTATACATCTAACTGTGTGTCGGTACCCATGTTAAGAGCACAACAAAGATAGGTTAAGAAAAATAGAATAAATAATTGATTACTTTAATAGTTGAGAGTTCATAAGAAATTCAAGCCTTGGTACTACACGGAGTTGAACTGCAATCCATAGACCTTGAACCAGTTGGATAACTACCGAGTCACAAAGTAAGACAATGCCTGGAGGACACACAATTCAGGGGTCCATAAACTTGAAAATGTATAGCAAGGCAATTAAAATATATTCACATGAAAACAATTATTAATTATATCTCACAAATTTCTGCATGAGGGCCAATTTTTTTAATTATGCCACTGTCTTATATCTCACAAATTTCTGCATGAGGGCCAATTTTTCTAATTTTGCCACTGCCTTGAACTCTAGAATCTGCTACTATTGTGTTAAACCATGAAGACATAGATTTGAGATAACTAACCAATAAGATGTTACTAAAAATAATAACTCTTAAATATCATCTCTGGGAGCTTAGTATTACTTGACATACCTTTAATATATTTTATTCTGATATTGCATTATTACATCATTAAGATATAATTAATGTTGGAAGTTACTGAAAACCCCAGCGAGGTATGTGTAAATTGACTGTCAATAAGTGAAAACTGCAGAATGGACCCACCTGTACTCTAGCTTGCATCATATATAAGCATTCAATTTATTGATGTATTAACACCCAGAGTACCTTAACATAATGTTAGGACAACCATAAGCTATTCTGAAATCACAATATCTGATCAGAGGGAAAGGCTGTAGTAGAGTACAGGTGGATTCAATTTGTACTTTTTGTTTATTGGTAGTCAGTTTTCATATACTTTGCTGGGATTTTCAATAGCTTACATATTAATTGCAATATTTGAGCTATCAAAATATATGTTTATATTTATTAACTGAAGATTAATATTTAGAAGTTGTTAAATATGAGGCTTAACCTTTCCTCTCTGATTAATTATAGTGATTTCAAAATAGCTTATAGTTGTTTCCAACTTATGTTAATATATATAATCATGCTGTACATGTTATGTCAATAAATTGAATGCTTACATATAATCCAAACTAAAGGACAAGTGTGTTCAATCTATATTTTTATGTTTATTGATGAATAGTTCACATTTAGCTCACTAGAGCTTTACTGGAGCTGACAGTAGCTTCTGCACTAATTACATCTGTATTTGAACTATCAAAATGTATATTTACATCATGTAATAATTAATAATATATCTTTATATGTGTATAATATTGTGAAAGAAAATTAGTCTTCATACATACACCATAGAATTGACACATGCATCTTATCAATAAATTATATATATATATAAGTCACATGATATCTGACTTGGTTTCCTTAATATATATATATATATATATAACCAAATAAGCTATCACAAACTGGCATCCATATAAACTAATTACTTTTTGTCTTTTATTTATATTATCCAGCTAATCAATTTTAATGCAAGTAGATGAAAAAAATGATCCACATTTCATCTAATATCTAAATTCTTACATATGTCATAGATTAAATAATGATAATTACAAGGATGAAATTTAGATCTGCCAATTTGAGTGAAGTTCTAAGAATATGATTTAAATGTAACTCTTGTAGCTATCATTGTTTAGTCTAGATCTATATAAGAATATTAATGGCAGGGTAAAAGTGGATTCATTTTTTCATCTGTATGTGAATGGCATTGTTACTAAATGATTTTGTATCAAAATTAATTGACAGAATTTAAACATAGGTTATTCAGTAGATATGAATGTGTGGGTAACTTATGAATTCATCTACTTGAGTATATAGTTCATGTTCCATCTGACCTCTTCATAAATAGATTTATTTGTTTAGGCACATTGCAATTAGTGGTCAATACCACAGGTCATACTTATCAATAATTATCAATATCTTATTATCATTAGTATATCCCATCTTATGCCCAGACTAAGTCTTCGTGCATTAATCTTTTGAGTAAGTTGTATCCAGGTCTATGAATAAATATATGTTTATGGATTTTGAATTAAAAATTTATATGGATTTATTGCTTGATAGTTCATAAGAAATTTAAGCATTGGACCTTTTGCAAGTGCCAGAATCGATCCCAGGACTCCCTGATTCCAATTCAAATTTTCTACTTATTGTGCCAAACCACATGAGGCACAGACTTATGATTATTCTTTACATAATTTACTTACATACTATTAAATTTAACTTATATTAGAAAGATGCGTGTGTGCATATTATATATAGGTGAATGAAGTCCAGCTTTTATTAATGTATTACAACAAAATACAAAAAGATTTTTTTATAAAAAATATTTTATTAAGCAGTATTAACAACAATATTATTCAAAAAATATTAAGAGAATTCAATAACTGAGGTTACCCATATGTGCATATTATATATAGGTGAATGAAGTCCAGCTTTTATTAATGTATTGCAACAAAATACAAAAAGATTTTTTTTATAAAAAATATTTTATTGAGCAGTATTAACCACGATATTATTCAAAAAATATTAAGAGAATTCAATAACTGAGGTTACCCATAATATTTGAATAGAGTTATAAATGTCAAACTTACTCCACCCACAATTTTGATACAATCCACTTTAGGTAAATACAGTAGTGATTATTATTAAACATTTATTAAACTAGAGATCATCTCTTACCCAGATATAAATCCTAAATCTCAGTTAAATTTTGGTGTATTTAACTTTTTTTAATTAGACACACACACATGGAATTTTTAAAATTCGTTTCTCTTTTGATATATTAATCTTTAAATGTGGTTTAAAGTTTATATCTAGGCTAAAGATAATCTCTAATTTAATAAGTGATTAATGCTAATTATTACTGTATTTATGTAGAGTGGATTGTGTCAAAGTTGTGAGTAAAGTTCACACTTGTAAATCAAAATGTAATAATTTATTATTGGTAAATACTGTATATATGATAAACATAAATATGAGATAGTGACACTGATCAACTGATGAGTTTTGATTCAGTGAGAAATGCATTTTGGAGATTATTTGCCATTTATTGAGTTTTATTCATAAATATGTGATGGTGTGGAAGTTATTTAAAAATAGATTAACCAAAATTTAACTAACATTGCTTATATTTATTTAAGAAAAATTACATGAAGATTGTTCTTAGTGTATACATAAACTTGTGTATTTGTGTACTGCTCATTATGTTATAAGACAGGAAATTTATAAACAAAATGTTATCTATTTATGGCAGTACATATATATAATGCCATATAATTTAATGCTAATGACCTAATAAAAAATTGAACAAATATTATTATTGAGTTTCTATTCTTAACAATATCTTCAGTTTTTTCATGAATTGATGTGGGTATATATTAATAAATAACCTGTGATACTCATAAATAATACATAGAGACATAAAGATTATTTAAAACATATAAATACATCCTGTGAAGAAACTTGTCAAGGCATTATTTTTAAAACTGTCTTATTTTACCCTATTTGTTTATTATTTGATTTTTTTATTACCAATTCAACATAGACCCTAAGGGGTTAAAGTATATCTTCATTAGATTATGCATAGATGATATCCCATTATAGTGCTCATTTTAGCAAAATCATAAATTAATATAATATCAATGTATAATTCTATTAAAGGCAAAAAATGTGTATTAGTTCTTACAACATCTCTTTTATGTATTAAATTATTTGTGACAACAACAACAAATTTACTTACAACAAAACATTTGCACTCATCATATCTTCTATTAAGGCATGCCTGCTTATCAATAAGGGTGTCTGAATCTGAGATGCCTTTAGTTTAGTTAACTAAGTTTCCATGGCTTGATATTGAGTTAGGACTTCTGGTGAACTTATCCATGGCTTTTACTAATAAACTAATATATACACAAAATAAAATGATAACCAGAGGAAAGTAAACATGTAAATAATATCTAATGAATTATGCATTTTAAAAAAGAAAATTATTGATGATACATATTGATGTAACATTAATTCTTTTCTGATTTATAGATTAAAATAATAGACAGTAATTAACCTAAAAATATTGTGTTTCCTTTTAACTTTAATATTTTCATGCATAAGTTATAAATTTAACAATATGATATACACGTGTGTGTGTAATTAAATACTAGTACCATATACATGTGTGTTTTATTACTTGCATCTCAGTACTAAATAATCATTTATTTTATTAAGTGAAAAATGTACCTGAGATTGGTAGAGTATCTGACTTAAGATCAGGAAAGTATTCAACTTGGGATTGAAAGAGTATCTGACTTAGGATCAGGAAAGTATCTGATTTGGGATTGGTAGGGTGTCTGATAGTAGCAAAAAAATATCTGACTTGGGATCAGGAGATTATCTGCTTTAGGATTGGGAAAGTATCTGACTTGGGATCGGAAGAGTATCTGACTTAGGATCAGGAGAGTATCTGACTTAGGATCAAGAGATTATCTGACTTAGGATCAGGAAAGTATCTGATTTGGGATCAGGAGAGTATCTTATAGGTTTAGGAGAGTGACTTGGGATTGGGAGAGCATCTGATGTAGGATTGGGGAAGTATCTGCTTGGGATCAGAAAAGTATTTGACAGGATCAGGAGAGTATCTGACTTAGGATCATGAAAGTATCTGATTTGGGATTAGAAGAGTATCTGATAGGATCAGGAGAGTATCTGATTTAGGATTGGGAAAGAATGTGATTTGAGATTGGAATAGCATTTGACTTAGGATCAGGAGAGTAGGATTGGGAGAGTGTCTGACTTGGTATTGGGAGAGTATCCAACTTAAGATTGAAAGAGTATCTGATTTCAGATTTGGAGATCCCAAGATCAATTCTGTCTTAAACATTTTGTGAAATCTCGAGCAATAAAGCCATTAGCATTTTTTTAAAAAAAATAAAAGAAAAGAAAATGTATAGTATTTAAATATAATTATTCATGTTAATCTAATTTTTCTCTCATTTATATCAATAATTCCCTATGAGCATGCTCAAATAGAAAACGTCTTTTTTTGCTTATGTATTTAAAATTACTATATTAGATGTTTGCGTCCCACACACTCTTGATGCATATGTGTATATTTAAAATATATTCATATAAAAAAAATAACACATTTAAAAATGAGCAAATAATTAGCACTTGTTAGCACTAAATATTTAATTACATAATTTATATATATATAATAAATTAAGTTTGATATCTGTATTCATTCCACAATATATGTAATATACAAATCAATATATATATCAAAATACAGTAAAATTTACATAAATTATATTATTTTTAGAAGTACTTTCAACTATACATTTTGTAGTCTTTATCAACTATATAACATTAAATAATCAAAACGAGTCAACCTTTAACAATACCCATAGTTCAATTTGGATTTCCCACAATTCTGTTATCTTAACATTTGATGACTGGCAATTCATTAATATTTGATGATTTCTTAAAATCAACATAGCCTCTTTTATTTTACATTTATTATGACAATGTTCAATTTGAATAATTTTCATATTTTTATAATCAAATTTAAATCCATTGTTTCTCTTTTTGAATTCTATTATATAAAAGCATATGCTCTTTTATTCTCTTCTCAAATGTACACTTAGATTCACCAATGTATTGTAAGCCACATCCACATATCAATCTATATATAATAGAATTTTGAATAAACCTTGAATTTTGAATTTTAGATTTATTAAGTAATCTATTTATATTATTTGTTGAGAAAAAAGCAATATGACACAAATCATTATAAATTCTGCTAATAAACTTAACCTGCTCATCCGATGTTAATGGCATTGAATTTATTTCATTTTGATGTTATTTTTATTTTTAATTTTATTATATTGTTGATTCCTTTTAAATTTTTTAATAATATCAGTAATAGCATTTTTATAATAACCAATTTTCAACAAGTCATTAACAAATAAATGTACATTTTTTATTTTATCACTAGAATATTTGCACAATTTTTCATTTCGAAATAAGAATGATTTCAATCCAGACAACATATGACATATAGGTACATGTGATTCATATGGAATAAAACCTTTAGTTTCAATTAGTTTAATTAACATAAGATAATCCAAACTGTAATCATTACGTGTAACATGAATATCCAAGAATTTTATGGAATTGTATTTCTCTTCAGTTATAACTCACTTTATATCCTTAATCTGATTTAATTCATTAAATAAATTGATTATTACATCTTGTTTTTCACAAATAAAAACATCATCCACATATCTATGATATACTTTAATTTCTTGAAATTTCAATTGCTTTAAAATTAAATGTTAAGATAACAGAATTGTGGGAAATCTAAATTGAACTATGGGTATTGTTAAAGGTTATCTCGTTTTGATTATTCAACATTATATAGTTGATAAAGACTACAAAATGTATAGTCGAAAGTACTTCTAAATATAATATAATTTATGTAAATTTTACTGTATTTTGATATATATATATTGCACTGATCTCATTATTCCTTAAAATTTGCATTATCTAATTTATTTGTTTGGAATATCTTTTTATAATCTGGAAATTGATGGAAACCACTAAACATCACATGCTCACCATTTCTTATGCTTGCATCATAGCTGTTATTAAAACAGGACAAACTCTTTGTATAGTAGTGCCAATCAATGCAAACCAGAGTAATCAATGGATGCCAGAAGGCTTGTAAATATTGTGGTCCATTTTTCTGTTTGTTGTATATTTTGTGATACTGTCTTTTAATTTCTTGAGGAGAAAACTTTTGTTTCTAAAATACTTCAGCACCACATCTAACTGTAGTTCTCCAATGTATTTCTATTCTCTTACATATCTTCCCAATGAAAATAATTGTCATTACACTTTTCTACAATGTCTTTGACATAATCCTTATAAAATATGCAGATCTGCCTCTTCCGTAATAACTAGACTCAAATTCATTATATAACACCTGTTATGAAGTCTTTTATTGTTCATTCATGTTAAATGTTCAAACCAATGAAGGTATGAATTTATTATAATGAATTCCAGAATATCATATTTAGCATGTTGAAGAATATATTGATATATTTTATGATCTCATAATTATGTTTTTAAAATTTTGCAGAGCATCCCTAAATAAAATTTTGCAAATGTCTTTATATTGTATTAATAGGGTGTCACAATAAACTGGGTAAAATAAAAGCTATACTTAGTTGCAGTAATTATTTTTTTGTAATGAAATTGCATAGTTTACTTGTTAAGAGCATTAGCAGTATTTTGGAATTATGTTATATCTCAATAGTGAAGTCTACCTTTTTTATTATAAGCAAAGATGTTTAAATTGGATTATATATCTGTTAAACTACCACTTTTAAATAGTAATATCTTATTTTAATTGTTTATACCCTTTTTTCCTACAATATATAAAGTAGCTTCTGTATGTGTGTAATAAAAAATGTATGTGTATGTGTTATGGTATACATGTAGGAGAAATTTATTGGAATACTCCCATAATAATTTAAATTTATATATATATATTATAACTGTCAGAGGAAATGGAAAGATTTCAGTCTTAGAATATCTGCTGACAGGGAACAATCTAGGCATTTGAACCTAGAAAATTTATAGAGTAGGCAGATATGCAATGTTAAACTTTTACATATGTATTTTTCTCTGACAATTAGCCCATGTCACTAGCTCAGCAGAGACGCAGAGATAATAATATATAACTTGTTTAATTTATATCTTAAATATAAAAAAATAAAAGCCACTGCCAGTAAATAACACTCAAACAACATTTATTTATGCACATATATAATCATTTTAAAAATTGAGGAATAACATTTATTATTTTAGATTTTAATCTTTTTTAAATTTAAATTATTATTTTAAGATTTTAAATCATCCACACAGATGAATTTTATATTTATTTTAAGATTGTCGAGTATGAATAAACTACATAGATTGCATTTGGTAAAGAAAATGTTCTATCCCTTATTTAACCTTAGGCCAAAAGTTCGCAGCCAAACCAACATCGATTCATCTGATATATCAATGTATTCAATGCAGTATGAATACAACAGCACAAATATCATACTGTCAGAAATGTACATCTGAACAGTATGGTTAGAGAAGATATTGACTCTCAACCAAACAGGAATGCTACATCTGTTGGCAAGAAGAACAATAAAAAAAACTCCATAGGAAGAGACTGCGTTTTCATCTTACTATCCCTTCCATAGGCAAACAGGGGGTGTGTGGCATATACTGAAGATCCTGCACATAGCGAACCTCATACTACATCTACTAATTACACCAATATATTCAATCCACTGTCCTAATTTAACTATGAAACAAATAACCTAAGATAACCCTCCCCTAATCTATATAGCCATTCATGCCTGACTTAAATTTAACATTTATATAAGTTCGCACAGATGGATTTATTAAAGTTTGTTTTTAATGTTGAGCATAGATCGACTACACAGATTACATGCTCAAAAACATTTCAAAATAAACATAAATGATCAAAATATAAAGTCATTGATGTAATTGCAGAGGGAATTCACAAGAAATCCAATGGCATTCCTCATAAGATGTCGCATTGACATCAATAACTAAAAAGACATCTGAATAAATACATTTTAGATATTCAACATAAGATATCATTATTTACCGAATGTCTATATATTTTAATCAAATATGAAAACAAAAACATAATTAAATGTGAACGAATCTATGCAAGCGTCTATGCCCAACTTAAATTTAATGCATTTAATTAATTTATACAAATAAATATTAATAAAAATAAAATAAAAATGGAAATGATTTTTAGCAAACTTAAATGTAAAAAAATTAAACATTAATTGATTGGGAAAAGGTCAGATTATAGTTCATTTTACAAAAATTAGATTTAGCTTGTTTATTAAACTTGTCAAATCTTGATGAAAGTTCTTAATTACTTTTAAATTTTAAAATTGTTCAGTTCAATAGCTTACAGTAGAAGAGTCATGGTTCTTGGTGCCAATTCTCATGATGTCCCCATTGGAAGACCGGTCTGATATTCTGGAGGTGGCCTTAGCTGGTTCCATTCTGGTATTACAGTCATTTCATCTTTAAAATAGAGAGAGAGGGTGATATATGTATCCTATCACACCTTTCAAAAACAATCAATCTGCAACTGTCTGGAACTGTCCTTAATTTTAATATTTTTCCTTTTATAATCATCCTCTGGATTCAATGAACAAAACATCACTAATCCATCATTTTCATTAGGGTCCGAGCTGAGGCTTGGTGCTTCCATTTGTCAAGCTAATTCTTTTGTTCCCTTATCTATATTTCATCTGACTTTTTATATATAAGAGCCTGAAGGGCTAGTTTGCTCTTCAATTAATTTATAAAACAATCATTTCCATTTACAAAAATATTTTATCTTTAGATCTTGTACTTTTTTCTAAAAAAGTACATTCAAATACCTTTTTTTTTTTTTTATTTAATAATTTTTAAAGTTTTGCATCTGTGCGAATATATATATATTGAACAACTCTTTAATTTTTTTAGTTTTTAGTTTTTAATAAATTTATTTTTATTTGCAAACTTAAAGTTTTTATTTTAAATTAATGTAACAGCATATTTATATACCATTACAATATATATATATAATTTTTGATTTTGACAGCTTAACCAAATGCTATTAATAATCTTTTTGGCAACCCAGTACTTATTAGATTACACAGGGGAAATACCACTCAGTGCAAGCCAAAGTAATCAATGGATGCAGGAAGGTTTGTGCATAAAATCTCTATCTAGTGTCTACTCATAGTTTCTAGCTTGTAGCTTTCATCAATGAGGAACCTTGGATTTGACAGTATTGCACCTAGACCTTAGAATCTAATACTACCATCCAACAGCCAAGCTTTGCCTGTGGAACCACTTGTGTAAGCATGAAGGAAGGTGATCATGTGATGTTTAGTGGTATAATTTACTAAATTACTAGACTAGTGGATTACCAATCCAGATGCATATATAATTTACAGATCAAGCAGATATTCAAACAAAGGTTTAACACCTCAGATGTAAACATAGCCTCATATACATATATATTTAATTATACATTTGTATGCTAACATGAGTAATTTTTATAGGTAAAAGATGTCAAATATTTTCCCTCCCGATCATCTCATGAACAAGCAGGTGTTAATCTGAGCAGAGAAGAATCAGTATGTACATGATACTAGAAAGAAACTTGATTATTATGGGTTTTATGCATTAATAGCAGGAATCCATTTTATCAATCTATTTCAAAGCTAATCTATGACTGCATGATTAATCAAGGAACCTAAATGGTAGACACAATAAGTTCATAGTTTCTCTCTATTAGCCTTTATCAGCAATAAACAATGGATTGCTCATGGTTATTGGTTTTGTTCCAAAGCATTTAAATGTTTATATATTAATCTTTACACCATTGATTAAGTATAATTATGATGAGCTCTTAAAATGTTGATTTTAATTTTCTATATATGTAGCCGTCAGTCTGAATTAAATTTTTAAAAAAATATAAATTATTTTTTTATAATAATTAAAGTTTTTAATATTAGAAAATATATTCAAATAATGAAGTAATTTTACAATTTTTGTTTTTATTTTTAATGAGGAAGAAATGTTTGTTGGAGACTTGAATTTATGTCTATTCATTTCCACATATGTCATTTTAATTCTCATAAAAAATAACATTAATATTTATAAAAATTGAATATATATCTATATTTAATGAAACTAGCATTGAAATAAACAAAAATATATTTAAACAAGGCTAAAATCTAGGTGCAGTGCTCTCGGATCCAAGGCTCCTCACTGATGAAGGGTACAAGCCAGAAACTAGTCTGGGGATATTGGATAAGTAAGCATTAGATAGGGATTTTATGCACAAGTCTTCTGGAATCCATTGATTACTCTGGTTGGCATAGGGTGGCACTACTGTGTGGATAGTTTTGCCTTGTTTAATAATAATTATGTGCTAGTATAAGAGATAGTGATCATGTGATGTTTAGTGGTTTAAAAGTATATTTACAAGGCAAAAATAAACTTCTATGTTATAAAAAAGTTACCTTTCTTTTTGTCAAGCAAAACATGGACAGACATCATTGTTCCATTTAAGAAGATAATGATTATCAAAAGTTTTATTTGTCACCTGATTAGATCTGGCATCAATTGACAAAAACTAAAATATAAATTCATAATTTTAAAAATAAACTGTGATCCTTGAAAAAAGTAAAATAAATAAATGACTCTTATAAAAATAAAATTATGCCATAAAAGTTTCAGAGTAAGAAAAACTAAACATCTAGCACCACTTGTGTTAGCTCCATAATTTAATATTAAAGAGTTAATGTAATTTTACTATTACTCATAAATATCAGACAATTACTCTTCTTCATCCGATGCCTTGGAATAGGCTGATTTATAGAAGTTATTGAAGCATTGAATATTCAGTTTTTAATTTTAGTTCTGTTGGTTTACCAGAAATAATGTGAATAGTTGCTATATTCCATGGCATTTGACAAAGATTGATTCCTACCACGAATACATACTGCAGTATGATTTTTTTAAAAATATAGTATGTCTATTAACAAATGTTTCGTGCACAGTGATTGGAGCTGACATCTTTTTGATTTGTATATATACAATTATTTTCAAGAGCCTAAATAAACTTCCAAAGCCACCTACGTCAAATTTAATTAATTATTTCACATTACATCATCATTCAACTAAAATAACAAAAAGAAGACGGATAATAATGTATTGTGAGATAGTTAATTAAATCTAATATAGATGGGTCCTGAAAGACTGTTGGCTTGTGCCCTATGTGGTTTGGTGCCGTTGGTAGAGAGCCCGACTTGGGATCAGAGGTCCCAGGATCGATTCTGGCGCTTGCAGATTTGGTAGTTGTAGATCTGGCGACCGAACTTCTTATGAACTCCTAAGCAATAAAGCCGTTGTTCTTTTTTACATTACTTGTACAAATAAATGCATATTAACTTATATTGTTTAATTATACTATTACATAGATAACATATCAGCATATAGTTTACTATAACTATCGTATTGCACATTATTGGAATAAACAATAAAAAGATCTTTTAACCGTATAATTTTATTTTTAATTGCATGTGTAGCTAGCGATATGTAATAGGTGTATTTCCTTACTGTACATTTATATAAGTAAATGCATTCTGTAGCAAGATTTATTGAACACTTTTAAAAAGTGAAATTTTATATACTTTTAATTGTTAGAATGAATTAAAAAAGTAAAAAAAAAAATTAAAATATATCAAGTTTTAAAAAAAAAAAAAACAGATGTAATTGAGTTTCTAAAGAGAAAAAACCTACGAGCAGGAAACTGGAGAATTGTGTAGGTTGGTATGGAAACTAAGGTGACAATATCATAATGAATATGTTTATTTATAGAATTTGAAGTTCTTTTCAGTTAAGTAAGCAAACAGGTAAGCTATTCAAAAATAAAATGTGTGTTTTTAATAAAAATATAGAATGACTCCCCTTTGCTTTAATCTCAATAAAGGCAAGACGCATACATCTGCAAGTGTTTAAAACAATCGAGTTTTTTTCAAAGATAAAGAAATAAGAGATAGTGGAATAAGAAAACATCAAATATAGTCGCACATAAAAAAAATATTTGCGTGATTATATTTACAATACGCTTTAAAAAAAATATTTTTTTTATTTAGTTAACTGAATAACAGTACATTTATATATATTTTTTATACCTCAATTGATTAAATCTAGAGAAAGAATGATAAACTTTTGGATTAAAATAATAATGTTTTTACTCCCGATTCTTTTTAACAAAAGTAGTGAATCGAGAAATCAGACAGTAAATAATAAAACTTACAAGTGAGAAATGATTAAATGCAGGACACGATAAACCATTGACAAAAAAGCATACGTGTTTAATATACTCACCAATATTTGCCAGGAAATAAAGTCATATATCACATGACTTAATTTAATAAGCTTATATTACAAATGTTATATAATGAGCATGCCAATAGCTCTTAACAAGCTTTCCAGAATATCCTTATCCTCAGACCGGTTTCATGCTTTTGGCATTCCTCAGTGAGATACAATTTGAGTTAGATAGCTGGATTTGAAGACATATAAATGTCTGAAATTTTCAGATTTTCTACTCAATAGTTAATCATTAGATAAAGGGCTATGCTTGACCTGATGTTTTAAATCTAATGCTTGAATATCCTAGTGCTTCACTGAGAAATGCCAAAACCATGAAACCGGTATGGGGATAGGGATATTCTGAAAAGCTTTTTAAAAGCTATTGGCATGCTCATTATATAACTCACCAATTTATATTTACATATGCCATTATTCACAAACATTTATCAAATAGGATTTGGCAACTCTAATATTCCATATTGAAATGTCTCTAACTAGATATAAACTATCACTACTTCTCAATATTACTTTTACTGTCTATGTAGTTTTGAGACATATCAAATTTCTAATGAAGGTTAGGACATACTGTTCAAATTCATAGTCAGCTCATTTGCCAAAGGGGTCAATTTCCTGGAAGATTCCCCTCAGTGATTCCATCTGATGCTTCAGTCATCATTTTCTTTACAGTTCTGTGGAGTGAAAAGGAGAAATAGACTGTTCATGCTGTATAACTGTTTTTATCCCTGATTAACTTTCTTTCTTTCTGGAGTTTTCTATCTAATGAGATTAATGTAAATATCTGAAAGCTGATTGAAAATTTAATTAGCTTAAGTCTAACATAATAAAGTTAATTAATCTTATAAAACTTTATTGATCTTCACATTAATTAAATTTCTATGTTTTAAAATATTTTCGATATAGCATTGGCTTTCAGAAAATCACTTAGAGTTCAGTTTATACTTACAGATGATCCCTTCTAGTATTTTTCCGAAGATTTGTGATCCTGGTATTTTGGATGTGATCATATGATGGTCTATTTCCATTGCCTATCATTAAATGCTGAATGTCTAGCAAACTTTTCTAAATACAAACAACTGTTAATAATAATACACAAAAACAACATGAATTAATAAATTACACAATGTTTCGAGTGGTATTATTCTTTTTTTTTTTCAGGTATTACTGACTAGACCAGTGACAATGCTACCATAGGAGTCAAACTTATACCTTTAAATTCTGGAATGTTGAATTTTAAGGCAATGCTCTAACAAATAGAGTATCTTCATTTAGAAGAAAATAATCCAAAATAGATATTCCTTTCCCAACAACTTTTACATGTTCATTATTTTTATTAGTTAATTTGGTCATTTTAAAAACCCTTTATGATTTAGCACAGTAGTAAAGTTGTGGATTCAAGAGCTAAAGGTTTTTGAATGTCTTATTTAAGTAAAAAACATTTAGGTTAGTCAACTGAATTGCACTCAATATCACATGGCCTCCTGGTGAACTAACTTGTGAACTAACTTGTGACTTTATTTAATTTTATGTATTATTTTCAATATTATTGTAAGAATTCTGGGAAATGAATATTAACATTGCTCTACATTATCAAGCATGGTGGTAGAGTAGCAGATTTTGGATCTCAAGGTTCGTAGATTACACCTCTACATCTGTGGCTTCTGGTGCTGAAAAAACATAAATTCCTGAGCAACAAACTATTGTATTTGATTACCTTTTAGTAGTAATTTTTATGCACTTTGCATGGAATTTTAAATATTAAAAACATTGGATGCAGCTGTGATATATTAGCATGCTGGATGCCATTTTACGCATGTTTAGTTTTGAATTAATGACACATGTGTAAAATGGCATTCATCATGCTAATATATCACAGCTGCATCCAAAGTTTTTAATATTTAAAATTCCATGCAAAGTGCATAAAAATTACTATTAAAAGGTAATCAAATACAATAGTTTATTGCTCATGAATTCATATGGTCTTTCAGCACCAGAAGCAACAGATGTAGAGGTGTAATCTATGGACATTGAGATCCAAAATCTGCTACTCTACCACCATGCTTGATAATGTAGAGCAATAATAATATTCATTTCCCAGAATTCTTACAATAGTATTGAAAATAATCCATAAAATTAAATAAAGTCACAAGTTAGTTCACCAGGAGACCATATGATATTGAGTGCCATTGACAGATTGAGCACAAGTTTTATTCAGTTGACTAACCTAAATGTTTTTTACTCAAATAAGACATTCAAAAACCTTTAGCTCTTTAGTCTACAACTTTACTACTGTGCTAAACCATAAAGAGTTTTTAAAATGACCAAATTAACTAATAAAAATAATGAACATGTAAAAGTTGTTGAGAAAGGAATATCTATTTTGGATTATTTTCTTCTACTTGAAAATACTCTATTTATTAGAGCATTGCCTTAAAATTCAACATTCCAGAATCTAAAGATATAAGTTTGACTCCTATGGTAACATTGTCACTGGTCAAGTCAGCAATACCTGAAAAAAAGAGAATAATGCCACTCGAAACATTGTGTAATTTACTAATCCATGTTGTCTTTGTGTGTTATTATTAACAGCTGTTTGTATTTAGAAAAGTTTAAATAAAGTTTAAAATTTGCTAAACATTCAGCATTTAATGATAGGCAATGGAAATAGGCCATCATATGATCACATCCAAAATACCAGGATCACAAATCTTCGGAAAAATACTAGAAGGGATCATCTGTAAGTATAAACTGAACTCTAAGTGATTTTCTGAAAGCCAATGCTATATCGAAAATATTTTAAAACGATAGAAATTTAATTAATGTGAAGATCAATAAAGTTTTATAAGATTAATTAACTTTATTATGTTAGACTTAAGCTAATTAAATTTTCAATCAGCTTTCAGATATTTACATTAATCTCATTAGATAGAAAACTCCAGAAAGAAAGAAAGTTAATCAGGGATAAAAACAGTTATACAGCATGAACAGTCTATTTCTCCTTTTCACTCCACAGAACTGTAAAGAAAATGATGACTGAAGCATCAGATGGAATCACTGAGGGGAATCTTCCAGGAAATTGACCCGTTTGGCAAATAAGCTGACTATGAATTTGAACAGTATGTCCTGACCTTCATTATAAATTTGACGACTCAAAACTACATAGACTGTAAAAGTAATATTGAGAAGTAGTGATAACATATATCTAGTTCAAGACATTTTAATATGGAATATTAGAGTTGCCAAATCCTATTGATAAATGTTTTTGAATAATGGCACATGTAAATATAAATTGGTGAGTTATATAATGAGCATCCCAATAGCTCTTAAAAAGCTTTTCAGAATATTCCTATCCTCATACCGGTTTCATGCTTTTGGCATTCCTCAGTGAAGCACTAGGATGTTCAAGCATTACATTTAAAATATCAGATAAAGCCTAGCACTTTATCTAATGATTAACTATTAAGTAGGAAATCTGAAAATTTCAGATCCATATGTCTTCAAATCCAGCTATCTAACTCAAATTGCATCTCACTGAGAAAAAATTAGAGTTTTGTGGACAGCTGAATTAAAATCTAAAGAATGATTAAAAGAAGATTTGGTCATGATAGTCCCAATAAAAAATGTTCAGTGAACATTAGCTGATTGGATGCATCAAGGTGTTGACCTTATCCTATAACTCTTTTTTCCCAATCAATAAGAACATAAAGATAACAGCAAATGGGGTTGGAATTGAGTTATAAAATATATTGCTTCTGATGGATTGAACGGAAACTGGAAAAATCTTGTAATTGCATATTTGTATGTTAGTAAGGGAGATTTCTCTCTGCTATTCACTCTTCATAATAATAACCATTTTCCATGTGAAAGCATTTTTATTTGTACAAAAATCATTATCATCTCAATATATAATCCTCCAAAGCAGGGATGAGGAACCTCCAGCCTGCAGGCCAAATCCAGCATCAAAAGCCCCCAATTCACATCCCACACATTTTCACAAATGTATATAAAATCAATTTGTATAAAACTTCTACTTAAACATGCACATAATGCAGTGAAAATATACATACAAATAATGAATTAAGAGTTAATGATTAAAATATAGAGGATTTGAACTCAGACTTTCAAGCACCCTTCAACTATCCACACTATCTCATATAACTAATACACATAACCACACACATGTAGAAAAGATAAATAATGACCAATACACATATTTTGTGCTAAACCAGCACTCATCAGTTGGTCCAAATTATCATCTCCCACACATATATATAATCAGTGCTCAGTTTATATTAAGATAGCAAATCTTCATACTTTAATGGACAGGCTTCAATCTACTCCAACCTCCAACTTTTTAGTGCAGTGTTAGATTATAATTTTTATTTAGAAATAATAATCTCTTCTCACTTGTGCCATACTATAAGCAGTGATATTAAATGCAAGATTATACATGTTTTCATTCCAATAAATGTAAGATTGGCCTATATAAATGCATCTAGGTTTGAAAATAAGATGGTCTTCTTATTTTCTCATTATCTTGTGATTGAAATGAGATATTGTCACATTTAGCATCACTGATTAAAGTATGGCACATGTGAGAAGAGGTTATTATCTTCTAAATAAAATTAAAATTAAAAGTTCAGTAAAATATATTAATTTTCTCAACTATATTTTTTCTCTCTCCACCCTTTTATACTAATTTTATTTAATTCTATTAGAGATGCAATATTTTAACAAATTATCTATATTGTGTGATCTATTTGACTAAGGATTTAGATATGATGCTGAGAGCATTCTGTTTCTTTGTATGGTGATTTTTCACAGATGAATATATAACTGGCTTTGCATTTAATTTTTTTTAAAATGACTATAGGATTAAGAAAAATTGATGCAGAAAATCACACATTTGAAAAGAAATGAACCAATGCATATTTTTTATATAGAAATAGTAAATCAATGTGGCTAATATGACTAGAAAGTATTTCAGTTAATAAATAATACATTATTATGAAATACTATTTATCAAACATTCTGACTACAATAAAACTATTGGGGAAGAAATTTTAAAATAGAAAACTTGAAAAGGAGCTTTATCACATAGCTGACAAGTTTTATAAAAAATACAATCAAGTCTGGAAATTCTAGAAGCAGAGAATCAAAAGGATGATGAAGAAGAAGAAACAAGAAGCAGAGAAGAAAAAGGATGATGAAGAAAAGGAAGAAACAAAAAGCAGAGAATAAAAAGGATGATGAAGGAGAAGAAGAAACAAGAAGCAGAGAAGAAAGAGGATGATGAAGAAGAAGAAAAAAGAAGCAGAGAAGAAAAAGGATGATGAAGGAGAAGAAGAAACAAGAAGCAGAGAAGAAAAAGGATGATGAAGAAGAAGAAACAAGAAGCAGAGAAGTAAAAGGATGATGATGAAGAAGAAGAAACAAAAAGCAGAGAAGAAAAAGGATGATAAGGAAGAAGAAACATGAAGCAGTGAAGAAAAAGGATGATGAAGAAGAAGAAACAAGTCTGAAAATTCTGTGAGAGCAAGATATTTTTTTAAAAAAGCACAAATTTTGAAACTATTTTCTGAATGAAAGTTTATAGAAGACTGCATTCTAGTTGCTGTAGAATTAACTGTCCAGAATATAAAATAAAATTTGAAATCATGTGTCACAAAGATAGATTTAAGGTTAATCGGTCAAATTTATAATTAAATGTGGGACAGTCATTACTAATAATGATATTCATTTATTTTTAATATAAAAAAATTTGTGACACTCATTTAAAAAAGGGAAGTTGAAGTTGGCCTTCCAGTTGAAAAAGTTGTCCAGTGCTAATGGTTAGAGGTAAATTAATTAAATTTTTGATCAAATATAGTAGGCTAACTTTTCAATGGATTTGTCTGGGCTGTGAATGAAATTTCAAATATTCAAATGGTCTTTGAAAGAAAAAAAGATTTCCCATCCCTACTCTAAAGTGTTTAATGACAATACATGATTTGTACCATTGTCTTCTTTCATATTTGATAAATTTAGACTATATTTTAATATCTCTGCAAAACAAAAAAAGATGAAATTGGTAATGCGATTTTCAGCATGTAATTATTGAAACTATACATTAGTGTTCTTTTCATTGTAGGTCTCAGATGTAAATATACATATGGTTCTTGATCATAATCATGGAAATGTCTTCTATATTGAATAAATTTGAATTTAAAGCACCATATTTGTGAATAAACATTTTTATAGTCTTTATCCAGAGCGCGAACTATTTTAAATTTCTCCCAACATTTCACTGTCAATTATAGTTATAAAAAAATAATTTTTTACAGATACATTTCTCTAAATATAATGATGGCTAAAATTACTCATACGAGTGCTTTTGGTAGACAAAAACTTAATATTCGGAACTTATACATGTGATTGTTGGTGTGTACGCTTACGCGTGTGAATGTGTGTTTGGAAAAAATTGTAACCTGAATGCTTAGCAGGAGATCAGTGTGGAATTTCAGATCACACAATTAAATATGGATGGATGTATATTGAGAATATTAAGAAGGGATCAAAGATGAAATATATAAAGAAAAAGAAAAACAGAAGGTGAAAATACATAAGTAAAAGGAAAAACAGATATTGCCGATATCTTTGAAAGAATTAAGAGGTTGAAATGGAATTAAATTTGAAGGATGTTGTTCATATAGATGATAACAGGTAGACATTCAAAGTTTCAAACCGAATTCAAAAATTTTATAAAAGACCTAGAATGAGACCACGTGTGAGATAGATGACATAAGTTTGTGGAGAAAGAAAGCTATGGATTAAACTTGAAAAGACCTTCATTTTATAATGGATTGATGATGAAAATGAACATTACTAAGTGATTCATCATTAAAGTGCTGAGAAATATATCTTTCAAAGCTTTTATTTCTACCTCTGAAGATGTTACCCACAGTTGACAGTGAAAGATTAGGAGAACTTGAAAATGAACCACAATCAAGCTTATTTCCATTATTTTTTTTTTCTAATTTAATTTGGTCAGTAGACCAACTCAAGCATTTGATTATCTAATATTAATTGAAATATAAAAATTTGTTTATTATTAATAGATTTTAAACATTATGGAGACCTTATAAATTGATAGCCTACATATCAGTCTTTGCGTGTGTGTATGTGTGTGTGAGAGGTGCTATAATGCCTGAAATATTATGCTTTTAACTTTGAAATATATTTTTCATCTTTGTGTAAGATGATTAAAAAAAACAGAACTTATATTCACATGTGTGTGTATGTGCAGCGAATCAATAAATAAAATCGACAAAAAACCTATTTCAAAAGAAGTCTATAGTTTTCTATTTTATTTAAACTTTTTTATTTTCAAATAAAAAAAACGCATAGTATATATAAAAAAGGAAAGAGGATTTTTAAATGTTGTGGATGACTGAAATCTTATTTTCTATATTTTTTTTAGGAAAAAATTGATTGATTGATTGTTTCAAAACATTTAAAAATCAATAATTTTTATTTTCCATTTATCAATTACTTTAAAAAAAAAGAAGACATTTATTGACATTTTTTAAAAATAATAATGAGATATTTCTGAATGATATTATGCCAAAAAAATGCATTATTTATTTTGTACAAGAAGTTTTTGAAATATTAAAATTTTGTATCATTATCCCCCCCCCCCCCATTCTCTTTATATATATATAAAACAAGAAAAATAATAAATATAACAGTAATTAACTATTAAATGCAGTTGTATTTTTGTATTGGACTATTTTCATCATCTAATACGTGTGTTGAATGTCTTTAGAAAAGTTTAATTTTATTATATTCCAAATACATTCAACTTTTAGTAATATCACAGCAAACAGGTTTGTATATGCACCAACTGTTAGTAATATCACAGCAAACAGGTAACTATTAGTAATATCATAGCAAACAGGTAACTGTTAGTAACGTGCATATACGAACCTGTTTGCTGTGATATTACTAACAGTTGAATGTATTTGGAATATTTAAATAAAATTAAACCTTTCTAAAGACATTCAACAAACATATTAGATGATGGAAATAATCCAATATAAAAATACAACTAGAACACCATTATCATAAACCTTCAGGAAAACACTATTATATACAGTCTTTCAATCTGCAAAAGTTTCAGTTAATCCTTTAACCCTCCTCAACTGCCATTAAATTCAGAAAACATAAAAATGTCATCAACTCAAATCCCATGAATACTGAATTTTAATGTTAGAAACTTATGTATTAATTATATTCATTTTCTTTCTATTCATTAAAATTGTCTCCTTAATTTTTCTTTTATTATGGTTTCTTTTTTTATATTTATGTGTTCTTTCATGATTAAAAAAACTGAAGCAGTCATAAACTCATTATTATTTTTACTTTTCATGTGCTTGTATAACAATTCATGCTCCTTTAATCTTTTTTCAATACTGCATCTTGATTCACCTATATATAATAACATACATCCACAAAAAATATGATATACAACATTACTTTTTTGCTAGACAGGTATGACACTTTTAGAATTATTCACTAACTTTATAGTGTTATTTGTAATAGAAAATGAAACATTAAACACATCCTTTTATATATATATATATATCCTTAAAAAAATTCACTTGAGCATTTGAAATAATATGGAGTAGATATTCATTTTTTATTATCAATCTTCAACTTCTTTAAGCCATTGTAACTCTTTCTAAATAGACATAAAGGATTGTTAATCTGCTTAATCTTATAACCATCTTCAAGCAATTCCTTGGCAAATATCTCAATATGTTTTAATTTATCACACTGGTAACAACATAATTTTTCATTACGAAACAAAAAAATTATCAAACTTGCCACCTTACGTGTGATTGGTACTTTTGATTTACAATTTATATATCCCTTTTTGCAATGCTTTGATTATTAATTTATAACTTAATATACTACTATCTCATTTAATAAATAAATTCAAATTATGTAACTTCTCAACAAGCAAATTTATAGTATTGATATTTCCACAAATAAAAACATCTACATGCTTTTTGTAAATTTTAATATCTTTCAAAGTACACATATCTAAAATTTTTCTCTCATATGTAGACAAAATAAAATTGCAAACTTGTGTAACAACAGGCAGACCCATAGACAATGTTTAGACATTTTATAATATCCATCTCCAAAAAAAAGGAACAATGTTATCAAAAAATTTTAAAGAATCACACCTTTATTTATTAATGCATATTCAATTATTTTATTGAATCCACTCTATCACTCTATCAAGAATCATATATGTCATCAAATCTAATGAAGCAATAACATTATTCTGATTAATCACTATCATTTTAATTCTATCTACAAAAGATGAAGCAGTAGTATTTTTCCCAAATGCTAAAACTTTCTAGTAACAGTTTCCCAATATATTTAGAAGTCTTATATGTAATGAACCACCAAAATCAATCATAATTCATTAAGGATTACATACTTTATGTAATTTTAATATATATATATATTATCACTAGATGGAGTTTTACCAATTGCTCCTAACAAGCTTTGTTTACATAAATGCCAAGAGAGATAGAATTCAATATCTCTTTCATTGTCTCCCATCTCCAGACCATGGTTTCAACGTCAGTGAAGGGTTGGAAGACTAGAAACTAGATCTAAATTCTAACATCAGCATTTATCAAGCACATTTCTATCAGTTTGAAAGCATGAAATTTTTCAGACACGTAATGTCTTCAAATCAAACTTAACAAACTAAATAGCTATAGGGGTCTGAAATCAGTTCAGTTTTACCTTATAGTAAAAGCCTCTGCAATATATATCATTGCAAAAACCTTCAAGGGTACATTTATGATAAACAAGTTATAACTTTTGTAACTTGCTTTTAGCTTGCATTTTATGATAACTAGATGGAGCTTTACCAATTGCTCCTAACAAGCTTTGTTTACATAAACACTGAGAGAGATAGAATTCAATATCTCTTTTGTTGTCTCCCACCTCCAGACCATGATTTCGATCTAGTTGGCTCACTTCAGTGAAAGAGAAGACTAGAAACTAGATCTAAATACTAACTCTAACATCAGCATATATATATATAATTACGTAAAGAAGGTAATATTTTATGTATTAAGACTGATTTTGGTGGTTTATTTATAGATCAGAACTCTAAATATATTAGTAAGCTGTTACAAGAAATTGTAGGATTTGGGGGCAATACTATTGCTTCGTCTTTTAGAATTAAAAATATAATGATTGTTGGGAATGATGTTATTGCTTCCTTAGATGTCACAGGAACATATCATTCTATTGATAAAGTGAATTCCATAAAAAATAATAGAGCATGTATTAAAAAGTAAAGGTGTATGTATTGAAGATAAGTTGACATATGGGTCTGCCTGTTGTTGCACAAGTTTGCAATTTTGTTTTGTCTACAGAATAGTATTTTAGATATGTGCACATCTAAAGATATTAAAATTTACAAAGATATGTGGTAATATGAAGTTGATTTTAAACTTTGCATGTTTGGTTAATATTCTGTAATTCAATACTAGTATTATAAATGCATAACCACAAAGCTAACATTTAATATCTTATTAAACCATAGATTTGCATAACATTAGACAATCAGTCACTTCACAAAGAGCAATAATTATGAGAGCTGTGACTCTCGAAAGTGCTCAGCCTATGGTTTAATAAGATATTAAATATTAGCTTTGTGTTTATGCATTTATAGTGCTAGTATTGAATTACAAAAGATATGTGAATGATGTTTTTGTTTGTGGAAATATCAATACAATAAATTTGCTCATAGAGGAGTTAAATAATTTGAATGGCTGGAAATGAACTAGTGAAAAAGAACAGCATAAAATTATAAAGTATTTGGACTTATTTATTACAAGACATAATGGTATGTTTGGTTATAAATTAATAATCAAATCATTGCAAAAAATCCAAAGTACCAATTATGCATAAAATGGCAGATTTTAGATCTTTTTTGTTTCATAATGAAAATTTTTCATTACTAGTGTGGTAAATTAAAAAATATTAAGACATTTACCAAGGAATTACTTGAAGTTAGTTGAAAGATTAAACAGATTAACAATACTCTACATCAGTTTAAAAAGAGTTATAATAATTTAAAGGAGTTAAAGATTGATAATAAAAAATGGATATCTATTCCATATATTTCAAATGCTCAAGTGAAATTTTTTGAAGTATATATATATATATATATATATATATATCATCATCATCATTATCAACCATTATCAATCCACTGCAGGATGAAGGTCTCTCCAAGTTTAATCCATCTTCTCCGATCTTTAGCTTCTCTTCTCCACATCACCCCTACACATTTTCTTATTTCATCCATCCATCTTACATGTGGTCTCCTTCTGGGTCTTTTACAATCTCTTGGAATCCAGTTTAAAATTTCAATTGTCCATCTATTATCATCTCTTCTAGCAATATGTCCAGCCCAACTCCACTTCAATCTTTTAATTTTTCAATGAGGTCAGTAACACCTGTTTGTTCTCTTACCCATACATTGCGTTTTCGATCTCTTCTTGTTACTCCCAACATGCATCTCTCCATACTTCTTTGAGTGGTCTGAAGTCTCTGTATTGATCTTCTATTAAGTGTCCAAGTCTCAGATCCATAAGTAAGAACTGTAAAAACATTTGTTAAAAACCTTCCTTTTCAAACACATAGGATATTTCTTTTAATATCAGTTATTTCTACCAAAAGCACTCCAACCAAGTTTAATTCTATGATTAATTTCCTCTATTATGTTTCCATCTGTATTAATAATCTGACCAAGATATTTGTAACTGTTAACTTCTTCTAACTCATCATAATCAATCTTTATTTTCATATTTTGAGCAAATCGATTAAACATTACTTTAGTCTTTTTAACATTTATCTTTAGTCCTACTTTCCTACTTTCATCTGATAACTCGAGATCAACATTTCGTGCAGCTCTGAAGCATTATTTGCAAAAACAACTACATCATCTGCGAAATCTAAATGACTTAAATAATCTCCATTTACTTTCACTCCTTTAGTTTCCCATTTTAATCCACAAAATACTTCTTGCAGACTGCTGTAAAAAGTTTTGGAGATATGGAGTCACCTTGTCTTACACTTTTCTCAATGTTGACTTTCCCAGTATCATTATGTAATCTAATTGTTGCTGTTGCATTTTTATAAATATTCTTTAAAATATGACAATATCCTGGATCTATACCTTGATGATCCAATGTTTTAATCACTGAAGAAATGTTTATAGAATCAAATGCCTTTTCATAATCTACAAATCCAAAACATAATGACAACTCATATTCATTTGTCCTTTCTATAACTTCTCTCAATACTTGAATATATATATATTTGAAGTATATATATATAAGGATGTGTTTAATGTTTCATTTTGTGTTACAATTAATGTTAATATAGTGAATACTTCTAAAAATGTCATACCTATCAAGCAAAAAAATAATGTTACGGATCAGATTTTTTGTGGATTTATGTTATCATATGTAGGTGAATTGAAGTGCTGTATTGAGAAAATATTAAAGGAGTATAAATTGTTTGTTACACAAGCATGTGAAAAGTAAAAATAATAATGATTTAATGACTGCTTCAGTTTTCTTGGATCGTGAAAGGACATGTAAATATAAATTTAAATTTGATCTTCAAAGTGTTAAGATTCTTCATGAAGAGAACCCATAATAAAATAAAAAAATTAAGGGGGCAATTTTTTATAAATAGAAATAAAATGAATAAAATTAATAAACAAGCTGCTAACATTAAAATTTGGGATTAATGGGATTTGAATTGATAACATTGCTGCTTCGTTGTGTTTTTTGAAAGTAATGGTAGTTGAAATGGGTTAAGGGATCAACAGAAAGTAGTTCTGAAAAATGAAAAACTGTATATAATAGTTAATTACCATTATATTTATTATTTTTATTGTTATTACAATCGTTTTTAAAATTTTTGAAATTTTTAAAATTTAATTTTGAAATTTTTAAAATTTGATTTTAGGAGTTGAGGTTAGGAGATATAAAGTTCTGAAGAAGATTGCTGGGATAATTGAAACTGTAAAAGAGAGTAGTAATAAAACATTGTGTAACAGTAGTAAAGTACATGGATGGTTTAGTATTATATGATATACGTTTTTAATTAACAGTTATTTTATTTGTATTATATATATAAATATATTTATAAGAGATTCGAACTTGAACTTTCAAGCTCCCTATATCTATCCAATCTATCTTATACTAGCAATGCTTATAATCACATACATGTGTAAAAGATAAATAGTGTCCAATATACATATTTCATGCTGAACCATTACTCATCAGTTGATCCAGATTACTATCCCCCACACATATATACAATCAATACTCAGTTGGATAAGATAGATTAAATATGTTTAGGGAGCTTGAAAATTCAAGTCCCTTACAATTACATTAAGTTTAGTATGGATAATGTACATATATTTAAATATTACATAATCAGTCTGCATTCTGCCCATCCCTCTTCTGTATAATTAAATGGATATATTAAAGACGTGTGGGTGAGAAGTCAGATAGACTTAAGATCAACATGGGCATGACAATAATATTGGCATCATCAAGGGTTTTGAACATTCCACTCTTGGATTTTCAATGAAATGGATGGCTGAAGAGTTGGAGAATGGCAAAGATTGAAGTTTGACCATTAAAGTTTAAAAATTTGCTATCTTATGATAAACTGAAAACTGGGTGTATATATGTGTGGGAGATGGTGATCCCAACCAACTGATAAGTGCTGATTCAGCATGAAATACAAACGTTTGGAGATCATTTGACTTTTACACATCTATGTGGTTATAAGATAAATTGGATAGATGTAGGGAGTTTGAAAGTTAGAGTGGAAGCCCTTTATAATTACTTTAAATTTAGTATAGATAATATATATAAGACATCTGCTTCAATCACAATATGTGAGACATTCATTATTTGGCTGACATACCATACCAAACAGATAACTCATTCTATAGTATGCATTACATAACAGGAATCCTCTTTTGTCTGCTGCTTAGTGCATTCATAGTTAATATTAATATATATTATAGTTAATATAAATTTAATAATTATAAGCTTTGCATTAGTAACAATAAATTAACCAACATTATATTAAAACATATATATTCAGCACTGCAGATCTTTCTATAAATCAGCCTATTCAATGCAGCTTAAACTGATTAAAATTGAACATGCAATTAATAGATTGATATACAAGGAAATAAATATAAACAAATTTTATGAAATGTCAGCTCCAATTACAGTGGATGAAATCGTCACTAGACAATCACCATATCATGCAAAAATATTGAAAATATAATGTTAATATTGGCAAATTAATTGATTTACAAGTGCCAAAGTTTCTGCACTGAAAATTTTAAAACCAATCAAGTCCAGATTTAAACTTTAAACTTCAATTAAATATTAATGCATCTGTATTTTAATTATTAATGTTATATATAGAGGCTGCAAAACAAGCTCTTAACAAGCTTTGAGAATATCCTCAACCCCAGACCGGTTTCTGGTTTCTGCTGGTTTCTGCATCTAGCGTCCATAAGTGAGGTGCCAGGATATTCATTAGATTAAAAATACTAGGCCAAGCCCAGCACTTTATCTAATGTATAACTATTGAGAAGAAAATCTGAAATTTTCAGACATTCATATGTCTAAAAATCCAGATATCTAACTCAAATAGCCATATGGGACTGAACTAAGTTCAGATACACCATATATTAATAGATTTAGCAATATAAAATCGCCAAAAGCCTTAATAGCAAAAAATAAAATGATAAAAAAAAATCAAGTCAGATGTCACATAACCTAATTTTAGTAAAGCTCGTATTTACAAACATTATATATATAGGCCATGTGACATCTGACTTTATTTTTTTTATCATTTTATTTGTTGCTATTAAAGCTTTGTCAATTTTATATTGTTAAAGCTATTAATATATGGTGTATCTGAACTTAGTTCAGTCCCATATGGCTATTTGAGTTAGCTGGATTTTTAGACATATGGATATTTGAAAATTTCAGATTTTCTTCTCAATAATTAGGCATTAGATAAAGTGCTGGGCTAGTCCTAGTATTTTTAATCTAATGAATATCCTGATACCTCACTGACGACGCTAGATGCAGAAAGCGGTCTGGGGTTGAGGATATTCTCAAAGCTTGTTAAGAGCTTGTTTTTCGGGCTCTATATATAACATTTGTAAATATGAATTTTATTAAAATTAGGTCATGTGACATCTGAGTTGATTTTTTTTTTATCACTTTGTGTTTTAATTATATATAAACAAGTTATATATAAACACTAAGAATAACTAAACTTCATCTCATTTTTTAATGTATTATATAAATTCCACTCCTTGAAACATTTTTTATATATTTTAATAAAAACATCTAATAAAGACAAATGACCCTAGTGTATTTAAAAACAGACATATTAATCTTTAATGCTGATCTAAGCTTTATATCTGGACTGAGATAATCTCTAGTTTAATAAACAATTAGTAATAATTGTTAATGGATTTATCTGAAGTAGATGGCGTTAAAGTCGTAAGTGCAGAAAGTTTGACCTTCGTAAATCAAAACGTGGTATTTGGTATTGATAAATTGATGACTGCTAGTTCAACATTAAATGCCCAACCTGGAAGTTATTTGTACTTTTTAGATGTTATTATTCATTGCAGTGGAAGTTTTAATTATATCTATAAAACAAATTAATTAACAAAGTATTATTAACAGCAAATCAACTGATTTTGTGCTGAAGTATATAAATTAATCTATTCCAAGCAGCTGACAAGAAAGAATTTCCAAAATAAATATTTATTAAAAAGTTATTTGTCATTTTTTCAAGTGGTGTGGTGACCAAATAATGGAGGTTTTAAACAGGGGAATTTGGAGCTGGCATATCACTGATTTTGTTTACATTTATTTCAATGCGTGTTAATCTATAACATATATTATAACAGTGTGATTGAGTTTATGATTACACTTCATGTTGGACAATCAGTACGTAATGTATGATTTAGTTACATTGAAGTGGTTCTTTAAATTGCATGTACTTATGATTAGGAAACCATTATACCATGAACACATTTCACCTTTCCTACTCCCATACTTATTCAAAATATGCATTAGTAACTATATCATTTCAGAAGAATGGGTAATTTCCCAAAATATAATGTTGAAGAATATAGAGATGAATAGATTATTCTTTCCTAACAGTATTCTCATCATTAAAAATTAATTTTATTTCTTCCCTGAAATATTCAGCATTTTAAAAAGGGACAATTTTGCTTTGTTCATCTATTTTTTAACACTTTTTATTAGCTACTTTACTCTTGACTCAGATTTTTACTTGTAAAGACTAACTTCGAATGACCAAATAGATTGCCACATTTTTAAAGAATATGTGCATTTGCGCAACAAAATCTAGAACTCTGATAGATCATCCTAAGGCTGACCAGGTTTACAGTGGTGGAAGCCACGGCTCTGGCCTAACCCTAGTTCCTCTACCATTGCTCATAGACTTACAACCTGATAAATGACACAGTTGAGGTCACAGCAGCACTTCTCTTCTTCATGTGCCGGCAGTAGCTCAACAGTAGAACACAAGACGGGTAACAATGGGTATTTTATATAGCATATCTATATAGGTATCATGTGGCACACTTATCATTATTAATTATATATAAAATTTCAATAAATTACAAAGCTAATTATTAAAGTTTAAATAATAGTGAGTCGGTGAGCAAGACTAAGACAAGAAACTAAAATAAATTTAAAATCAATTTAATAAATTCAATGTAACAATAATTTAAAAATAACAATGGAGTAAGTAAAGGTTTAATTTCACACACAGGTGATTTAGGGACATTACAATTCAAAGGGGTTCACATGTAAGTGATGCATTTATCAGTAATAATTTTGGATGTACAGATTTAAGCAGTTTGGTTTACATATATAAGTTAGTTTACTTATAAGTGATTTCAACTTTCCAGTATAATTAATAAAATTTGGAGGTTTTGCATTTCCGTTCTACCAATATATGTATATAGCCTCATATCACTCGCAGATAACATTATGTAGGTTACAATTAATTATTTATTTGGCTATACATATATATCTCTATCACTCGCAGGTGATAAAATGATAATACAGTAAAATTTTGCATGAGAAGAATTTTAATTTAGAACGATTTGACTTTGCTCATGGTTATCTATGCCAGGTTTATGCCATAAAGGGACTTAGATTTGCCATATTAGCGGAAGTGATAATAAATTTTGAAAGAACATAATTTAACATAATTTACTTAGCACGAATACTTTAATATATTCTCTGCACAGTAATATGCTATTTAGATTGGATTCCCTTTCAGATCAATGCTGAATTAACAAAAATGGCGGGAGCAAGAAGAAAAATATATAATTCTGAGTCTTATTTGCATCTCATATTCATATGTGCCTTATTCATGGGATTTTTACCAAATAACGGTTCCTTGCAGGTTCCCTGCGACTGATTCTCATTGCTGTGGTATAAGAGGCCATTTTAGTCTGGCAGATCGAGCAATTTATATAAGAATATGGGAGTCTTATGCTCTGGATGAGTCTCATGCTCCATGTAGAATAAGCAGAATGGGTTGGTCTGTACCAGTCACCATCTGAAGAGGATTGTAGTGTTTTTTTAAAATGGCAGACATTTTGTGCACTCCAGAAAAAACTAGAATTTATTCGTAAGGCTGTTTTTAGATCGCGCTCTGATAGCTGAGGAATTTAATTAGTGCATTGACGTAATGGCGATCGACAATTCCTAGAAATATTTGCTGATTACAAATGTTTCTAGATAAGAGACGTTACCTTATTGGTCAGTGCATTGATTGATCGTGGCAGTTGTCAGAGAACGATAAGAAGACTGGGTAACATCAAGCAGTGTAACATAGAGAGCAGGAGAGAGCAGTCACGCAGTAGTGAGTAGCAGACAGTATGGAGTGCATCTACAGTAGAGTTACTGTTCAATTCCAGTAGGAGATAGCTGACGGCAGTCGCAGTGCTTACTACGAAGAGTTCGTGTACAGCTACACTGGACTGGGGCTAAAGTAGGCCCATTGTGAACCATTTTGTAGCAGCCAGCCTGAAAGAACATCGTGGGAATTGAACTTTAGCGAACTGTAGAAATAGATCATTGCAGACCATTTTGGAGAGCATCCACTTGCAGACCATTCATTGGAGAGCAGTCGGTGCCGACCATTCGTTGGAGAGCATCCGCGGCATAGCATTCAGTGCAGACCATTCATTTGGAGAGCATCCATTGCAGAGAATACAGAGAATATTCAGAGCATTCGTTGCAGATCATTCGTTGGAGAGCATACGCAGTGAACAGTAGCGAACGTTATTTGCTGACCGCACAGTATGAGTTGCAATTATAACATTGGCACAGTCATAAGTGCGGATATAACAAGGATAATTGCCTAAACTAAAGGTAATGGTGCAGCGCGATGACATGTGACCATTAAAGAAGTGCAGCAATAAGAAAATACGCCATAGCGTTTCGAAAGGACACATATGCACCACTGACTACATAATCATATTTAAAATTTAAGATGCTAAAATACAAGTTTCTTTCATGAAACTACCCATCAGTTCATGTTATAGTACTCTTAATAATACTATTTAGGGAATTTATGAATCCAATCTACAAAGCTATCTATATAGGCTTTGATTTAATTAGATTAAGGAGGATTACAGCATATGGGGAATTAAAATATAAACTTATAGATTTATGCTGTAATTTTATCACTTTAACTAAATATTTGTTTAAAATATTAATTTAAAAGCAAATCTATCTTAGAGTAATAGTATGTTTGTAATGATATTTAATTCGAGACATTTTATCCTTTCCAAAACAAAGCTTTTTATTTCGTATATAATTATACGTGTTATATATATATGCGCACTTACATATATACGCGAGAAAATCTTTATTTAATACTCACTAATAGTTTAATTTAAGAATAAAGCTCGGTTTTGAAGTTTTATAGCATAAACAAGATAACGTAACTAAATAATAATAAATTTGGCATAAATTAACTTAAAAAATGCATTTAAATCAAAATAAATTTCAAATAAGTGGAATTTGATAATTGTTTGTTTTAAAAGAAAGTTGTGTGCTGTTCGCTAAAACATGATTGATTTAGTTTTATAACGCTATCTCAGAAATTAATGATGGCAAACATTATCATTAACTTAAGACAATAATAAATTAGCATAGAAATTTTCATTATTACTTTAAACAGCTTATTTGTATTTTATATGTTATTAAATTTATAAACACATTTAATTTCTACGTTATAGCAAATTGAAACAGATAGCATTTAATTACTTATAGTCAACTTAATACGTAACTAAATCAAACATTATTTTGTGAATAACCCAATACATAAAATCATACAATTATATTAATAAAGATGTGTGTAAATGCGAGTACTTTAGAATTTGAAATAATAAATCATAATTCATTTATATCAGTCAAATCATTTTGCATTAGTTAAATTATATCAATTAACTCAATTTTATATTTTAAATCAGTTATATCTTTATATGTTATTTATATCAGATAACTCAGTTAATTTATTAGAATCAGGCAAGACTTTAGGATTTAAACAAAGTTAGTACATTTGTAATTTATGCAAGTTTTAGATTGAAGTGATAAAATAAAATATACATAATTTTCATTTACAATATTAAGATGGTCATTAATTTAAAGGTTAAGCTAGCATTTAAATTTGGGATTAGTTGAAGTTTTTAGATTGAAAGGAGTAGTTACCGTTGTTTATCTTGATCTTTGTCTGTACTGGCAAGTTCTCTGGATAGCATGACATCTTTTAGGTTCTGGCGGTGGTCAACTCATGCTGTCCCAGCTTAGATGGTGGTTCATCGGGCAGAAGGCTAGATTTTGAGCCCAGATACCCCGTCATGCTGATTATTGACTTTTTATCAATATCAATTTTGATGACTCTTAGAAAGAATATTTTTTAAAGAATGTCCAAAGATGGCTGCCCTAGCTTTTATACCAGTACCCCCCTCTCCTTCATTATTTTATTTTCTTAGAATTGTTTTCTTGGCCCATACGATAATCACCAGTTACCGTGGAAACCTGCTGTGTCAAATATTAAATAGGTCAAAAAAAAACCTAGTGACAGGCTGTAATTTATTCAGTTTTCTAAGTTTTATTCTAAATATAAAATTTAATTAATCTTATACCAGTAAAGATTAATTATACTGGTGACCGCGTGTCCAGAAAAACAAATCTAAGATTTAGAAAAACATTTTACTATATATGTAACTTGACCGTTCTAATTTACCGATATATGCAGAATTATACAATTTTGAAAATATATAATTTAGTAAATACCAAAATTATAGAAAACGAAATGCTTTATAATCTATTAACATTTATATTCCTGCTTATATGTAGTCTAAAATTACACATACAATTAGTTTTTCACTTAGCAATTATTAACAATCTATATATGTGCGCATTTTACTTCATGAGTTATATAAATGAATATTTCTGTGAATATTTAAACATATACGCACACATACACGACTGTATTATTTAGATTTAAATTTAGGCGGGATTTATTAAGATTATTATTAATAAATATACGAGGTTTTGGTGGTATGTATATAAGTATGAATACTACTATATAACATATATAGTAGGTGAAACAGTTGGGTTGAAAAGCTGACTATTTCAATATATATTATGAAACAAGACATCAAACCCAGAATAAAGAATATTCCCAAATAGCAATTAAATATAGTAAAGAAAAAAACAGTAATTTGAAAGCATATATAAAATCTAATATAACTACAAATCCACAAGTTATAGTTCAGTTTTATAAATGAAATAAGCAGTCTTATTTATATACATCTTGTTTTAATTGAATAACTACTTAACTAGGTTAAATATTAGATCCCAAAGGTTTATTTATAATTCAAGCACACACACACACATATATATATATATACGTTAATTCTAATATTCTCATGGACAAATGATAGATTTATAATATTATTTCCAGGAGTTTCTGTGTAATAAAAGTATAATAGCTAAAGAACTGACATTGTACAGAATCATCGACTATTTAGCTATTATATTTTTATTACCCAAAAGCTCCCAAAAATAATACTATGAATTAAAAATATATATATATGTTCATATGAATGTTTTCATGGGTTACAGATATAAAAAATATTTTTCTGGTTCACCGTGTAAGATTTTAATTGATATTCCAATATTTCGATTTGATTAAAAGCGCAGTTGAGATCTTATGTGATTAACTCGAAATGTTGGAATATCTAATTAAAATCTTACATGGATAAACCTACAATATATATATTAAATCATAAATGCAAATAACTAATTGATTATTATATGTAAATCTCATTATCACGATTATTGCTTAAACAGAAACCATTTACTTTCCTTATCTAAGATAATAGCAATAAGTGATTTTCATTTACTACCTATTTCTGGGTTTCCACATCAAGATATAAATAATATTCTTAGTTTATTTAAATATTTATTTTTATATAGCACTATGTTTTATAAACGGTAATATTAATAATCAACCATTAAGCTAATGCTCATGCGCTTTGTAGATTTTTTTAAGTATAAATGAATACTCTCAATTTTCAAACACAAGATAAAGTCTTTGTTAAAAGATAGAATGGAATCGTCTATCTTTTCGACCCAACTGTTTATGTATGCGCAAATCTTAAGCATTTGGAAATGAGAGCGTGAAGATGTTAAGCGATCTTTAAATTACTTTTACTATTTAAGTATGATGCCTGTGGAGTATGATTTATACATGAAAACAAATATATTATGGTATTCTGTAGGTTGTTTTTAAGCTACCTTGAGTTACCTTGAATTACAAAATGTAGTGGAGTCAACGCCCACCCCTCAAATGCAATACAAATAATGTACAATAGCTCATGATTTATTAGTAGACATTGATTAGAATAGAATATGTATTGTTTATTGAACTGCAAATGTATCATACTTTTCAACAAACACACATACATATATATATATATTGAAGTGGAAAATATATTTCACATATTTTTGCTTCACTGTCTGGTGATTCAAAACCTTGAATCAGAGGTTTAAACCCAGCTATATATGTATTGAATTGCTAGAGAATGAAAGGCTGCACATACAAGTTTTAAAACCCTCCTTTATTTTTTTTACATTCATAAGTTAAACATTTTTATTATAAAAGATCATTTAATAATTTTTGTTGGAAATATTTAAATTTCCGGTCCCTTTATATAATCATGTATGTGGGTTCAAGATTGCAAAATGATATTATTAATAAAAAATATATTTTTTGTTATTAAAAATTATGTATATTTATTTTGTAGTTGCATATTTATTTTATGATGCAATACCAAGGAAAGTTCTAGAGAGTAATTAAAATAACTTGGAAACATATAAATAAAAGAATATTCTAGATTCAATTTAAAAAGAGTAATTAATAAATTAAAATCCCTTAGCAAGCAAAATGTTAATGAAAATTATATCTTTTAAATCTATTTCCATTTTAGAAATAGATTAAAACAATACTCTCTAGAACTTGTTGCATCATCATTGAAAATAGACAATAGGTGCATTTGAGCCACTTAATGGACATCTAGGCTATATCAAGCGGAAACAGAGAATATTCTAGAAGGTTTTTACTAATATAAATAGAGCCAAAATTTTAGGCTAACTCTCATAGTTCACCATCTTAAACAGTGTTGCGGAATGGACCCACGTCAATTTAATTTTTGAAATATGACTCCGGAGTAGAGGGACTAGATTTGCTTCCCTTCTCAAAAAAATTGTTTCCTTGCTGCTATGCTAACCTGCCATCTCCACTTATGGACTGCCTAATTTAAATGCTGTAATAACTATCTCAAGATGCCAGCCATTATTTTTCAAAACTTTGCCTTGCTTCACCATGTTTTCCTCATTTATAAATTTGCATTTTCAATCTGTACGTACGTCAAGACATCAGGAAATGGAAGATAAATTCTCAACATGCTGCTAATATAAACTCTTTCAAAACTTTCATTTTAAAATCTAAATTATTTGTAAAATTCTCTTTCTATTGAAACATAACGTAATGCTAATTGTAACCATTCTATAAAGTAATGACTTTCTCTCCGTTATAAAAATCTAATGCATGAATCTAAAGCTTTATTTTTTTTTATGTATTTCTTTAATGGATTTCACAATTTCTTTTTTTTAATATTTTAAATGCAGCACACTTTTATTTTTAATATTATAAATTTTGCCTGATCTAATTTAATATGCTAATAGTTCAATCAAACGAATCGATCCTAAATTTTCTTATATTAGATATCCTAGATATTATAGGATGTTAAATTGTAAATGTAAGCTTTCTTACCTAACTAAAAGTTCACTCAATTGAATAATATTTGTAAGTTGTTCTATTTGCTTAGTGACAGATTATTCACTGCTACATTTAATGTCATTTTATTACCATGTTCATGCTATTGATTTTATTTTCAAATTGTTTTTTAAAGTAAACTTAATGACCTACCTTTACTATTTTTTTAATATGGTCACTCATTTGCCTATCATTCCATTTAACATGATAATTATATATAGAAGTAATTACTAGTTAGTGTATTGATATTTGTATAATGAGGGGAATAATAATCCCTCCTTTATTTGTGACATCCTAAAGAATATTAACGGTCATTTGCGTACCTTTCGAGAGGGATTAATTTATATCATATCATTATGCCAGATTCTATTAAATTATGAGGGCCTTAATCCACATATCAGCATTATTAAGAACCTGATTTATTCTTTATTATTAGCATTGCTTGGCTTACATAACATTATGAAATTTCCTCGCTTTGCTTTATCAACTTAAAACCCGGAGAAACGAGATTCTTTCATTTATTGGCATATCGGTTTGGAAGCACCAACTCTAGGATATTGTCAGGTGGCCAGTAAGCTCTGCATAGGTTAATACTGGAAAACAGGCTATGATATTCTTACGTGATACCACCTTTTCCAAATGCTGGCCTGTCACGTGCACAGGCACATTTTATTTCTTATAAAATTGATGAAGCATTCATACTAAAATGGACTCAATCATTTCTAACATTATTACTTTAGTCAGCACCACGATTCTTGTGTAATATTTTTATTTTTGCCCATTTTAAATCTGTAAGATGTAATGCCATGATTTCTAAATCTGTCTTATATTTTCATTTACATTATAAGTTAGGTAATAACATTTTAAAGCTTATTTAAGCTACCCGCCCTATCATTGAGACAATGCTGAATTCGCTAATGAATAATGCTAAGTAAATCTTTTCCAGTCAGAAAAGAATAAAATAAATAACTTTGCTGTTTAAACATTTTAAGCTCCACCGACTATTGAAGTGAATGATGTAAATTAATAAATATTTCCGTACGTGGTTCAAATGAACCATAATAAAGTGATGTAACTTACATGCCATTTATCTGTTTTAAGGTCATATATTTTTCATAAAAATAATCATAGCATCCATGTCATATAATATGGTAAAATTGGTACCTACTGTTAGCATATTAAGCTGCATCTTTTGACTATCTGTACATTTTTTTTATCGTATTCACTTGCAGATTTGTGTATTATATTATCATTAACTTATGTGCTATTATTATGTAATTCCTTCAATATGCAAATCAGTATTCATAATCAAGTGAAACCCATAATTCTCATTGGGGCAGATATAAATAGATTTGCAACTGTTTGGTAAATTAAATATGTTTATTCATTTTTTTTTAATATTAATAAATTATTAACTATATAAATATTACTTAAGCCTGTGCTTTGCCTCATAATTTATGCATACACATCGTTAATTAGATTGCATTATATATATAGCTGATTTCCACCAATCTTAGGCCAATTTCTAGATTTATTAATGAATTTTATGAAAAGCCTAATTATAATATTTGAGCTATTTCACTCTATTGGGGGCTGGGGTTCGAAGCCTAGTAGTATTGTAATTCCCTGTAGATCTCTTGTTTCTCCGCTGTTGCTTCGGGACAGGTATGAATAAAATTTCATTTATCATCAGAAATGTTCGTAATATTATAGATCTGGAAAATAGGCAAGAGGGCAAAGTTCATGATTGTTCCTGACTTATGTATCTTGCACATGATTGGATTCGAGGTACTTTTGCCTAGATACTAGCTCTTGTTAGACGAACATACAATTCTGACTGGTACAATATATATATAATCCAAGCACTATTTATATGTATAGAATGAATATATAAATTGAATTATAGTGTAAAAAAAATTTTAAAAAATAATAATAATATAGATATTATTAATGAATTGAGGGGACACACTTATCTATATTTTACTGTGGGTTCCTTTTATGCTTTCACTGAGGTAATAAGAATAAGAAAAACTAACTACTGTATTTCTAATAATTTTTATTAGTCATTAATTAGATTAAAGATTATCCACTTAATGAATAGTATTTCTGTAGTGTAATTTTCACTATAGCACTTTCACACAAGGTGAGGACTGGTTTTTATCCTTTGTGGAGGCATGTGACCATAAACATATGACCAAAGACATGTAAAAAATGTATGATCATCAAGATACACTTTTATGCTGAATAAGCACTTATCATGGCCCAGACCACAATCTCTTACACACATCTTTATCATTGTTTAGTATATATAACTAGAAAATTGTCACAATTTAATTGATGTATCAAATTTTGCTGCTCTTACACCATTGACACAAACCACTTGATGGAAGTATATTAATTTTTATTAGTCATTCATTAGACTAAAAATTATCTACTTAATAAATAATATTTCTGTAGTATAATTTCCTTTACACCACTCTCATATAAAATAGGGACTGGTTTCTATCCATTTACCTTGTGTGAACATGGTGTAGTGTAAATTATACTACAGAAATATTGCTGTATTTTTATTTTTAAAATAAGGTAAATAGCAAAATGTCTGACTTTTATTATTATTAAATATGATCTGGGTAATATTTTTTTATTCAATAACTTTTTTCTTTTATAGAAAAATAATAATGGTCTTGTTATCAAGAAAGTGAGATCTTTGTAACTGGTTTCTGCTTTTAAATCTGTATCAACGTTTAGTATGTTCTAAAAAAAATTTAAACTTTTAGCATTATACTCAAAAAATATTTTATTATGCAAAATAGCATATCAGAGTCAGAAAGGATGATAAAGAATAAAATGTATGTGATTTCAAAATAAAACCAAGGAATTTTATTAATACACCTGGGTCTCTTTTTACACGAACTTATTTAACATGATTTTGAAGTTACGCGATTCATGTTTGACCGGAAGTTGAACTCTGATAATGCACTATTACTTTAAATAATAAATTTCGTGCACTTACATTATATTGAAAGCAATAGCACATTATTGGAATTCGACTTTCATCTTAATAATTTTAATATTTTCAGTGCTTTATAATAGTAAGATTTTATGCAATAGTGAAATTAAAATCATGATTTCCACATTTTATGTATACACACATTAAATTTTACAAGATTATAATGTAAATTTGTTCAAACATTGCGCGTGTTAATTTTAAATCACATTCTGTTTTTGCTTTTTAAAAAAGAAAGTAATCAATTATTAATCATTTAGTATCCACAAGTTTATTTTTAAAAGGTAAGTAATAGCAGTGGGCACAATTAAATTTGACAATTAAAAATTAAAATCTGATTTTTAATTGTAATTAACAATTTAAAAATTATTTATGGCAACTTGAAATTAATGTGATGTAAAACGAAATTAGATTTTTAAATGGAATTGAAAATTAAAAAATTAAAGACAAAAATAAGAATTTAATTTTTAGTTGTTAGTTTTAATTAAATTTTTCCCAGCAGTGGTGAATAAATGTCTTTTTATTATCATAAGTCTAAGTTCATAAACAATTAATAAAATCATCATCTCAAAGATTAATTACTAATTACGTTGTCAACAGAAAACCATTAACACAACATGAGAGTGAACTTGGTGCTAGTTGTATTTCCTCTTGCGAGAATCTGATTTTTTACCAGTTTGCAAACGTGTATAAAAAAATGTAAATTACTGTACTGTAAATTATGCATAAAAATATATTATTTTGAATAAAATTAAATATTATAGTTAAAAAAAGTTTGTCTTGTATCAATTTTTTTCAAATTTGAAATTTTTTATTAGTCATATTTTATTTCCTTATTTTTTTTTTTTTTTTGCACGAATTTTAAAGTAATTTTACGTTGGTACTTTGCTTATACATGAATTTTGAAAAATCACAGACCACATTCCCCCTTTTTCAATGTAAGTTACGTCCATTTTTGCGCGATTTCGTTTGCGCGTGTTTTCTGAGGAACCTATCTATCGCATAAAATGAGATCCAGGTGTATATATAATTATGCATGGTGCTGCAAAATACTGGTGTATTGTAAAATTTATTTACAAATTTCTTCAGAACTTTATATCTCCTAGCCTCAACTGTTAAATTCAAATTTTAAACTATAAACTGTAAAAAAGGGTGGTAAAGTGCATGGATAATTTAGTATTATATGACTTTAGATATATAAAAAAAGAAAGATGTTACATGCATTAATAATTTTATTATGAATTATTGTTATGCATTTTTTTTTTAGATCTCCCAAAAAAAAAACATTCTTTTAAAATAGCAAAGGTAATATTTAAAAATATTTTTTTTGCTTTATATGTAATACCTATTTGTGAATATCCTATTTAATAATTTTGGTGTCAATGATTATGCTTATTAAGGGTTATATAATGCTTATTAAAATTTATTATCATTATAAAGTTTAAATCTTATAAACTTGTCATTCCAGGGTAAAAGGAATCATGTTGATATTTAGTGAGTCATTAGGGGTACAAGTACTAAATATAACATGTTGGTAAACTTAGTTTTTTACATGAATAATTTGAATAGTGGCCTTTGTATATTTGGCATTGTCATACATGGTAATATATACAAATTTGATTTGTATAAGAGATGGTGAATTCCTTTTATTACAAACTTGTCTTATCTGATAGATGCTAATTCCTTTTATTGTGGAGTTATTTTGTTTTTATGTAAGAGATGATAAAATTCCTCTCATTTTTTTCCCATGTGTCATAGCATCAGCCAGGAAGCAAACCTGCTAACCTGGGACAACTGCTTGTAAAGCAGCAAACGCTGACCCCTCGACCACCAATGCTTGACAAATTCCTCTTATTATATGTTAAATGAGAATGTACATGAATACATGTAACAATATATTTATTTTACTTTTTCCACTTTATTAAATATGCCACTATTTATAATCCTAAGTTAGTTTGTTCAGAAACTCCCTATATATTATTGTGTCATCATCATCATCATCATCAACCATTATCAATTCACTGCAGAATGAAGGTCTCTCCAAGTTCAATCCATCTTCTCCGATCTCTAGCATCAATTCTCCACATCACCCCTGCACATTTTCTTATTTCATCCATCTATCTCACATGTGGTCTCTTTCTGGATCTTTTACAATCTTTTGGAATCCAGTTTAATATTTCAATTGCCCATCTATTATCAATATTATTTTGTATAAGGAGATAAATTCAATGTGTTATTAAGGGAACTTTTACTTGTGAAATACATATAGAACTTATAGGCTAAATTAATTATTTATTTTATTATTAAATAAATATAATATTTTTTATATAACCTTTCTTAAGATATTTTTTTCAACTTATAGCAAACAGCACTACTCTAGTAGCACCATTTCACTTTGATTGAAGGAAACTTTCGTAAAGGTTATGGTGGAGGTTGGCCCCCGGGGGGGGGGGGGGGGGGGGGGGGGGGGGGGGGGGGGGGGGGGGGGGGGGGGGGGGGGAGATTTGTTTATATTTTTCTTTAATATTTTGAAAGCCTGTAATAAGTTCATAAATACATTTGTTATTAATGGTAATATGAATTCATTTAAATTAAAACAGGCAAAACTCTCCACACAGTAGTGCCACTCAATGCAAGCCGGAGTAATCAATGGATGCCAGATGGCTTGTGCATAAAATTCTTATCGAGTGTCTCTACTCATCATTACATCCATTGATTACTCTGGCTTGCACTGAGTGGCACTACTGTATGAATAGTTTGCCTGTTTTAATAACAGTTATGAGCAAGCATAAGAAATGGGGATCATGAGCTGTTTAGTGGTTTAATTTACTTAAATGTCAATAAAATACATGAATTGGGGGTTGTTGTTTTTTAATTTGGTTTTCGTGTATTTTTTTTATAAGGCCGACACTTATTAATTTATGATCACATATATTAGATTCTCTCTAGTCTATAGCATTTTTATATTTACCCTGAGATATTAAATACACATACATTAATATTTTCTTTTTCTTATCAATATTAAATACTATTTAGATGTTATAACATTGTAATATAAAAAGGAAAAGGGTGATGTTTAGATTAAAAGAAATTTTATGATGATTTATTTACCTATTCTAAATATATTTCGGGATCAATAAATGCCCCTTTGATTTAGATGTACATTTATTTAAAGCATGCGCATATTTAATAGAAGGTCTTAGATCCCTTTCATAAATTTAGCTAGCTACAAGTGAGAGATTTATTATTATTGATTTATTATTTTGTAGTTACAGTTTTGGCTTATTCAGTTCATAGGAAATATTAAGTAAGAAAAGCCAACCTCACTTCCCATTATCTTTATACGTAGGCTATCCAAATAAATACGTGGAACATTTGAAGTAAGAAAAGCCAACAATTATTACTGTTACAATATATATGTATAAAGTTGTCAAGCGTTGGTGGCCTAGCGGTTAGCGTAGCTGCGCTTCCTGGTCAACGCTTTGACATATAATATATATATGAATAAAGTAAATACAAAAATATAAGCCTAGAAACATTTGATGGAAAGAGAAAATTTGATACAAGAAATTACTGATTAAATAATGTAAACAAGTTATAAGTAATAGGGTTTTTTTCCTTATATGAAGATTAAGAAATTATTTTTCCATCATCTTAAGGATCGTTTTTCTAAAGAAATCTATTTTGATTCAATTGGATTTTGAAATAAAATATATTAGAAATAAGTATTTATAAGAAATAATTATTAAACGAATTAAAATTAGAAATAAAATATTTCATCGTGTTTATATAAAATGACCTTGATTCGAAAAATATCGCTAATAATCAAAACGTTTAAAATTGCTTTAATTTTTTTAATATGTAAATACATATATATATACTTTTACTGATTCCGCACTCTATAAAGTATTTAACCATACAAACAATTCATTTTAAACAGAACCCTTTTTAAAATATATATATATAGCTTTTTGTTATGAAATTATTGAACATTTCGTGCGTGGTTTAGATATATATATATATTCGAATTATGAATGGAAATTTCTTTAAAAAAAAACGGTAACAATCGAAATATTGTTGCTTTTTTTTTTTTCATGTGTCCAAGTATCGTCTGGGAAGCGAACCCGCAAACCCGGGACAACTGCTTGATCAACTTTTGCATCTGAATTATTAATTTTTGTTTTACCAACTGTCTTCATGTTATTTCCTTCCCTCAAAACTTTCTGTTAATAATCTATTATAATAATAATTTCAAGTTTTAATTTAAATTTACTTCATTAATACGACTACTTGCTTGTGAAAATAACAAATGGAGACTGTTTAACTATTATCTCTTATTATAGACAAAATTTAAAGTACAACAAATATTTAATATTTAAATACATGTATATTATCTATACTAAACTTAATGTAATTAGAAGGACTTGAATTCAGACTTTCAAGCTCGCCATAACTATCCACTCCACTTTATATAACCGATACACATGTGAAAAAGATAAATGGTCTCCAATTTATGTATTTAATATGCTAAACCAGCATTCATCAGTTGGTCCAGAACATCATCTTCAAACTCTAATAGCCAAATTACAATCTTATCCACTCTCCAACCCCTCAGCCACCCATATCACTGAAAACTCGAAACTTTTGTTGATGCCAATATTTTTGTCATATCCATGTTGACTTTAAGTCACTCTGAAAGTGATATGGATGGCTGAAGAGTTGGAGAATGGATGAAGAAGATTGAATCTTGTCCACTAGAGTTTGAAGAGTTGCTATCTTAATATAAACTGAGCACTGATTATATATATGTGTGTGAAAGATTGTAACCGATGAGTGCTAGTTCAGCACGAAATATATATATTGGAGATCATTTATTTTTTTCACATGTGGTCATGTGTATCAGTTTTATAAGATGGAGTGGATAGCTATGGGGAAGAGTTCAAGTCCTTCTAATAATAAATATTTAAATTTAATATATCTGCAAAATAGTTACAACGTATTATTCTTTAAACAGCTTTATATAACCATTTTCCATGACTCAAGAAGTTAATATTTTTTAAATGTATGTACTGTAATGTGTAAATCTAGATTCCGAGATATATTTTTGTATTTTTATTATATGTGTTTTAAAAATACAGATGATTACTGAGAAAGTTATCCAAGATAAATTTGTTTGCAATGTTTTGAAATAATCACAGATAATTTTAGTATAAATTTATTTTACTAGTATTTTAATATTTAATATAATTTTCTAAACTATATATGTTTCTATATTTGATTATTTGGTGCATAAATGTATATTGACTATCAAAATGTTTTAAATATATTAATGATTAAAAATAATGATTGAGATGTATTTATTTAATTAATTTTTAAATTTTCTTTGTAATTCTATTTTTTTTTTTTAATTAGTACCGAAGATGGCTTATGAGTTTTAGTCAAAACATTAATTATTGTTGACAATATCTTTTTAATTATAGTTTATGATTATTTGTAAATGGGAAAATGTAATAGAGATTTTACAGATAATGGTTATTTTCACAGTATATATATATATGTATGGGAGAATAATTATATATATTTATACAAACTTCTATTGATATAACTACAACTTAATTACTTTTTAAAGTGCATACATATATTATTTATTATTGTTTAATACATAATAGTTGTATGGCAAAAGAGATATAAAAAATTAAGTCTATAAATATCCACAATAACATATGTTACACTGAAGATGGCCATAAAATGTTGCCCAAATAATCTTTTTTCTATTAAATAAAAAAATATTTTCTGTATAACTTTTGTGGTTTTGTTTATTTACTTATATATATATTATAACGATATATAAATATGTTGTTACATTAATTTAAAATAAAAAACTTTAAGTTCGCAAATAAAAATAAATATATTAAAAACTAAAAGCTAATAAAAATTAAAGAGTTGTTCAATATATATATTCGCACAGATGCAAAACTTTAAAAATTATTTCTTTTTTAAATAAAATAAAAAAAAGGCATTTGAACATACTTTTTTAGAAAAAAAGTATAAGAAAAAGATAAAATATTTTTGTAAATGGAAATGATTGTTTTATAAATTAATTGAAAAGCAAACTAGACCTTGGGGCTCTTATATAATTAAAAAGTCAGAGGAAAGATATGGATAAGAAAATAAAAAGAATTAGCTTGACCAATGGGAGCACCAAGCCTCAGTTCGGACCCTAATAAAAATGATGGATTAGTAATGTTTTGTTCATTGAATCCAGAGGATGATTATAAAAGGAAAAATATTGAAATTAAGGACAGTTCCAGCTTGATTTTGTGAGAAGAGCGATAAGATGCACTTATCGCTCTCTCTCACTTATTTCAAATAAAATGACTGACAACCGGATTGAACCAGCTAAGGCAGCCTCCGGATTGAGAACTACGGTATGAATAACAGACCGGTCTTCCAATGGGGACATCGCGGGAATTGGCACCAAGAACCGTGACTCTTCTACTGTAAGCTATTGAACTGAACAATTTTAAAATTTAAAAGTAATTAAGAACTTTCGTCAAGATTTGACAAGTTTGATAAACAAGCTAAATCTAATTTTTGTAAAATGAACTTAATCTGACTTTTCCAAATCAATTGTTGTTTAATTTTTTTTCATTTAAGTTTGCCAAAATCATTTCCATTTTTTTTTTATTTTTATTAATATTTATTGTAGAAATTGTTAAATGCATTAAATTTAAGTTGGGCATGGACGCTTGCATAGATTCGTTCATGTTTAATTATGTTTTTGTTTTCATATTTGATTAAAATATATAGATATTCGGTAAATAATGATATCTTACATTGAATATCTAAAATGTATTTATTCGGATGTCTTTTTAGTTATTGGTGTCAATGTGGCATCTTATGATGAATGCCATTGGGTTTCTTGTGAATTCCCTCTGCAATTACATCAATGACTTTATATTTTGATCATTTATGTTTATTTTGAAATATTTTTGAGTGTGTAATCTATGTAATCGATCTATACTCAACATTAAAAAACAAACTTTTATAAAATTCATCTGTGCGAATTTATATAAATGTTAAATTTAAGTTGGGCATGAATGGCTATATAGATTTGTAAAGTTATATTAATTAATTAGGGGAGGGTAATCTTAGGTTATTTGTTTCGTAGTTAAGTTAGGTCAATGGATTGTATATATTGGTATAATTAGATGTAGTATGAGATCTGCTATGGGCAGGATCGATTTATACACCACATACCCCCTTGTTGCCTATGGAGGAGATAGTAAGATGAAACGCAGTCCCTTCCTATGGAGTTTTTATTTTTATTGTTCTTCTGATGTAGCATTCCTGTTTGGTTGAGCATCAATATCTTCTCTAACCATACTGTTCAGAGGTACATTCCTGACAGTATAGTATTTAGTGCTGTTGTATTTTCATGCTACATTGAATACATCAATGTATCAGATGGATTGATGCCGGTTTGACTGCGAACTTTTGACCTAAGGTTAAATAAGGGATAGAATATTTTCTTTTCAAATACAATCTATGTAGTTTATTCATACTCGACAATCTTAAAATAAATATAAAATTCATCTGTGTGGATGATTTAAAATTTTAAAATAATAATTTAAAAGTTAATATTAAAAAAAAAAAATAATGTTATTCCTCAAATTTAAAATGATTATATATGTGCATAAATAAATGTTGTTTGTGTGTTAATTACTGGCAGTGGCCTTTATTTTTTTATATTTAAGATATGAAATTAAACAAAGTTATATATTATTATCTCTGCATCTCCACTGAGCTAGTGACTTGGGCTAACGGTCTAAATATAAAATAAAGTGGGATCTTAACAGCGCGTATCTGCCTACTCTATAAATTTTCTAGGTTCAAATGCCTAGATGGCGCCCTTGTAGTGCAGTTACGGTAAGATTCTCAGATATCTGGACCGTTATGATATATAACTTTGTTTCCCACGATTTAATATAATCAAAACATAGATTCTATTGAAAAATTTGGCTGTAAGAAAATATCATTTTTAAGATGGTGATTAATAAGTTAGCTTGCTTTGTTTCTAGCTTTTGATTGAATTGAAGTTTTTTATACAATTTCTAGTGTTTATTTAATAACAAAGCAATGTAGAATATTCCTTGATCTTTATTCTAGTCAAAGGATGAGCAATACTTTTAAAACTTTTGTAAATAATTTCAAAATGTCTATAATCATTATAAACTCTATGGGGAAAAAATGTCATTATGGAAGAGCATTCACAGCCTGCAAAGTTGTTCAGTGATTTATTATCAAATCAAAATCTTCATTCAAGCACAAATAAAAGTACCAAATTTAAATATCAATCCCAGTTGAAGGGAAGCACCAATATTATTGGAGGAATAACCCTTGGTAATTCTCCTAATAACATCATTGTTGCTGAGAACGTTTTTTCCCATAATGTAAGTAACGTTAATTTTAAAAATTCTTTTAATTATTTAGATAATGCTACAAATCAATCAAAAAGTGAAAGCAGGTGATGACTCTTATATGTAGACATCATTTGATCAGGAAATGTCTGCAGAAAACCTTAATAAAAAATTTTGACTTAAAAAAATAGTTATGCAAATATTGTCCAAATTGAAGATAAAAAGCCTAGAGCAATAACTTGTGATATATGCTGATGAACAAAACGATATCTTTAATCTGTTGAATACAGAACTAAATGAAAACAAACCAATATTAAATAAAAATTCACAAAAAAATCAAATTACTATTGATCAAAATACTCAGTGAAATAATTAAAAAAAAATTCAATTTTAGCTGTCACAAATGTGCAATGTGATTTATTCAAATTTCCTTTTGAGGAACTCTATACAGATCTAACAGACAAAAAACTATGAAGAATGAACTTTAAGATTCTCATTCATCCCAACAATCGATATGTCATCATTGAGTTCCATAATAATGCACAGCGTGAATGCTATATAAAAAAAATCAAATACTTCAATGATAAACTGCTCTGTTGCATTGATATGGATAGGCCAACAAGATTGGCTGGACAAATTAAGAATTGTTACATAGACTTTCAAGATGTAAATCCTCAAAACTTACTCAAAGGATATGGAATCATCACTGATTTCAAATATCTCATGGAAAAAAGATCTGATTGTCCAGTTTTCACTAACACAGCCTAAACAAAGGCATCTTCCCCTCTGATATTCCCACATTACATCTAGCAGAAAATTCTTCACTCATAATTTCTTTCCGAGACATCCTGCCTCAATGTTTCTTCTGCAAGTAGAGATCTCGCTTGGTGAGGGATTGCCTGATTAGATTCTGCCAATATTGTAAAATGTTTTTCAATGCAATACACAACAACAATCAAATAATCCCTACCTCAGTAATAATGAAAAAAGAAATTCAACAGTTAATTTAGAAATAAAAAAAGTAACCATGAAATAATAAATAATTACTCTAATTCAAACACAGATACTCTACAAAAATCATCCTATATTATCGATGCCACCCTGGATTACACTTAAACTTCCTCAGCAGATGAACAAACACCCTTCATCAAACCAAAAAAAAAAGAAATCCAAGAAAAATGCTAAGAAGAAATTAAATAATTCTGCCCATTCAATTAATGGTACAGAGACCAATTACACTGAAGCCAAAAGTTCAGATCCTAGGCAGGCAGTGGGAAGCAAAAAGAAAAGGGAAAACATCGGCATCTGATGAAAGATTTAAAGACTCTAAAAATACAGGAGAGGTAAATCCAAAGACTAAAACACACACTACTGAAATACAACCTAGCACATTACAGAATGAGCTCCCTCCAGGGACCATCCCTGTCAAAACTCAGACTAAAGCAAGGTCTCATGTAACAGCAAATAAGCAAAGACAAAGAGACCACTTGTCATTGCAGGATAAAATACCTCTCTGTGATAACTTAGAAGAAATGTTCTAATAACTAATCCAATCCCACCCTCAGTCTGGCTTGCATACCTATACCACAAAGTCATAACTATAAAGATATCAGGGATCAATGTCAGAGGCCTTAACTCTTTCAAAAGAGTTCAGACTATCAGCAACTGGATTCAACAATACTCACCACAGATTATGTCTCTCAGAAACAAAGATAAATCTCCACACACAAGTCAATCTAAACAAACTTTTAGGTAGATTTGTGTAATTCCATCACTCTATCTTTTCCTTGCCAACAGTGGGAGTTGCCATTCTTATTCACAATCAGCATCTAATAATAGCTACCTTCTTTCATCAATCTTTTATCATCAATATCATTTATGTGCATTTCTATAAAAATGTGATACCCATTCATCAATTAATTCAGCAAATAACCCTTACCCTTGCTTCTAATCTTTTTCCAACAATCATATTTGGAGATTTCAACATTATATAATTTCAACTAGCATCTCATTAATAATAGTAACCTTCTTAGTACAGAGAGTTTTTCCCTCCAGATGCCTTCTCATTCTATACCCAAAGATGCTCATCCTTGATTGACCTGTTAGTGTTTTCCCCTGAACTTCAATTGATCATTACCCAGTACTTGAAATGGTACTGTTCTCAGACCACTTTGCACTCACCATTAAACTGAACATTAACTTCAATACTCAAAAAAATACACCAGAAGCTGTAATCTCAGAATCCTACATATATTTTCAAAAAACCAATATACTTACTCTATATCTGGTGGAATCTTGGTTTGCCTTTAACAATATTCTGAGAGACCTTGTCAAACACTTCACTTATAATAACAAAGTGCTGTCATCCATTTTTAAAGAGATGGAAGCCATAAAAATTTTCTCAAATCTCTTCCTTGCAACTACACCACCATTAATTCAATACTTGAGTTGAAAGAACAATATAAAAACAAACAAATTATACTGGGTGAATACCTCTCTATTAAAAGATCCCAAATTTATCTTTCCTAGCCCCATTGCTGGTCCAGTGGCTACATAAGATTGGCTCTTGGATATAGGGAAAAGAAAACCGTACCTTTGTCTATCATGATAAATAATAAACTTTTCACAGATGCTAACATGTTACATGAGAGTTATAAATATTTCAAAACTAAGCTATCATCCAATACACCCTTCCAATGCCATACAATGGAGCAAGTAGGCTCTACTAAACCTATGGATATCTCAGAAATGGATATACTAAATAAACTTAGATCCTTCCAAGACAAGGTCCACCCTGGACATTATGCCATCCCAAGATTCATTCTATTGCACCTCTCCAGATTCTCTGTAATTATTATATTTAACATGATCAAATTTTAATCTACAACTCTAATCAAATTGGTGGTCTGTACCCTATTACACTGGTCCCTTTTCTTAAGAAAAACATTCTTCCCTCCCCGATGAATCAACCTCAGATCCATCTCTATGATTTCCATCATGATTAAGGTGACTGAATCAGTGATTAAGGACAAAATTTAAAAAAAAATTATTTTGTCAATCTTGGAATTCCAGTTTGCTAGAAAAGGAGCCTCAACGGGTGCCAGACCATCCATGATCACATCAGAACAGAAAAACTTGCACTATATTTAAGCTTGACATTGCCGTTGCTAAATATGAAGTTCCAAAAGAATCCATCAATATTATCACCAACTTATTCTACAATAGAAAGATCTTTATTACCTCAATGGGGAAATTGTGCCTGGTTTTAAGCCCTACAATTCTATTCCCCAGGGTTCCACACTTAGTGCTCTTCTCTTCATAGCATATATCAACCTCTCCTTAAAAGTATAGAAAAAAATATTTTTTGGCATTCACATACCCAATAATTAACAAATCTATCCATCATATGACTTATATGGATGACATATCAATCTTTCTCCCCTCAAAAAAATTCCCAAATTAGCTTCAATTTTGTGAAATCACTCAATTTGGACTCCCATTTTAATTTGGATAAATCCTCTGCCTGGAGAATTAATACAGGCACTAATATAGCCTCCCAGATTACAGTCAAACCTCAAAATATTCTTGGATTTCTAGTATTCAAATCCCATTTGGCTATGAGAAAATCTATTCGAGAGATAATTTTCAATGTAACACAGAAAACTACTGATGCTCTCTCCAAAGCCTTGCCCACAACCTGGTTGCCGGGCCATTTATTTTGGAAAAACCAAGGCAGGCATAATCAACAGGACAGCACAACACAGATATACATATAATAGAGCTATGAAAAACAATGATAATTCATCAACATTTTTAGAGCATTCCAAGAAGACAGGACATTTGTTTGAACCTTCCAGCCCTAAAATAGTCTGTATTGAGAAAATGACATCAAGCGGAAAATCAGAGAAGCATATTTTATTAATGGCAATAATAACTCCATCAATAGACGAGATACCTGCTTTGACATCTCCAAACGTTGGACTATCTAGTTCATTTGCATATGCTTTGCATACTGTTTTGTTTCCCTTGCCCTATTTTTTCATTCTGCAGCTCACAGTACCGCTATGAATATGAGGCAAAAGACCTCGAAAGCGCTTAGCGTGTAATAATTTCTGTGTATCTTTATAGCTTCTCATTCAAGTGTGGCATACGCTTTGTTAATTTTGTATATTAAATTATCGAATGAGAAGTCTTAAAATCTTTAATACTTTAATTAACATTCTAATATTTCCTAGAATTAGCTATTATATGCCAGTCATCAATTTCACTAACAACTTTATTAAAAAAATTAACTCTTTATGTTTCAAGCTTGTCTGGAATAAAAAAATTGCAGCCATCAGCCTAAGAAATCTGGAAAAGCATTCTAAGTTCAATGGACTATCTCTACATTCCATTAATACCTTCTTTATTCAAAAATCGGTCAATCCTGTATATAAGTTCAAAACAAATTATCCTAATGCCATGTTTTTTATCAAAATTGTTCCCACTGATCAGCCTCCACCAAAAAAGAATGGTTGGCTTACATCTATAATCTCAATTAATAAAAATATAAATTTAGTGGACCACATTTTTACGAAGATGATCAACTTCTGGAAGGCATATAATCTCATCCATATTAATAGAACTCCAAATCCCACTATGCTTAACATTAGCAACAATATCATCATCAGAAAATTCAGGTACTGGCATCTAGAGCCAAAAATATCTGGATTTTATTTTAAAGATTAACTTAGATATTCTATCTACAAACTATTTTATCTCTTACAGAAGTTGCAAAAATAAATTCTATTTGACAGCTCGGTCTTAATGCAAATGAAACTGTTAATCATCTGTTTTAATGGTGTAAAGCACTTCAAACTCACAGGAATACAATCCTTACAATATCCAAAATAAAGAAGCATACTCCATTATTTCTAATTGATGTTATTAAAAGCAGATTTTCCCCAACAATAAGGATAGCTACCTTCTTATTATTTACAATCTGGTCCATCAGATGCAAATTAATATTCAATACTTTGACTAGTAACAAACATGAGCTTTCCTTATCCTTGATGAACAAAATTAAAGAAAGAGATAGAAAAATTGTCCCTGCCCCCCCCCCCCAAACATCAGTATTTATGGCTACCTGGAGCCTAATCTCTCTTCCTAACAAGCCTTTGATCTGAAGAAACAACTGTATCATAAGTATTCAAGAAATAATTTATTTATTATTAATCATTTATATTTGTTTTAGTAAGTGAACTGGTTTTGTTTTTTTTTTTGAGGGGGGGGGGATGTTATTTTCTTGATTTTATTTAATACATTCTTGTAGACATAAATGTAAAAATAAATCTTGACATTTTATTTATTAAAATATATATATATATCATTTTAGTTAAATAATAACATCTATTTTGATCTAATGTGAAAAAAGTTTGAATGCATGATTAGAATAAAAATATAAAATTAAAGGATATTTACTAAAGAAATTCAGTTAATATTTTAAAAAAATATCCAATAAATAATTAGGATCCAACATTCTCCACTCTGTTTCATAATACTGATATACTTGAACACATATATGCCAAAAAGATAAACAATCACCAATATATTGAAGCAGTCGGATCTGAGTTTGATCCTAGCTTCATGACATCTAGCCATAAGCCCACTTCAAATCCTAGTACTAACCTTGAATTTCTGATGCAATGGGCTTTATTCGTTCAATCCACGCTAATTTCCATAAAGAGTGTTTTATTTCATAAATGCATATTAAAATTAATTAGTCTCAGATTTAAATTGATCAATTCTATTAATAAATTCATGATAGAATTATTCATGAATTTATATATATAACAACTGCGTGGATTGTGCGTATATATTTGTAAATACTTAAATATATATACTTGTTTGAAAGTTTCATTGCGTCGGGAATGTTTGATTTTATTTTTAAATAATTTGTTAAAGTTTTAATGATTAAAAGCTACATTCTTTCGATAAGCTTTCAGATTTTCCCTTTCCAAAAGCAATAGTTAAAGTTTTATGAATTAGAAAAAAAGATAAGGATTTCCTAATTAAAATCATTTTCTGATTTTAAGAATTCATTTTCTAATTAGAAAATGAATTCAAGTTAATGAGTTTGAAAGCCTTATCGAAGGAATGTATCTAAAAACAACCAGTAAATCTAAAAACATTGATAATGAAAGAAGCGCTAGCCTGAAGGCATCAGAGGACAGGATATATAGCTCTGAGAAGTTTGGAAAAATAAGCCATCTTTGTTGCAGAAAAGTGTCAGTAAATTATGTGCTGTTCAAAATCATGAATTCAAAAAGTGTTCCCATCATGGTAAGGGGCTAAATGTCAGGAATCTGGCTATTGTTCCTGAAGTCCCCTGAAAATCTTCAATGGAGCTGCTGAATCTTTTCCAGATCAATCATGCTGCTAAAATTATGAAAAGCCACTAAAATGTTGTTCAAGTAATCGATCAAATGCATGCCTACGTTTTTACCAACCTGGATGTGTAAACTAAGGAAACCAGCCCTGGAAGAAATGGGTAATATATTTCCATAATGAACCTTAAACTATCTGGACAGTTTCTGAACCTTACTTTACACTCCTTTTAAGAGCTCTTCTCATTTATAAATGTAATAATCTGTGTAACACCTTTTATTTATGCTATTTTATATTAGTAATTCTCTCAACTTCTAGTCTTTAAATTTAACTTTCCCTTCTCATGATGGTGGTTCATTTATTTTATTATATATATTTATTAAATATTTTATTAATGTGTTATTTGTAATTATATGCCAATAATCCTTCAACTCGATGATCTCCTTTGTTTCCTTTGCCTTATACAAGTAATATAAGATTAATTCTGATAGTTAATTCTCGCCCATTATAACTAGATTTATACAATTCTATCAATCATCGAGTCGAAAGAAATTATTAAATGTGTGTTATTTTTTATAATTGGCTAATAATAAATTATTAGCTCCGTTTCTAATCTATGCGACTGCTATTTTCTCATTTCACTAATATTTTTTTATTCATGTATAATCTTAAAATGTTTTATTGCAAAAGGGTCGATAAAGGAATCAAATATATTCTAATTCAAATTTCTGTTACTCGCTATTAAGATTCAGGAAGGGCACGATGGTTGGGGCATAATTACTATAATTTATAAATGCGTTGAAATAGTTTTATCTAAAAGCTTGTTTGACTTTAATTAATTGATCAAGTCATCACGTAGAGCATTCTATATGGGTTTTAGTATTCAAACGATGACTATCAAGTCATCATCTTCAACATTGCTGACATAGGGCAATCTTCCACTCCGTTAGGCTGGTCGGTGATAATATTTCTGTTATTTTTAATTATCGATGAAGAAAGCACTTCCTCTCCTGTTCATATTAGTCAAAGGGCATAAGACTTGTCAGAAGCAAGCTGCCATAGGACTTCGATCATCGACTAGCTATCGTCTTTCAATTTCACTTTCTAGCTCATAATTTGTCAGCACCGTTGCCTCTCTGTTCCGGTAAAGCTCGCTCTAATGCTCGTAATTTGTGATGAAGTGATTTCAATTAAAGTCCAACAAATTCTCCGTTATATTTAATTAAATAAGTTTTCCAATAAAGATTAAAGTTATGCCCTAAAATACGTATCGTGCTCTTCATGAATGGATTTGCGAATGTGAAAATAAATATCACATTCTTTCGTATAAAATTAGAGTAATAATTTCCTTTACTAATGAATACCTTTATCTGCCTTTATTTTCTTGTTGGAGGGCATAGACATAGAATTCCAATATTGCGTAATACTCATTGGCATATAATGAGGACCGCCATCCTTATTATTATTATAAATTCTGTTAAAGGCTAGAGGTGATTAATATAATCATTATTCAACCAAAACAAATTATTATTATTAAATATTTTCTAAACACACTTGGTTTCTTAGTTCTATATCTTTTATTCAATAATTATTTTAAATATTAATGCTCACTGACTGTGTTGGCAACCCAAACAGATACATATGATTCGATTTAAAATTATTTTAGTCAGTTTATTAACAGATATTAATGTCAGTTCAGGGGTCTCTGATCCTCAACAACCGTTGAGCTAGTTTCTTGGCGTATAGCACTGTGCCGTCGATTTAGATTTCTACTAATCTGAGCTGTTGAGTTGGGTTTGAATTCAGTTTGTTTCAGCTGAGTTTGGATCTGACTTGCAGTTTAGGTGGTGGACGTTTTTCGACTGGTACAATATGTATTTCATGCTAAACCAGCAATCATCAGTTAGTCTAGATTATCATCTTTATAAATATATGCAAAAAGTGCTCAGATATACATTAAGATAGCCAATCTTCCTACTTTAATGGACAGGTTCCAATCCATCTTATACTCCAACAGTCCATCTGTGCTTATATACTCTATATATTACATACATTGATATAGATACATAATAAGCCTGTATTTCAGTTAATAAATAATTAGGTTGGAAGAAACTCTGTAGAATAAAGAAAGCTGACATTTGAAGAAAAGATGTATTTGAAATATAGGACAAACCATAGACAAATTTAAGAATGTGAGTCTAAAATATTGTTTTAATGAATTGCAAAACAAAATCATACCAAAAACTATATTTTCTAAAAAATTAAAAAAGTCAATTTATAAAACTGATTTAATGATATGTATAATGTGATATGATTTTCCGTTATTTGTATGTTTGTGCTTTTATGTATAATTTATATATACATAAACAATAAATTATCCCTTGCACAATTTATCTTTTAAAATATTTTATATTGTATTAATATTTTAATATATGTTTAAATTTTTTTAAATATGTGAAAATTACTGTTTGTTTTTTCTTTTAGGAAAATCAGTCAATGCAAAATCAATTTTCATTGGTCACTATCTATAAACATCTGACAGTGTTTTTTCTAAAATAAAAATAACAGAAATGTCCACATAGTTGAAAACTATTTCAACAATTACATCTGTTAAATATTATTAAAATTATAATATTCAAATGGAGTGGAAGAGACTATTGACAATAAGGAAAGTAAGAAAAGTTATGAACTTTGTTTTTTTAAAACATAATTATGGAAACGCTTTGTCTCTATAAGAGAATCAAAGCTGTAATTGAAACGATGATTCTTCTCTTTAATGCAAAAAGACGTTTACAATATGCAATTTTCATTGGTCACTGACTGTTGTTGGTCTAAAATAAAAGTAACATAAATTCACACATATCTATATAATAAATTGTCAACTGCAAAAAATTGATTATTAAACAATTCAAAACATAGACTACTTCTAAATAGTTGAAATAAGAGTCATAGATCACTTGACCGAATTCTCTTAAGCTTGTAAGATATGAACATTGCCAATTGCTCAACAAGCTTTGTGATAAATGCTTAGCCAGAGAAAGCATTTAAAATATCTGTCAGGAGCCCCTACCATGATTTTGTGCTTTGGTATTCCTCAGAGAGGCACTAGGATAGCTTTAGACACTAGATCTAAAAATACAAACCCAAAGCCAGCATTTATCTAAAAGTTATCTATTGAGTGGAAAATCTGAAATTTTCAGACACCTAAATGTCTTCAAACCCAGCTATCCAACTCAAATAGCTATATGGGGCTGAGAGATCTTCAGCCATACCATATATTAGTAATCTTAGCAATATAACATCGCATAAGACTTAAGGCAGAGACTATAAATAGTCAAAATAAAAGTCATAGATTACATGACTCAATTTTTTTAAGCTTGTAAAATATAAACAATGAGCATTACCAATTCCTCAACAAGCTACATCTTTTGAACTGGTAAAAATAACAAAATCACAGGAATCTAAAATGTTTTTATTTTGCTTTTAATAGACTGAAATTAAAAATCAAACCTGCATCACATCTTGAATTCTGCTTCATTAAGCTGCTTGTAAACAGCCCTAATGACAGTTGTTATAAAAACTGAAACCAATATCGCAGATTTTAATGCAAAGACACATTTTTGTTAATCATCAGTTTTCATTTCAAATACTTCAGATTTTCCATTTGCAGTAATAACACTTTCTCTCATTCCATCATGCACAAATTGCATAATATAAATAAATTTTGATGAACAACTAATTAATTTTAAACAATATCACAAACTTGCTTGATTAACTGAGTCAAATTGTCATGAACTCATCTCAAGCTTACCCATAAATAATGTATATGTTAAATTGTAATATCAAGAACAGATTGAACATACAATACAATACAGTGTCAATAGATGTGAATAAGTAGTCAATGCCATAAACAGGTCAACTGGGGAACTAGGTCAATAAATTTCATTGTTTCCAATATAGAACAAACAGATCTGGCTATATATATTGGAAGTCTATTTGAAAGAAGACAGGTATTAGATAATTATTAGATATCAGATGACAGTAAGCTCATTATCCATTATTAAGTAACACACTGAAGCATGTTCAGATCTGGAGCAGGAGTATGCTAGGTACTGATCCACCATTGTACATGCATACAAGATAGTCACTTATAGGCTTGAGGTATAAGAGATCAAAAGGGGAGTTTTCAGAATTTCTGCCCTAGCAGTAGTTCTATGAACAACTAAAAATTTGTTAACTGTAACAGCGGCAAACCTTTGTATTTAAACTACTGTATATATCTTATCACTTGTGCATATATCTTGTTATTGTATATTATCATGACAGCAGTAAATCCCTCTTTTGTTCACAATACTTTTATGGCATTTGCAAGAAGACAAAAACCATGTGATTTTTTAAAATTACACTGAGTTTGTGGTATCTTTGCTGTCCTTTATATTGTAAATAATATACAGTAAATATATAATAGATAAAATAGTTGGTTACAAGTGTAATGTATATACTGAACTTTAGTTGTGTTTAGAGAGGATTTGAACACAGTCTTTACACATAACCACATACATGTAAAAAAAAAAGATCTCCAATATATTATGTGTTTCATGCTTAATCAACACTCATTAGTTGGTCTGGATCACCATCTCCCACATATATATATATACATCAGTGCTCCGTTTATATTCAGATAGCAAATCTTCAAACTTTAATGGACATGCTTCAATCTTCTCCACCCTCCAACTTTTCAGCCATGCATATTATTGAAATATGATGATGGAATGCTCAAAGCTCTTGTTGATGCCAATATATATGTGTGTGGAAGATGATGATCTCGACCCAAGTGGTGAGTGCTGGTTCAGCACGAAATACGTGTTAGAGATCGTTTATCTTTTTTGGATGTATGTGGACATGGGTCTCGATTATATAAGATAGAGTGATTAGCTGAAGAGAGCTTGGAAGTCTGTGCTCCAATTCCCTCTAAATAGATATAATAGGTATATTAATCTCTAATTAAAATATATATCTAAGCTAAAAATGATACAATAGTTTCTAGCCGAATGAATAAATTAGTAATAATCATTAAGGAATTTATTTGGATAGAATAGTAGCGTGTTTGTGATAATTAGAAGTTTGGCACCTTTCAGTTAAATTGTAATGGTTTTATTTTTTGTTTTCCAATTACCATTGTTATTATTTATACTGATTTTTAACATTTATTATCCATTGAATAGATTTTTATTTACCTATAAATATAACATGAATGTCAAACATGTCTATCTATGTAAAGATTTTCTCCCATTTATTTATATACCCTGTATATGGGTATATAGATATGATATATTATTAAAAATAAAACTATTTTCGAAAACTGATAAGATGAGGTGTAAATATGCTTTTATTTTTAGACACATTTGAATTTTAGAACATCTCTCGTATAATACGCACGCAAGGCATATACAAATATATTCAAATTGCGTGCAATTATTTGTGCAAGGTCCTTTTAAATTTGAATTATTCCCTCCCATCATCGTAATACCAGTTGCGCGGAGATTCATACAAGTTTGAAAACCAGAGAAATTAAAAATAAATCGGTTTTTATGTGTACATATTTTTTTAGATTATTTATTTTGACGTAGTTATTTATGGTTAATGTTTAAAGAAAAGGTGATTTAGTTATTCTGAGATTTTATACCAGCAGGAGTAAATGTTCTACAATTGTTTAATATGTGATCTTGGCATTCATTGGATAAATGGTTGTTTTTGATTAAGATATCAACTGGTTTCCATGGTAATAGTAACACCTGTTGCATTGAATCTAACTGAAAATAGAAAAGCTATGATTGTTAATTTTCCTTCACAAATAAAAGAAGCATTTTATTTCATCTTTAGCATTAGAATAACAAATAATGTATTTGCTTTATTTAAAATATAAAACTGAAACGTATTTTTTTAATTTTTTTTTTTTTATAAAGATATATATAAAATCTTGATAAAGTTTGTTTTCTATTTATTATCGAAAAATCATTTTATAAAAGTAAATAATATATATATTAATGAAGAGGAAATAGTGATAGATGATAAGGATGAAAAGTACTAGGAATTTTGTTATTTAAACTATCAATGCTTGATAAGGTTAATAATTATATTTATAAATGAAATACTGTTATATATAAGTTGCTTGTATAATATTGTACTTTTTGTTGTAACTTGATTAAATAAACACATCTCAGATTTCCCTAACATATATTAACATAATACTTATAATATTAATGGATTGTTTATTGCGATATAAAATTCATGTCCGGGAAGTAACAGATTTTAGCCATGATCCATGGGTCATAAGCTCCAAATCCATGCAGGTCATAATACTAAAGTCAAATTTGATTAAAATGTTAGTAATCATTATTTAATACAATAGAATTATAGAAATAAATTAATTATTTTTGTTTCACAATATTCACTTTTTATACATATAACATAAATATATTGATACTATTATTAACAAATTTTATGGTAGAATATTTCATCACAGTGAAATAAATTAGTTGTGCATATTAATGTTATTTTACAAATTTATTATATGAAAGAAGGGTTTGAACCCATATCTATATAACATAAAGATTAGGAAAAATTCAATTAAAAGATATTTCTAAAAAAAATATGGTGAAAAGACCATAAAACTGACCAATATATTTTTCAGCTTGCTGAGTGATGCTATCGAACCCCTATTGTAAAACCACTTCATTGGATTGGATATGTGAAATGAATGAACAATATAAAGCCTTCTAAGAAAATAATTTATAGTGACCTTGAATATGGTTTTCCATTGGAGAGGCTAATCCCATATGTAATAAAGTATATTCCCAAGAAGTGCACTATTGATTGGGGTGACTGAAAGTAAAATATGATAAAGAACTACAATTAGACACATTGTTGAAATCTTTCAGAAAGAAATGTAGGCTGCAAAAAAAGTTAAGAAGACAGCAGACAAAGTATCAAACAATCAAAAACAGATATGTTTGTTGAATGCTTAAAATAGTGAAATAGAAAGTAATGAAAAAAAGCATAGAAAATATACTGTCATGTAGATTGCAAGTTTTGTAATACTATAACATTGAGAGAAAATCTATTACTGTAGTCACTTAGCATACACTAATATAGTATGTGCGCATAAATATATATGCAAAATAAAGGAAGAAATAAACACAGAATAAATTTGGTTTTAGCTGACCGTATAGTTGGCAGAACATTAGATTGGGGAGCTGCCAATATTTCCTTCGCAGGAGTTTGAAATTCACATGGAGAAAATGACCCACTTCTTTGTGCTGAGATTCATAGCCTTAAACGTGCAGAGGATGATTGATTGCCTGAAATCCATATTTCATTTTAAATGGACTGGGAGTGATGATGATTTTTCATCACCCCAGATTTATACCACCTTCTCACCCCAGGTTCATACCATTCATCACCCACCCCTCCTGTTACACTTAAAATTATATATTAGTATACATTTATACAATACATGTCAAAAATTTAGTGTATTTGTGGTTCAGAAATTGGTTTGTATAGCTGTTGCAAAAATATCTCTAGTGAATTTATTTTGTCTCTCCATGTTTTTCTTTATTTGAAATGATCAAATTAATTTCTGAGTAGCTTCTAATGAAGGCAGTTTTACAAATGCTATCTCACATTTAACAAGATAGTCATTAAATAGCCCGACCGCATGGCAAATCTTATGGAGAAATAATGATTAAAAAATAGGACCACCAAGATCATCAAATGCTTAGTGATAAGAGTTTGAATCCCTTTCTATTTTTTATTTAATTCTCATGGGATGAAAGCCAAATGCCCATTTTCTAACCTATATTGGATGGTTTACTCTATTGACTGTGGGTTGATTACTTCAGAGAACAAAAATAATTTCAAGTCTGCTGAAATAATCTTCAAGTATATATGGCCTAGGTTTGATTACAAGTTGTAGGCATATCAGACATGTGTACTATTGATGATCTATAAGAGCATTTTATATGCAAAAATATATTTTGATCCTCTGCCGTATTAATATCAATGTAAAAAGAAATAATGAAATATGTTTGTTAAATTATTAGCATCAAGTATACTTTCAACATTTTCACGTCATATTCATGGTTATTCTGTTAAAAAAAAACTATTTTCTGCTGATTGGAATACTATTTGTTCTCTAGTTTATTACATATTTATTTTTTGTGATGAACCACACTTTTTGATTTCTATTGTTTCGCTCTTCACATATTATTTTAACGCAACTTGGATTGAAACTATGGCTGTGTTCTCTTTTGTGATTGTAAAAGATCGATGTATTAGTGGCATTGGTTTTTGTCTGTGACTTTTTATACATTAGATAATGCTATGTCATTCTTGTTTTAAGGTTAGACTTGGTCTCACCATAGTAAATATATGAACAGTTCTCTTAGCTGCACTCTACAACATAGACCATATTGGACCAGTCCTATGTTTGTATTTTATCCTTTATGTTGTTAATAAGTTTGTTTAAATTGATTCCCATAGTATCATGATATTATCAGATTTACTAAACAATAGATCATTGTATACTTTAGGAAATCAGTATACATCTTTAATATGCAATAAATATTGAATATCATAATCTTTGTACATGACCTAATAATACATAAGTTATCAATAGTAGGTAAAAATGACGTAAAACATTGTTTATAAAATGCATTACAATAGTCATTTTTACCTGCTGTTAATAATTCATATATTATTATGTCATGTAAATTTTATTTAAATATATTTTGATTATCAACTACATTACATTCTTTTATTCTATTAACACAAGCAAAGCCATTGGTACAGTATAAATTTAAAAAGTAGAATAAATAATAGTTATAAAAAATATTCCCAGAGGGAGGGAGTATACAAAGTAAAAGACAATTTTAAAAAAAATGTCAGTTATAAAATTTGGGAGTTAAAAGAAGGTAAAGATTAAAATAAAATTAAATAAATATATTATAAATAGGTAATGCATAAATAAAATTATAACCTAAAATAATAAAAATAAATTAAATTAATAATAAAATGGTTAAAAGTTATATAATGGTAAAGTATTCTGTATAAATATTTAGATAAAAATAAAAATGAAGTTAACAGTTATAAAATTGTTAGAAAATTTATATAGGCATGTTTATTGGGCTTATTAAAATATAATAGTATTATGTTTAATCTATTATATAGGTATATAGAGTATTGTATATAATGTATTATATTGTATGAGTTATATAAAAAAACAATGTATTAAATATATTCAAATATTGTAGCTTTGATGAAGACCGCCAATTATGACAAAACTGTAAGAAAACATTGTCAAAAAAAATCCATTTCATTGTAAAAAGAGAATAGAGAGAAGTGTATTAAATGCTATTTACACATAAAAAAGACTGACATATAGACAAATTTTCTTTTTAAGAGAAAAAATCCACAAGTAAATTTTTCTTCTCATCTGCAGCTCCATGATCTAATTTTGCAATAGCAAATCCATCTTTCAATCAAATTATAATTCTGGCATTAAATTCTCTTCATCATAATTTTAAAATGCTGTATGACCTAATCAGAAGCATTCTGTAAACTATATAAAAATATCCAATTTCTTCATTGCAATAAGAACCTGTTGGGGCATAAATATAAATTATTTGATTTGATATTTATCATTAAATTGAATAACAGTTATGAGCAAGCATAAGAAAATATGATCATGTGATGTTTAGTGGTTTAATAACTAATCTTGTTGCAGTGTCTGATGTATCCTCTCTACAATATCATTTTTAAGTCAATAAATAAGGACTATCCACTATACATGAAAGATTAAACAATTGTAACTATTTTACAGCTTGGCACTGCTTTCAACCAGGTTGGCCATATTCGTAGAACAAACATTTGGATTAATTAATATGAAAGTATGTAAATTTAAATATATCATTTGCATGATAGGCAATGCATAAACCTCTTTTATTTATCATGTGGGTACTATTTGCAATAAGACCATGCCTCTTTGTATTTTCTCTTTTAATCATTGCACCCAGTACAAAACACTTTAACATCACATGGATCAAAATTATGGCCTGAGTCAATCTCATGCTCCAAAATTACTGACTTTATGTTAGGGTCTGTTTTAGTGCATTTATACATATACTCATACTGTGCCAATCTGGTGGTGCTATTGACTTGAGATTCATAGTATCAAAGATGGTTCATTGCAATGAAGAGCCTGATCCAGAGGTAAGTTGCCTTTAGTGTTCTTTAATAATTGATTGAGATTAGATAAAGGCACTGAAGCTAATACTGAATTCATCTGAGGAGATTGTTTTTAACATTCATGATGCATCGGGTGTAAAAGGAAGGCTAATCCATATATTAGGGTTATTGTGGTTCAGAAACTTGCCATTTGTTGTGGAGTATAATTTTTAAGAACTTTTGTTAAACAATTGTGATCTTATCTTAATTAAATCTTTAATGTAGTTTTCGATGTTATATCTCAGTATTTCTATTCTGCAACAAGCACCAAATCTCTGAACCACAACAATACTAATTTATGGATCAGTCTTTTATTTATGTCAGGTGTATTACAAAAGTTAAAAACAATTTTTTCAAATAAATTCAGTATTAGCTTCAGGACTCTTCCTAATCTCAATCAATTATTAAATAAAACTAAAGACAAGTTACCTTGGAACCAGACCCTACAAATACTCTACATAATTAGCTGCAACAAACCCACTCACAATGCCATTTACTATCATGACAATACACTAGATTAGCACTATATATATATATATATAACTACAACCAATAAATGTCTGTATTTTTAAATTATATAATAATAATTCAAACAAATATATTTAACACAGTATTCAAAATTAAATAATATATTCTTTACCAGAAGTACTTTCAATTGTTTCACTGACAATCTTTATCAACTGTTAATACAAACGTACAAAAAATAAAAACTTGCATTACCCATCATTCAATCTATTCAAATTTCACACATTTCTGTTGTCTTTATATTAGCCGATTGTTTATTCATTAAACCACCTCTATTCCTAGATATCATCATTGCCTCTTTAATTTTACGTTTTTCACTACACCTTTCAATTTGAATAATTTTTATATCTCTATTATTAAATTTAAAACCATAATTACATGTTTTATTATGATCAAATATAATTGATGAAGTATTCATATTTACTGAAGATATATTTTCTTTCTGTACACGTTTATATAATGTCTTATGGTCATTATATCGTTTTTGTAATGTACATTTGGATTCCCCTATATATTTTATTCCACAACCATATTCCAACATATATATAACAGAACTTAATTCAAACTTAGAAATCTTGGCTTTGGATATTTATCACATCATTTATATTATTTGAAGAGAAAAAAGAAATTCTACACAAACCACTAAAAAGTTTATTAATTAATTTAGCTTGTTGATTAGATATAAAAGGAATAGAAATCCATTTATCACTTTTTAATTTACTTAATATTTTCTTATTATTATCTTATTTTGATTATATTTTGTAATTGTATTATAAATAATATTCCTTCCATAACCAACATTCAACATATCAGTAATATATACATTAATATTTTCAATTTTATCACTAACAAATTTGCACAAATAATCATTTCTAAATAAAAATGTCTTCAAACCAGCTAATTTATGACTCATATGAACTTTAGAATTATATGGAATATAACCCCTAATTTCCACAGGCTTTAAAATCATATTATAATCAAACACATTATTATTTCTTTTAATAAATATATCTAAAAACTTTATAGAATCTTCCTTCTCTTCATTTAACACCCATTTTACATTATTAATCATATTTAACTCATTAAACAAATTAACTATTATTTCATTATGTGCACATATAAATACATCATCAACATATCTACAATATACTTTAATTCCTTTATATTTTATCTGAGACAATATCTTAACCTCATAATTAGAAATAAAAAAATTACAAAGCTGTGATACCACCGGAAGACTCATTGGCCAACCAAAATTCATTTTATAAAAGCAATCATTAAACCTAACATATATATTATCATTCACAAATCTTAATATTTTAACAATAAAATTCCTAATATTATTATCTATAGATTTTAAAAACAAAGCTCTTTCAATAATCTCTATTGATTCCATACGATTAATTGAACCATACATTTCAGATATGTCAAGTGTACACATAACATCATTATTATCAATTTTTATATTTTTAATCTTATTAATAAAATCAAATGATGATGAAATCGTATAATCTCCAAATCCAAGCACATCTTGCATTATTTTTTCAATATATCTACAAGCATTATAATAAAAAACACCACCAAAATCAACAATTACTCTTAATGGATAACAATTTTTATGCAATTTTATATTTTCAAAGATTCTTAGAAACACTGCTGACGACGGATATAAACTGTAATATGTCTTTGCATCAATAACTTTTTTCTTTTTAGCAGTCATTAAAATGTCATTAATAAATTTCATTCTATATGTATCAATATTATTTAATTCACTTTTTTCAAAACAGAGCTTCTTCATTTGATCCATAATTTTCATATTATATTCATCCTGTTTCATTAGGCACATCCGTAACCCCTTGTCCTCCTTCAAACAAATTAATTTATTACTTTTTAAAAAATTTTTAAATTCATAAATTTGTTTTAACCAAACATTATCATTTTGCTTATCAAATGTTTTATTTTTTATTTCATTAATTATTTTATTCCTATCATTTAAATCACAATTTATAACACCAAACGAATATTCAATCGCCGCATTTAATTCAATACTAGAATCTCTCCAACCTCCACCGACGTATTAAGATCCAAAATTTAAAATATAACGCTGATTAAAATTCAAATCAACTCCAGAGATATTCACATAGTTTTGATCACTAAAATTTATTGGAAACTTTTTATTATACTATAACGATCCAAACGAAGTGGTAGATCGCATCGCACCGCACCGCACTACCAAAGGGCGCCATCTAGGCATTTGAGCCTAGAAAAATTTATAGAGTAGGCTACGCGCTGTTAGGATTCCACTTTATTTACATATTTAGATCGTTAGCCCATTGTCACTAGCTCAGTGGAATAGCAGAGATTTAATAATATCATTTACTAGTATATAAAAGAATAAAGTAAGCCACTGCCAGTAATCATCATACAAACAGATTTATTTATGCACATATATATAAGGTTTAAAATTACTTTAGTGATTTACATTTAATTGAACATTTAACATTATTTTTTTTTACTTTGATTTTACTTTAATTTACATTGCATTACTATTATATTATAAATTTACATTTTTAATCAAGTTCGCACAGATGGGATTATATTAACCTGTTTAATATGTTGCTATAGATCGGTTACATAGATTTCAACGGTCAAAAACATTTCAAAGTAAACATAAACGATCAAAATACAAAGTTATTGATTACTGACAATTGCAGAGGGAAATATAAGAAACCCTCTAGTATTCATCGTAAGATACCTGCATCGTCACCAATAACTTAAAAGACATCCGAATAAATACCTTTTAGATACTCACCGTAAGGTATCAGTATTTGTCGAATGTCTATATATTTTGATCAAATATGAAAACGCAAACATATTTAACCGATAGCCAATCTATGCAAGCGTCTATAAACAACTTAAATTTAATAGTTTTATAGGATCGAGCCTGAATATACTATATAGATTTGCATTCGAAAATAAAATATTCTATCCCTACTTAACCTTAGGCAACACATTTCGCAATCAACTGGCGCCAATCCATCTGATACATTCATGTATTCAATGTAGCATGATACGACAACACAACAATATTGTCAGGAATGTACATCTGAACAATATGTAGAAATAGAAACGACATTGACTCTCCACCCACAGGGATGTGACATCTGTGGGCAAGTAGATCAATAAACTAAAAACTCCATAGGAATGGGCTGCGGTATTCTGCCGACTTACAAACCCATCCATAGGCAAACAGAGGGTGTGTGGCGTATATCTATAATCCTGCCCGTGGCGGATCTCATATTACACCTACTAATTACATAAATATATCCAATCCATTGAACCAATTCAACTACGAAATGAACAACCCAAGATTACCCTCCCTTAATATATCTTTACAAATCGATACAGCCATTCACGCCCGACTTAAGTTTAACATTTTTTTATAATTTATTTAACGGAAAACAGAAATCATAATAACTTAAAGAACAAAATTAAATAAATAAATAAATGGAAATGATTTTACAAATTAAATACATTAAATAAAATTATAACCAATTAATAAATATTGTTGGTCAGATAGAATAATATTAAAATCATTTTAAATATGAAAAGTTTTTAATTTACTGTTCATAAATTTTAAAGTTCTTACGGTTATTGAAATAGTTCATCCTATTATATTCCTGGCCGTTTAAACGTGAATTCCCACGTCGTCCGAAGATTAGTATCCGGTTGATTTATTTATTTATCCTTTGGAGATTTTGTTTTTCATGTAGTTGGTCCTCATTGTATAAACGATGGCCCATTTTTTTCTCTTTCTTAGCAGAACTGAAGGGATTGAAGCTGTGCGTCTTTTTCAATCCCCCCCAGCGCTAACACCTAGCTGTTACATCGTCAATAATCAATCAATTTCCAGTCACTAGTCACTGATTAATAATTTCCAAAATTTTCCTTTTATATTAATGTGAAGGATTGAATTTACATTACGTCATCGATGAGATGATCCTTTTCGTTGAGGTCCGATTCCATAGGGATTTCTTCTTATTTGCTAACAGTTTTTATTGTTTTCTTATCTGACAGGTGTTTTTACATTTAAATGCCGAAGGCTGGTTTACATTTAACTAATTAACAATCATTTCCATTTCTAATTAATTACCCTGTTTTCCAAATCAAAAATATATTTAAAGACAGATTTAGAGATATAATTTTATCTCCAAATCTTTTTAAAATTTAGTTTTAAAAATACCTTTTTCTTTAATAAAAATTTTATTTTAATAATTTTTATTATCTGTGCGACTTAATATATAAGAGTTTAAGACGATATTTTAATTTCAATTTTTAAAGAAAGTTTTTAAATGCGAACTTTTTATTTTAACTTGTTTAATAATATATATAAAAGAAAAACAATGTAACGAATGTCTGTGCTCGTTACATATCAGTAAAGTTACTTAAAAAAAAATGATCAAAAAAAAAAATTTTACTTAGGGTTAGTAATTACGGTATTAACAAAATTTCCAAACATTCAGTTAATAATTTTACAAAAAACTATATACAAAAAGAAAAAGAAAATGTTGACCATCGCCTACCTAAAGGACCCTTTACGTTAACACCCCTCCCCCCGAGAATTCTATTTTATTTTATACATTTTACTTTTACACACGGCATAACAAGCAAGTTATTTTATAAATTATTTATTTAAAGAAGGTTGCATTGAGATAAATATGTTTTAAGAAATAATGGGTTTAAACGTGTATATTTGCAGAACAATTATAAATACCACCAACTCATTTATGACTGATTGAAATGCATAAATAGGGTTACACTTAAGTAATTCCCAAAGGTACTCATCGCAAGGCACCACATTTCGATCATAAACTTACGTGGCTGTGCACGCCTATACACGTTAAAGCATAATATATATCAACAACAAAAAAAAAAAAACATATTTATTGCAACCTTCTGACTTTCTTTTTAACGAACTACAGTTTAAAATTATTTATACTTTCTAGTTTTTAATATATGTGCTATTTCATTCTGGCAGTGCTTTTATAAGATTTAAAGTATACGACTATATGTAAACAGATAAAAATATTTCATTTTGACAAAATTTGCTCAGGGTATTTGTGGTTTATTAAAGATCGGAAATTTCAGCATTAATTCCCCTTCTCAGGGTCAATCTCTGAGGTAAGGCCACACTTGGGACACCAATTATAACGATCCAAACGAAGTGGTAGATCGCATCGCACCGCACCGCACTACCAAAGGGCGCCATCTAGGCATTTGAGCCTAGAAAAATTTATAGAGTAGGCTACGCGCTGTTAGGATTCCACTTTATTTACATATTTAGATCGTTAGCCCATTGTCACTAGCTCAGTGGAATAGCAGAGATTTAATAATATCATTTACTAGTATATAAAAGAATAAAGTAAGCCACTGCCAGTAATCATCATACAAACAGATTTATTTATGCACATATATATAAGGTTTAAAATTACTTTAGTGATTTACATTTAATTGAACATTTAACATTATTTTTTTTTTACTTTGATTTTACTTTAATTTACATTGCATTACTATTATATTATAAATTTACATTTTTAATCAAGTTCGCACAGATGGGATTATATTAACCTGTTTAATATGTTGCTATAGATCGGTTACATAGATTTCAACGGTCAAAAACATTTCAAAGTAAACATAAACGATCAAAATACAAAGTTATTGATTACTGACAATTGCAGAGGGAAATATAAGAAACCCTCTAGTATTCATCGTAAGATACCTGCATCGTCACCAATAACTTAAAAGACATCCGAATAAATACCTTTTAGATACTCACCGTAAGGTATCAGTATTTGTCGAATGTCTATATATTTTGATCAAATATGAAAACGCAAACATATTTAACCGATAGCCAATCTATGCAAGCGTCTATAAACAACTTAAATTTAATAGTTTTATAGGATCGAGCCTGAATATACTATATAGATTTGCATTCGAAAATAAAATATTCTATCCCTACTTAACCTTAGGCAACACATTTCGCAATCAACTGGCGCCAATCCATCTGATACATTCATGTATTCAATGTAGCATGATACGACAACACAACAATATTGTCAGGAATGTACATCTGAACAATATGTAGAAATAGAAACGACATTGACTCTCCACCCACAGGGATGTGACATCTGTGGGCAAGTAGATCAATAAACTAAAAACTCCATAGGAATGGGCTGCGGTATTCTGCCGACTTACAAACCCATCCATAGGCAAACAGAGGGTGTGTGGCGTATATCTATAATCCTGCCCGTGGCGGATCTCATATTACACCTACTAATTACATAAATATATCCAATCCATTGAACCAATTCAACTACGAAATGAACAACCCAAGATTACCCTCCCTTAATATATCTTTACAAATCGATACAGCCATTCACGCCCGACTTAAGTTTAACATTTTTTTATAATTTATTTAACGGAAAACAGAAATCATAATAACTTAAAGAACAAAATTAAATAAATAAATAAATGGAAATGATTTTACAAATTAAATACATTAAATAAAATTATAACCAATTAATAAATATTGTTGGTCAGATAGAATAATATTAAAATCATTTTAAATATGAAAAGTTTTTAATTTACTGTTCATAAATTTTAAAGTTCTTACGGTTATTGAAATAGTTCATCCTATTATATTCCTGGCCGTTTAAACGTGAATTCCCACGTCGTCCGAAGATTAGTATCCGGTTGATTTATTTATTTATCCTTTGGAGATTTTGTTTTTCGTGTAGTTGGTCCTCATTGTATAAACGATGGCCCATTTTTTTCTCTTTCTTAGCAGAACTGAAGGGATTGAAGCTGTGCGTCTTTTTCAATCCCCCCAGCGCTAACACCTAGCTGTTACATCGTCAATAATCAATCAATTTCCAGTCACTAGTCACTGATTAATAATTTCCAAAATTTTCCTTTTATATTAATGTGAAGGATTGAATTTACATTACGTCATCGATGAGATGATCCTTTTCGTTGAGGTCCGATTCCATAGGGATTTCTTCTTATTTGCTAACAGTTTTTATTGTTTTCTTATCTGACAGGTGTTTTTACATTTAAATGCCGAAGGCTGGTTTACATTTAACTAATTAACAATCATTTCCATTTCTAATTAATTACCCTGTTTTCCAAATCAAAAATATATTTAAAGACAGATTTAGAGATATAATTTTATCTCCAAATCTTTTTAAAATTTAGTTTTAAAAATACCTTTTCTTTAATAAAAATTTTATTTTAATAATTTTTATTATCTGTGCGACTTAATATATAAGAGTTTAAGACGATATTTTAATTTCAATTTTTAAAGAAAGTTTTTAAATGCGAACTTTTTATTTTAACTTGTTTAATAATATATATAAAAGAAAAACAATGTAACGAACGTCTGTGCTCAATTTTCCTATTAAATTTATCCATCATTTTTGAATGCAAATTATTAAAACGTATTTGACAAATCTGTTTATATTCAAATTGAAAGGTGTAGTGAAAAACGTAAAATTAAAGAGGCAATGATGATATCTAGGAATAGAGGTGGTTTAATGAATAAACAATCGGCTAATATAAAGACAACAGAATTGTGGGAAATTTGAATAGATTGAATGATGGGTAATGCAAGTTTTTATTTTTTGTACGTTTGTATTAACAGTTGATAAAGATTGTCAGTAAAACAAATGAAAGTACTTCTGGTAAAGAATATATTATTTAATTTTGAATACTGTGTTAAATATATTTGTTTGAATTATTATTATATAATTTAAAAATACAGACATTTATTGGTTGTAGTTATTTATATATGAAATGGATTTAAAGCAATTAAATGGAATTTGGCTTATAAAGGAATGGCGGAAAGTAACGGTTAAAGTGATTATGTTAAAGTGCAGAATAAAGTTTTTGTATTCCTGTCGGATTTTTAAAGTGTTTCCTAACTGTTGTTGTATTAAAATAAATAAGTTACGTAAATTGAGTGTGAGATCTATGGATGATCTAAAAAATATAATACTTCGTAATATAATTGACCAATGTAAGTATTTGCTGTTTTATAATAGAAAGTATTTAAGAACATTAAATCATTTTATTTACATTAATAATATTGATTATTTATATGAATATAAACAGATTTGTCAAATACGTTTTAATAATTTGCATTCAAAAATGATGGATAAATTTAATAGGAAAATTGAACATTTGTATAATAAAAAGTTTCCAAGAAATTTTAGTGATCAAAACTATGTGAATATCTCTGGAGTTGATTTGAATTTTAATCAGCGTTATATTTTAAATTTTGGATCTAAATACGTCGTTGGAGGTTGGAGAGATTCTAGTATTGAATTAAATGCGGTGATTGAATATTCGTTTGGTGTTATAAATTGTGATTTAAATGATAGGAATAAAATAATTAATGAAATAAAAAATAAAACATTTGATAAGCAAAATGATAATGTTTGGTTAAAACAAATTTATGAATTTAAAAATTTTTTAAAAAGTAATAAATTAATTTGTTTGAAGGAGGACAAGGGGTTACAGATGTGCCTAATGAAACAGGATGAATATAATATGAAAATTATGGATCAAATGAAGAAGCTCTGTTTTGAAAAAAGTGAATTAAATAATATTGATACATATAGAATGACATTTATTAATGACATTTTAAAGACTGCTAAAAAGAAAAAAGTTATTGATGCAAAGACATATTACAGTTTATATCCGTCATCTGCAGTGTTTCCAAGAATCTTTGCAAATATAAAATTGCATAAAAATTGTTATCCATTAAGAGTAATTGTTGATTTTGGTGGTGTTTTTTATTATAATGCTTGTAGATATATTGAAATGTTACTTATAAGTTTCCCTCTGCGATTGTCGGCATCAATAATTTTGTATTTTGATCATTTATGTTTATTTGAAAAATAATGCAAGATGTGCTTGGATTTGGAGATTATACGATTTCATCATCATTTGATTTTATTAATAAGATTAAAAATATAAAAATTGATAATAATGATGTTATGTGTACACTTGACATATCTGAAATGTATGGTTCAATTAATCGTATGGAATCAATAGAGATTATTGAAAGAGCTTTGTTTTTAAAATCTATAGATAATAATATTAGGAATTTTATTGTTAAAATATTAAGATTTGTGAATGATAATATATATGTTAGGTTTAATGATTGCTTTTATAAAATGAATTTTGGTTGGCCAATGAGTCTTCCGGTGGTATCACAGCTTTGTAATTTTTTTATTTCTAATTATGAGGTTAAGATATTGTCTCAGATAAATTATAAAGGAATTAAAGTATATTGTAGATATGTTGATGATGTATTTATATGTGCACATAATGAAATAATAGTTAATTTGTTTAATGAGTTAAATATGATTAATAATGTAAAATGGGTGTTAAATGAAGAGAAGGAAGATTCTATAAAGTTTTTAGATATATTTATTAAAAGAAATAATAATGTGTTTGATTATAATATGATTTTAAAGCCTGTGGAAATTAGGGGTTATATTCCATATAATTCTAAAGTTCATATGAGTCATAAATTAGCTGGTTTGAAGTCATTTTTATTTAGAAATGATTATTTGTGCAAATTTGTTAGTGATAAAATTGAAAATATTAATGTATATATTACTGATATGTTGAATGTTGGTTATGGAAGGAATATTATTTATAATACAATTACAAAATATAATCAAAATAAGAATAATAATAAGAAAATATTAAGTAAATTAAAAAGTGATAAATGGATTTCTATTCCTTTTCTATCTAATCAACAAGCTAAATTAATTAATAAACTTTTTAGTGGTTTGTGTAGAATTTCTTTTTTCTCTTCAAATAATATAAATGATATGATAAATAACTCCAAAGCCAAGATTTCTAAGTTTGAATTAAGTTTTGTTATATATATGTTGGAATGTGGTTGTGGAATAAAATATATAGGGGAATCCAAATGTACATTACAAAAACGATATAATGACCATAAGACATTATATAAACGTGTACAGAAAGAAAATATATCTTCAGTAAATATGAATACTTCATCAATTATATTTGATCATAATAAAACATGTAATTATGGTTTTAAATTTAATAATAGAGATATAAAAATTATTCAAATTGAAAGGTGTAGTGAAAAACGTAAAATTAAAGAGGCAATGATGATATCTAGGAATAGAGGTGGTTTAATGAATAAACAATCGGCTAATATAAAGACAACAGAATTGTGTGAAATTTGAATAGATTGAATGATGGGTAATGCAAGTTTTTATTTTTTGTACGTTTGTATTAACAGTTGATAAAGATTGTCAGTGAAACAATTGAAAGTACTTCTGGTAAAGAATATATTATTTAATTTTGAATACTGTGTTAAATATATTTGTTTGAATTATTATTTTATATATATATATATATATATATATATATATAATATACATGTTGCACCAATATATATATATATATATATATATATATATTGGTGCAACATGTATTTAGTATTCTGCAAAGAGAGGTAGGAGATTGCTGGTAAAAGATATTTATTAATAAAAATGATATTTCATTAATAAATGAGAAAGTATTTGTTTAATCAAACACACAAAAACAAGTACACATATATTTAAAAGAGATAAGAAAAAAGTGTACTTATATAATTACCTATAATTAGAGAGGAGGGATGGTGTTATACCTTTTCTCTCACTAATTAAAGATGATGGATCAGAATAGTGATCAACAGCAAGAGGAATTAGAGAATTGGTGTAATTAGAAATTTAATAAACAAAAATGTAGAAATATTGTATAAATAAATTTTATGTAAACAAAGTTTTTTTTTCGTAAAGTACTCATTTTGTTTGGTTGTAGAGATTATATTATTTTATAACCAGAAATGAGTGCTGCATTTAGAAAAGAAGAAAATTATGTATTTAATATATAATTGATTTTGAAATAAATTGTAAGAAAACAAGCTTTGTGGAGGATTAAATTCCTGAATAAAGTAGAAAGAAAAGGTGTGACAAGATACATACATGGGAGCCTGGCCAGAGAGTATAAAATGTGAATCTGATAACTTTTCTTTCTCTCACTCTTTCCTATTGTTGCTGTATTATTTAATTATATAAAGCAATGCTTGCTACCCTGCTGTTTGATGCTATTGGAATTGTTGCATTTATTGTCTGATGGCAAATTTCTTAGAAAAAGATTGAGAGTAATACCAAATGATTTACCATGTGGATGCCTTTACCTTTAAGAAAATCATCAACTACATGCATTGCTAAATCTTCAGATATGGTTGACAATATCTTCTTCCTATCCTGCCATAAAGATAACATCTTGATTGGAACCCCTATGCCTATATCACATTGAGAACTCTAGCAAGCTGATTAGGAAACACTTCAATCAGAAATCATGAATAAAAGTAATGTATAAAACAAACCTAAAATCCATGGCCATGGTGTAAATATATATCGCATGTAACTATATTAAAAAAAGCCTGATAAGATAAACATGAGCTCTTTATATTCAGTTAACTTTTAATTGAAATATATATAAACTCTTAATGAACTGGCTAAAACTGTTTAATAATCATGATTAACTGGGGCTTTATTATTTCTTTTAATAAGAAAACAAAATATTAATTTTGTAATTTGAAACATTTACCTTTATCCTCAATTGTGTTCTACGTATATGTTAGTAATATTTGGTAAGGGTATGTATGAATGACTAATTCTTTATATATATATATTATTATATTTACTTGTTTATTAAATACTATTTTAAAAGTAAAATTCAGCAATCTCTGCCATTTAACTTCCTCAACGAATGAATGCTAGTACATTTAATTAGTTCACTCTATGCACATAGGTAGGAATCTCCTAAACACAAAAATAATATAAAGAAAAAATCTGAATTAATTAACCTTATGGCAGTGTGTTCAGTGGATGAGTTCTCTCTGACAGTGGCACCTATAAAAAAAAGGCTGTCGCAAGTTTTTTTTTACATACATTTGATATATTGTCGAAAAATAGAATATAAATTATATTATTTGGTGTTGATTTCCAGGAAATATACCAAATACTTTGCTATTGATTTAATTGAATGAGAATATGAAATTGTCAGATCAAAAATCATTAACCATTTATACCTGTATATACCATTAAAAAGTAAAAGAAATTTATATGGAGGTGTGAATGTACAAAAGGTATACATATTATGGTAAATTGGGTTAAAACTCTGTAGTAACTGTGTATTGCATCTTGATCAAGAAAAGAAAGGCTAAATAAATAAAATAAAGCAAAAAATGGTAAGGCCTGGTACAATATATAAATGTACTAAAATGGACCCTAATGTAAAAATTGGTATTTTTAGAACATGAGATTGACTTAGGCCACAATTTTGATCTTCTTGACATAGAAGTGATTTGTGCTAAGCAAAATGATCAAAATAGAAAATACAAAGAGGCATGGTTTATCGCAAACCTGACTGACATGATAAATAGAAAATTCATGCATCGCACTATCGTGTAAGTGGCACATTAAAATTTACAAATTTTCTTATTAATTAATCCAAGCATTTATTCTTCCATTTACCTGTCTGTGTACTATGAATATGACCTGACTGATCAAAAGCAATGGTAAACTGTAAAATAGTTATTATTGTTTAATCTTTTCTATAATGGACCTTCATTATTTATTGAATTAGAAACAAATAAGGAAAGAAGTAAAACCTATTGAGTTACATACGAATCATTTTTCTTTATTTTATTTATGGTGAAATTTTATCTAAGTACATTTCCAATAGTTGGTCTTTATAATAAAGTAGATGACCACTTTTCAAATCATCATTTCACTTTCTTTTTTAGCTTCATTATATTTAGGAATGTCTTATACAGTTCTTTTAAATCATGCAGTCTTCTTTGAATATGAACTACAATTATAGATAACCAAGTAAAGTATTATTTCTAAATGGCAGCCTAGAGCTCTAATCAGGAATTTTAGTATCCTCTACCTTTGGTAATCAAGTATTGATTTGGCTGATGTTATAATTAAGTTTTACCTATCATAATTATGAGTATACAATTAAATGAGCATTCACACATATGTGCCTGTTTATGCTGCCTTCAATAAATCAAACTGATTCAAATATCCAGTAAATTCCCTATGCTGGCTGTTTAACTGGTATGTAGTCCATTCCTGTTTTGTCACTATATGGATAATCCCATTGGACAAGAATACAAAAATATATGAAGTGGGTGTTATGAATTTATTCTACTCAATTTTTGTAAGGCCTCAAAAACGAATCAAAGATTCTTCTTCAGTTAGTACCAAATTTAGAGCTATTTATACTGCAGATATCTGTGGGTGCCTGTGTGTATGAATATATATATATATTATTCACAGAGTAATTAAATTCCGTTATATTGCTGCAATAATTCACAAGTTTGATTTTCAAAGAATCACTTTATTTACAAAAACCCGTTTCTTGTATCAATGCAATCTACTGGCTATTATCTGACTGTCACATTATTATATAGCTAATATACATTTTTCGTAATAGTGATTTTTGTAATACTAATCAAGTCAGCTTACAGTTCCAATTGCTGAATATTTTAATAACCCCGTAAATATAAATAATAGGTTTGAAACAAAATGGCGTAGATACAGATATATTATACATTGCTGGAAAAGTGAAGAGAAATATTTTCTTGTTTTTCAGATTAATTCCTTGTTTTAAATACGTCTTGGTGAAAAATAAAATAATAATAAAAATAATTGAATTGAAAAAAAATGTTTTTAATGTAAATGCTTATATTTATTCTCCACTTTAAACAAAAAAAAATTATCATTTTTTTCTTTTTTTAACTTTCTGCTATCAATAGAATTTAACACATCCTTTTAACTTAAGAAAAGGATAAAAGCATTTCTGCTAGTTTTTTTCTTATTTATGCAGTACATTAAAGCTTAAAAAGTAAAATGACTTTTAGCATTAACAAGAACAATAAATATTACAATATTTTTCTAAAACTTATGATAACAAATTTACAGACAAAAATACATAACAGATTTTATCTGATCAATTATGAACAAGTTAAACCAAACTGTTTTAACGTTGAAACCAAACATGAATGTGTGTGTGTAAGAGTAACAAATATAGAAATTAACATGCTGTAGATTCAGTAGTTATGTCCTATGACCATCTTATATTAGTCCGACATCACATTTAAATTAAAGTATCATTCAAGGCTACTCAAGATATATATATGCACTTCATTGAGTTCTAAATGTTCTAATTTTTTGGAATTGATTTACCATACTATTCTTATCAATCTTAGTATTTCTTTTCTCACTATTCTTTTTACTTTTTTCACTTTTTGTGTGGTGATTCCCTCTGGCTGAATCCTATTTTAAGTATGATTTCTTTGACAAGTTACTGACTTGTAGCTTTTGATTCTCATATTTCTGTCCTAATTTTGTATTGGTATTCATTAATTGTTTACTTTTACCATTCTCTCATTTCTTCTAATCTGTATTACTTTGATGACTATTTTTATGCGTTTCTGCATTCATTTTCTTTTTTGCTTTGTTCACTTTGTATTATAACTTCTAATACTTGTAGTGTTATCTTTTTTAACTTTTCTCCTCATTCTTTTTGATCTCTCTGCATATTTTTCATTATTTGATTGAACTTTCCTTACCAAATTTTGGACATGCTTTCCAATATAGCCTGTTTTCTACCTTCATTTCATTTCTTCTTTCATTTCTTTTAATACTTTTACTATTACTTGCTGCTTTAAAAAAAAAAAAATTAACATTCTTTCTATCACAATTTTACTTATTATTTTACTTTATTAGCTCATATTAATTTTTAATACTTTATTTCTAAACCCTGCTATTTAATCAGAGGAATAAATATGATCAATACTTACATATTAACCATACCTCCAGTCAGACAGATTTAATAAAAAATATTAAAACAATAATCATGACTGCAAGGAATCATGGGAATATTTATAATGGATTTAAACCCCACAGGTGTCAACCAGCCTTATACTGGGCCCCATGAGATGACAATAACATGCTTCAAGCACTTGACCCATGGCTAGATATTAAACATGGGATTGGCATAACACAGAATATCTGAATACGATTATCTATTTACTCATAGGTAAAGTGAAAGAGAGAGAAACTTAAGCCACACTAATAATTTATACATATTTATTAAAAGATTTAAAAAAAGAAATAAGGAATATTTAACATTTTAAAACAAAAATATGAACACTTATTAAACTACAATATTTTAACAATCATGCTTATTTAAATATAGTTAAAGCTAACACATAAATGACATTTAAATTTCTATATAGAAATAAAATTTAAAAGTTCATACTTAAAAATAAAACTTAGAAGTTCTACTAATGATATCTAGACATATTTACCTAGGGCTTTTTATAGAGTATCTGGGTGATGACCCCTGTCTTTTGATCCTGTCAGATTCATGGTGGGTCTATTGATAGCTGGATGCTTTCTCCTGGTTCAAGTGTACTATTTCTAGGTTTCCATTCCATAGATTTAGTTCATAGTGGGTAAAAAAATATCGGCAAAGACCAAGTCAGAGAGATATATCACTACATTTGGCTATTGATAATCAGGAGATGAATGGTGGAAGTGAAAAAACATTCAGCTTTGGTCTAGCCATGCATTTTTCTATCAACATGACTGTATAAATATTGTTTCATCTTGCTGGACTCAGTAATTTTAGCTGGCTTATAGACTCTTTGGTCAACTATCCTGGAAAGCTAACTGGCTTCCTTTTTTGCTTTTTTTCTTTTTTTTCTTTGATGTTGCTGTTTTTTCTCTTTTTTTTTCTTCTGACCCTAGACAATAGGCATTTGCTGCATTTATACTCTCTGACTCCACTCACTGTTCACAAGGAAATATTGTTTAGTGCAAATCACATTTATTTTAAGGGCAAAAATGTTCTACATCTTCTGGTGCCATTTTCTAAATTGAGGGACTGATTTTCCTATTCGTATTACTCTTTAAATGTTGTTCACTTCTATTAATGCAACTTCAGTTTAGCACAAGTTTATGCACTCAGAAACTGTCTCTTGTACATTAAGTAACTCATAACTGCTTATGTAAATATAATAAATGCTATGAAAGTGGGCTGAAATGGAGTGAAAGATAGATAGAATTACTATTATTAAATTTTAGAAAAACCCTTCAAGTTCAAAAATCATATTACATACACACACACACACATATATATATATATATTAGAGACAAAGGATCCATGTATTGAACGGAATGGCTGCTTCCATAGAAAAATTCACTATAACTTTCAAAAGCTTTAATTAAAATTCAATTTAAAAAAGTCACTTCAACAGTTGAATTGTTTTTATATACATAGGGATTGTGATTCTCACATTCTCATTGATTATAAAAAGTTCAAATAATGCTAAGATCTAATTTATAGTTAAACGTTTTAAGAATGTTAAAAGGATTTGGAAGATAAAAATATATCAATAATGTATTATCTATATTTAAACTAATCACAATCTGATTAGAATCAGCAATTCAAATTCATTATTTTTTGAATGGAATTATTGACTTTCAATTTTTTTTTTAACAACAGTCAGATTGGGAATGAACTTGACTAACTCATTCTCACATTCTTGTTGATTATAATAAGTTTAAACAATGCTAAGATCTCATTTACAGTTAAACATTTTAAAGAATGTTAAAAGGATTTGGAAGATAAAAATATATTGATAATATGTTTTCTGATGTACAGATAAGAGAGTTTCAGATTTTTCTAGACATGTGTAATATATATATATTAGGCATTATTAGGTAAAAATTGTTGTGGCAAGTGAAATCAAAACATTATAAAAAAAAAGAAGTGTACTTCCATTCCTAAAAAAAATCATGCTTCATCAATGATATATATATATATGGAAGCAGTCAACACTTAAATAATACTTATATCAATAACTATCAACAATCTCAGTTGGTAGTCAAGGCAACCTCATTTTAACAATAAAGGTGGATAGCAATCTTTATCTATGGTCCAATATGCTTATATAGATACTAAAGATTGCAACTTGACTACAAAGATTAAAATTATTAATACAAATAAGTTTAAATAAACATCATTAATGGATTGTTTTGTAATAAAAATATTGAAAAAATGAATAATAGGATGAGATTAAATAGGAATAATAAGAAGAACAGTAAGATAATTTATGTTGATTTTAACATTTCAAAAGGTTTGTTAAAATTAGGAAATTATTTAATAATATTTTATAAAAATAAGTTGCAATTTTCTAATTAATAATGATTATAATAATTTGAGTTATGAATTCGGTTTATATTATAAAATATTTAGATTGTTTTAAAGATAATAAAGAAATGTCATATGTTGGAACCACAAAGAATAAATTGGCAACAAGATTAAAACAACACTTAAATGACAAAAATCTACAGTTTATGGTCATATGAGTAAATTTAAGCATAAAGATTTTCAATTAGAATCTTTGGAATGTATTAGATCTTATTATGAAAGAATTATAAATGAAGGAATTTATATTAATGAAATGAAACTTGTAAAGGATAAATTGTTAATTAAAAAAAACAGAAAATTATAGGTTGATTTAATTAAATAATTATAGGGGATTATTTTAAGAAAGGTATTTAAGAAACTAATGTAATGGATATTTGAAATTATTTGTTAGAAGAGTTTTGATGTAAGAGTTATTTGTATTTGTTATATGTAATAGATTATTGTGGAATATTTATATTTATTTGTTTTGTTTTTTTTATCTATTTTTTAGTTATTCTTTGGTAAAGACTATAAAAGAATATAGTCAAAATGTTGGAGTATTTTTTTGTATTTTATAATAGTTTATATAATAAAGCAAGATTTATAACGAAGTTTGCATGTGGTTTGTTTTGTATATATATTGAAATTAATGGGCTATTTTTAAAATAGAAGACTGTGTTTGTTTGTTATTGTTGTAATACTAATATCAATAACAATAAACAATGTCAATCTGTTGTCAAGGTTACACCTTTAGACAATAGAGATAGAAATTCACATTTATATAGACACTAAAGTTTGCAACTTGACTATAAAGAATAAAATTAATTCAAAGAAGTTTAAATAAACCTCTTGAAACAGGTAAACCCAACCTTTTCTGAAAGCAGACTAACAAATAGTCGATTATAATTTTCAAATTGCTATTATATATATATATACAATCTTTATATAACATGCATGTTTGTGTATATCTTTAGATAAATTTACTTCTTAATTAACTATCCTTAATCTTATGTAAAAGAAAATAAATTAAAAAAAAAAAGACATTCTCTTCAAAGATATGTTGCCATAATTTGCATAAAAATGATTTGATAATTATATATAATATGTAAATGGAATATATTTACTCTATGTGAAAAAAGAATATATATTTTTTTTAAAAATTAAAGAAAATATTATAAAATTTTTAATAGAAGTTAATGATGAAGAATTCCAAAGTACTTTTTCTAATTAAATTAATACTAGAATATTGAAATTTTTTTAATAAACAATAGTTATTGAAATTTTGAGGAAATATGATTTAAACCAAGCTCTTACCAGGATTTCTTTCACTGCTTAATATCTTTCTTTGGGTACTATCTTTAATATCACCCAATTGTAAGAAATACATTTTTTAAGTAGAGTGAAAATAATCTTCCTCTTTGCAGGGTAAATCCTTCAAATCTTGGAGTTCTTCCAAGTGTCAGTTTTCCTCATTGCAATAATCTTATATCTGGGTTAAATTTTAATTTTTACAAGATTAAGTTTTTATGACCGATTTAATATGAAAAATTTTGCTGAATTCCGTTTGTACCATTCTTTTATCAGTAGATAGACAATCAATTCAGGGACACATGTAGAAGAAATAGTAAGCAGTTTATATGACATCTTTAGGTTCTATATTCAATGTCCCCCCATCAATTTTATTTCAAGGTAATGGATGATGTAACTAAGCTTAGAATTTAGAAAATACATAGATGTGGTAAACAACTTTGCCATAGCAGTAATTTGAGTTGATAATGGTAACGTGATTTTCAGCATCATCTTTGTGTAGTTTCCTTGGTAAGCTTTATATCAGCTTCTTTCTTATGATAATTGTTGCTAATTCTCTGGGAAATTATATATTTGATGCTTTAAATTACCATGGCTCGCTCTTTCTTGATGATCAACTGGAATTGATCTTATTCTGCTGATTAGTAACAAATTGAACAGATCATCAATTGAATAGCTCAGCAACTAAATTAGTTCAAGATTGAAAAATATCTAGCATTATTTTTAGTTTTTTTTATATATCCCAATATTCCCATGCAATAATCTGTGTGCACGTGACTTAAAAATCAGCATTACGTATTTTGAAAATAATCTGTTGAATTGTTTACCAATGACTTGTTTTGCTTTTTTTTTTTTTGGACAATATTTATTTTGATAATAATTAATTTAATTTAAAAAAATTGTTAATTGAAGTAACCATTTTTTTTTTTTTTTCATATGTCATAGCATCGGCCGGGACGCGAACCCACAACCGTCTGCAACCAACTACTTGCTTGCATGGCAGCTGCGATACCTCTTGGCTAACAACGCAAGACAACCATTTTGTTTTGTTTTTCAAATTTTAAATTTATAATCTTTCAGTTTATATGTCTGAAACATAAACGCTATTGATCTTCTTTGAAGTAAGTACTAAACTAAAAGTAAATTATTAATTTATAAACAATAAAAAAAAAATTTCATATTATTCAATTTTTATGTATATATTAACTTCAGTAATTTCGTTCTTTATACGTTGAACGTATTGTATTAATAACTTCAGTAATAAAAGATTACTTAAACTATGTTTGAAATATTATTCAAAGTAAATAAGCGATAAAGTTTTATTTATTTATTCATTGAAAAAAAGCTCTCCATTTTAAATGTAATGTGCTTTTCTAATTGTTTCGCTCCATGATAAATATTTGAAATCTATTTCTAGTTTATCCTACAATATTCTATTTATTTATTTGTTAAGGGAAATAAATCATATATTGTAATATAATTTTTATACCTCTGCAAATATGAAAAATATCTTGTAAACATACATATTTAAAATTATACGTACGTAATTTTCATTTCATAAATTCACATACAAATAAACGTTTCTTATACCAACTATATTTATTTAACCAATATAGTTGATTATCTCATTTTTCACATCCAAATTTACGAATTACATATTAAATACCAAATACAAAATTATAAAAGATTAACTTCAAATGTATATCCCCCCCCTCCTTTTTATACCAACTATATTTATTTAATCAGTAAACTTGATTCATATTTTTTATGCCCAAACTTATGAGTTATGTGGCAGCTTGAAGTATTATTACCATTTTAATAATGTACACATCTCCATTAAGTCGCTATATTCAATCTTTTATTATATATATATATTCTTATTGTGTAATTTTATTACACCCATCTCCATTCTATTTCTCACTTGACTAAACTTTGCTTTTCTATATTTTTTCTAACTATTAGTTTATATAATGCTATTGTTATATATGCATGAAACAAAATTCTAAATATAATGATAATTTATCAGCTTCCGTTTTTTATGACCATAATAAATCATGTATATATGGTTTTGATTTCAATTATAATAACCTAAAAATATTGCAAACTGAAAGAAATAATAATAAAATAAAAATCAAGGAAGCTATGTTAATATATAAATACAAGCAACATTTAATCAATAGGCAGGCAGCAAACGTTAAGATCATGGAATTATGGAAAAGTTGGCCTTTCAAAGTATTAGTTGACAAAGACTAGGAGGATAGTCGAAAGCGCTCCTAAGCGACGTTTATATTTTTTGTTCTTTTTAAAAAAAATTAATTACTGTATTTTGTAATATTTATTTGTTTGTATATTTATATATGTGTGGAACAGGGATATTTGTGTGTGTAAACAAATTGAATTGATGTAAATCAGTAATCATAATACTAAACGCAATCTATTTGTGATCATTATACCATGTGAAAAAATGAGCAAATTATTCTGCACAATATATAAAGTTTGAATCAAACAATTCTTATCAGTTGCTTATAACACAATCAATATCTCATGAACAATTTGTTCATCGTGTATTAACATCTTAAATATATTTAACCTAATAACACAATGGTCATACATACACCAGTCTATTTGCATACAGCTAAATGTAATCATATATTCTACAAAGCCACTTATTAATTTGTTTTACATAATACAGTAATCAAATTGATAAATGTTTTCAGCACTATTGTTTGTAGATTGCATCAATTCGATTTGTTTATGTATATTTATAAGTAACTTAATTAATTATGCAAATATATAATTAGTTACAGGAAAATGTTTTTTTTTTCCATATGTCATAGCATCGGCCGGGACGCAAACCCACAACCATCTGCAACCAACTACTTGCTTGCATGGCAGCTGCAATACCTCTCGGCTAACAATGCAAGACGTACAGGAAAATGTTGTTAGTAAATTATTGTTGAATTGGTGTATTTGATTTATTATATTGATTAATTTAGCTTTCAGCATTTATATTTTATGCATATGATAACAGGCTATTCAATCAAGGTTTAATCTATCATTAATTGTTGCTCTCTTAGTGAAGGATGCAATATTTTTTTTTTACTATTTTTTATAATTACGGTTACTGCAATTTATAACATCTAAAAACTACTGTGTAGTAAATCATAGGATTTTGCACTGTTTGTTTGTAATTTAGACTCAGTGAGTTAAATGTGAAGATATTTAAAGTTTCATGCTTTCAAACCTAAATGCTTTAGACTGGCTTAGATATATAAAAAGACAAGTGAAAAAGAGGTTGGACTACCCTTTTCTTGTAAAAATCTTTGTCTTGTATTTATGGTTTGATCGCTATTCAAACAGCCATCATAACATCTGATTGGCTGTCAGATAAGTATTATAATTATAATAAGTACAAGAGGTTTGCAGCCTTTCAATTTAATAATTACTTTAGATGATATCGATGGTGAGGCTATGTTCTCATTAGATATAGAATCTAATGCAAACAACAGACATATTTCCTGACCACCATCCACCCTCTAAGAAGATTGCAACATTAAAATAGGATTCCTTCCCTTGGTTCCTATGGCTATATTTTCATTTATTATAGATCTGTCTAGCTCCTTTCAGCTATCCATTTTATCTCACACAACTGATACACATGACCACACACATGTAAAATAGATAAACGATCTCCATTATATGTATTTTGTGTTTGACCAGCAATCATCAGTTGGTCTAGATCATCTACCACACACATATATAATCAGTGCTTGATTTGTATTAAGATAACAAATCAAATTTTAATGGACGTGCTTCAATATACTCCACTCTCCAACTCTTCAGCAATCCATAACATTGAAAATCTGATGATGGAACACCCAAATCTCTTGTTGATACCAATGTTATTAGAGATCCTTTATCTTTTCCATATGTGTGTGGCCATGTGTGAGATAAAGTAGATAGCTGAAAGAAGCTTGAAAGTCTGTATTCAAATCCCCTATAATCACATCTAAACTCCAAGTGTATATATACAAATTATATTTGTATTCAAATATTTTAGACCTATATAATAAATTAACCAGTCAAATGGTATCAAATTTTGGTATATATTTAAAAAGCGCTTTGTACATAATACTGGGGTGTTATCAGAAGTTCCTGCAGCAACTAAGGAGAGGGATTTACAAACCTAGATGAGATTATTGATGACAATGCTGAAACAGATTTATTATGTATATCTCAACCACAGGCACATTTTTAGCAATCCTTCATGGAGGAACAATGAAGGAGAGGCAATACAGTTAACAAATAGTTGCTATATACAGGGAAGTTATATATACCTTATTTCTTATTGAATAAATTACATGAGTCAAAGAATAAATTTAAGAACTAGAGTTTATTTACATTCTCTATATAAAATATTAATATGTTAGTATAACTTAAGTAATTCAATTAGCTTGCTCGCTGATTGTCTGACAATAAACATGCATGTAGATGTGTTTAAAGAACTTTCTTTCATTCTCTTATTGGTATACTAAATTGTTCACTTTATGGCACCATTATTTGCATGCACTGCTATTTACATTATTGCACATGCCACTACCTAAATACTGCACTTCACAATAATATACTAGTACTGCCACTTATATACATATCTAATATTATTTAAATACAAGTATACTTTAAAATCATTGTCAACTATTATCAATCCACTTCAGGATGAAGGTCTCTCCAAGTTCAATCCATTCTCTCTGATCTCTAGCCTCCCTTTTTCACTTCACTCCTACACACTTTCTTATTTCATCTATCCATCTCACATGTAGTCTCTTTCTGGGTCTTTTACAATCTCTTAAAATCCTGTATACTTTAAAATCATTGTCAACTATTATCAATCCACTTCAGGATGAAGGTCTCTCCAAGTTCAATCCATCCTCTCTGATCTCTAGCCTCCCTTTTTCACTTCACTCCTGCACACTTTCTTATTTCATCTATCCATCTCACATGTAGTCTCTTTCTGGGTCTTTTACAATCTCTTAAAATCCTGTTTAAGATTTCAGTTGTCCATCTATTATCATTTTTTCTAGCAATATGTCCAGCCCAACTCCACTTTATATCCATGGAATTAATTATATTTAATATTAGTTAGTATATATGTTACCTTTACTTAATTTGCAAGATCAGCCCAAATTTGCATACTTTTTCAAATTAGCATGCTTTTATTAATCTGCATATTGGCATAATTTAATTTTTTTAGAATGTAGTTTATTTACTTACTGTCTGACCACATGCATGCACACACATAAAGATTTTGTTAACAAACTTTACAAATTTATGTAAAAATTTGGTCTGACATGACAACAGTTAATAATGGATTTTATATTTCTTTGTTTTATTGCCTAACTAACAATATTTACACTTCCTTTTACTGATCAATAATTGGATGGCTAGCTAGATTAGCTATGTAAATAATTGTTAAAAGGGAAAAAATACTAAATTTTCTTGATAATTCTCAATCACCTCAAAATTTCTAAATTTATTTAGATTCAACCCAGGTCAAACACATGCATTAATTGAGTGTGATTACACATATGTCAATATACATATTGCTGCATATATAATAATCTTTTTCAGTGTTTGTCTTTGGGTTTCTGTTGGCAAAGTCTTTGGCCTACAGTGATTTTTTTAAAGGCTGTTTGACTTTTTTTGTAAATATATTTACTTGAGTATTTAAAAAACTATGGATTCTAATTGGTTTGCCTGAAGGTTTGTGGAGATGGCATTTTAGATGTGCATATATGTCTAGAAAAATTGTTTAAACTTTAATTAAATTTTCAATTACATTTGACTATTGGTATTGAAGAATCTAAAGGTCCAGATTCAATTCTCCTGTTAGTACTGTCATAGGTCAGGCCAGTAATATCTGAAATAGAGATGAGAATAATACCACTTTAAACATTATGTATATTCTAACCTAAAACAATAGCAAACTCTCAGTACATTAGCCACCTGGTGCAAGCCTTAGTAACCAATGAATGCAAGATTTGTGTATAAAATCTTTATATAATGCTTACTCATCCATTACCCCCAGACTAGTTTATAGCTTATAGCTTTCATCAGTGAGAAGCCTTTGATCTGAGAGTACTGCACCTATATCTTAGGATACACAAATTTTCTTGCATACATGGATTATTAAGGCTTGCACTGGGTACTACTACTCTTTGGAGCATTTGCTGCCATTTTAATGGCTTTGTAAGCACAGGAAATGGTGATTGTGTGATGTTTTAACTGAAGAAGGCCACAAGCCAGAAACTAGTCTGGGGATATTGGATGAGTAGGCATTAGATACGAATTTTATGAACAAGCCTTCTGGAATCCATTGATTAATCTGTTTAGCACAGGTGGCACTACTATATGGAGTTTTTGCTATGCTTTGTTTATATATTAACCTGTGTACTATTGCTACCAGTTGTACGTAATTGGAAAATTTAAATAAAGTTTACAATTTTTTTCTAAAGTCAAATAGTCTAACATATAAGAATTATCTAACTATATTTGTTTATATGTTTAAATATTTGATTGTTTGTTTAAATAAGTAGTTTTAACAGAAGATTGCTACAGACTAACTAAAAAATTGGGTAATTTATTTAAAACATTGTCTGAATCATCGGATATGACAAATCAGTCATACGAAAAATCATCCTGAAATGCTGTATAGTATAGGAAAAGTCGATTCTGTACTTTTTTTAACGTTACCAATCAAAGAAACATTAGTGTCCCAGTAAGTATGCACTGGAATATTAACCAGCCGGTTAATCTCCAGAGGTTGGTACTCAGTATCGAAAGCGCGCCCAGCTAAATATTGCTATATTCATTTAATTATTCCCCTCTGTATGACCCACAACTATATGTGTGTATGTATAATTTATCTATACTAAACAATTATTGTCCTGAATAGTTTATTGCAGCAGAAGAATGACGGACTCAAGAACTAAAGAACCGCGGATCGCAACTCAAAGTTGTCACTTCCGGTGTTTGAACGTTATATGATCTCCCAAGCGATAAAGTATTCGATTATCTTTTATATATTAATAATTACTGTTGTTGTGATTAATAACTTATTTTTGAATAACTGATTTATAACTTTTAATTCAACTTTTTACTTACGTTTCTTGTTTTTTAAAAGAAAAAAAATTTTTACGAAAAGATAATTTTTGACTTCAAATTTAAAAATAAAAGCTTTATTTTAGTAAACTTCATTTAAAATAACTGAAAAACTAACACATTCTTCTTTTAAAGATAAAAACCAGTAACTTTTCTCTCTCTCTCTCTCTCTCTCTCTCTCTCTCTCTCTCTCTCTCTCTCTCTCTTTTGTACTGAGAATAGATACTAATTAATCTCCGTTATTTGTTGTTTGGATATTTACTATTATTTTTCTTCTTATACGTTCACATATTTGAGATTCTTTATTCAGTTAATATATTTTCTTTTTGCTTATGATATACACAGTAAGTAATGATATGCAATTTGTATAATAAATTTGCATGCAATTGTTTTATTATTGTTTTTTTTCTTCTCATGTGTCATAGCATCAGCCGGGAAGCGAACCCGCTAACCCGGGATAACTGCTTGTAAAGCAGCTGTCACTGACCTCTCGACCACCAATGCTTGACTGTTTTATTATTGTTGTACAAATTTTCTAGCAAGAGTAACTTTTTAAAAAAAAAAATGTGCTGACAAATATTAAAATGTAAGCAGCGGAAGTCTTTCGCAAACATTCCAATTCCATAAAGAAAAAAAATATATGTATATTAATTCCCTGGAAATGAGTTTTGCAATTACTATATAAATCAATTTGTCAACGAGAAATACTTCCAAAATATGCTGGCCCATTGTTCTATCTATGTATTTGTTATTTTGCGAGACTGTTTTTTAACATTTTCAACAACAAACTTTTCTTTCTAAGGCTTCGATATCTTGCTTAATTATAGGTCTCTCTCAGTTATATTCCATCATTCTGATTAATGGAAGCAATCAAAATTGGACTCTTTAGAGTGTCTTTAAAATAATCTTTATAGTGGAAATAGAGCCCACCTTTTCCATCAAAATAATGCTTAGACTGATTATTTTTAATTATTTACATATTGTACACACATATATATATATATATCATTAAAAACTAATCAACACTTTGACAACAGTATCAACAATTTCAAACTGTTGTCAAGGCAACCTCCTTTTAACAATATATTAATACTGGAGATATATATAATGAGCATACTAATAGCTCTAAAACAAGTTTTACAATAAATGCAACAAGAGAAAGCATTTAAAATCTCTATCTAGAATTATCCCTATCCTCAAACCCTTTTCGAGTTGTTGGCTGACATCAGTGACACACTAGGACATTCAGATACTGAATTTAAAAAACCACTTCAAGCCCAGCATATTATTTATTGTAAAGCTTGTTTTAGAGCTATTAGCATGCTTATTATATTATATTTATAATACAAACTTATTAAATTAGGTTACATGGATAGGTGACTTGATTTCCTTAATATTATATATATATGTGGGTGTGTATGCATGTTACAATGATTTCAAAAAATACTATAATTTAGGTCAATATAGAGAAATATAAATAGTAATATCTATTTTCCTGATCACTCTTTGATATGTTATTTGTAATTGCATCAATAAAGCAGAAACCAAATAATAGCAAATAAAAATAATGTCAAATCATCATTCATCATCAGTCATTTGTAATTTGATTTCAAAGAGGCAGACTTCCAATTGTGCTATACATTTGTACTGTGATTGCTAAAGATGATGAGTTCAGGGTTACCATGTACCAGGTATGTTAAGACCATAAATAAAGTCATACATTAGTAAACATTTGGATTTAAAGTGATTCTCAACAATATTAGAGTCAATTTGTAACATAGTTAACTCTAAATGTCATCTACATAACTATAAAATAGAAGTATATAAAATCCATATATATATATCAAATTCTGTTAATGACTGGTGATAGCTATTTGGGTAGCAAAAGATTGCTGAATATATGTATACAAGAATAAAGATACAAATATCTAATCTATTATTAAATAAATTCATTGTGATAATTTAAACTAGTGATTAATAACTTTATCAATTAATTAATAAAAATATGAAAATAAAACATCTGACAAATATTGTCCTATAACGCAAACATATTGTATTTGATCCTGACTTATTTACAAATATCACATAGATATAATTATTTTACTAGCTTGAAAGTAAAACTAAATGTAGTAATATTGTTTAAATAAATATTAAGTGTTTTTAAATAGAACATACTTTACTGACATGTAAAAGAGCACCTAGTAATATATTCCAATTATTTATTTTTTAATTGTTTTAAATCTATATGCTAAATCATTCTATTTTAACTATATATAAAAAATATAGGAATCAAGATATAAGATATGAAATATGCATATAAAAATATTTCAGTTCTTAATTTAATTTACCTTTAAACTATAAATTAAATTATTTCTATAAACTATAAATAATTCTGTTATATAGGATTTGAGAGTAATTTCAATTTAAATATTGGTGATAAAAATACTGAAGACTTTATCAGTTAATAAGTCTATTGCTGGTGTATCTGCCTAATCTCAGATATATGTTTTGTCCATTATCATGTGAATACATGCACTTATCACTATATACATAATATTTAGAGTGGTTTAAAAGACCTGAACTCACTGGCCATTTTTGTTTCTTTGGAATTGATACAATTAACCAAAATCCCTCCAGGTGCAATCTTACTACATCTTTGAGGAATGTCCAGAAATCCAGGTTTAAATCCTATTTTTAAGTGCTAGAAATCCCATTCAGCATCAAGCAGTAGCTTGTGGACCCACGTCAAATGTGATATTGTGCAATTAAACTAACCAATCTAAATCATTTATTCCATTGATGCAGTTCAAGACTGGAAATTGAGAAACCAAATTTAAAACTTAACAATTGTTTGTTTCAAGCAGTAAGAAAAAAATGTGTAGATATTCTCCACATTATGTAATAGTCTTAACAATTTTTAAATTTAAAAAGATGTAATAATGTCAAACAGGCATTCAACATTATGATTTATAATATTTCCATTATACTTAATCTCTCAACAATTGAAAGTAGATTAGAGATATCACTTTCTTACCCCCCCCCCCCATGCTTCATCAATGTTTCTACTTCATGCATTTCAAAATAACAAAATACAAATTTTAAAAAAACATATTGAATTTATAATTTAAGATATTAGTAATTATAAGATATATATTAGAATAATCTTACCATCTGTGAACAGTCAGAAGTTTTTACTTCCTAACATTACTTTTTCTCTTATATGCAATCATAGGATAATTTATTATATTTCATTACTCAATTGATTCATCTTCAGATTTCCCTATCAATATTACCAGCAGGTCATTAATGATAAACTCTACTTTCTGCAATCATCATTTGAGGCTGGTTGAAATTAGTAGTTTTTTTCATCACTCTCTACTTACAGTGGAAGTAGAGAACCTCTGGCCCTTAAAAGTTCTCAATATGGCCCACTGACATTTTCAAAAACATATATAAAATGGCTCTGTATAAAACTTCTATTTAAATATGTGTGTGGTGCAAATATTGAATTAAGAGTTACGAAAAATAAACATTTATTTTCTCAACTACATCCATTTCTCTTTACATCCTTTCTTCCCTCCAACTTTTATAATAGTTCTAGCTTATTCTATCAGATATGCAACATTACCAACAAATACTGTGCAGTCTATTTGACTACAGATTTAATCTATAATACTGAGGGCATTTTGTTTTTATAGTGATTTCTGCAGTCGGACATATACTAGCAAAAATAAAACAAATTTTATTTAGTTTTATTTTGCATTTAATTTTTTTTAGAATAGTTATCACTGAGTAAGATAAGAAAAATTGGGACAGAAAATCACACATTTTAAGAGAAATAGATGTATTTTTTCCATAGAAAGAACTAGTAAATTGATGTGCCTGATATATTTGGAAAGTATTTTATTTAATGAAGAATGCTATTTATCAACATTCTGATTGCTACAGAATTGTTGGGGAATAAAGAAATATTAAAATAAAAAACATGGAAAGGAATTGATCAAGTGGCAGATATGTTTCATAAAAAGTACAAAGAAATCAGAAAACTCTGTAAAATCAAGTTACATTATTTCAAAAAACAAACAGAAAATTCAAAACCATTTTCTAAAGGAGGGCTTATAAAGACTAGATCCTAACTGCTGTAGAATTAATCTATCTATAACATAAAAAGAAATTTTTGAGATTATAAATATGTCATGAAAAATAGTTACAAGATAAATTAGAAAAATTGTCAATAAATGTTGAGTAGTCATTAATAATAATGATGTGCCTTTATTTTTAATTCAGAAAAAAAAAAATTACCCTCAGTTGAAAAGAGAAGGCTGAAATTATCTGCTTGAAAAGATTGCCCATCCCTAATAATTAGTAGTAAATTAATTAAATTTTTGATTAAATATAGCAGGCTAACTTTTAAATCAATAATTTTGTATGATCCACATATCCAAATGATGCTAGACAAAAAAAAGGTTTCCCACTCCTGTCTTACAGCTTGGCTATTAAACATTTTGTGTAATTTTGAATGTATCCGCAAATGTCAGACAAATATCCAGATAATGAAAAACATATCTTCGATGATGTGATATTAATTAATTTTTTTTTAGGGATGGACTTTGGAACATTTCTTCTACAATGCTACATTATAGGGCAGAGAGGAACACAGTGTAAACTAACAACACATCTTAAGAAAGCACAAACCATTAATTTGCTATTTCATTTTGAAATGTGATGATACTGTAAGTATAGCTTACTGGATTTGAATTCTCCACATAAAATTGTAATTAATTATATGTTATTCTGTACTGTTACTCTAATTTTTTGTGTTCTCTTCACTAGACCAGCATTCTTCTGATATAAAGTAATTATCTAAATCATTTTATACCATCATTTCTATTGATTTTTTAAAATGCTTTTCAGAAAATGTTTTTCCTTACCTCAAGCTGTTTACTTCCTAAAGTGCCTTATTGCTTGATTAATCAATTTTTAATTCTTTTTTTTTTATTTGTAATAAATTTACTTACATTAAGTTTTTTTTCTTAAACAAATGACTCCTCTTTTTTAAAAGATTAAAAAAAAATATTGTCTTTAAAAATTAGAATTTATCTTCTAAAAACACCATATTTAATATTAACTTAATAACTTTTTCTTTAAAAACTAACTTTATGAACAAAGAGCTTTGCTAATTGCTCTAATAAGCTTTGTTGATAAAATTCTAGCAAGAGAAGGCATTTAAAATATCTCTATTAGAAACCACGCCCAAACTCCAGACCAATGGTTTTGTGATTTGGCACTCCTCAGGAGGTACTAATGTGATGTGATGTATTTGGCTTCTCCTTAAATGAAGTCAAGAATATCTCAGCAATTATTCCCAGATAAACCTTTTAGCCCCTTTATTTTCCATTCTCCACTCTAAGTCTTCCCATATTCTGCCCCATCCCATTTCCACAACATAATCTTTGTCAACTCTATGGCCTTTATATCTAAATCCCCCTTATCTTTTCACAAACCCAGCATAAAAACTAATAACTCACTTTCTGTATAGTCACTTTGTTCATACCTATTCTCCCATAACTTCATTATCTGTACCCTTTCTGCTTTCGAGCATTTACATTCAATCAACAGATGCCTAATATTTTTTATACCTTCCTTACACAATTTGCATACTAAATTACCCATAGGGTCCCATTTACATGTATATTCTCTTGTTGTTAAAGATCCCATTTGAGCCTTAAACAATAAACTACTTTCCTTACTATTATCATAAATTAACTCGCATCCAATATTCCATTTACTTCTATATATATTTAAACTCTTCTTACCCTCCATACTAGTTCTCCATCTCTCCAACTCCCTATTTTTTATTAATGCTTCTATTCTTTTATCCCATTCCTTACCACTATAACACTCAACAATCCTCACAACACAATCATCCCACTCTTTATACAAGTATACTGATATAAAATCTTTATCCAAATCTTTTGCATACCGCATTACCTTTCTCACCCATCTTGTTATCTGCCCTTTACTCATAACTCAATTAAACACTATTTTGGCTATTCTTTTACTATCCATAAACTGCAACCTACCAAACATTTTCATTTTACTTTTTGCATCTCTCATATAAAAACTTGACCATCCCATTTCTCCTTGAATTGCTTCAGACACTAGCGCCTCACTGAGGAGTACCAAAGCATGAAACCATTGATCTGGGTTTGGGCGTGGTTTCTGATAAAGATACTCTAAATGCTTTCTCTTGCTAGAATTTTATCAACAAATCTTGTTAGAGCAATTAGCAAAGCTCTTTGTTTTTATTTATAAAGTTAAAAAATTGAGTCATGTGATATATGGCTCTTTTTATTTCTAACCTTATGAACTCTGATTTCCTTTTTTTTTCTTTTGGTACTTGTGTTTTAATCCAGGAAGTGGTGAAAATGCTGCTTTTGCTGCTAATTTTACATTTTAAAATATGGTGTGACATCATACAAAAATGCTGGCATGACTAATCGATGTCAATCATCCACAATTAAAGCTGGACAGCAAAGACATGTACACCTGACATTGATTAATCATGCCAGAATTCTTGCATGACATCACATCATACTTTAAATTGCAAAATTAGCAGTGAATGCAACATTTTCATCACTGCCCAGATTAATAATTTAAGTATCCTCTTTTTTTCTTTAAAATATGCAACTTTCAGCTTTTTTATATTTTTCTCATTAATGCATTAGTTTGTATTTTAGAATTAACTGATTGTTACTTAATTATTATGATTAAATTTTACTTTTCCATAAAGAGAAATAAAGTATCTGAAAAGCTAAACTTTTACAAGTACACTTATTCAGTTTCTTCATTATTTTATCTCTCTAATCACATGAGAGATAGTCACATTCCAGCACTCAACTGAAATTAAATTTACATTTTGTCTGCCCCAACCCACACTCTTTTATCATTGTGATGGTTTTTTTTTATTTGTAGATACTTCCCTAAGGACTAAAGTATGCTCGGATTATTGATTATAATTTAAACATTTGGTTTTACATCTGTAATTAACATAACAATTCTGAGGATGTAAAGAAAAATTTGACCAGTATGTTAGATCAAACAAGTCTATAAAGAAAACCAAATTTAGAGGTATAAATTCCAAAAAGAAAATAAATTTTATTTATCTCAGTTAATGGTTAAATCACTTGCCATTGTATATGTATATTCCTATGATTTTTTTTTTTATCATCCTACATTATTTTTGGCTGTGTATCTATACAAATAAATAATAGACTATATGTATAGATAATATACCATTTCCAACTTTTTTATATACTTCAACAATACTATTTTAATATAAAAACTTTCATTCTTACAGTTTCGACTGTCCTGCAGTCATCATCAGAGCTACACTATCCAAATATATAATCATACAATTAATACATAAAAAAATAGTATTATTGAAGTGTATAACAAAGTTAGAAATGGTAAGATATGTACATATAGAAATCAATACATAAGAAAAGAAGAAAGAAGAAGAAAATTATAGATAATATGTATGCTTGATGAATTCTATCAATGTCAAGTTTCCATCATCTGCATGTGTATGCAAATAGATTGTCCTCATATACAAGTTGCTTATATAAAATGTTCTGCTTGCCAGGTAGACAAGATAAATGCTGATAATCTTCAATTTAGATTTATCTTCTATAGTTTGAACTTTAGGAATATCATACAGTGACTATTATATATATAGTGGTATACATATTAACACAGAGCTGTATGTGTCTCTGTGCCATTCCAAATATGATTAATGAAAGTTGTTTTTAAAATGATATGATAAAAAGAGTAATCTTGCTGCATTCATAGACACGTGATGTGATTGGATTGATAAGAGATTGATGACAAAAAAGTCAAAAATATATATCTAGTGCAATGATTATTTAACTTCCACAAAATGTTAAAAGTGAATAGAAATCAGTTGCTATCTTGCATGAGAGTGATATGGACAAAGTTATCAAATTGTCACCATGGGAAAAGAAGTTTATGGGTGTATTATTTCTAGTTTATCTTAAGTGCAAAAGTTATTTATAAATGCATGTATGAGGAAGGGGTAGTAAGGGTTTGGGCACTATTGTGTGTTATTTGGTAACAAATTTGAGTTGAGAGGTGAAAATTTGGAATATATGTGCATACAATAAATAAACCAGAAAGCAGAGCAGTGTAGGTTTTATTCTATTATTCTGCCATATCTATAACTTGAAGTAACTTAAATTTTGATGTTATACGAAGATTGTATTTAGGCAGTATTCTCAATACTAACCTGACTATTGTGCAATATTAGTCCATAATTGAGAAACCAATTACTTTAGCAAAAAAATAAGGTTAGAAAGAATTAATCATAAATATTATCATTAACCATTATTAATTAACTAGGTGAGAATACATGCTGTAACCAGATAGGAAAATACAGTGGAGAGATTTCACCTTTGAAATGAATTATTTAAAGTTGAAAGTTCGTATATGTGAGATACTTCTCATAAGTATCAAATAAACTTGAAATTAATGTTTTTTTGAGTATTTAAGCTTAAAACGTCATCAGTGAGTTGTCTCAATTAAATAGATTTGAAACTGACAAGTTTGTGAGTTGCTTGGCTATTTAAATTTAAATTTTTCTCGAGGTATAACTAATATATTTACACACACACTAAAAATTTGTAAATGTTTTGCATCTGAGATGAAATCTCATTTTAATATAAATTTATCCTGCAGATTCTAATTAGTCTACATATTTGTAGGTTTTCTTTCCTTTTTTTTTTCTATTTTGATTTGAGGCAAAATTTTAACAAAATACTATTATAAAAAAGCTAACTTACCTTTAGAGATTTGAAATGTAAAGATTCTATGAAATTTTAAATATTACATTTACATTTTAATCACATCTTTTATTACATGTTAAAAAGAACAGCTATTTTTGGTATATGGAATTTTATATTTTAAAAAATATAATTTTATCTTTTTAATTATGTATGTATTTAATCAAATTATGCATTTTCAAAATAATAATGCTAATAAATATAAAAAATAACATAATTTTTTCTTATAACTTAACTAAAAGTACATTAAATTACTTTTTTTAATTTTGGAAAATTATATTTTCAGATGTTATGATAAAATTACCATATATATGCAAATATGTTTTCACTTTGTACACACACGCGCATATATAAGCTTGTTAAATTAGGTCATGTGATATATGACTTGATTTCTTTGTAATACATATATATATATAGAGCTCGCAAATACAATACTTGTTAAATTAGTTCATGTGACATGTGACTTGATTTCTTTGTTAATATATCATCATCATCATCAACCATTATCAATCCACTGCAGGATGAAGGTCTCTCCAAGTTTAATCCATCTTCTCCGATCTTCAGCTTCTCTTCTCCACACCACCCCTGCACACTTTCTTATTTCATCCATCCACCTCACATGTGGTCTCTTTCTGGGTCTTTTACAATCTCTTGGAATCCAGTTTAAAATTTCAATTGTCCATCTATTATCATCTCTTCTAGCAATATGTCCAGCCCAACTCCACTTCAATCTTTTAATTTTTTCAACGAGGTCAGTAACACCCGTTTGTTCTCCTACCCTTACATTGCGTTTTCGATCTCTTCTTGTTACTCCCAACATACATCTCTCCATACTTCCCTGAGTGGTCTGAAGTGTCTGTATTGCTCTTCTATTAAGTGTCCAAGTCTCAGATCCATAAGTAAGAACTGGTAAAACACATTTGTTAAAAACCTTCCTTTTGAACCACATAGGCATATTTCCTTTTAGTATCAAGTTATTTCTACCAAAAGCACTCCAACCAAGTTTAATTCTGTGATTAATTTCTTCCATTATGTTTCCATCTGTATTAATAATCTGACCAAGGTATTTGTAACTGTTAACTTCTTCTAATTCATCATAATCAATCTTTATTTTCATATTTTGAGCAAATCGATTAAACATTACTTTAGTCTTTTTAACATTTATCTTTAGTCCTACTTTCCTACTTTCATCTGATAATTCCTGCAACATATCCTGCAGCTCTGAAGCATTATTTGCAAAAACAACTACATCATCTGTGAAATCTAAATGACTTAAATAATCTCCATTTACTTTCACTCCTTTAGTTTCCCATTTTAATCCACAAAATACTTCTTGCAGCACTGCTGTAAAAAGTTTTGGAGATATGGAGTCACCTTGTCTTACACCTTTCTCAATGTTGATTTTCCCAGTATCATTATGTAATCTAATTGTTGCTGTTGCATTTTTATAAATATTCTTCAAAATATGACAATATCCTGGATCTATACCTTGATGATCCAATGCTTTAATCACTGAAGAAATGTTTATAGAATCAAATGCCTTTTCATAATCTACAAATCCAAAACATAATGACAACTCATATTCATTTGTCCTTTCTATAACTTCTCTCAATACCTGGATATGATCTACTGTACTAAAACCACTTTTAAATCCAGCTTGTTCTCTTGGTTGGTGGAAATCCAATGTTCTCTGTAGACGGGTTGTAATTATCTTGGTAAAAATTTTATATAAAACTGATAAAAGGCTGATAGGTCTGTAATTTCTAATATATTCTTTATCACCTTTTTTAAATATTAATATTATTACTTCATTCTTCCAATCATCCGGTACATCTTTATCATTTAGACATTTGGTATATAACTTTGCTAAAAATTTTTCTATTTCTTCACCTGCTTCTTTTAATATATCAATTATAATTCCATCATTACCTGGAGCCTTTCCCTTCTTCATATATTTAATTGTGTGTCTCACTTCTTCATTTAAAATTCTGGGCAATTCGAAAGATGTAATAGATATAGGAGGTACTTGTTCTTTATTACTATATAATTCTTGATAAAAATCTTCTACCAATTTCATGATGTCATCTCTCCTTTTAGTAATAATTCCATCTTTTTTTCTTATTGCAGATATAAATTTCCTACCAATACCAAAATGTTGTTTTACATTCTTAAGACTTTTATTTTCTTCTACAGCTTACCTTGCTAGTTCACAATTATACTTTCTTATATCATTTTCAACTCTTTTCTGCACCATTTTACAAAATTCGAGATATTCAATTCTTTTTAATGCATCATTTTTGTATATCTTCATATTCCTTCTTTTCTTCATAAATTCTCTAGTCTCAGTAGAAATTTTATTGGTCAATTGCTGCTTTTTTCTACCAGCTAGTTAAAAAAAAAAAAAAAACATAATTTTTTTTAAATATAAAAAAATTAAAAAAAAAAATTTAAAAAAAAATAAATATTTAAAATAATAAAAAAAAAAAAACCATTTTTTTTTATTTTATTAAAAATAAAGGGAAAAAAAAAAAAAAAAAAAAAAAAAAAAAAAAGAAAAAAAAAAAAAAAAAAAAAAAAAAAAAAAAAAAAAAAAAAAAAAAAAAAAAAAAAAAAAAAAAAAAAAAAAAAAAAAAAAAAAAAAAAGGGGGAAAAAAAAAAAAAAAAAAAAAAAAAAAAAAAAAAAAAAAAAAAAAAAAAAAAAAAAAAAAAAAAAGGGGAAAAAAAAAAGAAAAAAAAAAAATATATATATATATATATATTACATAAATATGCAATCTATTAATATTATTTATTTATGCCTGCTATAGAAATTTGTGGTCTTATATGTAGTCACATTTGATGAAAATCAATTAACCTCTTAAGGGTACATATTTCTGTCAATCAAATCTGTCATCATCAGCTACTCAGGAGATCAGTTAAGATTACAAGAAATGTAGCAACTTAGTTTCCATTTAAGTATACTCACAATGCTCAGTTTGAAAATAAAATTTGAATGTAAATTTTACTGTTAATTTAATTAAAGTCTCCTTAATATTTGCTGTGTTTATGGCTGAGTTTTCACATTTTTTTATAAAGGGCTAAATAAATAGCATTAATAGATTATTTGTATATATGCTCCAAGTTCAAAAGTAAACAAGACTAGATAAAAAAGATAAACTCAACCAAATGTTTCCTTGCAAAGCAGACTAAGACATTGCATTGGAGAAGTCTCCATTAGCAGGGAAACTCTTGATTGGGTTTGTCTTGGTTAATTTTGAATTTGGGGTCTGTTTTTATCCCCCCTTTGCATTGGAAAAGTCAATCATGGCAGGAAAACTATTGGTTGTATTATAGAGTTTATTTTCTTTAGCTAGTTTTGTTTAATGTGGAATTTAGAATAATTTATATATATATATAAGAAATTATACAAACGGAAGTCAATCTCCGATAATGCGCTATTTCTTAAATACAAATTTCCATGCACTCACCCATGCTGAGAGTGTGGAAATTTATATTTAAGAAATAGCACATTATCAGAGATTGACTTCTGTTTGAATAATTTCAAAGTTTTCAGCACCTTATAATAATAGATTTACACATATAAATATAAGCAAATTAGTCAAACTATATATATTGAAACATTGAAGTAATCATTTACAAACTATATGCTACACTAATGACATCATCAGCCAATCTTTGCATGTGTTATGCATTCAATTATGCTTGTGCAGCTTATGAGAGAAAACCAATCCCATGTCAAACATATTTGTTGATGCCACTTCAAAGAATTGATATTAATTCAACATTACTTTTTATATTATTTATAATGCTATTGATTTGTTTATTTTACCTAGTTAGATAATGACTTGTTCATGCGATGAGTTTGGAGGGGAATGTTTATACAGCTCTGCCTTGTTTGTGTGTGAGTTTTGGTGAAATGAATTTGAAACCACTAAATTGAAGGGCCAAACATTGATATCAAATTGATCATATAATTGATGTTTAAACAGATTAAACTGCTATGTTGGTGTGAGTTTTAACTTCTGCCATAGTAATTGAATCAGGATAGTTGAGTCTGAAACAGGTTTGGTGGAGATTGATTTTTTTTAACATGTAACAATGGATATGTTATTATATAGTATATAGATGGCACTTTAAAAAAAAGATATTTTAATTTATTATATATAAAAATATCTAGAGCTCCAAAGGCTCACTATATTAATGCAAGTCCCATATTATCCTAGTAATCCATGTTACAGATAATTAATCCACTTTCATCTGCTGTAGATTAGACCATTATAATTATAAGAGTAAGCAGACTTCATGTTTTCAAATATAGATAGTGCTATTAAAGTTTATTAGCATTGGTTTGCATTTATTTAGTATATATATATATATATATTTTATTCAGTGACTTCAGAAAAAAATCTTTTTGTCTGAGAAGGATTTAGCCTTTGAATTTTTTTAATTTAATTTTTCCCTTTTTACGAAGAATCTGATTCATAATAATAATTTACTTTTCATGAATCGTTATGTCTAGTAAACTAGTGATCCATTTGACACACATTTAAAATTTTTCAATTTCCTTCATCTTCTTACTTTGTCCTCAATCCAAAAGGTTGTAGAAATATATATCCATTGTTTTTTAAACTGTCATTTCATTAGTATTTATCATTGACAGGAGATGGACTACCAAAACATCACATGATCATCATTTCCTATGATTACACAAACTGCTAATAACAGTAGCGAATTCATCATACCGTAATGCCACCCAGTGTAAGCCTTAATAATCATGCATCCATTGATTACTAAGGTTTTCACTAGGTGGCATTATTGTATGGAAAGTTGTGGGTGAGTTATTTTTTAATTCAATTGACATTTTTATTTTATAAAAAAAAAATTATATTAATAATAACTTTTTTTTTTCTATTTCAGTTTTTATGATTCAATGATATAGTAACTATTTCTTTTATTTTTAAAATTTCTGATTGATTTTTCATTCTGTCTGCATTCTAATATCTAGAATGAATTTGTCTTTCAATAAACATAGTGAAAAAATTTGCGCTACACATGAATAGGATATATCATCTTATAAATTATACATTTCTCTCTAAAATGGTATTTTTAACATAATGGTACACATGTTTTTGTAATGAATTTTTTTCTAAAATCTATTTTTTTAAAAAGACTTATATTTATCAAAACTTACCATGATAATTTCTGTCGTTTTCTCTGGTTTTACCCATTATTTCATTTTGTAGTATACAATGGACCAATATCTTCTCCAGACTTTTAATCCAATGTGCCCATAAGATAGTATAAGAATAAAATTAAGTTGGTTCATCAGTCCAAAAATTATCTTCACCGAGTCTACATATATGTATTAATACATATGTTTAAATATCTAATTGCTATCGCCGATCTTAACTCCTGCATGCAAAATTATCAAATGATGGATGGACAGTTATAACTAATTCTAATATCAAAATCGCACTCCTTTTCTTCAAATAAACTTTACATAAATTAGTTTAAAGTCAAGTACGATTGCTTAAATGACTATGACTCCCATATAAAACTTATAATATTTTGTCTTAGTGATATCACCAATATTAATTCTACCATCTAACTTCTAACCATGCTCTCCTCATCTAAACTGCATTTTATTTTTTACTTTACACATGTAACAGGCGATGAGACCAGATTGCTTCTATTTATTTCAGTATATATATATATTAATATAAATGACTGATTTGACTTCAATTTTTTTTAAATCTCAAATTTTATTATTTATACTTTCAAAATTTTCTATTGGAAATCTCGCAACGATTTGATAATTTTTAAAGTGGATAAATGTATTACATTTTTCTTTTACAGTTCAGTTATCTTTAGTAGATCAGCAAACGGCCTTGAATTAGTTTTTAAATTATTACCTTCAAGAATTTTAGATATCAAACTGAGGTTTTCACAAGTATGAAAGAAGGCTAGAATTACTTTTTACAGCATAGAATTGTTAGAGTTAGTAAATAAAAAGAGAACAATAAAAAGAAAGAGGAAAAGATTTTAAAAGTGATAATTAAACTAACAGTTGTATTTTAACCAGCAAGAATATGCTGCAAATATATACACATCCATATACATATATAAAAAAGAAATGTGCGGTTTAATTTCAAGTGATTTCTAGAGAAAAAAAATAGCACTAATGTTGCTAGGTAACTACCAATTCCTATTAAGTCTCCTTAAGCTAAACAAATTTGCTCTAGTATCCCATAATAGCATTTTTGTTTTTAGTTCACTTATAAATAAACAGGAGTTCTTTTTTATCTCTAATCCAAGATTTTAGATGGATTTAAATCCAGACAATTTGATAAACATGAAGATTAACACACACACACATATATATATATATAATATTAAACAAAATAAATATAATAATTAAAATATTCTAGAATAAATAGTAAAAAAATCCATATGCTTATATAAAATACAAATAAAATCTTTGCTATAACCAGCTTACGGCATTTTCCGCCATCTTGAGTTAATTACTACTCAAGATGGCAGAAAATGCTGTAAGCTGGCTATAACAAAGATTTTATTTGTTTTTTATATAGGTATATGGAATTTTTTAGTATTTATTCTATAATATTTTGATTAATATATATATATATTAAAAGTATTTTAATAAAAATATTTATTTAAAAAACGTTATTTAAAATAAATATATAGAAACTATTTAAAAAATAAATGTAAAATAAACACTTACTCTTCAAAATGTATAATTACTACAGCTTCATTATATGTTTTCATAATTTACTACTAAGAGTTCAACAAAAGAAATCAGCTTTCATGCAGTGATAATCAAGTTTACGTATTAATGTATGCTTATGGCATGAAAAATTGGAGTTCTTAAGAAATTTTAAACAAAATCATTTCAATTGGATTTGCTTTTCCTGAAGTCTCATCAATGCAGGAAAACTTATGGTTGTTGTGCTCATCTGGTTTATAAATGGAGTTTAAGAGCCACTAATTTACATAGGTGTAGACAGACACAAATCATGAGCCACATAGTTTACTGGATTGTTAAATCTATAACTGCAATGGTAGAATTAAAGAATTTAATAAAGGTACTAGTAAATGTATCTCCTAGATGGACTCTATAAATTTCTTATGATATTTTGTTAATAACTAAGCTGACTGCAAAAAACTTTACGTTAAATGTAATCAAATTACTAAAACTTAATCTTCCAGCATCAAATTTCTTTTACTCACTCATTTAATATAATCCTCTTAGATAAATATATTAGTGATTTTTATTCATATTTATTAGAATTAAGATTATTGCATGATTTTTAGCACAGATTATAAATTTCAAACTTATTAAATGTTTAATATATCTGTAAGTACTTATTCTTATTATATACAGAAACATGATATCATATATATATTGTTTATAATAACTTCTTTCATATACACTTTAATGCAAAATTTTTTTTAATAAAACTTCTTTATTTTCCTGACAGTTTCAACTGCCCAGAAGTCTTCATCAGAGCTTTTTCAAACTTCCTCTGCTTAAGGAAGTTTGAAAAAGCTCTGATGAAGAAGAAGTTTGAAAAAGCTCTGATGAAGACTGTTGGACAGTTGAAACAGAGGAAATTTGAAAAAGCTCAGATGAAGACTGCTGGACAGTAAAACTGTCAGGAAAATAAAGAAATTTTATTTAAAAAAATGCTTGCATTATAGTGTATATGAAAGAAGTTATTATAAGCAATATATATGAATATGTGAAGAAATGCAAAGAAAGTAAAGGAGAAGAATAAGAGTATATACTTCTAAACATGATATCATTAATTTTATTTTATTTCTTCTTTTTTCCATGTGTAATATCTTGAAATATCACATGATCACATTTCCTATACTAGCACATTAATTGTTGATAAACAGAGCAAAACTCTCCATACAGTATTGCCACCTGTGCTAAACAGAGTAATCAAAGGATGCCAGAAGGCTTGTGCATAAAATCCCTATCTAATGCCTACTCATCCAATATCCCCAGACTAGTTTCTGGCTTGTGGCCTTCATCAGTGAGGAGCTTTGGATCTGAGAGCACTGCATCTAGATCTTAGGATCTAATGCAACCCTCTAGCAACCACCTTTTATCTCTACTTAACTACAAAACTATGAGAATGAAATTGAAAACACAAAAAATATTTTCAATCTAAGCTCAATAGCTTATATAGTCATATGGGTCTGAACTCAGTTCAGCACCCATACATTTTGGTGTCTTTGGCTCTTTTACAACCATAGCCATTGAGCTTAGATTGAAAATATTTTTTGTGTTTCAATTTCATTCTCATAGTTTTGTAGTTAAGTAGAGATAAAAGGTGGTTGCTAGAGGGTTGCATTAGATCCTAAGATCTAGATGCAGTGCTCTCAGATCCAAAGCTCCTCACTGACGAAGGCCACAAGCCAGAAACTAGTCTGGGGATATTGGATGAGTAGCCATTAGATAGGGATTTTATGCACAAGCCTTCTGGCATCCATTGATTACTCTGTTTAGCACAGGTGGCAATACTGTATGGAGAGTTTTGCTCTGTTTATCTTGAAATATACCTAAAACCTCTATTTAACTGTTCGCTCTTCAAACAAATGGATAAAGGCTTCTGAAAGTGATAAATAATCCCCAAGATGCATTTTTGTCTTAATGAACATTCTTTAATTGGCTGAGGTCACAACATCTCTTGAGAAACCTGAGCCAACTGAAAAATGCTAGTTGAGGCAGAAATGCATTCTGGGAGTCATTTACTTTTTCAAATGTTTTATTCATGTGTTTGAAGTCTGTGTGGTGAAATAGAAATTTTATGTTTTTTAAAAGTTTACAATATTGCTTTATATTAATATTCCAAAATAATTTGTTATTAGAATATGATAAGCAAGTATCGCTGTTTGGTTACTAAGGTCTTACTATTCAATTTGTCTTTGAGAGAATATTTCTTTATCATATGTGCATTAACAAAGGCATTATATTCTTATATGGATTAGAAATTCCTCTTATCATTATTTTTGGACATATACACTTATATACTATAAATTTCAATTATTCTTTTCTCTATTCATTATATATTTTAATGGAATGGAAAAAATCGAAGAAATGAATAGAAGATGATCCCAAATACATGTAATAATTATAAATCATATGACTATAGCCAATGCCTAATCTGAGTGTTGTTGCCTTGACAACAAATTGCTGATATTCTATAGCTTTATTTAAACATTGGCAGTAATGATATGTGTTATATAGAATAATTAATTAGTTGTTGGTGCTTATGGTCTATTGATAGTATCTATATATTTGCCCACATGTTGGTGTGTTCTTTGTAACTGACTGGATGAGTCATTTGTAATCAGATTTAAAGATGTAATGCTAGAGAGAAGCACATAAATAAATGCTATATAACTAAGCATATAATATGCTAAATAAATTTGCCTTAAATGTAAGATCAATAAGTAGATTAGATATAAGAAGTGCAGAAACTTCAAAAGATAGTATATAATGAGTGTGCCAATAGCTCTTAAGAAGCTTTTCAGAATATCCCTATGCCCAGACTGGTTTCTCACTTTTGGCATTTATCAGTGAGGGATATTCTGAAAAGCTTGTTAAGAACTATTGGCACACTCATATAAGGATTTGTAATACAAGATTATTAAATTAAGTCACATGATATCTGACTTGATTTCATTACAACTGTAAAGGATCTTCAGCCAGGGGTTAACTTTTGAATTAAAAAAAATTATATTGAATATAAATTCACACATCAGATTTTCTTATTGAACAATGCTAGTTACTTACATTGTGAAAGACTAATGCACAACTGAATACCAAATTTCATTATTAAACAGTGCTAACTATTTATATAGCAAAGGATACAGAATATGTGTGTTCAAGAGTAAAGCAACAAATACCTAACCTAGTATTTAAAAAAATCATCTTTATTGTTTAACTCTTTGATCATACTCTTCATTTCTCAATGAACACTGCTTTAACTCGCTCAAAAACTGGCAGTTTTTATGTTATCATAGCGAATTTACACTCATTCTAAAACTTAAAGAGTACCATAAGATGCTGCCCTCTCTAGAATTATTTTATAAGTAAAAATAATATTTAAATTTGAAGCTACAGCAACAGGAGAAGGTAGACTTTCCTAGATGCTGATTGGTTGCTTCTGATTCGAACAAAAGGGACTGCCAACAATTTTCATGCTCCAACTTTTTTGTTTTGATTTTGAAAATGAAAATGAATATTTTAGAGTATTTTTTTCATATTTTTTTTACATATTATAAATTATTTTGATAAAATATGCTGAAAATAAAATTATTTTAGAAAAATAGTTAAGATTTTAGTAAAAATTATTTACTTTTACATGAACGTAAATTGAGGGAAAAAAACCAATGAATACATAACATTTTTTAATAAGTTACAAACATTCTTTTTAGATTATCCACTATAAAATATTTTTATAATTATAAACAGAAATTTATTTTTGAAAAAATTTTCATTCACTTTCATATTCTGACAAATTATTAATTTTCTTTTTGTGTACAAAACTAAAATGAATATAGTATTAAAAGATTAATATATTTTTACTGCTGATTCTGTAATTGACCGATCAAAAGTTTAGAGTTTTAACTTACTTGACTAAGCTGAATTTTTGACATCAAAAAGGTTAAAATAATGATTAAGTAATTTTATTAATTAACTCTTTTGACATGTTACATTAGCAGCTATTTAAATTAAATTTCCAACTTTTTTATTTAAAAAATAATAATCTTTTTATATATTTTTTCATAAACTTCAAATTTCTTTCTAGAAATATAAATTTAGAATGAAAATCATTTTTAAAAGTAATTTTTTAATTTTCAAAATGTAGAAAAAAGTAATAAACTGAAATATGTAATCACAATAATAGCTGCACAACTGCTTATGATTGCCAACAAAAATGTTCTAAGAATAAAATAAACTTGATTCTAATGTCATTTCTAAAATTCAAATAAGATATTGAAATTCTATTTTATAATTTAAAATTTTACAATAATTATTTTAAAAAATTACAAAAAAACATAAAAATTATAGAGGTTTTCCTTTTTCAACCAATCACAGTTAATTGATTTACATTCCTTTTGACTCATGTTTAATCCCACATAGTCTTGAAAAAAAAAATAATTATTTTGCAAAAATAATCTTAAATATGTAAACAAACTACAGGAAAGTTACACTTTCATTTCCAAATCTAATTTTAAAAACACTTGCAAATATGGACCCAAACAAATATATATATAAAGAAAAACACTACTTATACATTAGACCTGCTATGATGAAAGTCGACAGCATAAATAAATTTCTAAATAAAGACCAAATTAAACACATTTACAATCTTGTAAGAAAATAATAATTACTTTTTATGTGAAGATTAGATAATGTTCTAATTGGAGAGAGTTGTTACTCAAAATGTTGGTTTGCTGCTAACTTTATGTGTTAAAGAAGGGGGTACTTTTGTTTGCATTTTGCATGACATAGAAAACTTCAGTCCATGCTAGTGTTTGTAATACACATTTATTGTTTTTTATTGGAATAAATTAATATTGCTAAAGGTTTAGTTGTTATTTTCATTAAATAAAGTTATAGTTTATATTTTGTGCTAAAAAAATTGATCAATGAAATTTGTCAAAAGATTCCGTGGAGGCATTATTTTCAAGATCGCAAGGTTAAAAAGTTATCGTTGGACTAATACATATGTGATAGCTCACAGCAGGTTTAATGTGTAAGAACCAGAAAAACTTATAAAAAGTATATAAATAAATAAGATCTGTAATTCAAAATTTATATATAAATAATTATTGTAAAAATGTATATATTTTTGTTAATAAACATTTTACTTAAAATAATAATAGTGATATTAGCGATTAAGCCAATGCACATGTGCTTTAAAGATAAATTATAAATGAATACTCTCACTTTTTTTCAGACACAAGATATAGTATTTTAGAAAGAATGGAATGAATCACCCATTTTTTTGACCCAAACATTTATGTTTGGGCAAATCTTAAGTGTATGGAAATGAGAGCTGAAGGTGTCTTGCATCTGGGAAAAAATGAGAGTATTCTTTTATAATTTATCTTTAAAGTGCATGTGCATTGGCTTAATCGCTAATATCACTATTACAGTATTAAAACATAGCGCTATATAAAATAATATCTCATTAAAATAATAATGTATAATTCTAAGGCTGTGTATAATTTGCTTATACTAAATGTTTCTTATATATGTAAGTAGAGGGATTTGAACTCAGTATTTTTAAGTCAATTCATCCTTTATTCTATCTCAAGCACAAAATATGTGTATGCAAGATCATGTATCTTTTTTACATGAGTGTGGTCGTGGGTATCGGTTCCTTGAGATAGAGTGGAGGATAAATAGACTGAAAAATCCTGAGTTCAAATCCCTCTACTTACATAAATACGATATATATATATGCACACGTGCATTTTAAATTCAGTTAACATTGTAACAATATATATATATTACTTACATTGATAAAAAATCAAGTCAGATGACCTAATTTTAATAAAGCTCGTATTTACAAATGTTATACTGTATATAGAGTAAGTAAAAAACAAACTCTTAACAAGCTTCAAAAATACCCTCAACCTCAGACCGCGGTTTTATTCCCTAACCCTTCACTGATGACGCTAGATGCAGAAACCGCGGTCTGAGGTTGAGGGTATTTTTGAAGCTTGTTAAGAATTTGTTTTTTACTTACTCTATATATAATATATTACTTACATATAGAAAATACAACCGTATTGATTTATTTAAAAATTTGGATTTTTAATTATCATTAATATAAAAATGATCATAGACCGTAAAATGCATTTGAGCTATTACGTCTTTCCAAATCTGAATCTAATCAAGTCTTTTTATAATAAAAAATACGCGCTAAAAGTTTTAAATTCTTTATTAAGTGTTTAACGTGAAACCTTTTTCTCTTGGGAGTTAAATTTTTCATTTCTTTATTTTCTTCATTGAACTTAAAATTTTTTGAATCTGGTAACATTAGTATATCTTTTTTACATTGATAAGCTATTGAAAGTTATTTACCAGTCTATGTTTTTTTAAAAAGTGAAAGTATAAATAGTTCAGTTGGTTAGAGCGTTACCTTAAAATTCGATATTAGAGAATCCAAAGAAGTAAGTTTGACTGCTATGCTAAATTTTCACTGATTAGGCCAGCAACACCTGAAGAAGAGTGGAGAATAATACAGATCTACTCAAAACATTATATAATTATTATGCTTGTAATTATTAACCTGTGTTGTCTATTTGTGTGTTATTAGTAATAAGTTCTTTGTATTTCAAAAGTTTCAATGAAAGTTTAAAACTTTATTGATAGATGATGGAAATAGTTCAACATATTATTACATATAAATAAAACACTTTTTTAAATATATTTATAAAGATTTTCTTCTTCATTATCACTGAAATTAATATTTTAAATAATTAAATAATATGTATAGTACAAATGTATACTTTTGGCTTTTTTTGAGCAGTAAGTTTCTTGGTCCTGGTTTAGTTTGTGTTCAAAACCATTTTGAAATCTAAAAACCACCGCTGACACATTCAACTGATAAATGACATAAATATTGAATAAAAGTACTTTAAATTCATATTTTAGAAATTTATAAGCTAGTAAAAATAATATGCCTTATTTTATTAGGGTTTTTTTTTTTAATTTACCTTCATAAAATATTTGAAATATGCTGGAATTTGCAAGGAAGGGGAAGAATAGTTTGGTCAATACAATGTATCGACCAAAAGTTGCAGAAGTCTGATCAAATCAAGCTTACAATTTCCAAATGCTAAAAGATTGTAGTATATGCCCATATGAAATAAAGCATATTATTTTTGCTAGCTTATAATTTTTAAAATATGTATTTAAAGTACTTTTATGCAATATTTATGTCATTTATCAATTGGATGGGTCAGCGGTGGTCTTTAGATTTCAAAACGGCCATGAGGGGCAAACTAAATTGGCACCAGTATCTTTTTGGCTTTGCTTTTATACATATATGGATCAGCCTTATATATAGCTAGCTTTATAAACATTTGAGATAGATTAGCATCTCATATGGACTGCATTATAGAAATATTCTGTTTAGATCTGCTTCATTCTTAGATGGTATGTTTACCATGTTCTGGTTAATAGATTTGTCTTCTATACTAGTTGAATTTCATATATGGAAAGTAATAATTGCACATGGAAAGGGCTCCGAATAAATTCATAAATAGCATTTCTGGATACTACAAACACAATCAGTATGTAATAATTATATGTTGGACTAATCCTATCATCTAATATTAAGTGTTGATTGTTTTTAGAAAAATTCAAACTTCATTTAACTTTTCAAATATTCACCAGCTTGTAATGGCCCATAGGTTAGTATATCATCATCATCATCAACATCAACCATTATCAATCCACTGCAGGATGAAGGTCTCTCCAAGATCAATCCATCTTCTCCAATCTTTAGCCTCTCTTCTCCACATCACCCCTGCAACTTTCTTATTTCATCCCATCCATCTTACATGTGGTCTCTTTCTAGGTCTTTTACAATCTCTTGGAATCCAGTTTAAGATTTTAATTGTCCATCTATTATCATCTCTTCTAGCAATATGTCCAGCTCAACTCCACTTCAGTGTCTTAATTTTTTCAATGAGATCAGTAACACCTGTTTGTTCTCTTACCCATATATTGCATTTTTGATCTCTTCTTGTTAGACCCAACATGCATCTCTCTATACTTCTTTGAGTGGTCTGAAGTCTCTGTATTGCTCTTCTATTAAGTATCCAAGTCTCAGATCCATAAGTAAGAACTGGTAAAACATATTTATTAAAAAACTTTCCTTTTCAAACAGAGACATATTTCTTTTTAGTATCAAGTTATTTCTACCAAAAGCACTCCAACCAAGTTTAATTCTATGATTAATTTCATCCATTATTTTTCCATCTGTGTCTAAACTTTTAGATTTGTGAACATTGAATTTAACATGATTCTCTAACCCATTAAGTTATTCTTCCAAAGGCAACATATCATTTACTTATCTATGATGGTCCTCCTGATTTTTCAACTTTTTCTTAGAAGTAAGGTTACTTAGTAGTTTCTAGACATTATATATTTTCCTACTATGAAGACTTATAGGGTTATATGCCTTTGTCATGTGAGCAACTCTTTTTAATCTTCATTGTATTTTTTCTCTTGCTATTCAATATTTTTGTATTTCTCTATTTGAATGTATGTTCATTGCTATTTACATAATCTGCTATTTTAGATAGATTCTGCTTTTTTTAAGTTATTAATTAATGATCTCAATCATTTTTCAATAGAATTAGTGGTCTCATCAATATTTATATCCTTCCATATTCTTGTAGTATTTCATAGAATAGAATTTGTGTTTTTCTGCATTTCAACATTAAGTTTGGTAGATGTTGTGGTTCCTTGTAGTGTGATATGGTTTTGGAAATCTTTTCTGATGTTATATCGATTACACGTTTTTTTTTAGTTTGTCTGATATTCATTATATGTATGGCTACCATTAATTGCTCTTTTTAATGCTTCTTTAGGTTGTTTATTTAAGGTTTCTTAATGACAAATAATAACCATTCTTCATTATAATTTATTCAATGTAAATCCTGCCTTCTTTCTCTGTTCCATGTTGATAATATAATTCCATATATTGTACTCTTGCAAAGTATTTTTCTGTGGGGGGGGGGGGTTTGAAAACTGCAGCTTTGATTTTACTATGAGGGAATTTGGTCACAAGAATATCTAAGGATGTATATTTTTGTTTTGGTTTGATTTTATTGAAAGGGGATATGTTGTTGATATATGTCCAAACTGTTTGTGATACTTTAAGACAAACATCAATCAGTTTGATATTCTATTAGCTCTCTTTTTGATATGAATATTTTTTATCTAAAATCTGTCTCAGTATTTATAGAGCTACTAACGAATATACATACTGATAAGCAGAAAGATTCGAATTAAGTATTTTATCTTTTTAATTAATAAAAAATAGATTATAATTGTAATTAGTTATTATGTTTATTTAACTTACATTCATAAAATAATATAGTACAAGAATAATTTCTTAAGTAAAAACACATATAAAGTAATTTTGTTTGCTTAAAAATATTTTTTCCTTTAGCTATATTAAAAATTTAGAAATTTTATCAGAATCAGCAATAACTTAACTAATCTATATGTATCAGGGAAACATTTTTATTTAATTTTAAGTAATCTTTTTCAAAATATTGAAAATGCTATTATTCACTTAATATTTTTTCCAGATTTTATTTCAACATTTATATAAATAATTTTTGTACAGGTTCATTTTCTTTTCATTTATAAATTTTAAATATATATGTACACACATCAATGTTTTTCATCCATTATATGGTGACAATAAGATGGTCTGTTTTATTCTTGCTTTTAAGGGGAATAGAAAAAGAAATAGAACACACACCTGACAATTAATATTTTTTATTAATATACTTACATATAAGCCAATAAACATCACATGACCACCACCTCATGCTTGTGAGTAACTGTTGTTAAAACATGCAAAACTCACTATACGTATTGCCACACACAGGTGCAGTGATCTCAGATCCAAGGCCTCACTGATGAAGGCCACAAGCCAGAAACTAGTCTGGGAATATTGGATGAGTAGGCACTAGATGGGGATTTTATGCGCAAGCCTTCTGGCATCCATTGATTAATCTAGCTTGCTGTGTGTAGCAATATGTAAAGTGAGTTTTGCCTATTTTAATACTTACATATACATAAAATAAATTCAGCTATTAACCTCTTTTTCAGTCATCTGACATTTTAACAGTTAAATAGAATTAATAGCATTCTGCAATCCTAAAATATAGAAAACATCTATCTATCAGTCAATAAAGTAAATAATCAGGAGGATATCTCAGTTTAAACTGTAGGCTTTCTAAACCTTAAATATTAATAATTACTGCATTATGAACATTACCTGAAACTTTAATACTAATTATGTCATATCAAAGTGATAAATTAAAAAATATTGAGATATTTTCCAAGGAATTGCTTGAAGTTGGTTATAAGATGGAACAGATTAACAATACTTTGTCAATTTAAAAAGAGTTATAATGGTTTAAAGGAGTTGACGATTGATAATAAAAAATGGATATCTATTCCATATATTTTAAATACTCAAGTAAAATTTTTTAAGGATTTATATAAGGATGTGTTTAATGTTTCATTTTCTGTTACAAATAACATTATTAAGTTAGCAAATGATTCTAAAAGTGTTGTATCTGTCAAGCAAAAAAGTAATGTTGTGTATCAATTTTTTTGTAGATCTATGTTATCATATAAACGTGAATCGAGGTGCGGTATTGAGAAAAGATTGAAAGTGCATGAACTGTTAGACAAGCATGTAAAAAGTAAAAATAATAATGTTTTAATGACTGCTTCACTTTTCTTTGTTCGTGAAAGGACATGTAAATATAAATTTAAGTTTGATCTTGAAAGTGTTAAATTCTTCATGAAGAGGAAAACCATAATAAAAGAAAAATTAGGGGCAATTTTAATAAATAGAAATAAAATGAATATAATAAATAGACAAGTCGCTAATGTTAAATTCAGGATTCATGGGATTTGATTTGATGGCATTTGCTTACATTATATATTTTTTAATTTAATAGCAGTTGAGGAGAGTTAAGAAATTAACCAAAAGTACTTCTGCAGACTGAAGAACTATATATTATATTTTAATTATCATTATATTTATTATTTTTATTGTTTTATATATATATAAAATCTGGGATTCATTAAAAGTGACATCTATATTTTTGAGATTCAGACACTAATAAAATATTATGAATGTGTTGCTGCAGAATATGAGATGACAACACTCCCTGGTAACACACATCAACATTGCACCCTTATTTTATAGCACAATCTTATATCCATTACCATTAACTGTAATTTCAGCTAAACAGATTTCAACACCCTAAATCTCCACCCAATCTCCAAGAATATTGCTTCTTCTTTATCTCATCTCATATATGAACTCTCTCCATGTACACAACAATCAATCATCATTATTCTAGTGTCTACCAATCAATTGTCATATAATAACTAAATTAGTTCTATTTGACTTGTATGTTCCATAATTTTAAATGTTTCTAACCTCTGCTATCTTAGGTAATATATGAGGCTTTTCTCTTTTTAGGTATATATTTATATTTAAGCTCCAAGTCTGGATGCCATTTTAATTGCAAGGACTATATCCAAAATGCCAAATCATAAATGTGGATTATACTAAAGACATATGTGTTTGTCACATGTTAATGCATGATTTGGAACTGAAGTTTGTAACTTGATTTAAATGCATAATACTAGAGAGAAGTTGATAAATATCATAATAACTAGTTATATAATATGCAATATGAACATGCATTAAAAATTAGATTATTAAGATGATCAGCTCAAATAGTATTAAATGGCTTAGCCATAAATAAAATAATCATATAAAACGTGAACTTCAATGCTGATCTTTTAGGTCTTTAGTATCATCACAACTGGATTTACCCATTAAGCTAAATAAGCTAAACCCTGTGGCCTCTAAATTAAAAGAAATAAAATTATGCTACCCTGTTAAAACAGTGATTGAAATTCACCTCTGGCAATCAAAGATTACCAAGATGGCTGCCAGTTTTCATAGACTATTTCCAAAATGGCTGCAGGTTTTCATAGACTATTTCCAAAATAGCTGCAAGTTTTCATAGACTATTTGCCTTTTTAGTCGTTTGAAAGTGATAAGGAAATTATAATCACCTATTAATAATAGAATCTACAATTTTAATTACTAAAAAATATTAACTTAAAAATGAAGTTAATTACTATTGGATGATTATCTCAAGCAAATTAAAACTAATTTAAAATGAATATTGAACAATTTTGAGTCAAAAAAGATTCAATTTTTTTACAATCCTGTTCAGTGAAAATGATAAAATTCATAGTTTGTCCTTTGATAATACTATTTCTAATTTTATATCTGAGAAATTATTCATATGGTGTTTATAGATTTGCTTTATTTTTTAAAAAATACAATATTTATGTTAAACATATTTGTATGTTTTTATGTTATATTTTGTTTAATGTATAATGTATGCTTCTTAATGTTAAATAATTTAATAAAAACTTTGCTATGTATTAATAACCTATGTAAATAGACAGATGTGCTTTTTTTATATACAATTAAAAAAATTGGGAAATGGGTGTCAATTTTTTGTTAGCTTAGGGCCTAAAAAATATATATCTGGCCCTGAATGTCATCCATACAATTCTAAAAAAATAATTATCAATTTCATTATCAATTTTTTTAATATTCATTTTTGAGTTTTTCTCTGTGCCTTATTTACTTCAGAAATAGCATAGCAGATATGTGATTTTAGATCACTGTTTCACCATTACTGTAACTGATATAAATGTAGGGGGTTTTATAACACAGTTTTGGCCTGCTTTTATTAATTTGAAAGAAAATAAGAAGATATCTGTATGTTATGGACGGTTGTAAAGATGAAATGCCTTTATTATTAACTTCAGAAAGCCACTCTAACAAGACACCCATTTACTATAGTCTCATTTTTATGCAAAATTTCTGAAATTAAAAAAAATTTTTTTTTTGCTTGTTTATTAAATATTTCTTATTTTTACACACTAATTGGCTGATAATTATCTAATCAAAAATAATACATATATAAATTTTTATCTTATTCATTTATAGTTTATTTTTTAAATAGAAGTTAATTCACTTGACCATAGTAGATAAAGAAAATCATGGCAAAGTTTGTCCATAAATCATCATTTATCTATTAGAATTGTCAAGGTGTTAGACTCTTTTCAAATATTGTAGTAATTATAAAGCAAATATTAAATTTAAAGCAGAATTTGATATATTTATTATAAATACCCATTTCTTTGTATTTATAAAAAATGGAAAAAAATGTTTGTTTTCTCAAAGTTAGCACAGAGGCAAAACTAATTATACAAAAGCACCACTCAGTGCCTAAATTTCCAAATCTTGTACCTAATCACCCAATATTCCCAGACTATATTTTAGAAGCCTTGGATCTGAAAGCACTGCACCTAGATCATAGGATCAAATGCAACCCTCCAACAGCCATCTTTTACCTTTTTAGTTAATTATAAAGCTTTGAATCCAGAATAAAACATATTGTTTCAATTCAAGCCCAATTGCTTATATAGTCATATAGATCTGAACTCAGTTCAACATTAGTATATTTTGGTGTCTTTAGCATTTTAATAACCATAGTCACCATAAACATATTGGCAGGATTAGTATTAAACCACTAATTCACATTAACTCCATTCTTTATGCTTACACAAGCTGTTAACACAGAGGGAAAACTCTCCATACAGTAGCACCACTCAGTGCAAGTAGAGTAATCAATGGATGCAAAAAGGTTGTGGCTTTCATCAGTGAGCACTGCTACCCAAATCTTAAGATTTAATGCAACTTTCCAGCAGCCACCTTTTACCTTATTAGTTAACTATAAAACTTTGAGTCCTCTGTATTAATAGCTTGGGTAATCATAAAGAATGGTGATCATATAATGTTTAATGGATTAATATCTCCCAATAGGATTATGATGAGCATGATTATTAAATAACCAAAGACACCAAAACATGTAAATGCTGAACTTAGTTCAGATCTATATGACTATGCAAGCAAATGGGCTTAAATTGAAAACATTATTGGGTTGGCATTTTGAACTCAAAGCTTTATAGCTAACTAAAAAGATAAAAGGGGATTGCTGGAGGGTTGCATTAGATCTTAGTATCTAGGTGCAGGATTCTGAGACCCAAGGCCCCTCACTGATGAAAGCCACAAACTAGAAACTAGTTTGGGGAAATTGGAGGCATAGGCACTGGATAGAATTTTATACACAAGTCTACTTGCATCCACTAATTGCATTTTCTTGTACTGAGTGGCACTACTGTATGGAGAGTTTTGCTTCTGTCTTAACAGTTTGTGTAAGCATAAAGAATGGTAGTCTTGTGATTTTTTTTCTCAAAGTTGTTTTCTTTCTCATTGTAGTATAACATTTTACAAATAACTCATTTTTTAAATATCTGCAAAGTTCATATGTCATTTTTTAAGAATATATTTCATTTGTAAAATTAAATTAAAAAGAAATCAAATCATTTCAATTTGTTGAGGTTTTCATAAAGAGATGAAAGACAGAATTTTCAAAAACTTCTACGAGTTTAGCAATAAAAAAATGTCTTGATTTGAGATGATTAACCAGTGCTAGTTATTTGTGGTAAAAGATTGCTGAATATATGAGTGCTAAAATAAAGTTACAAATATTATAAATACCTAATCTAGTACTAAATAAATTCACCGTTATTAGTTAAAATAAGGATTAATATATTCGTTTTAAGCGAGCACGCAATTATCTGGAACAATAAGATTGTTGGACTCCAGGTTATATCAGATGGGCCCTCAGGTCAGGAAAAAAAAATCACACACCCTCCTCTTTGTGCCTTGATGGTATTACTTACTCTGGCATCAGTATGCTTAACAAAATTAGGGATTATTATTCCACCAAACTGCAGCCCATTGGAACTGTTGCCAGATGACACAAATTTGTGAAAGACTCAAATAACTCTCACAGCATTACTGAAGCTGATATCATCTCCAAAATTAAAAGCCTGCCTGAACACACTCATCCCGGCATGCATGGAATTCCTAGATTTCTTCTGTTACACTTGGAAAAATTTACCATACATGTTACAAGGGGAATCATTGATCTCTTAGCCACTGATAGCCTACATCTTCCAGGGGTATATCCTATATCAGTGGTCCCTTTCATAAAAAAGAAAGATTTACCTGTGGACTTAAATAACATTAGGCCAATATCCATGGTTCCTCTCCTAATCAAAATTATCGAAAGCATTATAAAAGATAAAATTCAAGAGAAAATCATATCAAAACTTTCCAGGCATCAATATGCTAAGAGGGGTTCATCGACTGGCGATGCTGTAAGCCGATTTCGACCCCTCGTTGATCATATCCTTAGAACAAAACAATCCCGGCCAGTCGCAGTCCAACTAGACTTTGCCGGGGCTTTTGACTCTGTCCGAATAGATGTACTACTTGGTGAACTAGAGGCTCTTCATGTTCCTTTGGCATACATTCAGATCATAGAGAATCTCCTAGCAAATCGAGAGATTTTTTTTTCTCTAAATGGGAGAATTGCCCCTGGGTTCAAATCCTGCATCTCCATTCCCCAGGGCTCCCCATTAAGTGCTCTCCTCTTCATGATCTATATAAATCCCTTGCTTTTGAGCATTGAGGATGCACTGCCTGGGATCTCCATCCCTCTTCTTAATGAAAACATCTCCCACATCTCCTACATGGATGATGTGGTGGTGTTTCTTAAATCACATGAAGAAATAAACATTCTTGAAAGCCTATTACAGCACTATGCTCAGACGCATGGGCTTACCGTTAACAGGAACAAATCAGCAATTTGGAATATCAAAACAGCTAACAGGATAACAGGTTCATTACAAGCTATGCCTCAGCCTTTCTTGGGATTCAATATGTCACTATCCCCTACAGCAATGAGGATGGAAACACAACGAAGACTACTAAACAAAATAGACATCATCATAACATGCCTCTCAAGAATATATATATCTACATTTGGAAAGGTTTCACTCTTAAACTCCCTCATACTCCCCAAGATTATATATTATCTTGCGGGTTTTAAACCAACAGAAGCTTTCATTAAAAAAGTAGAATCCCATTGTCTGCGACTCTGTAGAGGTGGGTGCAAATCATTTATCAGTCTGCGCACCCTTCAAAAGCCAAGAGACATGAATGGACTGGGACTGCATTCAATAAAGGTATTCGCAATACAGAGAACTTACAATATGATCCATAAACTTTATTCTGATTGCAGGACCTTCCAATGTCCGCTTCCCAAAGAGCAAGTGCTTCCCACTGATAGACCGCCCCCTCAGAGGTTCACTCCCATCTGGCTACAAATGCAGATATCATACATTTTTACGCACATAGTACCTTCCGCGACCATGTTCAATTCAAAAATAACCTATTGGGAAGCCTTCAACCTATCCAACTCAAATACCCAGAAGGCACACACTTACCTCCCCATCAACATAAACAAACTGCGCAAACTAGCCCATAGATTGAAACTAGCACCTAAACACACAGACTTTCTTCTCAAAATTAACCTTGGTAGCCTCTCCACTGCTATATTTCTTAATAGAAGAGGCTTCCGCATAGATCCCATATGTTGTCTCTGTCTTTCCAGCCCAGAAGATATGGACCATATCCTTCGCCTTTGTCCGGTCTGGCAGGGACTAAGACAAAACTTCCAGAAACACATTGATAATAATGGTCCAGATCTAACATCTCTTGAAGGGGTTTTAAATAGAGGCATTTTCGCTGAAATCAGTCTTGCCACCTACATAAACTTTGCCATCTGGTTGACCAGATGCAAGGTGATTTTTCAAAAATTACCGCTTAACGAAACCAATAACTGCTTTCTCAGCATAATTAAAAATATCCAAGAAACAGACAAGAGAGAGGCCGATCCATACCTGGCCATATTAACATGGGAATTCACAACTGGTCTAAACAGCACCTCTCCAACCAACCCCTAAATAATTTATATGAAAATATTTATTATGACTTAATATCTTATTATGATTTAATAAAACCCTCCAACCATAACTTGCCAAAACAGGGTTTACTAACAAAGGTATTTCGTTATAGACTAGATGATTAATATTCACCTTGCATCCACAGGTTATATTCTTCTGACTTTTGAATCATTTCTTCTTTGTATATACCACCCTGTAATCTCGACTAGATATTTCTTGTTATTTTTTTATTTATTTTTTTTTTTTTTGTAATCACTTATAGGTCAAATAAAATTATCTTGAAAGAGAATAATTTTATTACTTAATTAACAATAATAATAACAACAACACCAATAATAATAATAATGATGATGATGATGATGATGATGAAATGTCTACCATAAATATTTTCTAATAATAAATAGATTATTATATCTGATTCTGAATTATTTACAAATATCTCATAGATATCATGTCAATAGAACAAAATAAGAAATATAGCAATATTGTTTAAACTGTAGTTTATAGTCATGTGATCATAAATAGAACACACCTATAGGCATTTAATAATAATAAAACATTTCATTTCTTAATAATTAATTGGTTTTAAAAGTATAAAAAGCTACACTCTCCTTTTATATATAAATAACGCATGAACATATATGCACTCACATGTACATTTTATAAAAATAAAATCAATTATTAATTTTAATCTGTCCTAAATTTGTATGATTAAATTATTTTAATAATACAATTCTATGTTTGCTTACAGAAAATACAAATATTATATATTTTTATTTATCATTAAGGAGTAAGCCAATAAGCTAATGCACATGCGCTTTATAGATGTAACTATATAAATGAATACTCCTACTTTTAAAAACATAAGATAAAGTCTTTGGGAAAAGATAGAATGAATCCATCTAACTTTTCAACCCAAATGTTTATATATGGGCAAATCTTAAGTGTTTGGAAATGAGAGCATGAAGATATTAATTGATCACTTTATCTTGTGTTTTAAAAAGTGGGAGTATTCATTTATATAGTTACATCTATAAAGCGCATGCGCATTAGCTTATTGGCTTATTAATATTACAGTTATTAAACATCGCGCTATAATAAATAATGTCTCATTAAGGAGAAAGAAAAATCTTTAAACCCTTTTATTATATTTTTTCAACTCTAATCTAATACAAACTTTTTTGAGAATTTGCCCAATAAAATGTCAAATTTTTTTGTCAGGGTATTTAAATTACAATTTTTTTTTCTCTTAGGATTTTAAATTGCGCATTTTTTTGTTGTTGTTGAAGTTGGAATTTCTGAAACTTACCATTGTTTATGCATTGGTTAGCTATTCAAATTTATTTATCAGTCTTTTTTTAAGAGATGTGTGTAAATATAAGTGAAATACATTCTAGTGTTTATTAAATTCGTATCTTAGAAAAGTTTAAGATTTAATTTAAAAACTAAAATGTTTTTAGATAAATATAAAACTTTTATTTCAGCACACATTTTTGAAATATATGAATAAAGGATACTGTGGTATTAGAGCTGCGACATGAAGAATTATAATCGTTTAATCATTGAATTAATTAGGTTATTAAATCGAAAACATATTTTAAAATCTACATTTAAAAAAAAAACAATTTAACAAAAAAAATGTGAAGAATAGTTAAAATGCGTGTTTAAATCAAGTTGAGTGTGTGTTTGCACGTGCATATTCTGCATAATCTATTTTAATACATTGTACAGCCTTACACCTGCACTTATATATGTAATAAATGCGGAATTCGAACTCAGACTTTCACACGACCTACAACTCTCAGTGCCATCTTATATTGATGACTCACCTGATCACACACATGTTGAAAAGATAAATAATCACTAATATACGTATTTCGCGCTAAACCAGCACTCACCAGTTGGTTCAGATTGCCATTTCCACACATATATACAATTAGTACTCAGCTTTATGTTAAGATAACCAATCTTCATACTTTAATGAGTGCTGGTTTAGCATGAAATACTTATATTGGTGATTATTTATCTTTTCAACATGTGTGTGATCAGGTGAGTCAACAATATAAGATGACACAGAGTTGTAGGTCATGTGAAAGTCTGAGTTCGAATTCCGCATATATTACATATATAAATGCAGGTGTAAGCCTGTACAATGTATTAAAATAGATTATGCAGAATATGCACATGCAAACCCACACTCAATTTGATTTAAACACGCATTTTAACTATTCTTCACATTAATGCTTTTCGTATTTTTTTTTGTTGTTAAATTGTTGTTTTTTTTTAATGTAGATTTTAAAATATGTTTTTGATTTAATAACCTAATTAATTTAATGATTAAACGATTATAATTCTTCATGTCGCAGCTCTAATACCACAGTACCGAATAAAGGTATCTGGAAAATGCAAATGATTTCCAAGATGTATTTCATACAATCTAGCACTTATCAGTTAGTCCAAGTCATAATCTCTTACACATAACGTCATTATTTGTTTACTATTTAGGTATATCAAATTATTACAATTTGATTTATCAGTGTCAAACTTTCTGCTCTCACATCTTTGACATCATCTAATTCTGAAACTTATGTTGATGATTATTACCAATCATTTCATTGGCTGGAAATTATCATGTCATTCCTAGGCATTCTGGGAATAATATAATTTCTAATTTAATAATATCAAAGTTGTGAGTGCAGAAATATTTATAAATCGAGCTGTAATAAAAGACAATGTGTAAGTGCAGGAAATTTGGCATGTAGGCACTAAAATATTATGCCCAAGCAACAATGCTTGATCATCATCAATTTATATTTGTGTATATATTTTCAAGCATATACAAAACAGGTAGATGCATAATGACTATATTTGTATAATTATTATTACCTGGTAAAATGTTGCCATTATTAAATTGCTATCCTTTGTATAAGAAATTGCTACATTATTTTAAAAATTAATTTCTACATTTACAAAACTGTATTATAAAATGTGAATAGAATCATATAATGAAACAATATTTAATTAAATGTTTTATTTCTTTCTCTTTATTTTTTATTAAAAAATGGATGAAAGTGAGAAATAATTTACATTTTAATTTTTTCTGAAATGATTTTATTTTAAAAAAAAAAATTTTTTTTTTTAAAAAAAAAAAATGCTGTTTTAAATAAAATTATCGTTTTAATTATAAGCTTATATAACTTCACGGTTATCATTTAATTTTAACTATCATTTAACATAATTTTGAGGATTTGAATGATATATGTCAGGAATCAGCAAACTATGGCTCATCACCAAATGTGACTCTTTAATCCCAATCTCCTAGCTCTTTTTATCATGATAAACATAAACCCATTTTTTATTTCTTTTTATAATTTGCAAATAAATATTTTGATGACTCTAGGAGAGGAGAATTTTGCATTACAATATTGTTTCTCGAATTCAGCCTTATTATATTTGATGAATATTTAAATATTAGAAATCTGTGAATGAATCAAACTGTCAAAATAATTTTTTGTTTTTATTTATTTATTTTTAAGAGAATTTTTATTTTAGTTAGGATGTATAGGATTCTATTATGTTCTATTACTAAAATTGAAGTTCAAATATATCCACAACCAATCAAGAATTCATATTTTTCATGAATATAATTTTCATCTTTTTCTTTTGAGCCTCTTTAATGGGTGGGAAAGGGAAAGAGGATACCTCTTTTCTTATGGCTCTTTATTGAGGAACGGGATTGAGATATGTAAACAAAATGACTCTGCATATTAAAAAGATTGCTGATTTCTAATCTATATAAATATACTTTTATTGTTGAGTTTATTGTTGGGTAATTTATCATCATCATCATCATCATCATTATTATCATTAAGAATGAATTTGGAGTTCATAAACAGTTTGTGCATCAGCAATGGCAGAAGTAGAATTGCAATTCATGAATCTTAAGCTCCCCCCTACCATAACCCCCAAAACATGCAAAGCTTTAATATTTATTATTATCATCATCATCATTAATATTATTTTTACTACTACTACTACTGCTACTGCTGCCGCTATTACTACCACTGCTATCACCCTGCCATTGCCACTACCACTGCTCCTGCTATTGGCACTACCTATATAAACACCACTACCACTACTACCACTGCCATCGCCACCACCACCAGCACCCATTTTAATAATTAACCCTTAGAATTACACAATAATAAAATATTATTTCACATACTATTTTAATAATGCCCACAATATGCACATTGTTTAATATTAATGTACAGATAAATAGCAAATATTATAAGCACATATTAGCACATGTATACATACACAAACTTAATGCATGCATATTTGTTAGTGTTATGAGTTATTTGGTTTTCAAACATTTTTTTTATTAATGCCCTGTACTTTTTATATCCTCCAATCTCCATTTGCTATGAAATAATGAGTGACTATAATCTTATGAAATGATAACGTTTTAATATAGATACCTTTCTTAACGATTGGATGTTTATTTACACATATTATAAATACTAATGACTAATTTTACTACCTTTGGGCTTCTCTTCCTATCATTTCCTATGCTTATAACTTAGGATAAATATATATACTGGAATCATTTTGTAATCAGGCCTATCATATAGATTGCTTATATGGAATGATGTGGTTAATTGATGGATAAAGTAATGTAATGCTAGAATTTTTAAAGTCAATCTCTGCTTCTATAATTTCCAAATGTTAGATACAACACTCAGTATTTCCAACACATATAATGGTTTATGGAATATAATAATGATGTCATGCAAAAACTTTTGGTGACACTCACATTCAACCAATGTTAATAATGAGCTTAACTGTACTTTTCTTGTTTTATCTTTCAGTTAAACTTAAATAAAACTTGCAATGGCTACAAACTGCTTTTATTGCCCTCCCACTACAATTAATATCACACACCCCTCCTAAGGTATAAATTTGTTACATTGGTACCCATTAAAATATATATTATATGTGAAATGAATTACTATTGTTATTATTATCATTATATTTTAAAACTTGTATATATATATATATAGTGGAAGTTGGGACAAGTTTGATATTGTTTTCATTCAGCCTGCAGAACCATGTCTGATTGGTTGTTGCACATCAATATACCTTGGCTGTGGATTTAATTTCATATATATAATGGTGATCTCATTAACTAATTTAATTTACATCTGTATTAACCATTAAAACTATTAAATATATATATACCCTAATGCATATCACTAGCTAAAAATTGAAATACAAAATGTTCAAATCACCTCCCAGATTGCACCACTTGTGTTTAAAAGAAACGTGTAGAATAAAATTTTCTAACATAATACTATTGAGAGCAATTATAAATAATTGCTAACTCTTAGTTGATTTATTGGTATTTTTTCTCCCAATGATCAAAACATGATTAAATAAAAATTTCACAAATAGACTTTTATATGAATATGTCTTAAATGATTAAAAAGAGAAAAAATATGTTTGTTATGCGTGGTTTTCTAAAGCAATTTTTTACAATCGTTAAGGTTTTCTAAAGCAATTATTATTACTATTATTAATTTTTAAAAAAAGAACAAAGTCTTTGTGAACACCCATTGTGTATTAATTCTATTTTATAGTTAAATTTTTGTTGTTAAAGAACAGAAAAATTGTAATAATTTATTTTGGAAAAAGAGGACAATGTGGAAGGTTTAGTACAGAATTCTTATTTATACTTTTAAGAGAATGATTTTACTTGATAAAGTAAGATGTAGAGTTGGAATTATTAATCAAGAAGAAAATAATTTCCAAGCAAGAAAGTAAAAGTTCTAATTATGATATGGCTTTATCAACATGTGTGAATTTTTAATTGACTAACTTTCTTTGTGTTTTTATTTTATACTTTTAAAAATTTGATCTTAGTTTCTAATAAAGGCAAACTGTGCTATGTATATAGCAATAAATCTTATATACTATTTTTAATTTTGTATTATATTTTTATGTTTCAATAATTGTTTTGGATGATAATTTTACTTTAGATTGTAAATCTGGAACACATTACCTCTAAATACATGTATTTTAATATAAGCCACAATGAATAGATATAATTAATCATCTGGAACAAATTACATTTATTATAGTTGTCCCTATAGTATTTACTAGGTTTGTGACTAGATAAATATTATTATTGCTAAAAAAAGTAAACAAATAACTTTATTGTCCAGTAGTTTATAAGAAATTAAGTGAAGATCTATAATTTAAAATTTAAATGTAATTATTATAAAAATGTACATAATTACTGTTTGTTTTTTTGTTTTTTTATAATTTCAAAAACTTCGATAAACCTTTTCTCGGAAAATGTAATTCAAAAATAAATATATACAAAGTATCTAGAGAAAAGCTTTATTTAATCATAATAGCATGCTATATCATGCTTTTTGTTACTGAATAGCAGGACTTGTGATGTTTATAAGAGATTTTTTTGAATGACTGTTTTTTGTTAATCAAGATTTTACTTAAAATAAAAAGCCTGTATTGGAAGTACTAGTACTGGAATCAATCTGAATAGCTTAGATTTCAAAATCTGATAATCTATCACTCATTGAACTACACAGGGAATCCTTATTTGTTATTTTGAAAGCATCTTTAGATTTTTTTTATTATTGTGTCTATTTCACTTTGTATTTTTCTATTTTGCATTAAAATTGTTATTTAATATATATTTAATTCACACGACAACAGAAAAATTTTCATAAACCTCGAACCTACAATCTATAGTCAAATCACTTTTTATATGTAAAAGGTGGATTCCACCTTATACATAAAGAAGGCTGACACAGAACCATAATAACAAGTTGAGATTTTAATCTCCCTAAAAGTTTAATAAATCTATTAATCAGAAAAATATAACCATGTAATCGTTTATTTAAAGATCTAAGAAGAAAAAAAATGTCAATCTGTTAAGAGGTTTTGCCTTGATAACAGAACAGATCGTAAATTCTATGGTTTTTAAAGCTTTAGTGCTTAACTGTAATTTACATTTATATACCATGTAGCTTTGTGTAGTTTTAAGATTTATTATCTAAATGAATATATATAAATATGTCAATGTGATCAACACAAGTTTTTTAAATAGTAATATATTTATATGTTGCAGTATCTTAAAAATTTGATGATAAGTATAATATATATAAACAATCATTTAATTATAAGTAAAATATTTTCCCCTCTATTAATCAATATTCTTAAACATGTAACAGACATTCTAAAAAGCTTTCTTTTTTAAAAAATAAATACAATTATTTTGAAAGGTTGTACTTTTTAAGTAGTCGTGGATTCTGATCTCAAGGGAAAATAAATTCAGTTTTTCAAAATTTACTTAAAATTTGTATTGAAATCTTTTTCTGAATAAAATATATGGTTTTTTTTTTTTTTTTGTAATCCATGACAAAATAAATTGGTATAACTTATTTAATGATTTGCTAGTTAAGTTCTTTTGCGGAAGACCAATATATGTGTATAGGCGCTACCATTGATATTTGACCCCTAGTGGCATTAGTTTACACTGCATAAAACTTTTCTTAATACAACATAACAAAAATTAATATTTTTGAATTCATTAGAAAGGGAAGAAAATTAGCACTTCTATTCACTAATCAGAAAACTTTTAATTAAATGATTTTAAACATGCTATTTTTTTTTAAAGATAAAAAGTGAATAATTGAATAGTTTGAGCATGGACCAGCCAGACTACTGTAATTCTCTCGAACCTACCCTACTATCACAGCACTGTAGGGCGTATGGAAAAACTTAAAAGTAATATCGCATTACATTGTTTTCAGTTTAATATAACTTCTAAAAATATGTTTAAAGGAAATAAGGATTTTTTAATTTTTTTTCACGTATATAATTATAAAGAGCGTTTGAATAACCAACCGCAGGACAAACGTTTCTTTCACTACCTCCGCACAAGAAAATGGTGAAAAGGAAGCCATTACTCATTAAATTTGCCAAATGCTGGATAGTGATGGATATATGAATTATCATTTTGTTTTACTCGTTGCTGGTTAATGCTCATTTAGGGCTCGGTGCTGCAAATCGATTGCACTGACCATAAGTCAACTACTTGTAAGCAAAATCCTAGACTTCATTGTAAATTGGGCTAATTTTGAATTAAGATTTATAAATTTGATAAATAAACATGTTACGATTGAATCATAAAAGCCTATATTTATGCATATATCAAATAATTAATTATTAATAATTAATTATTCATCCAAACTAAGTAGCACAGAAGTCACGTGACTTTTTATGGCTCATTTAATTTAAGATTATATATTTCCCAGAAGGCATAGGAGAATGATTTCATATATGTATAATAACATGAAATAAAATAAAAAATCTTCAAGAACATTAAGAGGATTAAAAAATGACAGCATTTCTTAAGATATTAGAGCTCTGTCTTAGGAAAAAATAAATGGTTGTAACTTTTTTATAAAATGAAATATATAGAAGTTTTTATCTATACCTGACATCGATATATGCTAACAAGATTAATTCATTACTGAACATTCATAAAGATTTAGATGTATATTATGATTCTCAATAAAGTAAAAGTAGCATGAATTAATGACCATATGAGATTGCAGCTTGATGTTAACTGAAAGGATACCCTTTAATTTCTTTTGGAGGCCTTATGGGAACTGAGCAGGGCAAATTCCCAGTCCATATGTTCTTGTCATTGTAGCTGTTATTACTATGTAATTATTCATATAGTAAATGAACATGAATGGGCTTTCCACCAAAACACATCGACCATTGTGGCTTTTTATTTCTGAGATTACCACCAAGAAGTATTGGGCGATATTGTTGCTTGATAGTTCTTAACTGAAATATCAGTTAACTTTCTTGAAGGCAGAATGAATGGTTGTGTGAATGAACTTTTGCAAATAGTATTTACAATCGTGACAAACAAAACTAAATTATGGCTCTTATTTCCAGGAGATTATAAAGTCAATAGCTAAAGCAGTGATTGGTGGCTAAAGTGAAGAGGCCTAAGAATCTGCTGATTTCAAATTCAGCTGCTATTTGAAGACAAACTTTTAATTGGGTTAACTATAACTGAAAATCACTTTAAAGTGAAAGAAGATTGCATGAACTGAAAAAAGAACTGTCTAATATTAAATAGGGACATTGTTGAACTTTGTAAAGTTAGAAGAAATGATAAAAAAAAACAATTGATTTTAGAAAATGTATATATACAAATACAAATATCGTAAGTACAAATAAAGTGGGTTTCATTATAACTAACAAGTAAAATAACAACATTGTGGAGATTAACAATATTTCAGACACAGTGACAAGATTAGATACTCAAACAGAAGGAAAATTCTAAATGCAAATAATTCAAGTTTATACTTCAACAAATTCTGTTTGTCATGAAGTAGAGGATTTTTGTCTGGAAGTACAAATGTTTTTATCAGACCAAATGACATTTTAAAATTATTATTGGAGACTATTTCTAGAATTGATAAATGACTAAAACAAAATAGTATTGTGGGTAAATTTGGTTACATTGATAAAAATAAGAGAGATCACAGATTTGTGGAGTTTACAGAAAAAGAAAAAATGTATATTATAAATTCTCTTTTTTTGGGGGGACTATTATAAATGTTCAAAGTGCATATAATAAATGTTAAAGACTTTCTCTAAAAGTATTTACATATTTCTTATGTACTTAATAAATAATCACAACTTAATATAGAATATCGTTTTATTTAAATATCAAGTGCAGTAATATGATTTAATGAAATGTTGATAGATTGGCATACTCTGGAAACATGGTCCATGGATCACAACACTACTTTAATCACTTCTCGTGCACAGAGTTCTTATGAACTTCTAGACAATAAGACATTTGTGTATTTTGATATAAAGATGCACTGGAATAACTGCTGAGAAAATGAAATACAAACGGTTTGAAAGATATAGAATCTTGTAATTATAGCACTCACAAGTTTAATTTTAACTATGAGATAAAGAAATATTTTAATAATTTAATACGTATTTGATTATTATTGTAGCAAATGATTCAAATCATATTTGCATTTAATCAGATTAGCAAATCTCTCCTTTTTTAAAAAAATTTTCAAGGGAGAGTTGTTGTTAATTACCTGATAGGCATTGACAATCCAGTTTTTCATAATGAATAAATATTCATGCTAGAAGAAGCAGTCTATTTAATTATGCAAAAATTTTGAAAACTGTTAAGAACTGTTGCAGAATTTTTATTATTAAGTTGAATATTAAAATCAATATCTCGATGATTTTAAGAAAATCAACTTATTTTATTTACTCATTTATATTTTGCTTTCTGCTCATTAAACTTTATTAAATCAAACGAGTCATTATGATTTTATAATTACCACTTAATGTAATTAATTTTTTCGTCAAAAAAATATATAAAATTATATATGTATCATAGTTAAGAATATTATTTTATTATGGTTTAATCTCCATGTGTACAACTCTTGTAAAACATAATAATAATTTATCACCTTTTTGGATAAATATATCGATATTATTAATTAACAACTATTTTATTAGGTTAGAGATTAATATTAACTCTGATATAGATTTTAAACTCACTTAACGATAAACATATCTATTGATATAAACTTTTATCGCGCATGACACACTTTAACTATCTTCATTTTTTATGCATGCGCTTTATTGAATTTATATAATTGCTAACTTACTGCTCCACATTATTTACTTCAAATAAATGAATAAAATTGTCAGAAAAATAAGATTAATAGTGAACAGTAAATTTGAAAATATATATTTAAAATTATTGTTGTAAATAAAATAAAATATCTGTTATGATTGAAGTTGGTTATAATGTTAAACAAATTTATTGCACTTTATGTCAATTTAAAAGGAAATATACTACTTTAAAGGAGCTTAAAGTTAATGATAAAAAATGAATTTCTGTTTCATATATATCAAATGCTCAAGCTAGTTTTATTTAAATATATATAAACATTTATTTACTGTTTCATTTTGTGTTCCACATAATATTAACAGACTGGTAAATAATTCGAAAAATATTAGACTTTTCAAACACAAAAATAATATCAAATTTTATGTAAGTGAATGACTTCGTACGTAGGATTAAGGTGTAGTCTTGAGAAAAGTTTAAAAGAGCATCAATAAATAGTCAAGCATTGGTGGCCAAGTGGTTAGCACAGCTGCCTTACAAGCAGTTGTCCCAGGGTTCGCTTCCCGCTAACGCTTTGACACATTAAAAAAAAAATATGAGTAATAATGATTAACTATTTCTTTGATCATTAAAAAATGTGAATTTATCTTCAATTTTGATCTTGAAGATGCTAAGATTCCTCATGAGGAGAGAAACCATAATAAAAGAAAAATTTAAAAGGCAATTGTAAATAAAATAGAATATTAATAATCAATTGACAACTTCCTAATACTAAAATTTGGGAGTCTTAAGATGTGACTTTATGTCATTTACTTCCATTATATTTTAATTTAAGTGAGTTTCACTTGAAGAAAATTAAGAAATTAACTGAAAGTATGTGATTTGTTATAGATTTTATAAATATATTATCACCATAATAATAAATAATCAAATGATTATTATTCAAAAGTTCATAAAAAGTTTCAATATTGGAAATAACAGAGTTGGGTCATCAACCCTGGACTTTGAATCCAAAGTCCACAATTCTAGTACTGCTTTAAACAACAGAAACATCATCATCATCATTATTATTATTACTGTTATTATTATTATTATTATTATCATCATCATCATTATTATTATTATAAGAAGAAGAAAAAGAAGTAGTAGTAATAGTAATAGCAGTATTTCACTATAAACTCATCAACACTCCTTTAACACTTTAAGTCTGATTTGGGTAAGAAAAGGCTTCAAGCTATTCATGTTTTCACTTTAAGTGCAAATGACTTTTCCAAGCATTTTGCTGATGTATATTCATCGCATGATACAATATCTTCAAAAATCATATTATTTTCCAATTTTCCTACTAATCACTGGATGATTGATCATATTTCTAAGGATGGTTGTTATAGTTATTAAGTGACTTAAAATTCATTCTAGTTTAGGAAATGATATTCCGTCATTTATTTATAAAGATCTAGCTGAATTTATTGCAGTACCTTTTGCATTTATTTTTAATTTATCACTTAATTATTGTTTTTCCTAAAGTTCTTAAATGTTCCAAAATGGTTCAAATTTTTAGAATGGCTATAGACCTATATCTGTTTTACATATTATTGCTAGAATTTTTGAGAGGTGTGTTTACAATAAATCTATTTTAGATGTTCGTAAACTCATTTCTTTTTCACAGCATCGTTTTATTCCTAATAGATCTGTAGAAATTAATTTGCTAACAATTTATAATCATATAGCACATGCAATTGAGGACCAGCAGAGGCTTGATGTTATTTATTTTGATTTCTCCAACGCTTTTGATAAAGTAGACCACAGCATTCCTTTCTTCATGGTCATACAGCATATATCAAATTTAATAATAATATTTCATCTAATTTTGAATGTAATTTGGGAGTTCCTCAGGTAGTATTTTAGCACCCATGCTCTTTAACATTTATATGAATGACCTTAAGGATTGTTTAAAATCTTCTTATCTTTTGTGCTATGCTGATGACTGTAAAATCTTTAAAAGAATCACATAAGTGATTGGTTGCACTATTCTTCCAAAGGATATAGATAATTTTAGTGCTTGGTATGATCTAAATAATATGACTGTTAATTTCAGTAAATGTTCCTTAGTCTCATACTCTAGAAAATCTGAAGTTTTAAAATTTTTTTATTTTATTAACTTTCATAAATTCTGTTGAATCCCAACAAGATTTGGGAGTTATGTTTTCTAGCAATGAATCCTCTCTTCCTCATTTGGAAATGATTATTGGTGAGACTTTAAAAATTATAGGTGCCATTCTAAGATAGGGTTATCATTTCAGTAATGATGCAAAATTCAAATTATTTTTGTCATTGGTTCTTCCCATCATTGAATATTGTTCAATCATTTGGAATCCTAGCTCTAAGCAAGAATGTAATTTATTACAATCAGAGTCTAATAATTTTTCCAAATATGTTTCTCATCTTTCTTCTAGAGAAAAATATAGAGACCTTAAATATCTTTATAAAATTGTTAATAAAATAGTTATTCTATCTGACACAATTTCTACTATTATAATTAGATCTCATGTGCATGATACTCAGTCGGCTTCTGTTTGTTATATTAAAGCTTGTCATTCCAGTGTCCTTAAATTTTCTGATTTATTTAGGCTATAATCTTTATACAATCAGATTTGTAATAATATGAATCACTTCAATTTAGATTATAAACAATTTTGTAATATTATTAAATTTAAATGCCATTGGATTGTTACTTTTTGTTATTATGTTATGTACATTATGTTTATCCCTTTTATTTATTTTTTTGTTTTTAATGTGTTAACTGTAATTGGCTATATGCTTTTGTTTGGCACTTAAATAAATGAATTGAACTATTATTATTCTTATTATTATCATCATCATATAGGTAAAATATTATTAAACCAAAATCCCTAGTTCCGGGTCTTTTAAGATTTATAAATATTTCAGATTTCAAGAATAGAACTTTTATCTTTTTAATGTAAATCCAAACTCTGCTAACATTTAAAAAAAAGAAAAACCCTTGCAATTAGTCATTAATTTAAAAGTATTTACTAAATTTTTAAAAAAAATTATGATACGCGTGTGTAAAATAATATTCTTATTATAAAAATCAAATATAACCTTCAAAATTTTGTTTGTATGTAAGAAGTTTTTGCATAATAGATGTTTGGATTAACAGAATCTCACTAATCCAATATTTGAATTGACAGTTATCTCAATAATATTTAACTGTGATATATGTATATCAGGATTGTTATTATATATATATAATAACAATCCTGATATTTGAAAATAAAAGAGGGATACCAAAGTTAAGCACAAATCATAATAATCCTATGGATATGAAAACTTAATGCCTAATAATAAAAGATGAGATTTCACATCTAAATCCAAATAACAGAGTTAAAACGAGTTAGGAGAAAAAATATAATTTAATTTAATCATATTAATTGGTCAGACTACAGTCACCTTTCACAGAGGCAAAACTCTTTATACAGTAGCGCCACTCAATGCAAGCCAGAGTAATCAATGGATGCCAGAATGATTGTACATAAAATCCCTACCTAGGGTCTACTCATCCAGTATCTCCAGATTAGTTCCTAGCTTGTGGCTTCATCAGTGAGATGAGTTGGATCTGAAAGCTAATGCAAGTCTCTATTAGCCATCTTTTACTTTTTTAGCTAATTATAAAGCTTTGAATCTAAAATACAAAAACACAATAATGTTTTCACATTAAGCTCATTAACTTGTGTAATCTATAGATCTGAACTCAGTTTAGCATTCATACTATTTGATGTCTTTGGTTATTTAATAACCACAGTCTCCATAATCATATTGAGCAAGATTGGCATTAAACCATCAAACATCACACGATTACCATTTTTTTAAACTTACACAATCTGTTTTTACAGAGGTAAAACTCTACATGATTATACAAGCTAATGAACTTAGCTTGAAAACATAATGTTTTCATTTTGGACTCAAAGCTTTATAGTTAGCTAAAAAACTAAAAGGCAGCTGCTGGAAAATTGCATTAGATCCTAAGATCTAGATGCATTGCTCTCAGATCCAAGGCTTCTCACTGATAAAAGCCACAAACTAGAAACTAGTCTGGGAATATTGTAAGAATAGGCACTAGATAGGGATTTTATGCACAAACATTCTGCATCCATTGATCATTCTGTCTTGCACTGAATGGTGCTACAGTATGGAAAGTTTTGCCCTGTGAAAACAGCTAGTGTAAGTATAAAGAATGGTGATCATGTGATGTTTGATGGTTTAATACAGTCATATTTTCAGACCAGTAAATCACTCCTAATTAACTTAAGGGAAATTAGATCCTCTGTAGATTAAGAATTTATATTAGATTTAAACCAGAGTGCCACTCAATACTGGGAAACCTATAGGAGAATATTTTACACCATCAGCATTATTAAAGCATACCATGACTAATTTGGTAGATTTATGAACTCTTATCTCACAAGCCATTACATAATTTAATTTATTATTTATGTAGTAAGAATTTATGAGAAGAGAGACAGAAGGTTAGATTAATAAATAACAAAAAATGTTTACTATGTAATAATATTCATTGATTAAACTAGCCTATTGTATTTTAGTAAACATGATGCTATACATTAAGACATATATAAAATATTAAGACACTATTACATTAATTTAGAAAATGTAAATAAATAATAAATACATAAATAAAATTGTTATAAATATTACCATCCTTCAGGTGGTCACATTTTTAATATTAAAAGTTTTATCAGTTTCAAGTTAAAAATCCCATTTTTATTAAGGTTAACATTTGTGAATTCCTATTCATTTTCCTTCATTTATTTGCTTTTATATAATGAAGTCTATTCCAGAATTTTAGACACTATAGAATCCATTCTTGAAAATTTAAAAAGATTAAGTTTTTCAATTTCTTTAGCTGCATTATATTTTAAATTATTTCGGTCATATTTCTTCACCTCTCTAAAAATACAAATATTTCATGAGAGATAACTTTCATTTAACATTATCTGTATGCATAATTTTTAATATAGGTTAAACACAATTCAGAAATAACAGTTCAAATTTGATCCCATATCAGGTTTTGAATGGATAATTAATCCAGACTATATTCTATCCAGGATAAATGGTACATATATAGTGGATTTAGCCACCATGCATATTCATAACTTGGCTGCTAAATAAAAAATTAAACTTGAAGTTTTTGCACACAGATGATTGTTACACAAAGAAAAGAAAGAAAATTCAGGAACGAGTGTAAGATTTTAATAAAAATTTTAATATATGATTTTTTCTACAATACAGGCTTTTTCACACCTGCACTCCAATATGTAATATATAGGGGGGGTTGAACTGACTTTTACATGACCCTCAACTATCCATACTATCTCACACTGCTGATACACATGTTGAAATGATAAACAATCATCAATATGCATATTTCATTCTAAACCAGCACTCATCAGTTGGTCCAGATTATCATCTCCACACACATATACAATCAATGCTCAGCTTAAATTAAGGTAGCCAATCTTCATATTTTAATGGACAGGCAGAATGGTTGAAGAGTTGTGGGGTGGAGTGGACTAAAGCCTGTCCATTAAAGTATGAAGATTGCCTATCTTAATATAAGCTGAGCATTGATTGTATATGTGTGTGGAGATGATAATCTAGACCAACTGACAAGTTCTGGTTTAGCACAAAATATGTATTTTGGTGACTGTTTATCTTTTTGACATGTGTATGATCAAGTGTATCAGCAGTATGAGATAGTGTGAATAGTTGATGGTCATGTGAAAGTCTGAATTCAAACCCCCAAACTGTCCATTGTTTTAAAAAATAATTGTATTTATTATCTTTGTAATCATTTTTTAAAATTAGTTTTATTACTTAAAATAACAAAAAAATATTTGCTACAATACAAAAATGTTTTAAAAATAAAATAGAAATTCATGTAACATTACAATACGAGCCAAAACAAAATTTTACTAAAATTCTTACATAACCATAGTTTCATCTATTAACGAATAGACCTATCTTGTATTTTTTAGTTGGATTTCACTTGAGATGGTTTATTTGTTAATAGATAAAACTACATCTAAGTATTTTAGTAAAATTTTGTTTGGGTTAGTAATGTAGTGTTATATGAATTTCTATTTTATTTTTAATTGCTAGTATAGCATTAGGCAGTATTTAATTTAAAAAATTTTTTTTATATAATCTTGACATTTTTAACAAAATAAAATTTGAATTTTTTTAAACATATTTTAATTTCAAACTTTGAATAATTGAATTTTAAACTTTGAACTCTGAATGTTAAATTTAGAAACAATACAAGTAAATTTTAAATCAATGAAATGAAATCTTTTTCTTTTTTTTTAACTGACTTATCTATCACTTTTTTATTATTTTTATTAAAACTGTTACCCCAAAAGCAACCAGCATTTAACCACTCTTGTGGCCAAACTTTGCAACTGATACAATATATTGAACCATTGTTCCCCGTTGTATATCAGGTTTCCTAATTGGGGTTATTTAACATTCTCTTATATATTTTTTAAATATTAATTTATTTAACGCATGGTCAGCACATAAGTACATATACATTTAAGGCTATAACCTTAATACTATGCACCTTGAGTGTCCAATTTGCCACTAGAGGGACATCTGAAAATCTTCACACAAGATTATGACTTTATAAAGATAATAGCGACCACTCTTCAACCTTTCTAATTATATAGGCGAATCTAAAGCATTTTTATTTGAGAGTGTGAAACTGTTAAACTCTTCACTAATACTAACATTCATGAAATCTTCTAAATACAAGATCTCAACACTAACTCATTGTCTTTCGGAAGATTTTGCGAATGTTAGTGTTTAATAGAAATTGTGGACTTAATTAGTGAAGAGTTTAACAGCTTCACACTCTCAAATCAAAATGCTTTAGATTCACCTATATAATTAGAAAGTAGGCTGAAGATCAGAGTGGCTGCTGTTATCTTTATAAAGTTGTAATCTTAAAGAGTTGCATCGGCCCTTCTAGTGTGAAATTGAGCATTCAATGCACATAGTATTAAGGTTATAGTCTTAAATATATATGCACTTATATATTTTTTGTAAACTGGTCAAATTATGGCCTCTAATAATCAATAAATATATATATATAGAAGCCACAACTACATCCTCTGATTATCTTTAAAATCCTTATTTTGGTTAAAATTTTTTAAACTATGTTTGAATAGCAATTACTCCTATCTAAAACATCTTATATTATGGATGCCAGTATCAACATAAGATTTATTAACATGAAGCTCTAGTAAAAGGGAGAAATGATTTAATATTTATAAATAATATGTTCATTTGACAATTCAACACTTATTTAAAAGCATTTATACAATTATTTATTAATATAGAGTTATGGAAAGAAACTACTGAGATTTTTTCTTTCTTTTAAAAAAATAGATTTAATAATGGAGATGCACATTATTAACTTTGTTCACCCCCTCCCCACATGCATGAATAAAATGTAAACTAACAACAACAAAAAATATTTCCTTCTTAAAGATAAATAAAGGAACTGTTATATATTACTAACTACTATTGTCTTTTATAAATTATGTTTGATATGTCAGAAAAATATGTTTAGACATTTTAGTGAAATTTTCAAGATTAAGTCCTTACTAAAAGAATTTTAATTCAGAAATATTATAAAAGTCTTTTTTTAAAAAAAAAAGTAATTACTTATTAGAGAAAAATATAAATGTAAATGTCTTACTGGTCGGATTTAAGTTACAGGTACCTTTTTTGAGTCTATTTTCTTCTGACAATGGCTAGATACTTTTGATGGTGATGCCTTTGTTTCCATTTCCTTTTCATTTACTACAGTTGTTTTGACTGGAGATTGTTTTGTAAATAAATCTTCAGTCTGTGGGTTAACAATAACAGCAAAGTAAGAGTAGGCACATCAGAGCTATTTTTGATAGCAGCGAATAAATATTTTTAATGATGACAGATATATTACACCTTTAACCCACCATTATAATAGCAGTGTAGTCATATTGGAATAAATAATTTTAAAAATTTTCTATAAAAATTTATATTAACTCAATGCAACCATGGTAATCCCTTTCCCTTCCCCAGCAGAACATTTGTGAACTTTTGGGGATTGTAGTTCATGGGTTGGGAAATGGAACGTCTAAGCACAAAACGTATATGTGTAAATACAGATTTTCAATTTTGTAAATACATACAGCTTATTTCACTTATAAAATATATCCCTTGAAAATTACTCTAAAAAATCTGCAAAGAGTACACCACAATAGCAAATTGAATTGAATAAAATTTGTATGCAAATAAAAGCATTTGCATACAAATTAGCATAGTAGGAAATAAACTCCCATGCAGTCAAAGTGGTGTGATAGGAAAAAGAAGCATTTGTTGTCAGTTAAAATTGGTCACCAAAGAAAGGTAATTAACTGAAATTAACCAAACCCCAAGTGAGAAGTAATAACAGAATTATGGTTAAGTAAAAGTTTAAATTGTGTATGTCAATAAGGCACTCAATTGCAACTTTAAAAAGTTATTTGCATATGGAAATAGTATTTTGTCCATTAAAGACACTTAAATTGCTGAACAATAGTTATTTTTAAAAGGACTATATGCATTTTCTAATATATATGTGTGTATGTGCAAGAGACTTTTAAATTGAGACACATATACATAAAATTGGTTGATTCTTTGTATGAATAATATATATTTTCATTCAAGGATAGATTATAGCTTATTTGAATTCATGTATGATATACAGTTTTAATGCTTTTTACATCATTATTATTTTTGAATAAATATTGTTATATACTGTTAAGTATGTAGCTATATATATATATAAAAGAAATATTTGTGAAAACATATAATAATATGTAAAAGTAAATGTATGTGCGTGTATGCTGAGAACATACATTAAAAATAAGTATTATAGGTTAATTAAATAGATAAATTAAAAGATAGTAAATTCGAGAATGAAGATTAGTTATACTCATAAGTAATCAGTAGCAAAGATAAAAATCTAAGTTAAAGTAAAGAAAGCCACTGCAACTATGGAATGTAGTTCCTGATCAAAATGATGATAATGAGAACAGATACAGAAAATATGCACTGGAATGTGAACTCGACATGGACAACCATAGCAGTGGATAGCCTACCAGAAGAGATTATACGACACTGAGGAGTGCATGTAGAAGAAAAAGAGTTGAACAATTGCGAGGTGAAGCTCCAGAAATGCAGACATGTCATCCAATGGGTGCTCTAATCACTTCTCCTTCACCTTCAGCCTTGCGAAGAAGTTTACCACCAAACATATCAAAGTAAACTTAGGATTCACAAACAGGTTGTATTGATTATAATATTATTTTGTAAGCATTTAGGCCCATAATGTTATGTCAATAGAGTATGTATATAACGTGTATAATATATATCATATAACATTGATAATAGTTAATTATCTTCAAGTATAACCCTCTGTAAATAAAACTATGTTACTTTTAATTTCTTGCCATATTTTTTCCATAATATTCTAAGTCTTTCTTTTTATTAATTGTTTTATGCAATCCAGAGGGCAATAGAGTGCCAGTGGACATAGCAATTGGTGCAGTTACAGTCATACATGAACCCTGCATGTAAGTTGACAGTAATTGGTGCAGTCACTGTTTATAAGTCACAGTTTCTAAGACAAACCCATAGAAAATTGTGTAATTGGCAGTCAATAACAATAGCACATTGTCAGCTGAATAGGTCAGAGTAAACTAGTCAAATTTTTGGAGTGAATAGCTTAGGGAAATTTTTTTTTTTGCTAATTGTCTAATTCACTGAAGTGCAACCAGCATTAGCAGAATTTGACATCAGATAGGCTAGTGAGTAGCCCCTGTATGTCCAGCAGATAGAAAAATTCCTAATTATAATCAGAGTGTTTGAAGATACATGTAAAATAGTGACTTTGTGACTGGAAAAGGGATCATTCAAATAGAAAACAGGCTCTGTGAACCCCAAACTCCTGAGGAGTTAACATTCAATCAGGTCAATGATCATTTGTCTGATTACTTTAACCCTTGCCAGTCTAGGCACATCGCCAGATTCCATTTTAGAACTTTCTGACAAGACATTAATGAGAAAATCCAAGATTGACTCAGCCCTGCGTGACCTCACAAAAAACTGCATTTATGACTCTTTTCTGGAGGAAGCACTCCTTGAACAATTATTATGTGGAATGAGTAGTAACAGTCTTAGACAGAAATTATTGGCCAATAAAGATATTGGTTATAATGAAGCTATCAAAGGTGGTATAGCTCATGAACTGGTCTTAGAGCAAGAAAAAGAATTTGTAGATAATAAAGTAGGAGACAGTGATCAAATGGAAATTCATAAAGTTGACAAACCCAAGAGAAGGGTAGTCAAACAAAGATGAACTAGTGATAGAAATAAAAATCAAATAAAGTGTTTTTATTGTGGCAAACTGATCACATTGCTAGAAAGTGCTTATACAAAGATGATCAATGTAAACACTGCAATAAAGTGGTACACTTGGAGAAAATATCAAAAACAAGAGATTTGACTATGGTAACAGAAATAATAGCCACAGAAGTATTAACACAAATTTTAAGCAAGAGAAATTTGCTGTAATTAATAATATGGCAACTGACCAATCACAGAAATTTGAAATTACTGTAAAAATTTATGGAAAAACCTCTAGTGATGGAAATTGACAGCAGTAGCAGGGTATCATTAATTTCCATGAGTGATTGGAAAACCATCATGGCTTTTATAAGACAGTCACCAAAGTTGATGCATACTAATCTCAAAACTCGGGATATCAATGGAAGTGTTATAAAAATCAAAGGTGTAATTCACACTCCAATTTCTACCAACAATGGTAAAATAGTAAAACTGCTATTGTTTATAGTGCTATGCCCCTACAAACCCCCTTACCAGCCATGATTGGTTCAGTCAACTTGAGATAAAAATGTCTATGGTCAAAAAAAATTGACATCAAAATGTATATTAAAAAATGTACAAGCTGTCAGTCATGTGCAAGGGTGCTTCCAGCCAAATTTGGGTCCTGGAAAGAAGTCAAGATATCACTTGCAGAGAAATATCAAGGTTGTAGATTGCAGACCAAGCTTGATAAAAATTTACCATCTGAAGATTATGAAGCACTTAAACGTGCAAACTACAAATTTGCCCTACAAGAGCGTGTGTGGGTCAAAAATAATTTCAATAAATTTTGGGCAAAGGCAGAAACAGTACACTATTCTAAATATATAATTTTTCTTAATATTTCCTTCTCCTCATCATACATCATCTTGTTTTCATAGAATATTTATTGATAATTTGTTGCTTTTTTTGTACCAGCTATCTTTCTAGCTGTTCTTAATAGAAAATCACTTATCACTTTATTAATTTCAGTTAAATCTGAAACATCTTCAAGGTCTGTTAATACTTTTAAATGATTTTCAAATTCTAATTTAAATTCATTGGAGTAGACATATTAACTGTTAATGTTTCTTTCTTAATAGTTTTCATCTCTTTTCTTATGCATTAACATGCATTTCACATCTCACTAATCAATAATTATTTCCCATGATAAATCTCTTAAGAACATTACAATCTTGAAATATACTTTTTCTATTTATCAAAATATAATCTAATTCATTGTATCTTCATTTGGATGCTCACATGTCCATTTTGGTCTAGCATTTTTCTCAAAGGAAGCATTAATAATATAGTTTTTTCTATTAAATCAACAAATCTGTGTTCTCTATCATTTCTTTCATCTAAATCAAATTTACTTAAAGCACTTTTATCTTCCAATCATTTACCAATTCTAGCATTAATATCTCCTATGACAATTTTGAAATGTTGTTGATCTTTGTATGTTCTTAGGAAAATCTTTTACTTTTACATGAGAATTTGTCATAAACCAATATTAATTGCATTTGGTATCCTCTATCACTTACAGTAACTAATCTTGTCAATAGTCTGGTATATCATCAATCTCCCTATGTTGTTTTTTAAATATTTATTTATAATCCATTCCACTCCAATTGTACTTCCATATTTGTTTGTGTCTAATATTGTACAATGTTCATTTTTAATGTTAACCATCTTTTCACTTTATTATTTAAAAATATTCAACTATGTCTAATTTAATATTAGACAGTTTTTCCCATGTGTTATGTGATGTGATGCACTGTGACTTCTCCTTATATGGAGTCAGGAATCTCTCAGCAACTATACCCAGAGAAATTTGTTAGCCACTTTACTTTCCCTTTCCATTCCCCACCCTAAGTTTTCCCATAATCTGCTCCATCCCATTTCCACAACATAATCTTTGTCAATTCCATGGCCTTTATATCTAAAACCCCCTTATCTTTTCCCAAACCCAGTATAAAAACCAATAAGCCACTTTCTGTATAGTCATTTTGTTCATATTTATTCTTCGACAACTTCATTATTTGTACTCTTTCTGCTTTCAGACATTTACATCAATTAACAGATGCCTAATATTTTCTGTCTTCCTTACGCAACTTGCAGACTAAATCGCCCATATTTTTCCATTTATGTGTATATTCCCTTGTTGCTAAAGATTTTGTTTGAGCCTTAAACAGTAAACTACTTTTCTTGCTATTATCGTAAATTAACTCACACCCAATATTCTGTTTAGTTCTTCTAATGTGATGTGATGTGATGTATTTTGGCTTCTCCTTAAGTGAAGTCAAGAATATCTCTGCAATTATGCCCAGATAACCCTGTTAGCGACTTTATTTTCCATTTCCCACTCTAAGTCTTTCCATATTCTACCCCACCCCATTTCCACAACATAATCTTTGTCAACTCTATGGCCTTTATATCTAAATCCCCCTTATCTTTTCACAAACCCAGAATAAAAACCAATAACTCACTTTCTGTATAGCCACTTTGTTCATACCTATTCTCCCATAACTTCATTATCTGTACCCTTTCTGCTTTCAAGCATTTACATTCAATCAACAGATGCCTAATATTTTCTATACCTTCCTTACACAATTTTCACACTAAATCACCCATAGTTTTCCATTTACATGTATATTCTCTTGTTGCTAAAGATCCCGTTCGAGCCTTAAACAATAAACTACTTTCCTTACTATTATCATAAATTAACTTGCATCCAATATTCTGTTTCCTTCTATATATATATTTAAACTCTTCTTACCTAAATAACAGTTCTCCATTTCTCCAACTTTCTATTTTTTTATTAATGCTTCTATCCTTTTATCCCATTCCTTACCACTATAACACTCAACAATCCTCTTAACACAATCATCCCACCTTTTATACAAGTATATTGATATAAATTCTTTATCCAAATCTTTTGCATACCACATTACCTTTCTCACCCATCTTGTTACCTGCCCTTTACTCATAACCCAATTAAACACTATTTGTTTAATATTTTACTATCCATAAACTGCAACCTACCAAAATTTTTCACTTTACTTTTTGCATCTCTCATATAAAAACTTGACCATCCCATTTCTCCTTGAATTGCCTCCTTTGCTGTCCACATCACTGCATCTAATACATGTCTTCCTACTTCCCTTTGCACTTTCTCTAAATAATCTAAAACTCTTTTACTAACACACAATGCATCATTACCATATGTTAACCCTGCTACTGCAACTCCCTTTCCATACAATTCTAGCTACATCATATTTATTATATGAAAATACTGTTAGTTTCTTTACCAAAGCCTTTCTTTTCTTTGCTTCATTTACCAATTTTTTCTCCCATTCATCCAAGCAATTTTCCTGATTACATAAGATGATTCCCAAATACCTATATCTATCCACCACACTTGACTTTATATCCCCCAATAAAAAGTATACATCTTCTCTTTTCCCAGTATTTACCATCATTATATTTGATTTTTCTTCACTAAATTTAATCCCTATCTCTTTAACCACCCTTGCACATGTCCTCAACATAATTTCCATATCTTCTCTTCTTTCTGCACACAAAAAGATATCATCCGCCAAAAAAAGACCCGACAAAGTATATACTCCCTTGCCACCTATTAACGGCATCTGTACCCCTCTTCCTAGTCTTTCTATTGCTATCTCCATTTCACTCAAAAACAACAAAAACAAAATAGGTGACATAGGGCATTCTTGCCTTAATCCCACCCTGTTTTTAACTTTAACTGATTCTATATCCCCTAATTGGTAAGTATAATAATTATTTTCATATAATTTCTTAATAATATTTACTAAAGCTTCATCCATTTTCAAATTTCTAACCTTACCCATAATCTATTTCTATTTACTCTATCATATGCTTTCTCTATATCTATAAAACTCTTATATAATGATCTACCTGAATTCCTACTCATCTCGATAAGTTGTGTAACTACAAACAAACTATCTCTTTTATGCCTATCTGACCTAAAACATCCTTGCATTTCCCCCACTACATTATTCTCTTCCATCCATTTTACAACTCTTCCAGCTACCATATATAAAAAACTTTATATAAAACTGATGTTACTGCTATAGGTCTATAATTATTTAACTTTCTATGATCCTTACCCTTTCCTTTAAATAATAATCTTATTCTTGTATTACTCCAACTAACTGGAAAAACTCTCTTCTGTGCCATCTTATTAAAACATGATAATAACTTTGCTTTTTGCTCTATGCCCTAAATTCATTACCATCTCTGCTGCCCATCCATCTAAACCTCTCACCCTTCCACTTTTCAATCTCTTCCCTGCTTCATTCAGTTCATTTTTTGTGAACCTAATATTCCCATTACTAACTGCTTTCATGTTTTCTATCACTAAGTCTTTCACATCTAACATCTTTTCTATATCCATTACATATCATATCTATTTAAGATTCTCTATACCTCTTTTCTAGAGCTACACTTCTTCTTTTAATGTAATTCCAAAATTTTTTACTCCCATCTCTTCCACTTTTATTAATGTCCTCCAGTAAATTCAATTTACTATTGAACTTCATCCTCTCTCTATAATTATCCATTTCAGCCAACTTCTTCTTTTCTAAGTACTTTCCCCATTTAGCATTAATATCGTTTTCACTTTCTTTGTTTTTAATAGCACACTTATATTCTCTGCATGCTTCTTTCCTCTCTTTTACACTTTTACTAACTCTCTTTTTTTTTACTTTTATTCTTCTGCATATTCTCAACTAAAACCCTATTTGCCACTTTTTCTATTTCACAACACCAGTTCTTATTCTCATCCCCAGCCAACTGCTCCATGCTTTCTTCAACTTTTATTTTATACTCTTCCAACTTATTCTTATCATTCACTCTCCATCCACATCTTTCACTATTGTTTTTAGCTTTATTTCTATCCTCCATAACATTACTAACCATTTCTATTCCAAAAAGTTATGATTACTATTACATACTCTCTCTTCATTATCAAATACCTTTATTTTCCATATTTTATTCATTCCCTCTTTCTCTACCAATACATAATCTATTGTGTGAAATACATTATTCCTAGACCGTGTGTATTGTCCCTTATACATATTTTATAAATTCCCAATGCTCAAATTTACTCTTTGACAAAATTTCTTCAAAAACTGACCATTCTTATTATCTACATCATCAATTTCTTCAATATGTCCATTCATATCTCCTATAACCATTATTGTCTTCCCCTTTTCTTTAAAACTCTGTATATTCTTAACTAGGCATTCATATATACTACTGTTCCACTTCATTACAGTTTGACTATCTCCAGTGGCTATATACCCTACAGCCACTATCCATTTTTGTCTACCCAACCTTATTTCAAACCACAAATGCTCTTGACATTTAACAATATTTAAATATTTTTTGGATATAACACCTATACCACCACCCCTTTTTTCTTTTTCTTTTTTATTTATACCCTGCCATACCACCTCTTCCAAAATAGGTTCTTCTTCTCTTAGATGTTTTCACTACTGCTAATACCTCAAGCTCTTAATTTTCAATTGCTTTATTTAATTCCAGCCACTTTTCTGGTCTCCTACCACCTTGCATATTCAAAAACCCAATTTTAACAATTTCTTCTTTCCTAACTACTCTTTTATAAATTTCTTTTGATTCTTTCTTCTCCATTACATTTATAACAAACTTTCTTACCATTAATCTTACAGAACCATTCCCTCTCCACATCTACACTTATATCTAAATCAACCATCTTTGGCTTATTTCTTACATCCCATCCATTCTTCTTCTTTTTGATAATATTACAATTTAAAAGCCCACCCCCTTTAAAAGCTTCCCAAATTATATTCTTTAAATATCAGACTCTCTAAAACTTTACTTCCTTGTTTTCCTAAGTGCAATCCATCTTTACTATATAGCTCCCTCTATCCAATAAACCAATCCCATACATCCACAAACACAACATTATTTCTCTCACATAATTTTTTCAATCTCTCATTTATAGAACATGCCCTAACAAATTATTAGTCCCTACTATAACATATACATCTCTACTACCTTGCTTTCTTACTTTATCTGTCACACCCTAATTTTAGCTCCAGGCAAACATACTTTAACATACCTGCTTCTATTTTCCCTTGCAATTATATCCCCACATTATCTTATTAGTGAATCTCCTATCAATACTGTCTCATAGTCTACTCCATTTGTAATATTTTCTACCATCTTCTGGACCTCCTTATCCATTTCTTCCTTATCATTTCTACTCAATAATTCCTTTATCTCCTCACACTTCATCTCTAACAATTTTAATTTTACTTCTACATCCTTCACTTCTTCCTCTATCTTACTTATTCTCTGGCTAACCATCTCCATTGCATTACTACTTTCTCCACCCATATTTCCTGACACTCCACTAAAACCATACTCTGTCCTATCTTCCTTAACTACATTTTTCTCCCTCTCCTCTGACTTTCTCTCTGGTCTACCTACACTTAACCCTCTTGCATTCTATTGCTCTATCTGGTGAGAGTTTTTGGAAGTGCTCAATCTTTCTGTTTTATAAAATCTTTATTTTATATTAAAACTCAATAAATTGGACTTGAATTTTCTTTTAATTTAATTTTGTCAGTGAATATTTTTCTACAAAATCACATTTAGCCATTTTAAATATTTAAAAATTGACCTGTAAATATAACAATGTTCTATAAACTTCATCACCAATATTTACATGAACATTAAACAAAAAATGAATTTTTTTTAATGAATGAATGAAGATAGATTTATAATAACTCTATCAAATTCTGCTTTAAATTTTGATATTTTCTTACAAAAATTACAATATTTTAGAAGATTTTAACACCAAGTCAATTTTGACAAATAATAATGTATTAGACACTACCATTTTTTATATTACAGTAAGTGTATTAATTTTTATTTTTAAAAATAAATATAAATAAAACAATTAAAAGTTTGCTTGTCTTTTTCTTTATAATAATGAACCAATTAGTGTGTAAAAATAATAATAAAAAACTTCATAAACAATGATTTTAAATTATACTTCAAAACCTATGCATGAAAAACTAGATCAGAAGAATATAGACATTCTCTGGGCATTTTCTTCTGTTAAAAAAACATATTTTTCTGATGTTAGCCAAAGTCCATAAAATGCTGGCCTCTTCAGACTTTTTTTTCCAACTTTACATGATTAAAAGCATTGTGTTAAAATCCATTATATATATATATAATTATCATTACCACTTATCATAACCATAATATTATAAAGGACAACAGAGCTTTTTCTGAGGCAACTTTCAAAATTTTTTAATGAAGTTGAGGGTTTACAAATTAATACAGTAAAAAATTTGGACTGTTTAAAATTTTATTGATATTTTCATGAAACCAACTTGTCCATGCAGTGAAGCCACAATATGCTCTGCATCAATACTACTTTAATTATATGCTTTCCAGAAATTGTAAATAAATAAAAATAAATTTTAAGATATGTTAGCAGTCAGTGTTTTATCTTGGAACTCTCATATTAAATATAAATTTTTAGATATAACAATTTAGATATAGACAATGTCTTTTATTAATGTTTGAGATATATTGAAAGTACATCCATTTTTTTCCTTGTGGTTTTTCTTCCAAAAGTTTGATATGGTTGTAAAGAGAATTTATAAAGTATTTTCCTTAGTAGCAAAAAAAACTCAGTAAAATATTATTGTATTGTATTAGAAAACTTAAAATTTGTATGAATTTTACCTGTGATGTAAAAGGGACAATTGAAATCAGGAGTGGTATAAATTTTGAAGTCTTTACAAATTTAAAATATCATAACAATTGGAGATACCATATCTATCAAAAAACTAATTGCTATTTTATTTTCATCGAAAAAAGTTATTGAAGAAATACTTAGATGTATATAACACAAATCTCTTCTTTACATTTACAGTAAGCATATATAATAAATTAACATTATAAACAAAATTAGAGAATTATAATACTGTAGTTATTATTAATAAATCAATGAGAAAACAATTACATAATTATTTACTAAATCTGTATATTCACTCATTTACATTTACTCAAAGTAATAATGTATAGGGTATATGAGTCTGTGTTCATATAACTTATATATTACATATATAGACACAGGTATATAATAAGCCTGTGTGTTTCGGTTATTCAAAGTAATAATAATAAAAAAAAAGACAAAGATGAAAAAGAAGATAAAATAGAAGAAAAAGTAGAAGAATAAGTAATAGAAACAAATGAAGAAAAGAAAAAGATGAAGAAACACAAATAAAATGGATTTTGACCTTATATATCCATTGATATATTAGAAATCAGTTTCATTATAATTAAACATGCTTTGGGTCATATATTTTTTTCTTCAATAACTTTTTTATGATTGAAAATGAAATAGCAATGTGTTTTTGACAGATAACTTCTCCATATTTTTTAACATCTTAAATCTATAATGACTTCAAAAATCTATACAATTGCCTTATTTAGAATTACCCATTTCACATTCTCAGGTTAACTGCATACAAACATCAAGCTTTCTAATGCACTACCAAAGTATATTGGGTTCTTTATTTTTTTGTTACAAAGGAAAATTCTTTATGAATCCTCTTTATGCTTGTAAGATATTTTGTTATAATAAATACTATATACCATATCAAATTTCTGGAAACAGAAAAACAATAATGAAAAAATTGATGTGCTTTCAATATATTTCTGACATTAATAAATGGATATTTGAAAAAGTGACTGATGTCCTATGAAGTAGTGTTGATACAGGCCATACTATGAACCCTATGGAGAAGTTGATTTTATGAAAATGCCCACAGTAAGTTTAAAAATATCAGATTAGCTTATTATATTAAAACTGTTTTAGTTATCTATTTTAATACATTTTATTTATAAACCAAATATATTGAATATTTGTGATATAATGGATTATATTTCAAATAGTATTCAAATATGTGTTAAAGTCAAGTTGTGTTACATTCTATACTTAATTAAAAATAGTATATATATATTAAATATTTTTAGGAAGGTAGAAATATCTATTCTATTAGAAAAAAATACAGTTAGATGATATAGATAGTGACCAATGAAAATAGTAAACACTTTTTGTATCTAAAAGGGAACCCACTTTTAATGCATGTTATTGTTGAAATGTTTTTAAGAACGTGGAAATAATTGTATATTTTATTTTAGAAAAATCACAGTCAGATGATATAGACAGTGACCAATGAAATTGTAAACTACAAACATGTTATGAAGGTAAACCATAATAATTCTCAAATCTGACATTAAAAGAATTGTTTTAACAAACTTGAAAATAACACTCTCAATACTAATCTCTTAGTTAGACAAAACATGGTCCAATTTTATCTAGCCACAACATTAATACTTGCTTAATAAATCAACTATTAATACCTAAAAGGGTGACAATTTATATAACAATGATCTTCATAAAGTATTAATTAAGCCACTTACATTTAAAATAACAATTAAGATTTAAATTCAAATAAATTAATTTTTATTGTTCTGATGAAGATAATAGAGCAGTTGAAAGTATAAAGAAAATTAAAAAATATAGATGCACCATTTTAAGTGCACAAGGAGGGGGGGGGTTAAAAATATTGGATATCCCAAGAATAAAAAGACTATTGAAAACAATTGAAAAGAAAATCAGATTGGCAAATATTTTGAAACAAGAAAATGATAAAATATGTGTCAGTTAAGAATATAGAAGATAAAAGAAAGGCAAGTAAAAAGTATATAAAAAGTTGATAATAATTTAAAAAAAAAAAGTGACTTTAACAATTTTATGAAAAATTAAGAATGAAAAAAAAAATCAAAATAGAAAAAGTTACATTTTGATTTACAAGGGTCAAGCTTATTCCTCTTACAACTTTGAAATAATCCACTCTAGATAAATACATTAATAATTATCACTAATCATTTATTAAGTTACAGATTATCTCTAACTCAGATATAAACTTTAAATTTCAGTTGAATATTAATATATGTTTTTAATCAAACATTCACTCATGGAATAATTCAACTTCATTTCTCTTTTATCATGTATGTCTTTATAGGTGTACTTAATACACTTCACTCCATCACACATTCTTATTACATATAATTAGATACCATAATAGATAAATGACCTCAGGATGAAATAATTTACTAGGGATAGATATGGGTATCATCATCATCATCATCAACCATTATCAATCCACTGCAGGATGGTCTTTTTAAGTTCAATCCATCTTTTCCGATCTTTAGCTTCTCTTTTCCACATCACCTCTGCACCCTTTCTTATTTCATCCATCCATCTCACACGTGGTCTCTTCTGGGTCTTTTACAATCTCTTGGAATCCAGTTTAAGATTTCAATTGTCCATCTATTATCATCTCTTCTAGCAATATGTCCAGCCCAATTCCACTTCAGTCTTTTAATTTTTTCAATGAGGTCAGTAACACCTGCTTGTTCTCTTAACCATATATTGCATTTTTGATGGCTTCTTGTTACTCCCAATATGCATCTCTCCATACTTTTTTGAGTGATCTGAAGTCTCTGTATTGCTCTTCTATTAAGGGCTCAAGTCTCAGATCCATAAGTAAGAACTATTAAAACGTGTTTATTAAAAACCTTCCTTTTCAAACACATAGACATATTTCCTTTTAGTATAATTATATACACAACTTTTCACTTCTTCTTTTTCTTTTTAAATTATAGCTCCATGATAATAAATATATAAAATCAACATTTCTCCTTTTTTTTTTTAAAACTTATCAATTTCATCCATTATATTTCCATCTGTATTAATAATCTGACCAAGTTATTTTAACTGTTAAATCCTTCTAACACATCATAATTAATCTTTATTTTCATATTTTGAGAAATTACATTAAACATTACTTTAGTCTTGTTAACATTTATCATTAGTCCTACTTTCCTAATTTCATCTGATAACTCCTGCAATATTTCCTGCAGCTCTAAAGCATTATTTACAAAAACAACTACATCATCTGCATAATCTAAATGACTTAAATAATTTCCATTTACTTTCACATGTTTAGCTTCCCATTTTAATCCACAAAATACTTTTTGTAGCACTGCTGTAAAAAGTTTTGGAGATATAGAGTCACCCTGTCTTACAGCCTTCTCAATGTTGACTTTCCTAGTATCATTATGTAATATATATATATATGAGATTATAATCTGGGCCAAATGATGAGTGCTGGTTTAGCATGAAATGCATCATGAAGATGATTTCTCATTCATAGTGTCTTTATTTATATGTTTCAAAAATAAGAGGTGGAGTAAAGGTTATTAAGTATATCTATAAAAGATATTACACACAGTAAAGGAGAAATGAAGTTAAATATGGTTCCAGCAGAGTTAAGCTATGATCTAAAAAAATTTGAGCTTTGGAATTCATCAATCAACCTATTCATTAAACCGTGCAAGGAAAGTGATCTAGTTTGATTATTGATGGTTCAATTAGTTATTAGGAATAAAATGCATGTTATGGATTAAGATGCGTTTTATATGTTTGTTTTTAAATAATACACAATATTATGGTTCTTAAATATTAATCATTTACACCTATTTTTTATAATAAAATAATAATATAAACAAATATGTAATACGAATATCTTCTTCAGAAGCGTATTAATCAGATTCAGTATATTTAAATAAACATAATATACAAACCTCTTCAACTTCTTATAAAATCTTGAAAGTATTTCTGAATCAACTTAAAATATATATGAATTTGAGAAAGACTATTTATGTAAATGAGATATTGGGTTATTTGCAAATTCAGAAATAAATTCGAAAATTTAAAGGAAATTGTATAAAGTTTAAGTGCTATATTTTTATAAGCTAAATTAAATGTAGGCGAATGGTTTGCTAATTAGCAGAAGATAAACGATTTAATTTCGAGTTGGAAAGATCTTCAGTATAGGGGTTAAAAATGGAAATGCTCCACTGACCAACGAATTCTGTTAGCAATAACGGCATCACTAGTAAAGTATTCTAAGATGAGCAGTCACACGAGCAATTTTAACTAATTTAGATTTAAAAAAAAAACTTTAGAAGTGGATTTTATAAAAATAAAAAGAAATGAGCACATAAGAAAGTGCATCAAATAAACATTTTACTTGATGTAGAAAAACAAACTGTCACATTTTTCATCACACAGATGAATTGTTAAAAAAATAAAATGATCTATCTAATTATTATTACATACTTATCTATCTACTCACTTACCTACTTATCAATCTTTATATCTATCATATCTATCTACCTATCTATTTATATTCTGCCTATTCAGCTATCTTCCTATCAATTTATTTTCCTCTCTATCTATTGATCAATTTATCTATCTGCCTATCTACTTACTTACATACCAATCTATCTACTTGTCTATCAAGCTATCCACCTACGTACTAATTTACCTATCTATCTATACTTACCTGTCTACCTGCCTAGCCTATCTATTTATCTAGATAAATAAATAGATAGATAGTTAGATAAATATATATAGATAGATGACGGATAGGTAGTTATTTCCATATATATTTATCTTATTATCTATTTACCTATCTACTATTAACCCACATACCTCTATTAGACAGAGCACGATGGTCTTATTAATTCAGTATCCAGATTTAAAATTTTATTGTTTTTACCAACATTTATTTCATCCAGATATAGGTCAAGAAACCATTAGCTTTGTAATTATGCTCTTTAGATAATCAAAGTGATAAAATAACCACTAACTTGCATATACAGAGAGTATATATATATATGGAATAAGAGCAGTTCATATTATCTACAAATATAAGTTTGCTTGTTTTTTTAATCAAAGGAATTAAAAATTAAGTAATAGAGCTTTAAGTGATTGATAATGCTTGATAATCATCAGAGATATTCTGATCTTCAACTTTTTAACACAACATACCCAAAAATTAAAGCTATTTATTTACATATATGTCGAAAATATGCTTGTATGAGAAGTCTTTATTATAATAGTTTTTACTCAATATTGATGCACTGTGGGATGATGGGTCCAGTTTCTTCATTCCATAGTTTTTTTCACACAATTACAGCAAACTTTCTTATTTTATCTACCTAACACATAGTTTTTTTGGATACAATTTAAGACTTCATTTATCATAAATCATCAGCTGTTTAACAATGTGTTCAGACCAGCTTCATATCAGTCTCTTAAAAATCAGTGATACTTGTTTGTTCTCTCATTCATGCATTTCTCCTTCAATACCTCTTTGTTATTTCCAACAGCAATATCTCTGTACTTTGTAGTATGGTATAAAGTCTCTGTATATTAAGTTTCCAAGTGCCAGATATATCTATAAGAACTGATAAAACATAAGTAAAAACTTTTAACAGTCATTCATTAAACTAGAGATTATCCAATTAATGAATATTTCTGTAGTGTAATTTTCACGACTGGTTTCTACCTCCTTTTAATATCTTGTGAAGAGATGCAATCATAAACATATAACTAAAGACATGTGAAAAAGATGTATAATCCCCAAGATGCACATTTTATGCTGAGCCAGTGCTCAACAGTTGTACCAGATCACATTCTCTTACAGGTATCTTTATCATAGTTCAATATATATAAATAGCCAATATAGTTTATATTATATATTTATATATATATATATATATAAATAGCCAATATAGTTTAATTAATAGGTGTCAAACATACTGTCTTCACAACTTTGACACAAACCACTTGATGGAAGTATATTAATAATTTTTATTAGTCATTTATTAAACTAGAAATTATTCATTTAATGATTAATATTTTAATAGTATAATTGTATTACACCACTCTCACCTAAGATATGTGTGTAAGAGAATACTATCTAGGCTAATTGGTGTAGTGCTGTTTCAGCATGAAACATACATTTTGTGGATTCTATATCTTTTACATGTCTTTCATTATAGGTTTGTGATTACACTTCTCCATAATGTGTCAAAAGTATAGAGAAACCAGTCCTTAACTTGCATGAGAGTGATGTAGTGAAAATTACACTACAGTAATATTTTTCATTACATAGGTATATTAGTACCAAGTTATTTCTACCATAAGCATTCTATCCAAGTTGAATTCTATTTTTAATTTCATCCATTACGTTTCCATCTTTATTAATAATTTGGTAAAGGTATTTTTAGTGATTAAATTTTTTTAATTCATGATTACAAATCTCTATTTTCTTTTTCTGAGAAAATTCATTGAACATTAGCTTAGTTTTTCTAGCATTAATCTTGTAGTTCTATTTTTTTGTTTTCATTTGATAATCTTTATAACATTTTCTGAAGATCTAAAGCATAGCATGAGAAATGGTATTAATTTAAATAATAGAATTACAAAGTATTAATAAGAAGCACATACAAATAACCAGCCAGATATATATAGTGGTGATGAGAAAATGATCAAACTCAAAGTAGTTACAAAATAAGTACAGAGGCATGAGACTGGTCTTTGTTTTTTTATTTTTAAAACAGGCAAAACTCATTATACATATTGCCACATACAGCAAGCTAGAGTAATCAATGGATGCCAGAAGGCTTGTGCATAAAATCCCCATCTAGTGCCTACTCATCCAATATCCCCAGACTAGTTTCTGGCTTGTGGACTTCGTCAGTACTGGATATTGGATGAGTAGGCACTAAATGGGGATTTTATGCACAAGCCTTCTGGCATCCATTGATTACTATAGCTTGCTGTGTGTGGCAATATGTATAGTGAGTTTTGCCTGTTTTAACAACAGTTATACACAAGCATAAGAAGTAGTGGTCATGTGAGGTTTATTTTTCCCAGTTTAGTGAAGATAAGTGATTTGTATTTACTTAGAAACTAAAGGGTAAAACTAGATGAATAATGATTTTAATGGGGGGGGGGGTTTAAATAATGTTGATTAGTATTGTTAATGTTGTTTGAATCTAGTTATTGAATAGATAGAGAAAATGAAATAGAAAATGTTTCATTATTTCCATGACTACAAAGAGAATAAAGAAACATGCGGAAATCATTCTAATGAAGAGAAAAAACTACTAAGGAAGACATGGGGTTGATTGACATTTCAATATTCATCGTTTTAAAAAATTATTCATGTTATTATTACTTAGAATTGAATAAAAACAAAGATTTGTAATGTTATTGTAATGAAAAGTCTTAGGGAGTAGTATTTAGGATATCAGTCCAAATTTTCATGATCTGGCGTTCGAATTGAACAAAAATTCAAGTGTTTTAGTTGTTGAGGATTTTCTAGCAAGGTTAGAATATTTTTTTGGCATCTGCCTCTTGGATTATCTAATTAAAAATTACAGGATTAGCTAGGGTAAGTCAGGAGAGGAGGGATAAAACATCTAGCGTAGTGAGTAATTTTGTCTCTTTTACTGGAGAGATGCCTTAGCCCACAATGATCTCTTTAATAATGTTTCATGTATATCAATATATCTGCCATTACATTTAACAATTTTTCATTCATAATGATCTCGAATAATATTTTCTTTTTCAAAATGAAACATTAACATAATATTAATTACCTTTATCGCTTTTCTTATTTTTAAAAATTAACATTATTAACTTGTTAAATTTGAATTATTTAAGCAAATTAATTATGAAATCCAATTATATAAATTCTTCAAACACGAAAAGGATTTTTTATTATTATTAAACAGACAAAACAAATTATACAATTATTAAAGTTATTTTTACAGGACAATTTATTTCCAATTAAAATTGTAATGATTTTTTTAATAAATGCTTTTTCCATATTTAATATGAATAAGTAAAAGAAATTGACATTTTTTTTAAAAATATATTTTTAAAATACATTAAAATTTTCAAAATATATTGCTTATATTTATTGAATACATGGAAACATTAATTGTCTATCGTATATTAATATTAAACTATTAATTTTTTATTGATTGAATTTCAGAAATAATTTAAATCAACAACAAGACAATTTTTTAAAATTATTTTTAGTGTCTTTTTTCAAATATATATTCAATATTAAATGTCACTATTTTTCACTTCTTTTATTTTGCAGAAATATTTCATAAGAATACACTTTGTATACTTTATTTCAAACACTTTATAACAAATAAATTTTTATTATACATATATATACAATCTAATGTTTCGATTGTCCTACATTCTTCCTCAGAGCTTTAGAATACAATGATAAAATAAATATATAAATAATATAATAAACTCGTGTAATCAATAAAATAAAAATAATATATTCAATATTATTTTACTTGATCTACCTTGTTAGGTGTAATAGTAAAGGGTCAGACTGGGAATTCAAAATTCATATTAAGGTTCATGCTATGAAATGGTCCATGGATCACAACCTACTCCTATCATTTCTTGTGCTCAAACATTTTATGAATTCCCAAGAAATTAGATTTTTTTGTTGTTTGTTTGAATGAATGAAATTATATTTTTTAATGTTGAATTTTTAATATATTAATAACTCTGCTTAAACGATATTAGGGTAAACACTTTTTTGATTTAAGTATATTATTGGGTTATCTTGAATAGAAGTAAACAATAAAAATATTTTTTTTAAAAAGACTAAATATAATTAATTTACACTGACTTTGCAACATTATTTGAAATTATTTGTTTTATTTTGTCATTTAATGGAGAGAAAAATCAAAAATGTAAATTATACTTGGTTCCTCTATGACTCAGCCATTTCCAACATATTTTAATTAAAGAACACTTTTTATCTTGCTAAAGAAATTTAGAATTCTAATTATAAATGAAAGAATAAATAAAAAAATACTTGATTGAACAACTGATTAATAATGGAAAAGCAAACATTACTAATGTGAAAAAAGTAAACTTCTTTTCGTTCAATATTATTTAAAATTTTGTTTTAATTGTTTTCAGCAAAATTTGAATATTGTGATTGGCATTCAATTTTTATAGTTTGTTTTTGTCACAATGTAGAACAAAACATTTTTATATACTTTTTAAACTATTAATTAAAGCTCAAACATTAATTTTATTGTGAAATTCCAAATTTTATCTGATGGAATCCTAGAGTTTTAGGCAACCTCAAATCCGGATTCTAAATAATATGTGTAGAATGTGTATATAAATGTATTGGATCAAAGGTTAAAGGGAGTATGAAAAAGGTTGCCTTGACAACAGATTGAGATTGTTGATTGTTATTGATATTGGTATTGTTTAGGTATAAACTGCTTTCATATATTTACATTTATAAACCTGTCTAGCCTTGAGCATTATTAACTTTATTATCTAAGTAATACATAGTTTCAGTGCAATTTGAATGTTATAATCGACTACTTGTTAGTCTGCTTTCAGAACAGATTATGTTTGGCTGTTTAATGGGGTTATTTAAACTTTATAAATATAATGTCACTCCTTTTAGTCAAGTTGCAATCTTTAGGGTATAAACATACAGTCTCATAGATAAAGGTGGCTATCCACCTTTATTGTAAAAATGAGGTTGCCTTGACTACCGATTGAGATTGTTATTGACATTGGTATTGTTTAAGTGTTGACTGCTTTAATGTATTTATAATACTTTACTAAAAAATTTTAAAGAATGAAGGGAAGGAGGCCAACACACAAAATGAAGCCATTATTTGTCAAAATTATTTTATTTTGGATAACTTATTATCGGTTTAAGATTAAGAGTAAAAAAGAGTTTGCAGACAAAAATCTTAAATCTTAAAATATATATTGTATGAGATTATTGAGACTAAAAAATCTGCAGATACAAATTTTGACACATGACCACCTATTTATGGACCATTATGTATCTGATGGAAAAAAAATAAAAATTCATCTTACACACTGTCAATCACTAACTGGATTCTTTTCAGAACTATGACTCAAAAATATGACTCAATGAAGTAATATTAATGAACTGGATATATTTACTTAACAATAATCATTTTTATTACTTTTCTGGAATGGTCATATAATAATATTGACAAGTACAAATCAGTTTGTTTTGAAATGAAAATCCTTCTCTACCTTCCACTGTCATTTTCTGGATTTGGAGAAGTGATTTGTCTATTCTTATTACCCTTAAATATTTGTTTTTAATTATCCACTATCTAGCACCATTTGGAAGCACAATGAATTCTTTTCATTAAATGGCTCACTATCACATGAAAAAGAAAATTGTATCCCAAACCAGTCAGATTGAAATCTGAATTAAGAATAGACTAATTAATGCATCTAATTTTGAAACAGCAATTTGATGAAGTAACTAATTGTGAAAATAAAAAAAAAGTTTAAAGCATCTACAAAATCACTTTGTATTCCAACACAAATACATTAAATCATTCTCTCAATCTTTTATCAGTTCTGTATAAAATCTTTATCAAGATAATTATAATTAATCTATACTAATCCTTTGATTAAAACTAACCAAAAGAAAAAGTTAGATATAAAAATGGCTTTAGCATAGTGAATTATATGCAAATGTTGAGAAAACTTATAGAAACAATTCCATACAAAATCTTTATGAAGATAATTACAAATGTTGAGAAAACTTATAGAAACAATTCCATACAAAATCTTTATGAAGATAATTACAAATAATCTGCAGTCACAAATTAGATTAAAAAATGGCTTTAGCACAATGGATTATATCCAAGTATTGAGAGAAGTTATAGAAAGAATCAATGAATGTCAAAATTCTATATAAAATCTTTAAAAAAATAATTACAATTAATCTACAGTCAACCTTTCATTAAAAATAATCTAAAGAACAAGTGAGATTTAAAAATGGCTTTAGCACAGTGGATTATATCCAAGTAGTGAGAGAAATTATAGAAAGAATAATTGAATGTGGTTACCTTTGCACTTTGAATTTTTAGATTATGAAAAAGCATTTGATTCTAAAATGATTTTTATAGTAATTAATGCATTGGAACACCAAGATATAGATCACTGATATTATCATATTTATCAAAATAGTGATTAGATTAAATGATAACACTAAGAGGATTAGCATTAATAAAGCTATAAGATATAATGATTCCAGATCTCCAAAATTTTAACAATAGTTTTATAAGAAGTATTTTGTGGATTAAAACGAACAGATAAGGGAATAAAAAATATATAAAGATTATTTAAGTACATAGATTTTGCAAGTAATGTGGTTGTTTTTGCATGCTTCATAGCTTAGAGAAATGTTGCAAGATTATCAAACGAAACTAAAAAAAAAATAGGATTAAAAATAAATACTAAAAAGACTAAAATAATATTCAATGAATTTTTTAGAAGATAATAAAGATTGAGAATCATGAATTAGAAAAAGTTAACTATTTCATATATCTTGGTCAGATTATTAAGATGGAAACATAATGAATGAAATTAACCCTAAAATTAATCTTTGATGGAATGCTATTTTTAATAGAATAATTTATATTAAAAAGAAATATGCCTATGTGTTTGAAAAGGAAGGCTTTTAATACAAGACAGTTTTTCTTATAAATGTGAGATGTGGACAAAGAAATTCAGAGACATGAGATAATTCAATGAAGCATAGAGAGATGTATATTAGGAAAAGTAAAAATAAACTGAAGATGAAAGATGTAAGTAAAAGAAAAAACTCACCAGTAAAATTTTAACTAAGATAAGTCATTATATGAAGCAAAAAAGGAATACAAAATATTTAACAATGATTCATTAAAAAGAATCAAATATTTGAAGTTCTGTAAAATGGTATGAAAAATAGTTAATACCGATATAAAAAAATATATAATTGTGACTTGGAAAACCATAAAGGAGGATAAAAATTTCAAAAATTTAAAACACAATCTTAATATTGAAAAAAAAAAGTTTATTCAGCATTAAGAAGAAAAAATGGGAAAATTATTTTAAAAAGAGATAACATCTACAAAAATTACATAGTAATAAAAAATAAAGTCCCCACTATAATTATTACATCTTCTGGATTATTAAATATTTTGAATAAAATGGTAAAGCATGGTTATTAAATCTATGAAAAAGAAAAAAGGCTTCTAGGTAATGATGGAATTCTAATCGCTATCTTAAAAGAAACAGATGAAAAATAAAAAAACTGTTGGCAAAGTTAATAGCGCATTATCGAAGTTCGACTTCCGATCTAATAATTTCAAGATTTTCAGTGCTTTATAATAATGGATATCAAATATCTAAATGATAAAGATGTATTAGATGGTTAAAAGAATGCAGTAGAAATAATATTGTTAAACCACTAAGCACCACATGATCACCATCTCTTATACTAGCACATATTTGTTAATTAAACAAAGCAAAACTCTCTCCATGCAGTAGTGCTACCCTGTGCCAACCAAAGTAATTAATGGATGCCAGAAAGCTTGTGCATAAAATCCCTATTTAGTGCCACAAGTCAGAAACTAGTCTGGGGATATTGGATGAGTGGGCATTAGATAGGGATTTTATGCACAAGCCTTCTGACATCCATTGATTACTCTGGTTGGCACAGGGTGGCACTACTGTATGGAGAGAGTTTTGCCTTGTTTAAATAATATTGTTATTTAGGTGATAAAGAAGATATTAAAAATTATAGATCTATTAGTCTTCTATTAGTTTTATACAAAAATTTTATTAAAATAATTATAATTTGTCTATTGTAAACTTTGAATTCAAACCAACCAAAAACAACAAGCAGAATTTAAAATTAATTTTAGCACAATGGATTATATCCAAATATTGAGAGAAGTTATAAAATGATCCAACCCATCTGAATGGCTATTATGTTTGGATTTTTAAATTATCAAAAGGCATTTGATTCTGTAAGCATTTCTATAGTGATTAAAGCTATGAACTATCAAGATATGAGAACACAAAAAGGATTAAGAGAACAAGATGGGATGATTCAACATCTCCAAAATTTTTATACAGCAGTTTTACAAAAAAATATTTGTAAATTACAATGGAAATCTAAGGGAATAAAATTGAATAGAGATAATTTAAGTCATCTAGATTTCAAAAATGATGTGATTGTTTTGTAAATAATGGAACTTTAGGAAATACTGCAAAAGTTGTCAAAGGAAAGTAAAAAAAATAATAAAGATAAATATTAAAAATACTAAAATAATGTTCAATGGGCTTTCTCAAAAAAAGAAAATAAATTGAATTAGAAAATGTTAACACTGGTTAGAGTATGAATATGTTTAGAAACATAGTAAATGAAATTAATCATCAAATTAAACTTGAATGGAGTACTTTTAATATGAAATAATTTCATATTAAAATAAAACATACCTATGTATTTGAAAAACAACATTTTTAAGCAGATGTTTTACCATTTCTAATTTGTGGGTCTGAGATTTAAACACTTGACAGAAGCACAATGCAGAGACTTCAGACCATTCAGCAAAGTATGGAGAGATATATGTTGGGAATATCGTGAAATGATCAAAAGCATAATATTTATGAGAAAGAACAACATGTATTATGGATATCATTAAAAGAATAAAAAGATTGAAATGGAGATGGCTGGATATATTACTATTCTTAAGAGATAATAATACATTTAGTGTTGAAGTCTTAAATTGGATCCCCAGAGATTGTAAAAGACCTAGAAAAAGACTATATGTGAGATGGTTGGATAACATAAAGAAGTTTTTTGGTGTGATGTGGAGAAGTTATAGATCAAATAAACTGAATTTTAACCAGAAAGATCTTCATCCTACAGTGGATCGAAAATAGTTTAAAATGTTGATTATGATTATCTCACATTCAGTAAGTTGAAGAACATATTGATGATCTTATAATTCGACAATTGCATTTTAAGAATTTCAAACTGAATCCTACTTTCTTAGAGAATCAAAGTCTCATTTCCATACAGTAAAATAAGTAAAATAACATTAGCACTGCAGTTTAAATCTATATTACACATCAATCTTTATTTCCACCTATTTACTTGAAAAACTCTACCAAGATATTTAAATTGGATGACATTCTTAAGATGATAACCATCGAAACTAAAAGTTGCTGAATATATTTTCCTCAGTGTTTTAACGACTTACAAACAAAGAATAGTAATTGTTATATAACAAATGAAATTTTAAAAGAAATCGTACTATTTTAGTATAAACAATTTTTCAAAACGTTTTCTAACTTCCGATAGCAGAAATTGCAAGCCAGCCAACTCAAATGGTGAATCTAAAAGATATAACTTTAGTACGAATATTGCAGAAAGATAACATCTCAACATCAATTCCCTAGAGAACATCTTGCTCTTCTTCCTTAAGTAGATATTTCAAAGAAAATCTAATAGAAATATTTGAGAAAAGAAATAAATAAATATATTAACAAATGAAATCATAATAATCGAATGTTTTATTGTTCGGGAGTTCATATGAAGTTCAAACACGAGAAATAACTGATTCTGGTCTATGATCCATGGATCTTGAAGTCCAGAGTATACCTCTCTGACCACTGTACTAAAACACACAGATCAATAAAAGGGGGGAAGGGGGATGCGTAATGATTGCTGAAAAGTTTACTTTGTTATCTATACATAAAAACATTTTAACATCAGCTTTATTTTTGTGACTACAAAAGAGGTAAAAATAAATCTTGGGTCCAGTATTTATATAAAAATGGCCCATCTTCTCAGCAATTAACAGGGTATATATTGTAAGCATATTTTATTTGTTTTTTTATTCAGCACGTCAATACTCATCTAGTCGGGATGTAATTTATAATAATTAATATATATTTCCATCCAACGCAAATATAATTCCTTATATATATAAGTCATTATGGTCGAATTTTTTATGGAACAGATTGAATCCCATTTCTTACCGAATGATTGCATTACGTTAAAAAAATATTTTTATTAATTTATATATGTTATCTTTTTTGTTTTATAATTTTTCAATAACGTAGTGATAAAGTAACGAACTTTAGGGCACAATGTTATTGATCATGGCTACAACTCTGTGACTTCTAATGCCCAAACTTTTTTGAAGTCGTGAACAATAAACTATGTGATTATTTATTTTAATTTCTTAATGTTGCGCACGGTTTAATGCAGTTATAAAATGGCGGGCTTTGGATTTCAAGTCCTAAGAATTGCAATTATAACGTTATCATTTCCGTGCTATTTTATGAATTCCTGAGGAACAAAACATTCAATTTATTTTTCAATTATATGGTGAAGTTTGTTAGAAATATCTAATCATAGATTTAATTGAATGATTTTTTTCCGTGTACAAAAATAATTTATCTGCAAATAAGTTTATTTAATAATCATTGTAGAATATAATAATATACGTTATATTTGTGTATACATATGTAGTCTAAGTATACATAAAAATTATTTTATGCTATTTGAATATAGCTAATTTTACATTTAGTTAATAAATGTAGAATCTTCAATACAGGCACACAAACCAACCATATTAGTTGCCACTGAATTAATCTTTCACCTCTGAACTTATGAGCTTAAATTTAAAGATTCGACTACATGAATGATATTCTAAAATGAAAATTAGTAGATTATCAAATTAATCGTTATCAGCGGCAGCCATTTGTAAATGAGTAAGTATGACTATTGTAATTCCAAAATAATAATAATTGTCACTAAATTGATCACTTCCTTTATTTTGTCAAATTATTATATATAAATACAATTTATATAATTTACTTCAAACCCTTTATTGCAAAAATTTTATTATATATACACACAATCTGATGTTTTGATTGTTCTGCAGTCTTCTTCAGAACTACTTCTGACTAATTCAGTTTCGTAAAAATTTAAAATTTTTAAGAATTTGAAATAGTTGTGAGAAAGATTGCAGGACTGTCAAAATGTTAGATTGTGTGGGTATATATATATAATAAAAAATTGCTATAAAGTGTCTAAAAATAAGGGGTACAACTTGTATTTACAATAATAATAGTAATCAGAGCTAGCCTGACAAAAAAGGGCCAGAGCAATGTTTCATGTGAAGGGAGGGGATCTTTTATTCATGATAAAAATACTTAAATATTTTTAAAAAATTATCTTATTTGCAGATATAAATATATTGCTTTACAATTATTATAAATCAAATCAAGAATGATTTTCTTAAAATTTTTATTTATTTTGAATGAGAATTCGCTAAAAAAAAATCAAGAAAATAAAATATAATTTTTTGCATTTTGTTTCACTCAAAATAAAATTGTACAAATTAATACTTATAATGAATAAATAATGACTTGTTTATGATTATTTATAAATTATAAATATAATTTTGTCCAATTTTATTGAATAAATATTTGAAAACACAAAATAAAATACATACAATGCAAAAAAAAATATTTTATTTCCTTGAATGTATTATTGAGAATCCATTACACCGCTGTAATTTTTTTTGCATTAATCAGAATTCAATAGACAAAATTTCTAATGCAGAGAGAATCATTCTTGACCTATGTTGATTTCATATTAACATGATAAGAACATTGTAAAATATTTAAGCATACACATTGTATGCGGCTGAAAAATCTACATCACTATACAACCAATGCTTCTACAATTGAATAATTTAATATATCAATCACACAGTTCTTCTTTCCAAAATAGTTCATAAATATCTAATATAGAAATAAAACAAACAAACTTCTTTTTAAAACTTGTTTTTTATATGACTATAATGATGATAAAGAAATCCAACATTTCGACTATTTCATGTAGTCTTTTTCAAGGTACACTAAAATAAAATATATATAATAATAAATATCACATATTCCAAAAAAAAAAATAAAAATACTTTGATGCGATAAGGCTTTCAAATTATAGAATTTCAGCAATAAAAAAAATGGAAATGTAATTACATTTAGAAAGTAATAAAATATTTTATTTTTTGATTTTCGTAAAAATGTAAATCATACAGGCATGGGATGCTGTTAAATGCTGGTCTTAGTGCAGACACACTGTTTGCACCACCCTCAAATGAGTCCTGATAGTAATAATAGAAACACTGATCATTTCAAATTAGTTTATATGCAGCAAAAAACTCTCTTTCAAAATAAAAATGTGCAGCGAAATTTAAAAAAAGGAAGCAATTCAGTTTTTTTAGTAATTAAATATTGATAAATTTATTTACTTAAATTTAAGTTAACACTTTTTTTACAAAATTTATTATTATGGTATGTTTTTTTTTTTTGTTGTTGTTGTTAAATACATTGATTAATAAAAAATTCTCTATTGACATTAACGTTAATTTTACCCTGCATAATTTAGTGCAATGATATTGGTAAAGGACTCTGGAAATCAAAGTTCATGAATTGGAACTCCAATTGTAACACTTCCAGTATTTGTACTTCTTAAGAACAGGAGTTTATAAGAGAATAAATTTACAATTTCTAATCTCTATTTTGTTAGTCAAAATGTAATTCAGTTTTGCTGTTTCTTTATTTGAGTGTTTCCATATCCAATTCCATTTAATCCTTTTTTTCAAATGAAGAATTCATAATATACAACTTTACTGGTAATTCCAAAAGTTCTCCATTTCATTTGTTTTTTATCTAACAAAATTTATTGGTAGCACATTCATTCTTCAATCATTTTCCAATTCCAGCCTTAAAGTCTTAAATGGCAATTTCAAAATGTTGTTTGGTCTGGTCAAAAATATTTTGTACCTCTATGTACAAATCTATTACTTTTTCATCACCATAACAACCTATTATCACTTATTCATGGATTATCCACTGGTGGTATCTTCTTGTAAATTGAATAAAGTTCCATTTTGTCTTATCTACTTAAAATTTTCATAAGGTTGTGAATATTGGATTCTATTTGCACTGTAGTATATCATCTGTCCACTTCCAAAATCAATTATCTCTTTATCTTCTTTTATAACTCTACAAAATCTAAATCCCATTTTCCAATTACGAACTATTCCTTTTTTTGAAAGTGACTTAGAGGCATGGGTAACTAAATAAATAATAGTCATCAAATAACAGCCTAGATATATAATCAGAGATTTAGAATTGAAGATTTTTTATTTAGCCATTTACAATTGTAGATTACAAGTATATATTTTAATATATACTATGTGATAACATGAAAGCAAAAAAAAATTTCTATTAACTGAAAGGAGACACTTTGATTTCTTTTAGAGGCCTTAAAGAGCCAAGTAAGATAATTTCAATGTCTCTTCCATACATTATTTTGGTTGCAACCATCATTACTATTTGATTATTTGTATGGTAAATAAACATGGGCAGGTTGCTCACTAAATTGCATCAGCTATCATTGGTGACTCTACTGACTTTTTACCTTTGAGTTTAAGATAAAGAAACATCATGGTATTTCTAGAAAATTTTAAACTTTATTTAAACTTTTCCAAATACAAACAACCATTAGTAATAACGGACAAAAATAATCAAGATTAGTAATTTACACAATGTTTCAAGTGGTATTATTCTCCGTTCTTCTTCAGATGTTTCTGGTCTGATCAGTGACTGTGCTAGCATAGGAATTGAACTTACACCTTTAGATTCTTGAACATCAAATTTTAAGGCAATCCTCTAACCAATAGAGTTATTCTGTCATGGTCTTCTATCTCAATTTCTTGATAGTTTTTAATATAATCATCAGTTGAATTTTTTTAAAAAAAGGATGAATGTGTATGAGTGATATTTTTATACAGATATTTACCATCATAACAGAAAAAACCAAGTTGTGATCCTTATTTCTAGGAGGCTGTAAATTCACCAATGAAAGCAACAATTGGAAGCTAAAAGCAAAGGATGCTAACAATTATGACTGTGAACCCAAGTTCCCATTTGAGAATGATCATTTATTTAAGGAACCTACAACCACAAATCACTTTCATATGAAAGAAGATTGAGCAAATTTGAAGAACTATCTGATATTAAATGAGATATTGTTAGAATTTGTGAAATTAGAAGAAGTGAAGAGGCAATTGATTTCTAAAATGGACATATGCAATAGAATGGTGGTATTTTTTTAATTCTGAATTTCCCTCTTGCATATTGTATACCATGAATAATAGATCATTTTGCTGATAAAGTTTGATTATAATACATAAGTTTATTATACTGTAAGCATATAGTACATTTTAACATGTTCATCTATATATATATATATGTGTACAATGTACATATATAAATTAAAATTATAGTATAAACAAATTCTAAAAAGATACTTATTAATAATAATTGAGAGAGCACATTTATATAAATATTTATTGTGAGTTCACTTAGTTACATTTATTTTTTTATAAAAATAAATATACTGTAGCTTATCTTTATTTTTTAAAATAAAGATGAAAGTTTTAACTTTGATATTTTCAAGTCATTGTTGTAATAAATTTCAGTTTCATCACAATTTAATGCATTCTGGTGAATATCTTTTTTCTTTGGTAACATTTTCCCTACAAAAACATAATAGTAATCTGATTATCAGAAAATACAGTCTCTTCATTTGCTTTGATGTTTTTAAGGCTGTATCAACATTGGAATCTCTACAATCATGATTATTCCTAGTTACCCACTTCAGATTCTTGACTAAACTTTTCATAAAATTTTAATGTTTCTGATGCAAAATACGAAAGCTTTGTCAGGTTTTTTTTCTGCCGTTGCTAAATAAATAACTTTAATTTTATTTCTTTAGACACTTTATGCGTTTTTTTAAATTTATGCTTAGCAAACATTTTATTAGATATAAATACTGAATCATATTAAACTCTTCAATGAAAAAAAATGAAGTATGAAATAAATGTGCTTTTTATTGTAACCTAAATTAAGATATCAATTGAGTGTAATGCTTCAAAACAAAATATGTTGTCTGCTGTATCATAAAATTAAATTTACAAATTTTAATAGCATAACTTTTGTTTGTTTATATTGGGGAAAGGTATCATATAATTGAAGTAGTGCATATTATACAGTGCACAATATGGTCCCACTGTACTTGATTGCAAAACACAATATATGAAGCACAAATTGAGTGGGATTCATTATCAGTAAAAAGTGAAAGAACAGCATTGTGGGAATAAATGGTATATCCACCAGAAGGTCAGTATTAGTTGTTCAGATTAACGGAAGATACAAAATGCAGATAATTCAGATTTAAACCCTGACAAATTATTCTTGTGAAGAAGAAACAATGGATTTTTATATAGGTGTGCAAAATATGCTTGATCAGACCAAACAACTTTTTAAATTCGTCATGAGAGGCTTTAATGGTAGAATTGGTAAATGATGAAAAAATGAAAGTGGTATAGGTAATTTTGGTTATTGATAACAGAATGAGGTATGACACCGACTTGTGGAGTTCAAAGAAAAGGGAAAACATGCAAATTATGAATGCTTTCTTTCAAAAAAATACCAAGCATCCAAATGAAGGTATAGCAGAATTAGATTATATTTCGACTAGCAGAAAATATATATTTTAAGATTGTAACGTTCTTAATAAATTTAACACAGGAAGTGATCATTGATTAGGTGAGATATAAAATACGTGTTAATGCAAAACTAGAAAAGGACAAACTATTAAGAAAAACAGTAATAAAGGATGATAGTCTTAACTTTCAGAAATTTCCAGTGAAATTTAATTAGAATTATCAAATTATTTAAAAATATTAAAAGACTGACAATGCTTTAGCCTTGTCTGAAATCAATAAGAAGATAGTTGATATTCTATTAAGATCTGCAAGAAAGGTAACTGGTACAAAAAATCCAATTTATTAGTAAATATTTTACAGAATCAAGATAATGTATGAAGGAAAATATATATATATATTAAAAACAATTCCTTAAAAGGAACTAAATATCTAGAGTTTTGCAAAATGGTATTAAAACTATTAATATTGAAATAATAAAATATAATTATGATTTGTTAAGAAAAGTCATAGAGGAGAATAAAAGTCTCAAAACTATAAGACAACATGAATAATACTTTTGTAGTGTCATTTTCATTATACCATTCTCATGCAAGGTAGGAACTGGTTTCATCTGCTTTTAATATCTTGTGGAGGAATGTAATTATAAACACATCACCAAAGACATGAGAAAAAGATGTTACGATTCCCAAGATACACAACTTGTGCTGAATCAGAACTCATCAGTTGGCCCAACACACATATCTTTATACAGATGGGGAATTACTACAGCTTAATTGATGTGTCAAACTTATTATCCTCATAACTTTGGCACAAATCATTTGATGGAAATATGTTAATCATTTTTATTAGTCATTTATTAGACTTAATGAATAATATTTGTGAGAGTAGTGTATTTAAAATTACACTACAGAAATATTATTCATTAAGTAGTCTAATGAATGACTAATAAAATTTTTTAATGTAAGGAACATGTTGATATTAGAAGGGAAGTTGCTTCAGCAATAAAAAGAACATTTGAAACTATTTGTAAAGAAGAGGGATAATATTATGATGTGTGGAAAATTCCATAAATAATTATGTAATGGTTAAGTGCAAGAAAACAAAACATTTTCTACAATTATTACATCTTCTCAACTGCCAAGTATTTTAAATGATGAGATGAGTTACACAACTAAATCTATAAAGAAGGAAAAGGGTCCAGGAAGTGAGGTAATTATTATTGATATTAAATAAAAGCAGATAAATAAATAAGGCAAAACTATATGCAAATGATGCATCAGATGATTGAAAATTGCAGTAGTTATATTGATATTTAAGGAAGGTGATAAAAATGATATTAGAAATTACAGCCCTATGAGTCTTTTATCAGTTCTATAGAAACTTTTTCTCAAGATTATTATAATTCTCTACAGTGAACTTTGAATTCTAACCAATCAAAAATAAGCTGAATTTAAAACTGTTTTTAGTACAGTCTATAACATCCAAATATTGAAAGAAGTTATAAAAAAACTAAGGAATATGAATTATCAACTTTCTTGGATTCGTACATTAAGAAAAGATATTTGATTATAAGCATTTCCAGGATGATCAAGATTTACATCATTAAGACATAGACCTGGCATATTGTAATTTTCTGAAAAAATATCAAAATGCAACAGGATGTATAACAGCATAACTCTCTATCTCCATTTTTTTTACAACAGTTTTACAAGAAGTATTTGCACTACGTTTTTGCAAATAATACTTTCAGAACTTGAAGAAATATTGCAAGAATTACAGGATAAAGGGGGAAAGGTAGTATTGGAAATAAATGCTAAAAGAAGACAAAGTAATGTTATGATAGATTTTCTCAGAAGAAGAAAATAAACATTTATAATCATGAATTAAAAATAATTATCAACTACAAATATTTTGTTCAGATTTTTAATCCAAATGAAAATCTTACAGATGAAATTAGCCATAGAATTAAACTTGGATGGAATGTTTTTGGTAAAGATAATTTAATATTAAAAAGAAATATAGCTGGGCATTTAAAAAACAAAGGTTTTTAATATATGCTTTACTAGTTCTTATTTATAGATTTGAGATTTGAACACTTAACAAAAGAGCAACATGGAGATGTCAGACCATTAAAACCACTACAGAAAAATGTATAATTAGAAGTAACAGGAAGTGATCAAAAATGAAATAGATAGATGAGAGACTAAATAAATATCACATATCTTTAAAAGGATTAAGGAAATGTAATGGAATTGGATTAAACATATTGTTAGAAGTGATGATAATAGATAAACAATTGAAGTTTTAAATTGGATTTCAAAAGATTGTAAAAGACCTAAAAAGAAACCAACTGTGAGATGGATGGATGAAATAAGAAAGTTTTCTGGTGTAATATGGGGGAGAATATGGATTATATAATGGATTAAATTTGTAGAGCTCTTCATTGTGTAATAGATTACTAATAAGTGAAAATAATGATGATGTAATGATATATAAATAATATTTGTAAATAGAGGGATTTGAACTCAGGATCTTTTAGTCTAATCATCCTTCATTCTACCTCAAGCAACTAACACACATCACCACGCACATGTGCAAAAGATACATGTCCAATATATGTACTTTATGCAGAACCAGTACTAATCATTTGGGCCAGATTGTAATCTTCCACACATATATACAATCAGTGCATGGTTTATATTAAGACAGCAGTTCCTCAAATATCAATACACAAGCTTCAAGCTTCTCATCCTTCCAACTATTCAAACATCCATATCATTGAAAAAATGATGATGGAGCACCCAAAGCCCATGTTGGATTCGATATTCTAGTCTTATCCATATAGACATTACATGGATGATCCGAACGTATACTAAGATGTAATCTATTTACCAAGAAATATGTAATTCTAAGGCAGTATGTAATTTTCTTATACTGAGTATTTTTTATATGGTAAATAGATGGATTTGAAATCAAAATTTTTCAGTCTATTCATCCTCCACTCTATTGTTTACCTTGGATATTTTTTTCATTTCACTTTTTGTTTCTTTATCTTAATTGAGGGCCAACTTTAAGTCAATCGGAAAGGAAATAAGATGAACCACCTGGGGCAGGAAGATGTTTGAATACAGCGCACGCACACAAAGCAATGAAATGATCTGTCAATCTATTTTGCGTAGAAATAACAAATTGACAAAGACAATAATAGTATTAAATTTGCTTATATTTCTTAAAAAGAATATAGTATATATTTTAAATATGTTAAAAAATAGTTTTGTGTTTCATAGCCAAACAAACATAAGTTTCTTTATTACGAGTATGTTTTTAAACATTTCCATTTTTGTTTTGCAAAAAAAATTAAAGTTTATTGTTCCTGTTCTATATTTGCAAATAGATAAAATTTCAGTTTTATTTAATTAAACTTTGCAAAAATTACCAAATATAGAAAACTATTTTTTATAGGAAATTAATTTTTTTCATATTTAGATATTTTCTTCATTTTAGTTTATTTTGCTAGCGGACACACACATACAAATTCTTTACAGATTTAAGAATGTCGGCCTCAGAGTGGCCTTTGAGCATTCCATCATCAGATTTTCAATTGGATGGACGGTTGAAGAGTTGGAGTGTGGAGTAGATTGAAGCCTGTCCATTAAAATATAAGGTTTGGCTATCTTAATATATATCTGAACACTTATAGCATATATGTGTGGAGATGGTAATCTGGACCAACTGATGATTGCTGGTTTAGCATGAAATACGTATATTAGTGATTATTTATCTTTTCAACATATATGTGTTCAAGTGTATCAGTGTTATGAGATAGTGTGGAGAGTAATAGATACAGGTATATAATAAACCTGTGTGTTTCAGTTATTACAGATTTAAGGTTTATGAAAAAAAATCTGAATTTATAAATAGTACTACAAAAAAAAAATCTTTAAAAATTCGTTCCATCAAGTATTATTTTTTATAAAAAAAAACAATTTGAAAATAAAACTAAATGACTATCATTCCGAGATGATAAGGGTGAAAATGCTTACCAATTTCAAAGCTCTTTTCACTAATTTTGCATCAAATAAAAGTAAAAAGATAAATTCCCATTTATTTATTTATTTATTTATGTTTTACAATTATTGATAAAAACAGCTGGTCTAAGCTTTTTTTCTCCTATTGAATATAAAATTGTGTCTTAGGAAAGTGTTTGAATTTAGGTAGTTGTTGGAGACAAGTTAGCAAAAAATTTGATGTTAAAAAAAAGCAATATTGAATCCTTAATCAATCATATTGAACTTATGTTTTTGATCCCACTAGATTACTCTTTCAAGTGAATTTTATTAGTAAGGGACTTTAGAGTAATCCCATGGGTGTTGCTACAGGACTTTCTTTATTTCAAAAATGTTGGAATTGGGTAATTGACATCAGTGGACTTGTTAAACCTCTAGATGTTGAGCTGAGATTCCAGTCTGTCAGTAAATACTTATGCATAAAAAAGTTGATTAATATTGCATAGATGATCCCTTTGTCAGATCTAAAAGCAGTCTCAAGGTGAAAAGGTGCCATGATGGCATAAATATTTTATTTGGATTTTATGCAGTTTCTGGAATGCTAGGTTACTATAAGCAGGTCTGGAAATGTCAGACATCAACTAGTACAGAAAAGGCTAAAACCAATAAACTGACTGATATAGATTGATATATGTTTTATAGAGAATGGAGGCAATCAACTGATTGTGTCAATCAAGTTCAAAACTCCAAGATAATGCCTGAATTCTAATTTGCAACAAAGTTTATCACATTTCTAGATTTATTTATTGCTCTTTGGATTTTATCGACAATTTCAGTGATAACCCCCCCTCCCCAACTACTTGGGAGTTCATAAGAAGTTCAATCAACAGAAGTGACAGAATGAAGCATGAATCATGGACTTTAAGATCCAGAATCTGATGTGCAATCAATACACCAAATTATACAGGGAATTTCAGGGATTGTGTAATTGGGAGAAAAATTTTTTTCAAAGCTGAAACTGATCAAAGCTTGAAATGATTAATGTCATACCTCACATTGCCTTCAAATAATGGACTAGTCTATGTTTCATCTTATCAAAATTGGATTGAACACTCATCATCACGAACCAATGTGTATACAGATACCTCCAAATGGGTATTTTTGCTAAATCATCATCCATAATGGACATTCAAATTCAATGAGCATCATCACTTATTGAACTGTTCTTGACCTCAGATATATGTTATCTATCTGTATACACATTTATTTATGATGATAAATGCTCAATCCGATCCAGATAATATGGAATCTGGATTAGTTCATTATGTAAAGGCAAAGTGATATGATGATTAATTTGACAAGAATGTTTTGAACATATTTGATAACTATATCCATTGAATATAAAAGTAGCCTTATCTTTAACTTAGGCAAAATACTAAAAATTTTGCAAAGAAAAAAACAAGAAATGTCAAGCATGGCCTAGTGGTTAGCATAGCTGCCTTCCAAGCAGTTGGCCCGGGTTCGCTTCCCGGTCAATGGTTTGACATAAAAAAAACAAGAGATACAACTTTTTCATAATAAAAGACCATAATAATAAATATTAATATTAAGTAAGGTTTAAATTTTAAAAACAAAAAATTCTCTACAATGATTTACTGTTATATTTTGAATTTTTTTTAAACAAAAATTAAATTTAAAATTTTTATTAAATAATTTTACTATCATTATGATTATATAACTAATTGCTTTTGATAAGTAATCTATATCCTTAATGAGTATTTCTGTAATTTTCACTACACTACCTTATGCAAAGTAAGGACTGACTTCTATTACTTTTAATACCTTATGGAATGGTGTGATCATAAACAAAAAAGATGATCCCAAGATGCACATTTCATGCTGAAACAGTACTCATCAGTTGGTCCAAATTACAATCTCTTACGCATATCTTTATCATTATTCAGAATATGGATATGAAATTACTACAGTTAAACTGACAAGTCCATACTTTGCATGAGATGGTGCAATGAAAATTACACTACAGAAATATTTATTAAATGGATAATCTCTAGTCTAATAAATGACTAATAAAAATTATTAATCTGCCCACTTTATTTGATTATTTATTAGGTTTCTGTATAAGCAATTGTATACTAAAATGTGCTTATATTCATTTAGTCCATTAATTCACACCCATTCTGTAAGTTCCACAATACATCACATGATCACTATCTCTTATATTAGCACATAATTGGTTGCATTAGATCCTAAGCTCTCAGATCCAAGGCTCCTCACTGACGAAGGCCACAAGCCAGAAACTAGTCTGGGGATATTGGATGAGTAGTCACTAGATAGGGATTTTATGCTCAAGCCTTCTGGCATCCATTGATTACTCTGATTGGCACTACTGTATGGAGAGTTTTGCCTTGTTTAAGTTCCACAATGTGATATTTTTTTTATTCTGCAATAAAAATATAGTCTACAATAAACTTTATATAATTGAGATTATACAGATCTTTATTGTGAGCATAGTGCCATGAAAAAAATGTTTATAATTGATCTCCACAAATTTTAATGCCAGCTCTGCCTAATTCAATCCACATTAGAATTATTTATAGATTGTCAAACCATTTTTTTTAACATTATCAATGTAGTACTAAATTTAGAGATATCAATAAATTGCATAAAAGGTGATAAGATAGTAGAATTTCTTTGGGCATAATCAAATGCTATTGTTTGGTTACACTACCCTACAGCCAAATTACTTCAATCACTCTTAAAACAAAAACAACTTGGAATATAAACTTGTATTTGATAATCTATTTTAGCTGTCTAGGTGATGCAATATCTTGGAGTAGCCTTATATGGTCAATTTGATAATCATTTTTGTGCTTTTATTACACTTTTCTTGATTATATATATAAATATAAACAAATATGTTCAAATAATATCAGAATGTGAATGTTATATTACACATATACATCACCAAAAAAAAAATATTTCATTTAATTTTACGAAAATTAAAATATTAGTAAAAATCAGTCATAGTAAACAAATTACATATAAAGCTACAATTATTAAAGTCCAAGATTTAAACAAAAACCGAAGTTACCCAGTATAATGATTACTTTTGAATATAAGGTTAACCTTTCAAAATCTATCATCTTAACTTTGTTTTGCTTTTCTATGAATGAAACTAATATCTAGAAATTTTATTAGAGTTAATATAAATCAATATATATTTTCATTCAAGTTTTTGCTGTCAAATGAATGCAAAACTGCTAAACTAATGCTACCGAATTGCCACATATAAGCCATTCCAGGCTTGACTGTAGCGTGACTACAATGTTAAAAAAGTCAAATGAAGTTATTCGGTGATTAGATTTGGAAGGTTAGAAATGTTGTCCAATGATTTCCTTTATAAAACTACTTTAATAGTACATTTTTGCAGACATTTGGAACATTTTTTACATTAGAATATTCCAAAATTCTCATTTTTTAAAATCAGTTTACGATGACATTTCAATACTTAATTTATAAATACGCTGTATCAGATGGCCATCTTTCATTAATTAATCACATCAGTCAATGTATACGTTAATTGAAGACGTACTTGATATAGTTAAAAAAAAAGGCAAATTGCAAGTAGTTATATAAATTTGTTTCCAGGAAAAAAAAAAGATTTACGACAAGAGTAAAAGCAGGGCCATTGTTCATGTTGCTTGAATTATCTATCAGAAGAAAAGATGGATATATGTAAAACAAAAATTAAATATGTATATATTTATAATTCCAATGATAGCAAATTTATTCTTCTTGGCTTTCATTCACGAAATTTTTGCCACAATATCATCCAAATCTATTCCACCACACATTGCACTTTCTTTACTGATAATAGCCAAATTTATAAGTCGTTCTTGTGGCATGTCTGAATGTAAACACATTTTTAGTAATCTTTCACCTGAAGTAACTGCTAATAGCGTTGCTAGAAAAATCCATAATGCTATTATTAAATTTGGAAACAGTACATTTAAATATGACGAAAGTCAAATGAGTTCACAATTTCTAACATCATTTTATGAGCAAATAGAAATATCTTCTTTCTTATTCAATAACTTGAGCATATTGTAGTCAGTATTCTTACTGCAACAAAACATTAATGATGGCAGAAAATGTATTGATGTTTAAATAAATTTATCATATTAATAATATATATTACCATAGGTGGCAACTTATAGTGAACTCATTTGAACATGTTACTAATTTATGATTTGATTCTTGAACTTACTCAATATGTCATAAAATAAACACAGCTCTCTACTTTAATGCCATCTGTAGTAAACTTGAAATTAATCATAGAATTAAACTTGGTTGGAGTGCTTTTGGTAGAAATAACTTGATACTAAAAGAAAATATGCCTATGTGTTTGAAAAAGAAGGTTTTTAACAAATGTGTTTTACCAGTTCTTATTTATGGATCTGAGACTTGGACACTTAATAGAAGAGCAATACAGAGACTCCAGACCACTCAAAAAATATGGAGTGATGCATATTGGGAGTAACAAAAAGAGATCGAAAACGCAATGTATGGGTAAGAGAACAAACAGGTGTTACTGATCTCATTAAAAAAAAATAAAAGATTGGAGTTGGTCTGTACATATTGCTAGAAGAGATGATAATAGATGGACAATTGAAATCTTAAACTGGATTCCAAGAGATTGTAAAAGACTCAGAAAGAGACCACAAATGAGATGGATGGATGAAATAAGAAAGTGTGCAGGGTGATGTGGAGAAGAGAAGCTAAAGATCGGAGAAGATGGATTAAACTTGGAGAGACCTTCATCTTGCAGTGGATTGATAATGGTTGATGATGATGATGATAGTAAATTGATGTTTGATGATGATGATGATGATAATGATACTAAACTTAAGTAATAAATGATCATCAATTGGCAGTGCATTTAAACCTCTATCCTCATACCATTTAGTTTTTTGCCTTTATCAATGAGAACTTTGAATTCAATGCTGGAAACAATGCAGTTGTACATTTAATAATGGAGTCTGGTTCATAAGCACTGCAACTCTGCAGCACCCCTAGAAAAAAATATGAGTTTTAATTATTAAATTTGTGCTTGAAAATATCAATAATATAACTATCCCTTATTATGTAAATATAATCAACTGATGTTTGAGATTCTATATAAAGATGCTTTTAATTATAGCAATGTCAGAAGCATCATATTCAGTGAATTTCAGTAAGTTCCATTATACACGAATCTCTGTAATATTGGAGCTGGTATCTCAATAGTTATGTGAGAATGATTATGTTTATCTATTCTGGTTTCTCATCTGAGCAATAAAATATCCTGCTTTTTTCTTGCAATTAACATTTATGAATTGACTTACAAAATAATAATAATAATAAAAAAAATATTTATCACAAGTGTTAGTACTTAATATATATAAAAAAATACATTTTCCCAATTGATGTTGCATGAAAAAATTGAAATAAGAAGTAAAAGTTGATCTACTGCAGATATTTTCCAAACAGAACTCAGATTTTCACTTGACCCTCAACCATCCATGCTATCTCATACTGTTGATACACTTGATCACACACATGTCAAAAAGATAAATAATCACCAATATATGTATTTCATGCTAAACCAGCACTCGTCAGTTGGTCCAGATGATCATTTCCACACACACATATATATATATATAATCAAAGCTCAGCTTATATTAAGATAGCCAATCTTCAAACTTTAATGGACAGGCTTCAAAACACTCCACTCCACAACTCTTCAGCCATCCATTTCATTGAAAATCTGATGATGGAATGCTGGAAGCCCACCTTAGTGCCAACCTTCTCATCCTATCCATGTTGACCAGAAGTCACACTTACCCCTCATGTACAGGACTTAATCCATTTACACACATATATGAGGGATGGTCAGATCCTAAAGCACTATATTTTGAAATATGATTTTTTTACAGTGCGGGCTTTTTCATACATAGTGCTTTAAGGTCTGACCATCCCTCATATATGTATGTAAATGGATTATGTCCTGTATATTGGGCATCAGAGTGACTTCTGGTCAACTTGGATAGGGTGAGAAGGTTGGAACTAGGGTGGGCTTTGAGCATTCCATCATCAGATTTTCAATGAAATGAACGGCTGAAGAGTTGTGACATGGAGTGGTTTGAAGTGTGTCCATTAAAGTATTAAGATTGACTATCTTAACATAAGTTGAACTTTGTTTGTATATATGTGTGGAGATGATAGTCTGGAACAACTGATGAGTGCTGGTTTAGCATGAAATAAGTATATTAGGTATTATTTATCTTTTTGACGTGTGTGATCAAGTATATCAGTGGTATGAGATAGCATGGATGGTTGGTGTTGTGTGAAAGTCTGAGTTCAAACTCTGTATTATATATGGAAATGCAGGTGTGAAAAAGCCTGTACTGTAGAAAAAATTCATATTTCAAAATAATTACATGGAAAAATAAAATGGTTATGTAGTTGCAAAATTACAAATGCTTTGTTTTGTTTTCCTTGCTTACTTTTCGGCAGTGATACTATAATAAGTATCCCTACGTAAAAATTTAATTGAACACTAGTGATATCTAACAATCACTTTTAATCCATTTTATTATTTGCTGAAACTCATACAACCTTATGATTTTAAACCCAGGCTAATCTATTTAAATAGTAAAATAGAGTGAAAGGTAATTGATAGATGTCTTCCTGCATTATTTCTCATTTGAATTTAAGATTTCATTATCAAAGTCAGAAACCAGTCTGGGGATGAACATTTGAGTGCTCTACCAATTGGTAATCACTAATTATTCAAGTTTCATAGAGAAGGAAGCAATGTAGAAAGCTGATGCAAAGTTTTTATATATATATAAATATCACATGATCACTATTTCTTATGCTTGCTCCTAACTGTTATGATAACAGGCAAAACTCTCCATACAATAGTACCACTCAGCAAGCCAGAGTAATCTATGGATGCCAGAAGGCTTGTGCATAAAATCCTTATATAGTGCCTACTCATCTAATATTCACAGACTAGTTTCTAGCTTGTGGCTTTCATCAGCAAGGAGTCTTGTATTTGAGAACTGCACTTAGATCTTAGGACTTAACTACAAAACTATGAGTCTAAAATTGAAAACACAATATTTTCAACCCAAGCTCATTAACCTATATAGTCATACAAGTCTGAACTCAGTTCAGCACCCATACATTTTGGTGTCTTTGGTTTTTTAATAACCATAGTCACCATTATCCTAGTAGGCAGGATGGGTATTAAACCATTAAACATCACATGATCATCATAAACTAGAAACTAGTCTGGGGATATTGGATGAATAGGCACTAGATTGCGATTTTATGCACAAGACTTCTGGCATCCATAGATTATTCTGGCTTGCACTAATTGGCACTACTGTATGGAGAGTTTTGTCTGTATTAATGACAGTTAGGAGAAAGCATAAGAAATGGTGATCATATGATGTTTAGTGGTTTAATACCCATCCTGCCTACTAGGATATTGGTGGCTATAGTTATTAAAGAACCAAAGACACCAAAATGTATGGGTACTAAACTGAGTTCAGGCCTATATGACTATATAGGCTAATGAACTTGGATTGAGAACATTGTGTTTTCAATTTTAGACTCACAATTTTGTAGATAAGTAGAGATAAAAGATGGCTGCTAGAGGGTTGTATTAAATTCTAAGATCTAGGTGCAGTGCTCTTAGATCCAAGGGCTCCTCACTGAGGAAAGCCACAAGCTAGAACCTAGTCTGGGGATATTGGATGAGTAGGCACTAGACAGAGATTTCACGCTCAAGCCTTCTGACATCCATAGATTGCTCTGTCTTGCACTGAGTGGCACTACTGTATGGAGAATTTTTATATAAAAGAATCTAAATCATAGCTCTCTTTTTTATATATAGAATAAAAAATTATTGAAAATTGCAAGCATTTGAAAAAAATTTACTAATCTTTTAAAAATAGTTTGAGGAAAATTAACACAAAATGGCATAATGGAATGGAAAATATTCTTTGCATGATTGCGCATATACTTCACTTTTTTTTTACTCTTTCAAAATAGGGATATTGTAAGTTTTACATATCAAATAGTTTATTGCTCAGGAATCCATAAGAAGTTCAAACCCTGAAAACAATGGATTAGAACTATGAACCATGGATCTTGATCTCCAAAGACTTTCATGATAACATTTCGTTAAGGATATAGAACACTGTACGTTTTAAAAGATAATGGCAACACATACTTTGTAATTGATATGTTTTTTTATAACCTGCTCAAAAGGAATAGTTTTCTAGAATATATTTTGCATATAAAATGAAACAATGCTATATCTAATAGAAAATCAGTTTTGGATAGTCCTGCATTATTTGATAATGAATTAAAATGATGGATTCAAGAACTAAAAGTTCATAATTTTCAGATCAATCTACCACTTTTTGATATTTGTCTGTTATATTATGACTTACATGACAAACACACAATTATTAGGGCATTGATTATAGATAAAAATTGAAAATTTGGTAGAAATGTTACACACAAATACTATGAAAAAAAAAACGTTTGAAGATACAATGTATAGAAACTATGTTAATTTTTAAATAATACCATTTATACACTTTCATTAACCATTTTTTACTTAGGCAATCAAATAAAAAAATATTTCTTGATATTTTCTTACCATTTCAACTAACTTATAGTCTTCATCACAGCTCAAATATTTAAATATATATTTTCTTACCATTTCAACTAACTTATAGTCTTCATCACAGCTCAAATATTTAAATATACATGACCTTAGTGGTGATGTTAGTTTATCATAAATAATAAAGTTGTGCACTCTCATATTAAAACAAATATGTAAACTAATATTATAAGGACATTAATGAAATTATCTAAATAGCCCAACAGTTTATTAAAATGATTTCAAAGTTTGGGTGAGTAGCATGCCTTAGATGCTTTTAGTATCTATAATTTTTGAAAGTACTCTTTTAACTTATTAGTTTCTTTTCTCTAATTGCTATCTACTTGACAATCCCACATTATATGTGACTCACTCTGAAATCTGACTGTTGTTAAACAAAATAATCTGAATTGTCTTAACAGTTTGAAATGATTGATTATTATTGATATTGGGATTGTCTAAGTGTTGACTGGATTTTAATGATCACTTACAAACCCATTTAGCCTTGAGCATCATTACACTTTTGAAAATTATAATTGCAGTTTGTGATGTCATAATTGACTAATTATTAGTCTGCATTCAGAACAGGTTATATTTACTTGTTAAAAGAAGTTTATTTAATTAAACTTCTTTGTATCAATAATTTCAATCTCTGTGGTTGAGATCCAATCTTTAGCGTCTATATAAATATATTGGATCATTAATATAGGTGGAATTTTACCTTTATTGTTAAAAGGAGGTTGTCTTGGCAAGTTTGAAATTGATATTGGGATTGTCTGGATTTTAATGATATATATATATACCCATCATAACTTTTTTGTGTAATTAAGTATTGATAGAATTTTTTAAAAAGTTTTAAAAAGATTCTCATGTTTTTCAACAAACAACTAGATTAATACCAGGATGGCAAAAATAAGCTTTTTATACCCCAAAGGGAATCAGTGTAACCGGAGTAAAGATGAAAATATAAAAGGTATCAAACAAATAACAATTATAGGAAGAGAAAAAAGAAGCAAATTAAAAAGATAGAAGTCAATTTGATTAGAGATCCTATTTTCTGTAGATATTAAATGCACCTAAAGTATGGTCATCCAGACTTTATAATTATTTAGTAAACTCCTTGAGCTAATTACAAAAATATATATATTTGAGTAATTTTAATCCATGTATTTGTTTTAATATTATAATGCCTGACATTTATTGTTTGTGATAAACCAACATTACAATTAAATATTATTTAAATTTAACAAACTAATATTTGAATATATGGTATGGTTGAAGATCTCTCAGCCAGATATAGCTATTTGAATTGGATAGCTGGGTTTGAAGACGTGTAGGTGTCTGAAAAGTTCAGATTTTCCTCTCAATAAATAACTTCTAGATAAAGGCTGGCTTTGGGTTGGTATTTTTAGATCTAGTGTCTGAACCTAGCCTAGCACCTCTCTGAGGAGTGCCAAAGCATGAAACCATGGTCAGATGTTTGGAGGGGGGGGGGCTGACAGAGATATTTTAAATGTTGGCTCTGGCCAAGCATTTACCACAAAGCTTGTTGAGAAATTGGCAATCCTCATTGATTATATCTTACAAGCTTAAGAGAATTGGGTCATGTGATCTATTGACTATTTAATATTTGAATAAATTTAATTTTATACAATAAATCCTTAAAAGCTTTTTTTGCAGTGTTTCTATGAAGCATTTCTGACCAATATTTAATTTTTATACAAAACTAATATATAAAATAATTGAATGGTTTGTCACTTAGAAAGTTATATGATAACTAAACATTGGAAATGACAGATTGAACTATATTCCATGGGTTTATCCTTGAGTTCATCACTCTAATACTATAAGAAATCATGCAGAGTTACCCAAAATTGAATCCATATCAGATACAACTCCAACATAAAAAAGTTGATTCATTTTATAGGCAAAATAAATTGCAGAAGAACACTATCTTTGACCAGATGATAAAACATATCATCTTCAAACTAGGGCAAACTTCAGAGCTCAAAGTCCACAGTCTGTGGCTCTAATCAATAAAATCCAGTGATTAAACTTTAATGAATCCCTGAGCAATAAACCATTTGATTTTATAAAATTTACAATATTTCATTTTGAACTCAGACTTTCACACAACCCTCAACAATCCATGCTAGCTCATACTGCTGACACACTTAATCACACACATGTCAAAAAAATAATCACCAATGTTCTAAACCAGCACTCATCAATTATATACAATCAATGCTCAACCTATATTAAGATAGCCAATCTTTATACATTAATGGACAGGCTTCAATCCACCCCACAAGCTCTCCAGCTGTCCATTACATTAAAAATCTGATGATGGAAAGCTCAAAGCCCACATTGGTGCCAACCTTTTCATCCTAACCATGTTGATCATAACATTTCATTGAAAATCTGATGGAATGTTCAAAGCCCAGATTGGTGCCAATCTTCTCATCCTACCCATGTTGACCATAAGCTATGGTCAACATGCATAGGATGAGAAGGTTGGCACCAATGTGGCCTTTGAGCATTCCATCATCAGATTTTCAGTGAAATGGACAGCTGAAGAGTTGCGGGGTGGAATGGATTGAAGCCTGTCCATTAAAGTATGAAGATTGGCTATCTTAATATAGGCTGAACATTGATTGCATATATGTGTGGAGATGATAATCTGGACCAACTGACGAGTGCTGGTTTAGCATGAAATACGTATATTGGTGATTATCTTTTCGATATGTGTGTGTGATTAAGTGTGTCAGCAGTATGAAATAGAGTGGATTGTTGAGGGTCATGTGAAAGTATGAGTACAGACCCCTATATATTACATATTTGAGTACAGGTATGAAAAAGCCCTGAACTGTACAGAAAAACAATTCACATATTAAAATACTTCATTTTGTAGAAATAGAGGTACAACATTGATTATTTTCTATTTCCTGATAACAATTTGCATTAATTTTATTGAGAGCTGCTAAAACATTTGATGCCTATTTTCAATATTGTTTTCATATTTGCATGTCTTTTTTTTATGTCTTTATACTATTTTTTTTTTGTATGAATGCTTTTAGTTTCAATAACTTTTTATGTCAGACGAAAATAGTGCTATGAGTTGGAGAGATTTTTTTTTAAAAAAAACTTTATTCTTGTGAAGCAACTAAAGTATTTATGAGTAATCAGTGATTATTAAATGTTTAATGCGTTGAAATCATCATCTCTTAATTTTTTTGTTAGCACAAAAAGCCTTTCAAATAGATTGGTGATGTTCTATTTTCATAAAAATGGTAGCAATCTTTAGTTTTTTTATTCTGGAAAGGTTATTTATTACTCATTGATTATAGAAGTAATTGGAGGTTCTTCAATAAATTTTTCAGTTAAAAATAATTATGACGATGACGGTTTTAGCTCTCGTTTAGGTTTTAGTTCTTATAGATTGATGTTTGATATCAACTGTTTTGAAATTATATATATTTTTCTAAAACTGATTTTCAAATATAATTGATTATAACTAATTTGTATTTTGGCTATTGCTGCCTATCTTGATAATACTTTATTGACTTCTGCCTTAACCGTATATATTTTTAAAATTATTTCATTTTCAGGTTAAACCACCTGCAAGTTGATCTGGAATTTGGATTAGTTTCCTCTGATATAAATTAGAGTGCAGGAGGAAAAAGGGATAGACATGTTTTTAGGTGCATTCCTATAAGTTGTTCAGTCAGGCTATGCTCCTGAAATTATTAAATCTTATATATTTGACATGATTACTTTGCTCAACATTTATTTATGGTTTATCATCCTTTGCTGCTAAACCATTTGGCTCAGGTTAATACAATGTAGTTAATAAATATATTATTTATCAGTTTTTTTTTTAAAGAAATATTTAACAAATTTTGAAGTTATAAACCTAATCTTATTATCAGTGACTACTGTCTCCTGTAGTTCATGGTGGGCAAAAATTTCCCCGAACTTGTCATCAATTATTTTTTTATTATTAGTATACAGAACAAGTCCATATTCAGCCTATCGGGTTATGCATACATGGTTATAAAAATATCTTCTACATGCATACATGGTTATAAAAATATCTTTCTACAGTTGATCTTTATACTAGAACAAATTATGCTAAGATTAATTGGGTATCTTGGTTGTCAGAAGTAATTTACTGTTGTTTAACCACACTACTCTTGTTATTTGATAGTCATTTGTGGTAAACATAGATAATACATACATACAAAGTTGTTTTGGTAATAGAAAAATTAATAAATCACCAAGGTATATTGTTTTTAAACATTTATATATAAAGTAGTAATATATTTAGGTAAATATATCTTATCTATTCATACATCTATTGGTCTGTAGCAATAAATGCTCAATCCGTTCCCCGAGATATAACAATATATTAAAAATATTTTCAATTTTTTGATTTTTAACACTGACTCTCTTAACTTCATCATATCATTACCATCCATCAGATTAGTAAATTAGACCACTCTCTCTTACTGTTCATGTTTTCTGCGACACTTTTCAGGAAATCTAAAATTATTTATTAAATACCCAAATTACCATATCTATGGTGAAAGTAAACAATTATTGTGCTATATATATACTTTTTCAAAATTTGAAAATTGTCAATCTGTGTATAGATTCATATATTGAAATCTCTAGTTCATCTTAAGCTTGTTTGTGAAAAGCTTGCATAATGAGAGAGATTCGTCTGAGTTTTCGCGTTTGTGAATATTTTTGAACATATGGGGCACTTAAAAAAAAAAAAATAATGTTAATAATTTAATGAGTATATAATACATGGCTTCTCTTTTCATACGTTTTAAAGCAATTTATTTTATTTCGTAACTGTTTCAGGTGAACTTGCAGCCTTAATCAATTATCGGTTTATTATATAGAGACTATAATAATATGTTTGTTATGTGTACAATATATACACATTTTATTCGCACACACTCAGTAGTCTAAGTAATATTGATATTTTAACAAATCAATGTAGAATACATACATATTTCTGCCAAATGGATATATATTTTAAAAAGACAAAATAGTTGCGTAATATTATAATAGATATAATAATGCTATTATTATTATTTTTGAAACTAAGGTTAGTTAGAGTACTAAGCGAAATCGGCGTTCGAATGAACATTACAATAATGGCAGCCTCGTTTTGAGATGAAGTTGAGAATTCAAAGTGATTAATTATCAAAGTTTCGCATTGCGATTGTTTTATTTTAACACTGTTATTAGTTATACGCATGAGTCCGACAGTACAAAATAGAAAACATATTTTTAATAATTAATCAATCGGCAAAGAAAACGAAATTACAATATACAGTAAAAAAAAAAAAAATGTTTTTAATCGATTTCTTTATTAGTAACTTGATTTTTATATAAATACATATATTTATTATTTTTAATAACAAGTAATTTTTACGTTTAATATTACATTTTAATTTTATTATGCATATACTGCATGCACATATATACAAAAACAAACCAATAAGCAATATTTGATTTATTTTAGGATTATTTTCCGAATGAAACTGTAGACGGCGTTTCATCGGTTTTTACTTTCCTGGGTTCTCTGATATTTACTTTGTACACACACGAGGAATCGGGGCACTGCAATGACCGTCATGGAAATACTGGAAGAGTGAAGTTTATAAGCAGCTCCTGCCTTGAAGATGGCTCCGTATTTGAAGATCATCCTATTTTATGTGTATATGAATCTTCCAGGATTTACCTGGGCTAATCTGAATTTGTTCATGAACGAAGCTGAAGTGAAAAGATTGCTCGGTAAGTAGTCTATTGTGATATTTATGCAATAACGTTTAGTTATATTTAAAATATTTTTTTGAATTAAGCTTCATTTTTACTGGTTAGAAATATAGGACAGCTTTTTGATAAAGCACTAACATGCTACTCATGTTCAAAACTAAGTAGCATGTAAGAATAATTGCGTGTTTAACGTAAATGATGTCCGATACTCATAGATGCTTCTTGGAACAGAGCAGTTGTAGTGTATAATATGTTAGTGTTATTGAAAACGTAACTTACCCTTTAATTCTATGAACTAACTGAAGGATTTTCTTTCTGAATTAAATCCAGAGCAATTCAATGATAAACTTTATGCACAATTGTTGTGTTCAATTATATGTTTATGGAGAAGCAATATTAAAGCCAGGATGATAGATTTATCGATCGATTAGAAGGCTGCATAAAACCTTCTTACGGGCTGATTTTTGTAAAATACTGGCTTAGTTAAGCATGGCTGATTCTCTGATAAAAATAATAAAATATACTAACCAAAAATGTATGTAAACGTATGAAAAATGCAACTCTGAGAAAAAAAAAGATTTGAAATGTCAATTTTTAAATACGGACTCACTTATATTTTAAGAGTTTCTTAGCTATAACTATTGTGTATTATTTCTGAAAATATGCTATATATTTATACAAACTTGCGTACATCTTTTTAACAACATACAATGGTATATTATGAAAATAAGTTGTCTTTTGTTGTAAATATGTAAATGCAATCGTTTATATGTAGTAACGTACTTGTATATCTGCATATATAGATAGATACAAACATATTAAACAAATTGTTGATACGAAAAACAAAATTATACGAAAAAAAATAAAAATCAAATCTAGTAAAGAATATGTAGATTAGAAATAATATTTATATATATTTTCAAATTAATTTCGTTTTGTACTTACAACAAACAAACAGTATTTGTAGGGATTTGATTATGAATGAATCTTGCAGATAATTTCTTATATATATTGTGAGAATATGTGTGTTTCTATTTATATTTCAAAATACATTCTATTTCACATAGTAGTTAATAGCACGCACGTTTGCAGTAGATTTTAGGATGTTGATTATGACGCTTGTAGACAGTTTATTATGTGTATATATGTATGTGTGTATTTTATTTGTATATCAGTATATTCTTTTTCATATAGTAGTTAATGACACACACCCTTACTTACAATGAATTTCTAGAGTTCTGATTATGAATTTTATAGATAATATGTTATACTACATGTATATATGTTTCTATTTATATACCAACATACTCTTTTTCATATAGCAATTTAATGAATTCTTAAGTTCCATGTTAGAGATATCTTATTACTGAGAATGCTTCCTGTATTACGTTGTTTTTATATTATTTGTAATTCATAATTCATTCATTTATTTTTTTATTTATACTGTATTAAAAGTCATAGAAAGAGGTCCCCCCCCCCCCCGATAGTGAATCTAGCTTTTATTGAAATATCTGAATTGAGAAATTGACAAGTTGGAGTTAAGGACAAGTCTAGAGCAGAAAGAAATAGATTCTTCAACCTTAATTTTAATTTAAAATATGACTAATCTTGTCAATGCTTTTGGTTTAATGCGCTTTCTGATTGAAGATGAATCAAAGTGGGGGAGAAATGGTGCTGGTATTTCGATAGAACTCACCAGATAATACATTTTGAAGTAATTCTGGAATTCCTTCAAATGAAATAACTTGAAGTTCCCCAGGCCTTAAATCTTTATTGAATGAAACTTTCTATTGAATTTTTCGAAAAGGATTATTGTTGGCTGTTTGGTGTACAAAAAGAACTATAAAGGTAAGCTAAATGTTGAACGGGAAATCTTTTTATCAAGTTTTGAGTTAACTACACTCCTTAAGATTTTTTTTAATTTTAATTATTCCATTTTTTTTGTAAAGTTTTGGTAGAATATTTTGTATTAAGTATTTAAAACTAGCAAAACAGAAAAGAGCATATTATACAATTTTTAAAATCTAATTTGCAACTAAGAAGTTTGTTAATACCTTTTTTATGTACACGTGTATATGCAATTGTTTTGGTTTGTCATTCCATTTTCTTTTAGTTTTGATCAATTTATTAGTATTATATATATTTGTAATTTTTCCCCACTTATATATATATGTTTGTGTGAATTTTGTTATCTGTGTAAACTTGGGAGATTTTCAACCCATCGTTATGCATGTGTGTGCATGCGCGCATGTTTTCTAAATCTTAGTAAATATTGCAATCTATGTAGTCATCGTATTATTTTTTAGCGCTTTAATATTTTATTAAAGAATATACCAAAAGTCATTCTTTTAATATATTTGAAAAAAATATATACTAAAAAGTTATTTAGGGTTGTGTGTGTGTTAATCTAGTTATGGCTTTGATTAATGTATACGTTTAAATTCAATAATTCTGTACTTAAGACTTACATTAATGAAAATATAATCAACAAATTGTTTATGAACATAATTCTAACGTGTATTTATTTCTAGGTTGGTATTAACTAAAAAGAAAATCATATTTCCTTTTTCTTCTCATTTCTGTCTGTTAATGGTGTAGGGAAAAAAAAATAATCGTAAAGGTTCTAATTTTTTACTGATGTTTTAAGTTTCGCTGTTGCAAAAAGAAAAAATAATGAAAGTGGTAAATGTTAATTAGGGAAATAGAGTTTGTTTGTAGTTCAAATGCATTATATTGTAGGCGATAATGATTATTATACATAGTCTTTTGTTTGTTTCTTTCATTTCAATGTTCAGTACACGAAGAGAATACAAATCATCTTTCACTTGTTTATTGAGATGTCAGATGTGTATCGAGAGGAGTGAAAAAGGTTCATGGCAGACAGGTTCTAGTACTTGTGGTTGCTTCTGAAGATGGGGTCTGAGAGTAGGTGGAGAGGGAAGGTAATTGTTCCTTGGTGTTACCGTGCTTCTATGGGATTGCTTTATCAAACCCATTCTATGGTTCAGTAGCTTTTTGTGGAATTTACTAAGCCTAGCTTCTCTCCACGGCTTTTGTTCCGAAGGAGCAAAAATTCTACAAAAAGTTTTTCTCCCTTTCCATAACAGTGTTTGGCTGCCTGAGACTTGTGAAAAGAGAGATGATTCAGTTATAATTTTCTTACAGGAACCAGCATTTGTAAACAGATTAGTTCAGTCGTGAAGTAAAAGTAACGAAAAAAGAAGGGAGAGGGAATAGGGTATAGTCTTTTGCTTTTTTTTCTTTTTAAACATTGGAAAAGTATTTTTAGAGTTTGCTGTTGTTGGGATGGGGGGGGGTGTAGTTAAATACTGTTTACTAGATTAAAAAAGTTTTATCTTTATTTATCATATGATAAATGATAAAGTAATTCAGTGTATCTATTGTGCAAATAATGAAATTATTTTATCTACCTGTCTGTAATATAGTTAGAATTTTTGGGCTGGGTCCTTTTTAATATTTATGATATGCACTTTAATATCTATTGAAATATATATATAGTAAATGGGCTCTAACATCTGTTGGGGGAGGGGGGCGTAAGTATTGTCTTAGTTTATTTTTATACCTCTACTATCTGTGAATACCCACTCTGCAAATTCAAACGGCAGACATATTTAAGAGTAACACATACTCATAGATGTATCTCATTGTTAATTGACCATCATCGATATTTTTAAAGATTTGCATTTAGAGTGAGATAACTATTTATCTCCAAAACAATGTAAAAACACCCAATGACAACTATTTAGATCTAGTATATCATGAAGTTGCTAATACTATACCCATCTTTTATTAATCATGTTTAGTGCCACCTGGTTTTAAAGATGAACAAGTGAAAATTTGAATTTTATTCAGCAGTTATACAATGTAAATCTATACTCTTATATCTGTTTAGACGAAGGCTATATATTTTAGGTACTTGCACACTTCCTTGAAACTAGTAAATATATTATTGTATATAATTAAATAAGTTAGCACACCTAAAAATAAATATTTACAGACTTGGATAAATGTTAGTTCGAATCACAAGATTTTAAAAAGTCTTTGTTCTGTCTTCATACCACATAAGTAACTGACCAGTCACTGTATAAGATTATACATTTCAGGGAATCCTTTCCAGATGTGTCGAGGGTTGCAGATCAGCCATATATTAATGGAAAAAATTGACTGACTTGATATTAAAGCATCAATAATCAACACAGCGGTCATTTGACTTATCTTCAAGTTTGAGTTTTATGTCATTTTTGTCTTGTTTATTGATGAGTCATAAGATCCATTTACAATAGGCCTTCTGTTTTGATTATTGATACCTTATTGGGATAAACAATTGCTGTGGTTATGTGAAACTTGCAGTAATCTAGGCATCTGAGAAGAAATAATCTTCCTGAGATATGCATATCCTGCACAGCATTTGAACAGTTTTGTATGTGTCTTTGGGGCCTGAGTGACGGACATTTCACCCGTTATTGTTTAGAGTTTAAATTTATACAAGTTTGTTATATTACTATATATAGCATTTGATAGATAGATACTGTGTACAGTTTTTGTATATTACAGTATATTTATTGTCATTCATAGTGACAACTAATAAATTAGATATGTATGACAATTTTTTATCTTTTATATTTCCCATACCATTTTAATAGGGGGGGACAAGTAAAATTTGGGGAGAGATAATAATTAGTCAGAGAATAGGAAGATTATAACTTTTGAAGCATGATTTTGATGTGGCACTCGGATAATTGATTTTGTGGGATTTTAATATATTGTCCCCAACAGCTTGCGGTTTTGCATTTTTATACCACATATTATTTTTATTTTAAAGTACTATTAATAATATCTTTCAGAAATAAATTAAGTGTGAAATTTTATATTTTCTATGTTACATGAATAAAGAATTAGAGACTGATTACGGTTTTCAAAACATAGTTGACGTTTATTCTCTAATGTTTTCAAACTTTTTCTGTTAACCTTGGTTATGGCAGTTTGCATTCTCTTTACGTAAACAAACTTATTGTAAAATAGAGAAGAGTATTGCAAAGTATAGTTTAAAAGTAGCCTAAATATAATTATATATAAGTTGCCTATCCAAAGGCAAATTCTACTGTACGTTGATGATTGGCATTGCTTGCATCTTTTAAATCATTTTTTTTATTATCATACTGCACATTTTAAGATAGCAATGGAGTCAGATTCTGAAGGTGACATCTATGGATTACAGTCCAGTTCTGTCACTTTTGGTGGTCATATTTTATATGAACTACTGGGTAGTAAACCATTTATTTTTTTAAAAAAATAATATTTCATTTAATATTAATACCATCTATGTTCTTTATTAGTTTTTATGATGCTTTTTACAACTCACTATGACGGTTTTGATTGCCCCAGCAATCTTCTTCAGAACTATAACAAACACAATACAAATACATGAATATAAAAAAGAAAAGCATTGTAAAAAGTAATAAAGAATATAGATGGTATTAATGTTATATGGATTTGGCAATGCAATAAGAAAGATAAAGTTATAATACTTCATAAAGAAGATAAACAATATTTCATTTAATTTTTTATATTTTAAAATTAAAATCTCTTCCAAAAATAGATTTACTTCGGATAGATAAGTTCTTTAAAATTGATAACCTTTTGTACAAAGTATCATGATATTGTTTTAAAATCGTGATTTTATAACTGTTTTTGCAAAACTAATTAAAAGCGTATGTATAAGAATCAATGTTTTATTGCATATGGGGAACACTAGATGTTCTAATTGTTGTTAATTGGATGCAATAATTGAACTATGATTTATGTTTTTATCGCACACAATTCTCACTATGAAGAATCTCTTTGGAGTCAACAAACTTCCAAATAAATGGGATTCTGTGGCAAGCATAAATGGCTATTGTATTCACAAAGTCAATGTCTAGTTCAAATCATTTATCTTCATCGTAGCACCATGCTTTCATTTGATATATGATTTTCATTACTATAAATCTCAATTACATATTTAAAGTTATGATTATTTATTATTACTATACATTAATATAAAATTTCAAAATTTTGTTAAGAACCAGTCTTTCACATTAATTTAAATTAATAAACTACTTGAATATTTGGTCCATTTTCCACGATCATACACTCATAGTGCTACTACAAGCGTTAAATTATCTTTATGAAAATACTATTTATAAAATATATAAATATCTTGAATAGCAGTGACACCTACAATGTAGAAGCTTGTTTAAAATAGTTTAAGGATTCCAGGTGTACATTTGGATAAGAAAAATATTATAAAGGAAGAAATTATAACATTTTGTACAAAACCTTTGTCAGTAGAAAGACTTAACACAATGGAGTGTAATTTTTAATTTTATAGTCCAGTGATTCCTAAGCTAGCACACAGGCACCATCGGAAGTATGAAATAAGACAATTTAAGGGTGCATGATTCCCAAGCTAGCACACATGCACCATCGGACGTATGAAACAAGAAAATTTAAGGGTGCATGAAAAAATTGTAAATAATGACTGAAAAGGACCACGTAATTAATTAATATATCTGCATTGTATTTATTTGAATTCATATCTTATGAGTTTTGAGTGTATCTGTACTCAAGTGTATATACACTGTCTGTTTATTATTCATTGCTCTTTAATTTTATTATTGGAATATTTATTTACAGTTACAATATATAAATTTCTGGAAACCACATGGTTAGTCAATTTTAAGAATGTTTCTTACCTGAACAACTTTTAAGGTAATGAAGTGCAATACATTGTTTTGATAGCATGAGTGTTATATAGAAAACCATTTCTAAAAATTTTATTTGGCAAATATAAGCATCTAAGTTACAAAAAAATCAAGTCAGATGTCACATGAACTAATTTAATGAGCTTGTATTACAAATATTATACATAGAGCTCACAAATAAGCTCTTAACAAGCTTTGCAGAATATCCCGAACTCCAGACCGGTTTCTGCTACTGGCATCACCAGTGATGTTTATATTCTTTATGCACATAAGTGATACTATCTTGTTATATTTATTGTATCACATAGATATAATTTATTTGCATATAGTCCATTTGTTAGCTATAGACTTGAAAGTAATGTGATGAAACATATAGCAAAACCAGAGTGACTCCAAAGCATAAGTATAAAGGCATAAACAAGAATCAGAATTTGATTATTTGCCTGTATATGCAATCTTTCTATACATTTGATTATTAGTTTTGTAACTCATTACTTGTAAACACAAACATATTATATAAACATGATAATAAATAATAAATTATTAAACTTTTTGAAAATCATTATTTTTATAAAATAAGTGGATTAGAACTTTAGAAAATTATGGTAGATATGAATTCTATATGAGCATAAATAAATATATAATTTATATTAACACACACTAACCACAAACTAAAATTAATAAAAATTATCATTTTTTTAAAAAAAATTAAAATATTAAAAAAATTAAAATTTTATACTAACGAGTCTGATGTGCTTTATATTGAAGCTCCATTGTAGGCCTTGTTTGTGAGTAACATCAGAGAAATGTCCACTTGATGGCGGTTATACATTTTCTGTCTTTATCGCTTCATGAAAATTACAAAATTGATCAAAAAACAAAAGAAATTAAATACTCTGCTTGATTAAAACTGCTGCCAAAAATCCAAATTTCAACGGATTTTTTTGAGGTAGACATCTTTCGAAAGCCACATCATTGAGCTATCAAATGCCCATATTCTGGTTGACGTCATGCTTATACTTTTTACGTTAGTAAAGAAAGAAAACAACATGTCAAACGATAAAAAAAGACACGCGGCTAACCTGCTGAAAGAGCCCAACCAGTAAGAGCTTATTTGTGAGCTCTATATATAACATCTAAGTTATAAGCTCAATAGTGCAAATGATGTCATTATAAAATAATTTTTTGTTGCTATTATTATATAAAAACATTTCTGTATGATATCATTATTTTTGGTACAACATGTGTTTGGCATTCTACCATGATAGAAGATTGTTGAGAGAAAGGTATATTTTATAAAATATAATAATAATATATAAAAAATGTAGATTTTTATTTAATAAACAAGATTTATTATTTTTGTTACAAGGACCCTGATAACCAAAGAAAATGCACATGTAGATTTTTTTAAGATAAGAAAAAAAGCAACTAACTATAATTAGAGGGGAATGGAGGTGTGATATTTTTTCTCCTTAATTAAATATAGACTGATCACAATGTCGATTGCCACTATGAATTTAGTAAATGAAAAAAGAAAAAAAAAGTTAGAGAGATTGTATAAAATCAAACTTTGTTTAAATTTTGTCAAGTATTCATTTATTTTGGTTAATGGAATTATGTTATCCCACAAACCAAAAATGAATGCTATATTAAAGATAATATAAAATCATGTATTGTATGTAAGTTATGATTAATATTGTAAATTAATTGTAAAAAAAAAAAAAAGCTTTGCAGAGGAACTAAATTCCTGAAGAGATAAAGAAAAATATGAATAGGGACTTGTGCAATGGAATCAGACCAGTAGTATAAAAAGCAACCCCGAGAACTTTGATTCTTTTCTTCTTAGCTTCATTAATATTGTTTATGAATTCTGCAAATTTGTGCTCTGTATTCTTCATCGAGCAGCATATCACAGAGAAAGATTCAGAAAGCTGTAGAAAAATATTTTGCTGCATGTTTTTACCTTTGGGGATAATTCAAATCACATGCATTGCTAAACATGCAATCACCAATGACTTCTTGCTAGCCTAAAGTTGTGAGGATGCCTTGATTTAAAATGCCATGCCCTGCCTAATACCAGGATCCTAGCAAACTAATAAAACATTTCAAGCAGACGTAATGGATCCCATAGTTAGTAGAAATAATAAACCCATGGCCATGGTAAGCACCTATTATACCAATCATTAAATCCAATCAAAGAAATAATAGGTTAGGTAAATGAGAGCTCTATACTTAACTTTAATGGTTATCAGAACTAATAATATAAACTTTTAATGACCTAATAAGACAGATGAAATAAACTTTATTGTGAAAAGAATACCTAATTAAATTTATAATTAAAAATGTTGAATATTTATTTTATGTAGCATTGAATCTATATGTTAATGTTTAATAATATTCAATAGGGTAGTATTAACAAATTTTGTATTTGTAGTATGTACTCACTTGTTTATTAAATCTATGTGTTAGTTTTGTATTCAGCATTGTTTATTATTTAGATTCCTCCATGTATGAATGCTATTACACATAATTAATTTATTAAATCTCCATAAATAAAAATCCGATAACAAAAAAATACTGAAATTAGAAAAAAGAGTGAAAAATTCAGTCTATATTAATTAACCTTGTGATGGTCTGTTCTGCTAACGTGGTCAACTCAACACTAGCCCTGAAACAATTAAATAAAAGCTGTCACAAGTTATATATTTTTTTATATCATGTACAATATGACTCGGGTTAGATTGACCAGGAACTGTAATCGTATTTTTCCTAATATTTATTTATTAAATTAAAAAGGAGGGAGCAATTTGGTCATACTTGTATGTATAGTATAAATGGTTCAAAATCCCTTTAGTAACCAGGATCTATATAAATATAAAAAAAAAATAGATGCAAAAGCTATGATCTTGTACAGTATATTAATGTAATCAATAGAATTAAGTCAAATTATAAGCAAACCTTCTAAGAGCAATTCACTTTACCCTACTCTAGAATTGCACACCATAATCTTGAATATTCATTGGATACCAAATGGTATATTGTCACAATATTTCCATTCCCGGACTGCTTTCTGAATTTTGCCTTAATTGTTGAGGATTAGGATTCAAAGCTAAAGTTAATACACTTACGAATATAGAAGTCATCTTTTATTCCTTTATATTATTCAAACTATTAGCTTGAAATTTGAAAAATCCTAAGGTTTTGAATCAGGCTAGTTTGCTTCCATAGTTATAAAGATTTGGCAATAGGACAGTTTCTATAGCGACACTCAACTGAGATTATTATCTGCATATTAGTCATGCATCTTACTGCATTAATAATCTGCCAACTGCAGAATAAAATTTTTTCATTCAATCTTCATACTTTATATCATACTATAAGTTTCCTTTTTTTTTTTGTAGTAATCCAGAATATTTTATCTTAGTCTTGTCTTAAGTTTCTATGATATTTGTTGATCTACTGAGATCATCCAAGAATTGTTTTTTCTTCTTGGAAATGGAGTTCAATCCATCTATGCTTTATGTATTTAATTCTTAATAATGTCATTGAAAATTCTAACTTGGTCTCAGATTCATCTATTCCTTCTCTTCTCATTTGTAACATAAAACGTTATTATTTGTATTTCTTTTTCCACTTCATTTTTACATTAAAGGTGCATGCACCATGCTTAATCTTTTTGCATTCCATTAAACATAATAAAATTGAGGCTTAAACCATAAAGTTAATTTTTCATGTAGGAAGTTTTCAGTTTGAATAGAGCATGTGATGCATTGCATATTAGTATTAAAATTATTTTCCATATAAATAAAGTCATGAAAGTATTTTAAAAACAAAGAAATTATGTGAAATTAATATATAAGGGATTCGAATTCAGACTTTCATGACCCTTTCTCCATGCCATCTCATATTACTGACCCACCTGATCACACACATGTTGATGTGAAATTAAAAAAAGTAAAGCTATTGTTTTTGATTTTAGAATAGCATAGAAAATATTTTATTTTATGTGACATAAGTTTAAATATTTTTTTAAAAAAAAAAACAACTCTAAAAAAACAACAATATTAACTAGAAAAAACATGATAAATATGTCATATTTTAGTAATATGGATTTGTCCATTATTTTAAATTTTTACATAAAAATAAAACAAGATATATATATTAACTTCTTACAACGATTACACATTAATATGAAGCTTTATTTAAATTTGGCACATAATACAAAATGAAATTAAAGGCTTTATAATTACTTATTTTAATTTATAATAATTAAATTGAAATATAAAATAAACTCTAACATACCTTCTTACACATATATTTTTTATAACTTTATTTGCTTAATTTTTAGCCACCACATGAAGATTTCTTTTTTAGTTATTATTCTGCCTGCCCTTTTTTTTTTTTGGAAAATATGTTTTTAAAAATTAAAAAAAATAACTATAAGAAAAAAAAGTTTGCTCTTTTCCTTTATGCATAATATAAATGGGGCTCATCAAAATTCTCAAAGTTAGTGTAGAGCTTTTTTTATCTTTTAATTACCCCTGACACCTAGGAACAAAAATGAACACTAAAATGTAGAATTACCAATGTTGTCCAATGTAAAATTGGAGTTAAATCTCTGGGGTTAGGTTTCAGTGCTACATAGGACACTATGCATTAATGTGGTCGGTCACAAAAAGATTAAATGTATTTTGAACCATTTTTATTTTTTAATATATTTTTACTTTTGCTGATACTAATTGTAAATATATTGTCTTAAACTAAGACAAATTTATTAAAATATCGTTTTAATTTAGCAGATTCATGCTTTTAAATTTATCCTCAAATTTGTTTCATTCCTTTTTTATTGGTTTAAATCGTAATTTAGTCTGTTGCTACAGTAAAAATAATAGATAAACTATTAGATGCTAAATAAAATAACGTACACAATCATCTATATATTAATTTTCCTATTTCTTTATTCTCAGCTTTGTCTCAAAGCTTTATTTGAGAATTGAAACATCATATTTTTTATTTACTTTTCCAAAATATTGATTATATATAAATTATAAAATTTCTCAAATGTTCTGTATGTAAATTTACTTTTATAATTTAAAACAGATGAAATTCTCTCATTTTCATATATTACATAAATTGTAAATAACAGTTTTTGTTTATTCCACTAAGCATCGCTATCTAAATAATCAATAGATATTAAAAGGTTGTGCTGCTTAGTATCACCAGACTAGTTTCTGGCTTTATAGCTTTGATAAAGAAGAGCTTGTTCTTTTTTTTTTGGTGTGTAAAGAATTGATCCAGACGTACTAGATACAGATCAAATCATAAGTCAGAAATTAATATCTTGATCATTCAAGCTCACAGTAGATGGCAGCACTGCAGTAGACTAAACAAGAGTTTGCTCCTGAAAAATATCGCGATAGCTGATTGTCATATAATATTTTTAATTACAGTATATGATTTATCTAACTGAATTATTTAAATTTTAACAAAGTATAGGAAACATTGATATATTGTTGATGCATCAAATGTACCTTTTTTATTAAGATTGTGTTGGACATAAAACGGTGATATATATAGATTTCAAGTTAATGATAATTATATGAAAATAAGTTTAATATATACAAGGTGTATATACGTTCAAAGGCGAATTTTATAATATTTTTATTACATTTTTATACTTTTCCACAAAAGTTGTTTTAATATTTATATATAAATATAATGGTTATGTTCAAGTAGCAAATGATTTATATGTAAAGATTAAAAGAACAACAACTATAGGGATGAATTAGAATATTTTATTGATTTATATCTGCTTAGATATATTATTAGCTGTTAATTTTTTGTATCATATTTAAATATTCCAACATCTACAATCATATATATATATATTTTGATCTTGATACATTCTATTAAGTCCATGAACATTTCAATACATATTATTTTGGGTTATCCTATAGTTTATAATATATTTTCTTAATTGATATATAATCTTAGCATTGAGTCTAAGAAAAATTAATCAATAAATAATGAAATGTCTGCATTTATTCTTGAATTTATGGTGTCAAATATATATTAAATAAAGTGAAGAAAATAGTATAATTGTGTTGGTGGTTGAGTGGTCAGCACAGCCGCCTTACAAGCAGTTGTCGCAGGTTCGCTTCCCGGCCGCTGCTTTGACACAGGGAATAAAATATGTGTTAAATAAACAAAATGAAAGTTGGTCCATGCATAATATTTGCATGAAATAAAAAGGTTAATATTTAATAAATGTTTGTAGTTGTAAATTCAGCAGTGAATGCTGACATTTCATTTTTTATCGGAGTTCTATAGTGTCAGGTTCCAATTTCAATGTTTATTATTATTGAAACATAATTTAATTTAATGCTTTTGTTTAGTAGACTTGTATGAAATAAAAATAAGCAAAAGGCATACCTATAAAATGTTTATGAAATAAAAGTTATCAGACAATCTAGTAAATGTCTATGTAATCACAATACTGAGATAGTTGTTAAGTTTTTTATTTGATTGGATAAAATCATTAGTCATGTTTGTTAAATCAACTGAATTGATGATTATTGTAATGTTTAACCAAACAAGTTGTGGATAAACAGAGTTTAATATCAAAGAAGAGCAGGAGAGATTTGAACCCATCCTATGGATGTCTATCACAAAGGTGACATCCTAGTCTTCAGTAAGGGCAGACTTATTATAAGTAAAAAATATCTAGTGACCAGGGATGTACCCTCTCTTCTATGTGAACCAGTTTTATAGGAATGATGGTTAGGAAATATGGCTGGTGTTAATGTTGAAAATAAAGACCCAGTCTGATCATCGAAATTATTAGTTATGTTGTTCATATTAAATATACCCAGCTTGATCAATTACTAACACTCATTAACCCCAGCAGGTAAATTCATGTACACTATAGGAAGTGAACAATAGAGGGTTACACAGTTTTCATTTCAGTTAACAATATAATTTCATTTCAACCTTATTTTATGGTATTATTAAAGCTGTTACTTTTTAGAAAGTACCCAAAAGCAATATATGGAACCATAAAATATGGTTGAAATATAACGAATAAAGATATACCATTGCTTTCTTTATATTGAGAATAAACAAGATGTGGAAAGAAAATAGTATTTTTGCCAATGTTTATTAGAATTAAATAGTTTGTATTTTTTCCTTAAAATTAATCAAATTAATTGCAGAAATATAAATGATTGAATCTTTTACGTTTTCACTTCATAGTTGTGTATAATATCTTTTTTTTTTTGTACTCTTTGAACACTTTTGAAATATATTTATATGTATAATGACTATAAATTAGGATTGAAACTTAGGCAATATGTTGATGCAGATTGAAAATAGACAAGATTTTGGAAGTATAGGATTTAAGGCGTTTATGGTGTGTGTGTGTGCTTTTAAAAAAATCAAATTGTCGTTTTTTTACAGAAATGTAAATAGTTAATTTTGTTTAGATTTAGAAAGGATAGTGAAAACTTATTTGCCTAGTCTTTTTTGCTTCTGAAGGTTTTACTTTTTTCTCCCATGTGTCATAGCATCAGCCGGGAAGCGAACCCCCTAACCCGGGACAACTGCTTGTAAAGCAGCTGTCGCTGAGCTCTCGACCACCAATGCTTGACAAGGTTTTGCTTTTTAAAGATTTTTTTTTATTATTAATGTAATTTTTAACAACTGGCGTAGCCAGGATTTTCTAAAATCGGGGGTAAATAAAATTTCAGATCCAAATAATAATTACAGTTTCATAAAATATTTTGTTTTTAATCATAATGAGTGCACACACATACGTGAGGCATAAAACATTGGGAATTTTTGTAATATCTTATTAATGTAGTGTAAAACTCACATCCACCCTTAATAATTTCTTGTATTTTGTATTGATGACATTTTATGATATTGGAACTGCATCTATAAATAGTAAGCCAATTGTCAAAAGGTTCACATTATCTGGGGATCTCTGTGGAGGATATTTCATTCACCATTCAAGAACAATCCATAGGAACTAAATATTTAAATTAAGGCATTAGGGAGTCATGGGAGGAGTGTAACATCACCATATATCAGTATGTCTTCAAAATCAGTATTTAGAGTAATGTGTTTGCACTTAAGTTTGTGCTTCCAAATTAAGTTTTAAATAATTGCCCCAAGCTGGCAAGGGCTCAATAGTTAGCCTGGTCTATAGTAAACCCATTTCAAATCCAATCACCAGATTGACTGTTTATTTTTGATTGCTATGATTATTACTATTGGATAGTGCTGGTGAATTTATAGTTACCTGTACTGATCTCTCAGAGTGATCTATCATGTTCATCCTTTTGATATTAAATTTTATATATTTATATATTTTTTACTTGAGAATAAACAAGCAATTCATCAGATTCCTGATGGTTTAAATTTGATTTTCCGTAGTCTTACAATATATATCTTAATATAAACCAAGCATTGATTATATATGTGTGGGAGATGATGATGCAAACCAACTGATGAGTGCTGGCTTAGCACGAAATATGTCTATTGAAGGTCATTTATCTTTTTTGCATATATGTGGTCATGTATAACGGTTGTATAAAATGGAGTGGATGATTAAAGGAAACTTGAAAATCTGAGTTCAAGTCCCATCTAATTACTTATACTTAAAAATATATATACTATACTTGTATTTAAATATTATATTATATATATTGTTAAAAGAAGGTTGCCTTGACAACAGATGGAGATTGTTGCAGATATTGGGATTGTCCAAGTGATGACTGATTTTAATGATTATATATATATATATGTGATGTGAGTTGTGTGTGTAAATGTAAATAATTGGATTTTTAAAACTTTTATGCTTTTAGATTTAAAAAAGGAATGATTTATTGTGTTAGTTCTTAAACATTAATTAAAACGTTAGTAATTAATTTAAATATAAAAGCTATCTATTTTCATATTTTTTCATATATATGACACAATATATGTATCACAGGTGGATTTGGGGGAAAAAGGTGATACTTATTCTAAGTTTTTTTTTTTTTTGGAAAGCAGGTTTTATGACTAAGATTGTTTTGCTAAAAAAAAAATATTTTTTAGCCATTTTCAGCCATAAGAAGATTCTTAATCATTTTTAAAATCGCCTTGCTATTATTTCCACTAGTTCTTAAATTTACTATATGTCATTCTTATTTGAAATTAAATATATGTAAATGAAATATTTATTTTATATAGCACTATGTTTATAAACTGTAATATTATTAATCAGCATTAAGCTAATGCACATGCGCTTTGTAGATTTTAACTATAAATGAATACTCTCACTTTCAAACACAAGATAAAGTCTTTGTGAAAAGATAGAATGAATCCATCTATCTTTTCGACCCAAACATTTATGTATGGAAAAATCTTAAGCATTTGGAAATGAGAGCGTGAAGATGTTAAGCGATCACTTTAAATTACTTTTACTATGCTTGAATGAATGACGCTTGTGAAATTTTCTATAATTTACAGTACGTCAATATTTCATTTATATATATTTAATTTCAAATAAGAATGATGTATCATAAATTCTAGAAAATTTTGCAAACTTCATTCATTCAAGCATAGTAAAAGTAATTTAAAATGCTTGCTTAACATCTTCCAAATGCTTAAGATTTGCCCATACATAAACATTTGGGTTGAAAAGATAGATGGATTCATTCTATCTTTTCACAAAGACTTTATCTTGTGTTTGAAAGTGAGAGTATTCATTTATAGTTAAAATCTACAAAGCGCATGTGCATTAGCTTTATGCCGATTATTAATATTACTAGTTCTTAAGAAAAATTAGTTAAAGCTGAGCATTTTTAAGAATCTGCATGGTTTATACAGTGGAAAAGTGTTAGATTCTATAGAGTAAATCCCTATATCGATTCCAGTTTTGACACTTTTGATGCTCGAACTTTGTGTGAACTCCCTAGCAACAAAGCTATTTGATAGTTTGTTTATTTTATGTTCAAGTATCACTATTAACAAATGATTTTGATAGTAAGAGATGCATTTATATTTATCTTAATGATTAAATGACTCATTAATGTTTATCTAGTTCTAAGATTGAGATGTTATAATAAATTGTGTTAAGACTGATGACAAACTTACACTGGTCGAAATTACGTATTATCACTTGTTCACTGCTTTCTCCTGTTCAGTTACTGTGTCTTCCTTTTGGGTAGAAAATGTAACATTTATAATGGTACAGGTTAAAAAAAAATACTAAAATAAAAGATTAGAAATTAATAACAATAAATCGTGCCATTTTTAATTTTTTTTGCGACCACTTTGGCGCCACTGATATAAAATATCAAAGAAAATGGCTGCTGTTATTTTTATATTACAAATAAGTGTGTTTAAAATTTATCAATCTAAAATCACTTGCATGTATTTTTTTTTGCATTTCATCATCATCAATTTTTACCAGACCCACATCCACAATAAAGAAGAATAAGTTTTGTTTTTGCTGATGTTTTAATGTGTATTCATAATTTTAAATAATGTACAAGTTTGTACAAACTATATCGTAAAAAAATATCTGCACTGCATTTATATAACATGTTTGTGAATATTGTATAGATACTCTACAGTATTGTATTTTTTTATTTATTATTTTTGTTGATGTTTATTGTGTTTACATAATTTTCAACCTAAACACATACAACATACTGTGTATATATTAAAAATACCCATACTATATACATAAATCATTATATAGGGTTTGGTCCTATCCACAGATTTCTGCTATCCATGGTAGGTCATGGAACCAAATAACATTGAAATGAGTCTTATTATATATTGGAAACAAAACTTTTTTTAAAAGTAAATAGTAATTAAAATCTGATATATTTCTATGCATTATTAGATGTAATGTAATCTTCATAAAATTACATTTAACAAACAGAGTATACACGTAAACGTATGCAAGATAAGTTTTAAATTTATAAAGTTAGCAAAATTTGCCTAGTGCATTTTCGACTAATTAATTGTACTAGTCATGATCATGGCATTGATAGTGGAAAGAAAACTTGGGACTTATTAAAGAGATGAGAATAAGTAATTGACATACTTGTTTAAGTTGACCATTTATCCGAAAAGAGGATGCAGGAGTCTTTTTTGTCAATTATGTATTTATCTCTGGCGATATACCAGGTCTCTTTCACCTTACGTTTGGCATCATTGCGATCAGAGCAGACCACACTAGCTGATGTAGGCTCAAAGGTTATAGCCAGAACTGGATTTGTGTTTATAAAAAATTTGATCTGGCATCAGTTTGAGTTTTGGCATGGTTATATATGTATTCATGCTGTGCAATTCAGGTGGACAGGTTGGCAAATGAATTACCATAATATGCAGCATGGCAGTTAGTGTGAGTGCATGCAATTTTGTATACTATTTAGGACTTTTGGTTTAGATGCAGAATAGCTTTTGTATTGTTGATAAGCCAATTAAGTGTGAGAGAGGTGTGAAGACCCATTTGATGAGTTAAAGAGCAGATTTAAGTAATGTGATGGGTGGCTCTGGGGATGTAAGATAGTGATGTCCAGAGTTTATCATTGGTTGCTAAGTGATGAGTTTGGAATAGAAATCTTTAACAGTTTGAATCAAAATTGTTTTTATATCCTCTATATAAGAATTGATGTTATTTTTCTTATTGGACTCGAATTTGCACAAATGGTGGTGCCGATGTAAAAGCTTTTAGACTGGTAAGTTTGCGAAATTTTGGCATGATGGACTGTGGGCGTATGGCACCACAAACATGAATGGGATTAATAAGCATTTTATAGTTAAGATGGGTGGTCTCATGCTGGATGTTTAATTGGTGAATGATATCCAGGAATTGTTTTAACATAACCAAATTCTTAGGCAGATACTATCATAAGGATAAGTTTTGATTTAAAAAAATATTTAAATACATTTTCTGATTAAATTTGTCTAACTGCTCCAGAACTAGTGCTAAGATAATTTGTATAGCACATGTTTTTTTTTTTTGTTTAAATAAAAACTTGATTAATTTTATCTGTGCTTGTGAATTTTCAAATAAACCAAGATGGCATCCCATATTTTTGATAAATTTATAGCCCCCCCCCCCCAATGTTTACAAAAAAATGACTTCTAGGAAATGTCATATTTAATAATTACATTTTATTTTTTATTATTGTTATTTTAAAAAAAGAAATCATTGTGGAAAAATTAATTACAATATTTGCAGTTTATTTTCTTTGTTTTTGGATTAACTTATTAACAGAAAAATGGGGGGGGGGGAATATAAATACAATATTTGTACTTTATTCATGTCAGTGACATGCAATCATATCATGACCATTAGCACATTTTTAGGGAGGCAGAATCCTATATCTTTGGAAATAGTCCATTACATCACATTTTGTATCAGGAAGATCCCAAATTTTTATTATTATGACAATTTACCAAAAAAATTGCTGACAAAAAGAATTAACCCAAAGTATGACAATGTTAAACGTGTCATCATCACTTCCCACATTATACTGTTAAGTAAAAAAAAAAAAATTGAACTAAAAGCTTCCTAATGAAATTTATCAGAATTTATTCTTTTTTAAAAAATTAAGAATCGATTTGTTAATTTTGTTTTAATTTAACAACTAACTCATCTTTGACAGATTATAGGCGCCCAAAACTGCATTTATCAAAAATATGGGTTGCCATCTCGGTTTACTTGGAAACTCCAAGTACCATTTTATCTTTCAACAATAACTTTGTTAGACTTTACAAAGATTTGTACATAGTAGATAGCAGAGAAAATATGACAGGATGAAATTTTTATATATATTCTATGTATACAACAAGGCTGTATTAACAAAATAGGGATGTATTTTCTAGAAGGGGGAGGGAAGGAAAACAGATCCATCCCTATCCTTACTCTATTCCAAGTCTGATTATATATTCCGATGGAGACCAATTTTTTGATCACGATTTTTTTATTAATCTTATTAATGTTTATACTTCTCCAAACCACCAACCATCAGTTGGTCGACAACATCTTTCCTCACAAATAAATAATATGGGTTGGAAAAAATTTTAAAAAGAATATCCTCCTTATTTTATTGAAGAGGTCCATCCCCCCCCCCCCCCCACCCCTCCACCCCATAAAAGATGAAACCCGAGGGGGGGGGTTGTTTGGCTGCCTTCTCAGGCCTTGATCATATATAAATGTATATTCAGTGTATCGGAGGGCAAACAAAATAATAGTGATAGGACAAGTAATAGGAAAAAAACTCTGGGAAAAGTTATAAAGTATTAGTGAGATTGGTCCAGATTCCAGTGAAAGAGTACCATGTATCACCCCTAGTTCTCTGTAAGACAATACACTGTCTAATATGTGGTTCGTTATTGGATTTTTCCCAAGGCATATCGAATATATTGACTCTACATATGTAAGATTGACGCAGTATTTGATGAGAGAGTTGCTGTGCATTTTGTCTTCAATAGCCTGCAAGACTGCATTAACTTTAATATATGCTATATATAAACAAACATTCCCAGCGATTAATATTATATAATAAATCGAGATTAATACTCTTAATGCCGGTTTATTAAGTAAATGAAATACTCTCAAGTTTTATCTTGTGCTTTTGGATCGAGATTATTTCATTTACTTAATAAACCAGTGTTAGAGTATTAATCTCGATTTCATATATATATAATGTTCAAATTTTATTATATTTTACAAATTGTTTTGTTATACTTTACAGATTGGAAGTACAGTATTTCTATTAACATTTCATAAAACTTTTTCTTCTTTCTCTCTCTATATATACATTGAAAGAAAGAGAGAGCCAGTTATTTCCCACTATTGTTAATATTCTTTTTACCCCGTGAAAAGCTAAAGCACATGTGGGATAAAACATTGCAAATCTTTTAATTCTCTGTGAAAATCTGTGGTATTTGTCATTGAATATATTTCCACTCTCCATGCTACATAACTCAGTTTTGTTCTCTTTATAATGGCTCTGTCACAGTGAGGGTGAGTGGTTTGGGCAGAGGGGAGAGATGATTTGCAATTCCTCAGGGAGCTATCCCATGTAAAAAGAATCGCGAAAGTATGAAAACTAATGATCTCTGGTGTTAGACTGGGCAGCCCCTCTGCTAGTAACAAGACCATGCAGCAGGACATTGGTGTTACTCACCGAACATACACATAGTGAATAACAACAAAACATGCATGCTGAATAATAAAACACACACACAATAACTGACCCTGAAACCTGAAGAGAGCAGCTGAATGAAAGTTGCCGTTTCAGATTGTCTGAACCAGAGGAAATTTTTAAAAATTAGTAATATCATTCTATATGTTTCTTTTTAAAAAAATTATATACAAAAAAAAAAAAAAACAGATAAAGGAGGAGGGGTGCGTGAGAGAAGAAAATTAGTTTGATATAGGGCAAATGTTGTGTGAAGTGTTTTATCGGAGACAAAACTCAGCAATAATTTTGTCAATTTTATTAGAAAATTATTGTAATAAGTTAATAGAATATTAGTCACTTATTCTCCCTCCCTCCTCCTATTATTAAGGAATATGAAAAGTTCCATTCAGTACAAAAAATATGAATAGGATACTCATTCAGTCTGTTGATTAGAAATCTCATTTTACTTTATAATATGCCATTTTTTATCTGATAGCGCTTGTTAGGCTAACCCCCTCCCCACTTAGTTTTTCTTCGATTTAAAAATTTAAATATCATTATTTAAGATAAAAAGTATACATGTACGCGAATTTCATTAATTAAATGCCAATAATTTTACTTTATTTTATTCACTTATATACTGGCTATTATTCGGAGACCCTTTGCTTTTTGCCCTATTTTAGGTTAGGAGATTTTATGAATTAAATCAAATTATTCAGATAGCTGTAGTAAGAGAAAAAATGTTTACAAAGCGTTGGTGGCCGAGTGGTTAGCACAGCTGCTTTACAAACAGTTGTCCCGGGGTTCGCTATCCGGCCGACGCTTTGACACATAAAAAAAAAAAAAGTACTCAAACTTATTGCTAAAGAAAAATTAAAATTGAATTGTATTAATTGAATAAAATTAAGTGTAATGTTATTAACCGAATTTAAATGTAATTTATCAACATAGTTTATTAAATTAATTTATAAATATTGCTTTAAAAAGTATATTAGTGGTGGTGGGGGGGGGTATGTTTACTTATTTGCAAAGAAATTTTGAATTGCGTTTGCTGCAAAAAATGTGATAATGGAAAATTGCATTTTTTATGACAGTTTTTATATGCTACATGCTGACGTAAAAGTGATCAATTATTAAACTTTTTGATGAGGTTGATTATCTTAGAATCGCTAACTTTTTTGTCTGTATATATGTACGTTCACTACATCTGGATAATGGATGTAAAAGGAACCAGATAATTAGAAGATTAATATCTTTGGTTTTTCTATTGCCTTTTGTTTTGGTAATCATTTGACCAGAATCTCTATTCAATTTTTTTTTATAAGTTTCTACATAGTGTGAGCATATTTGTTAGTTATATGGTAGACATAAAAATGATCAGATATTATATTAATAAGTTTGTTTTTCTGTTATCATTTGTTCTGACAATAAGTATTTTACATAGAATCACAAGTTTTTCATTTTTATATGTCATGCACAGTTAAGAGTTAATATGTAATACAGATCTCTCTGCATAGCATTAAAATGTTTAAATATTAGAAGCTTCTGAATTTGTCAGAGTAGAAAATATTCAACCTGTATATGTGTGTTACACGCACGTAAAAAGATAAAATAATCTTTAAATGGTATTGTCTTTTGTATATCTTTATTTCTCAATTTAATATAATAGTATCCTGTCTTTTTTTAAACGTTTTTATTTAAACAATTTAATTTTTTTTGTTTCAACTGAACCTGCAGCCTTCTTCAGAAAGATCTGATGAGATTACAACTTCAGTCAAAACAGAAAGGAAATTAAATTGCTTGAAAAAAGTACAAAAAAGAGAAGTGACAATTACTTTAATCTTTATAACCCACTGCAAAACCTCTTCAATTATCTCTCCTCTGCCTGAGCTTTAATGAAAGAAAAGGCATTACTTATCAGGCTTGTAAATTGCTAGATGAAGTATTTTAGCAATTTTTTAATTCTTGTTTTACCCTCTAGCATGGATTAGTGAGAGTTTGCTCCACGCTGTTAACATATCTTAAACCTATTTAGAACTGGTTTTACTTGGCATAAATTGGAACTCTAAATTATAGATGTGGCAGATGTATATACATTATTATTCACATCCAAATTCTATACATATGTATAACTATATCTTTTTAACTTGTATATATACAGCTATACATATAGACTTGTGTAATGCTTTTCTCTATTTTTATTAGTGAGTTGGTTTTTCCAGCAAAACTTTTATCTCTGTATAAAATATCATTCCAACTTTGAGAATAAGAAGCTGAAAAAGTATTAGTTGAGAAGCTATTATTTTTTTCTTTTGTATTTATATCAAGTCTCACTTGGGCGACTAGTCTAAAATGCTTCTCTCTGACACCATTTGGTTTTATCTGTCCCAGATGAGAGTTTATTCATGGAAAACACTATAGAGAAGAAATTTGCAAGAATTCTATTTCATATATATTTTAGGAATAAATTATTATGGCAATAAATATTTTGATATAGTTCAATCTCAGTATTGGCCATCTCAAAATCCATTCAGTCAGTAATCTGCAAATTCATGTATATTTTATTTGCCTATGTTGCAGCAGACATTTGTCTTTCTTATGCAGTCTCATGCAATCTCTCATCTATCTAGTAATGTTGTTACTGGTATAACCCATGGTAGTAACGGATTGCTATTATGAAATTTGAAAAATGACATCATTTGAAATGGCTCCAAAATGCAAAGATAATGGTCTGTAGCAATTCTTCCAAGCCTAAAAGATTTTCATGAAATGCTTACTTTATATGATAAAGTGGCTTGATTTAATCTTGACAAAAAAAAAATCATATAAAGATAATTATTATTTCACAAAATAGAGAAAAATAAAAATTAAAAGTGTGCTAGTATTATTTGTGTATTTTGAAATTGTCTAAAAGTTATATGTATAAATATGTAAATATTTAATTAAAACTGAAAAAGCATTACACTTATGGTTAAAGGATATAGATTAAAAAAATGTTTTGGTAGGTAGTGATGTATTGTCTCTGAAAACATTGAGTCTATACAAATATTTTTTTTTTACAAAGACAACGATTCATTTATTCCCTATAAAGGATCATTGAATAAATTTAGAAATAAAACCAAATAAAAAAAATAGCATTTCATGGCCTTTTTAAGGCATGGCAGAATTTCTACAACCATTAATTAATTATATACGTTGGAGACAGAAAAAAAATCAAATTATTTTTTCAATTTACGCTGCAGAATCTGTGATCACAAAATGTTGTAAAAGTAATTGCTAATCCTTGAAATTTTCAGATGTTAATCTTTTGTATATTTTTAAATATTGTCATCATTGTCAGCTTTTATCATACCCCCTCCCCCAGTAAGTTATACTTTTATTTTGAGAGGTTGATCAAGGAACTGCATTTTCAAAATGTACTTCTGGATTTTTAATACAATGTCTACGTATGTAGATTCATGTTGTGTCTATCAGTTTCTTATTCCATTATAAGTTTCATATTTGCATTCTATTTTTGGCTAATCAGTTTTGTCTATGTCTTAATGTATATATTTTTAAAAATTAAATGGTCTGTATATATATGAAAAATAAAATCATATGAAAATGTTTGTGCTATATATGTACGTAAATTAATTAGTAAATAGGCTTTCCGTTATATATATATAGAAATAAAATTTAAATCCACACCCAAGATATATTGATGTGTAGCAGCCAATAAGACTGGTTCTGCAGGCTGAAACAAAACAGCAAACCTACCCAAGCTACTACCATGTTTTCCCGAAAATAAGACTTACCAGAAAATAAATCCTAGCATGATTTTTCAGAATGCTTATAAGCTCCATGCCAAGTATATGCCCTAGTTAAGATCATCGCCTATATAAACAAGGGAATGGAAACATTAAATTATAAAGTAATGAATATATAAAGAAACAGTATGATTGAACAATTTTGACAAATGTAACAAGTCAATATACGGATAATTTATAATTTCATTTACTTATTTTATTTATATTTAATGCTTAGATTTAGAATACTTGTTTTAGTTTTAGAATTTCATGGTAGCTTTTAAATATTCAAGATAAAAAAAAATAGTTTGATTTCTTAAACATTTTTTTTCCCTTCTAAAAGATTTTATTAAAATAATCAAGGTTTAGCTTAAGTTAAATCATCAGTCTTTCTCCTAAAGACAAGTTTTTAGAAAGAATATCCAAGCAAGTTATTACAAGTAATTTTTTCAGTTGGAGAGCTGACTTTAAAGACATGTAGATGTCTAAAAGTTTCAGATCTTCTTTTAACAATTAACTTTTAGATAAATGCTTTGCTTGAGTTGGTTTTTTAAATCTAATGTCCCAACTCCTCACTGAAGAGACCCATAGGTCGAAACCGGTCTGAGGATGGGGACAATCCAAGATAAAAATGATTTGAATGTCTTCTCTTGTAGTAGCATTTATCATAAATAAAAAAAAAAAAGCTTGTTTAGAGCTATTAGCACGCTCTTAATTTTACAAGTAATTTGGAAAGTATTTACAGTGTGTGCATTTAATAATGGAAGGATGTAGTATATTATATATTATAATGGGTGTATTTAATGTGTAAGTATGAAATACAGTAACATTTTCTGAATTTATTGTGCTTTCTTTCTTTTTTTTATATTGCTTTTAACAGTAATAATTTTTGTTATCACTCCTGACTCAGAAGTCTTCAATTAACACTTGATTTAATGGTAAATTTAAACAGAATAATATTCTGATCACCAGATAAGATAAGTGCAAAAAGAAAGAGCTATTCTGGTGAGTACGAGAAAGGAATTGTTAGGTGCTCCTGGCGTAAGAATCTTACAGCTTTTTGAAAGAGAAATATGTGAATAAATGTAAATTTTTGTATTTGAATACATATAGACTTTTGTATATGAAAAAATAAGACATACTCTGTGTCTTTTGAGCAAAAATTAATATAAGAACCGGTCTTATTTTTGGGGAAACATAGTGCCAATCAAAAGGGCAATTTTAAGTCAACCATTATGATGTAGTAAAAATATGTTCTCAAAGTAGCACATTTAAAAAAGTTGAAATTTTAAAAAATTAGATCTGATATTTATTATTGATTTTCAACAATGTATGAAATTTGCAATTCTGTGCAAAATATTTATCTTAGAAAGAAATGGCAACCTATTTGAATCATCTAATATCTGCCTTCATGTTGTAGCAAATGTATTCCCAGATTACAATTTGCGTAGAGAAACTCATATATAAAAAAGTTCTATAGTTAAAACAATCAGGTTAGTTTATCTGTTACTTATTCTCGGTTGTGAACAAATGATTATATAAAAGCAAATGTTTGAAAGTGTAAATACGCTAAATGTTTATTCACGAAATGTCAATAGACAAACAGTAATGGTAAATAATCTAGCACCTATCCGCTCACTTTTGTGCTAAAGACTAATTTGTGAAACAGTATAGAAAAAAGGCATGATTTTTATTATTGGATTTTTTACCACATATGCAGAACAAAATTTTCTCCTAAACTAGTAAATGTTAAGTAATGACTACATTTATTTTTAATTAATCTTTTTAAAACAATATTCACTAGAAATTACATTGAATTTATAGTGCTACTACTGAATTGTTTAAATTCAGTTTTTTAAAATTAATCTTTTTAAAGCAACAACTAAAGAAATATTTTAAAACTATTTTATAATTACAAGCTTGTACTTGAATAACTGTTTAAATTTATAAAATTTCGAATTAAAAATTTGGAATAAAGAGTACATTCTTATTTATGCCGCCAGCCATTAATCACGTGATTGTTGATCGATAAACATTAATTTGCGCATTGTAAATATATGAGTTATTTATTTATAATAGCACTATGTTTTAATCTGTAACGATCATTAGGGATCTGTATAAATAAATAAATTAATATTACATCTAGTACTAACTAGCCGTAAATTGTAAAAATTTCACAGACATCAATAATTAAAAACATAGCAAATGGAATTAAAAGTGATTAATTAATATATTCACCTCTCATTTCCAAAGGCTTAAGATTTGCCTATATATATATAGATTTAGTTTAAAAAAGTAGAGTGGATTAATTCTCTCTTGTCAAAAGACTTTATCTTTTGTTTGGAAAGAAGAGTATTCCTTAAAAGTGTTTATTAGTTTACAACTCATTTGTAGTTGGTGATCCCTAATGATTGTTAATTTCTATAAATAAACGTTTTTTTTTAAAACTTCCGATGCTAAAACTTATATACATGTCTTGCGTTGTTAGCCGAGAGATATCGCAGCCGCCATGCAAGCAAGTAGTTGGTTGCAGACGGGTGTGGGTTCACATCCCGGCAGATGCTATGACATATGAAAAAAAAAAAACCTTATATACATAAGTATACTTCAGATGATAAGTTCTATTAACTTTTAGCCGTTAATTTTTATGTGCGTATGAATTATGTTTATTATATAGAAATAGTCAGAGACAATGTAATTTAAAATTTTTAAAAATGTATTTACGAACATCTGTTTTATTCGATTGACCTAAATGTATATCATAATTGATAGACTATTTTCTGAAATTTATTTTTTTGCAACCTTGTTGTGTCAGAAATATATATATGTAATATTTCTATTGTCATTATCAAATATGTATAAAGTTTTTAATTTCACTGCTGCCTGTTATAAACAGCTTGTAGCCTAGATACTTGTTATTTGTGAAAAATCTCATTGTGAAATATGACAATAATTTTATATATTTTGTATGTGTTATATAGCTGCAAATTTCGTTATTAATGATAGTGCAGAAAGCGGCATTGAAAGAAAGTAAATATTTTGATTCAGATGAATTTTATGCAATTTTTTTTAACGTCTATTGAAATTCATTTTTAAAAAAATATCAATAATGGTTTATATAATTTCTTAATAATGCTTAAAATATGTCTATAAAATATGATAAATTTTGTTTTTAGATAGATTCTTTGTTATGGTTTTGTATCTTTATAAGCAATATCTTTATTATAAAGAAAATACATTATTTTCATTATTTTGTTTTTTATAACTATATATATATACCAACAACTGATAACCCTTTCAAGTGCTTTCAAATTCACTTTACAGCAAACTAATACTGTAATGTGATGTGATGTTCTGTGGCTTCTCCTTAAACGGAGTGAGGAATCTCTCAGCAATTATGCCCAGAGAAACCTGTTAGCCACTTTATTTTCCATTCCCCACTATATGCTTTCCCATATTCTGCTCCATCCCATTTCCACATAATCTTTGTCAACTCTATGGCTTTTATATCTAAATCCCCCTTATCTTTTCCCAAACCCAGCATATGTGATGTGATGTACTGTGACTTCTCCTTAAACGGAGTCAGGAATCTCTCAGCAGCTATGCCCAGAGCAACCTGTTAGCCACTTTACCTTCCTTTTCCATTGTCCACCCTAAGTTTTCCCATAATCTACTCCATCCCATTTCCACAACATAATCTTTGTCAACTCCATGACCTTCATATCTAAATCCCCCATATTTTTTCCCAAACCTAGCATAAAAACCAATAACTCACTTTCTGTATAATCACTTTGTTCATATTTAACCCCCCATAACTTCATTATTTGTACTCTTTCTACTTCCAAACATTTACATTGAAGTAACAAATACCTAATATTTTCTATGACTTCCTTACATAACTTGCAGACTAAATCACCCATATTTTTCCATTTACGTATATATTCCCTTGTTGCTAAAGATCCCGTTCGAGCCTTAAACAATAAACTACTTTCCTTACTATTATCATAAATTAACTCACACCCAATGTTCCGTTTACTTCTATATATATATTTAAACTCGTTTTACTCCATACTAGTTCTCCATCTCTCCAACTCCCTATTCTTTATTAATGCATCTATTCTTCTATCCCACTCCTTCCCACTATAACACTCAAAAATCCTTCTAACACAATCATCCCATCTTTTGTACAAGTATACTGACATAAATTCTTTATCCAAATCTTCTGCATACCGCATTACCTTTCTCACCCATCTTGTTGTCTGCCCTTTACTTGTAACCCAATTAAATACTATTTTGGCTATTCTTTTATTATCCATAAACTGCAATCTACCGAACATTTTCAATTTGCTTTTTGCATCCCTCATATAAAAACTTGACCATCCCATTTCTCCTTGAATTGCCTCTTTTGCTGTCCACACCTCAGCATCTAATGCATGTCTTCCTACTTCCCTTTGTACTTTTTCTAAGCAATCCAATACCCCTTTACTAACACATAATGCATCATTTCCGTATGTTAACCCTGCTACTGCCACTCCCTTCCATACAATTCTAGCTACATCATATTTATCATATGAAAACACTGTTAATTTCTTTATCAACCCCTTTCTTTTCTTTGCTTCATTTATCATTTTTTTCTCCCATTCATCCAAGCAATTTTTCTTATTACTCAAGATGATTCCCAAATAACTATATCTGTTCACCACACTTAAGTTTATATCCCCAATAAGAAATCTTTGTCTTCTCTTTCCCCAGTATTCACCATCATTATATTTGATTTTTCTTCACTAAATTTAATCCCCATATCTTTACCCACCCTTGCGCATGTCCTCAGCATAACTTCCATATGCAGCAGCGCCATCTAGTGCAAACCTCAGTAATTAATGGATGTAAGAAGGTTTGTGCATAAAATTCTATTTATAGTGCCTACTCATCCTATATCACCAGATTAGTTTTTAGCTTGTGGCTTTCACCAGTGACGAGCCTTGGAACTGGGAGCACTGTACTTGCATCTTAGGATCTAATACAACCCTCCTGCAACCATCTTTTATCTATTTAGTTAACTATAAAGCTATGATTACAAGATGAAAACGTTTTCAATCCAAGCTCATTCAATTGAGTTCAGTATCTATATACTTTGGTGTCTTTTGTTTTTTAAAAACCTAAATGACCATTATCCTATGAGCCAGATTGATATAAAACCACAAAAACATCACAATCTTTATTTCCAATGCTTGCACAAGCTGCTAAGCAGTAGGAAACTCCATACATAATGCCACCCAGTGTAAGCCTTAGTAATCAATGGATTCAAGAAGGTTTGTGCATAAAATCCCTATCTAGTGTCTATTCTTCACACTAAGATTAGTTTCTAGCTTGTGGCTTTCATCAGTGAGGAGCCTTGGGTCTAGAGCACTGCATTTAGATATTAGGATTTAATGCAACTCTCCAGCAGCCATCTTTTACCTATTTATGATTATTAGGACTTGCTCTGGGTGGCACGACTGAATGGAAAGTTTGCTACTGTATGTAGTAACAGCTTGTGTAAGTATAGGAAATAGTAATCATGTGATGTTGCAATCAAGTACTATAAGCTTGAGTATTCAATAGTTTATTACTGATAATGATTTAATATATTATTCAATTCAATTTTTGTCTTATGCTTGTTAAATCCTTGTTTATATTCAATCCACTGATTGGTTTTGTAAATTTAATTTCTTATGGAGTTACATTTTGTCTCATCACTTTTAATTTCTGATGGAATGCTCGTATTAATCCTGTGTATTGAATGTGTTTGTTTTGTAATCATTGTGTATGGTTTCACTGCGAAATTTATTAGTTACAGATTTGTTTTCTAAATATATTATTTTCATGTTTTTGATTTTTTATGAAAAATATAAAACATTAGTTTTTTATATGCTATGTCGAGCATAGGTTCTACTAACAGCATATATATTACAAGTGTTTCTATATATATAACTGAAACAATTTTTTATCTCTTACAAATGAAAAATATTGAATATTTAGATAGTCGATTTTTTTGTTTCACATTTAATTTAAATTCAACTTAAATATTATTTAAATTATTTTGTAATTAAAAAAAAAAATTAAATGACTGTTAATTAAAACATATAAAGAAAAGGTAGTTTTTAAAAAAATATTCAGATTTATTACTGCCTAGCATGATTTCAATATAACATGCATATCATATTCATGGCTTATAGTAATGTGATTTTTAAATAAAAAACTACTAATTGTTTCGTGTAAATTGACCCAATAATTGTCTTTGTTGTATACATTTCTTTTAGAGTCATTGGTGCACACTTATTTTTAATTTTTCTGGCACTGCATATTTCTTAGATGTTATTTTTATCATTCACATTTGCCTTAATCAACTTGTTTATGTCCTGTATTTATTCTAATAAAATCACTTTTAATTTATTCAATATTTTCTCATGTTGATAAATAGATCTATCCATATATATATGTTACAACATTTTAGAAAAATCTTCACTTGTAAACAATTACATAAAAATGTAATTCTTTCTTGCTTTCTCGTCAAACTACCATGCATCTTAAATGCTGAGTTATACAAGCTTGCACCTTCCTTATTACTGTAAGCCATGGAAATAATATAGTATTATATCGAAAGTAAGCTGAATATTTTTTTTAAAAAACTATCTTTTCTATGTTTTCGTTAACAGAAATTATTTATAATTGAATTAAAAGAAATATAAAAAAAGTGTTTATTTTTAATTTGATTGACATATATTAAAAAATGTTATGAATGAGAACATTTAAGTGTCCCCATCAGGTTATTATTTAATTACAATATAAGAAATTATATAATAGCAAATTCTGAAATGTCAATTATGACTGTGCGAATGGTTTCGTGGAACTGTCTTCATCAGCTGCTCAAACTTCAACATCACTAATCACAAATGAGAATGGGCTCTTTATTTATATGCAGCTAACATAGTTATTAAGTGGGATGCATTTTATAATTGATAAGCACACATATAATTATAAAATAATTGTTTTTTCCAATTTTTAAAATTAAAACAGACTTTATTCATGAAGTCAATAGATGTAATTGCTATTTTCTAGTGGCATGTGTAATGTAATAAAATTTTGGATTGTTTTCCATTTATTTTATTATGATAAATTGTTGTTATAAAAATTATTTGAACAATTTTTCTTCATTAATATATATATACCTGGGTCTCTTTTTTCGCGGACTTATTTAACACGATTTTGAAGTTACGCGATTCGTGTTTCACCGGAAGTCGAACTCCGATATTGCGCTATTACTTTAAATAATAAATTTCGCGCGCTTACGTTATATTGAAAGTAATAGCAAAATTATTGGAATTCGACTTTCAACTTAGTAATTTCAATATTTTCAGTGCTTTATAATAGTAAGATTTTATGCAATAATGAAATTAAAATCATACACACATTAAATTTTACAAGATTATAATGTAAATTTGTTCAAACATTGTGCATGTTAATTTTGCATTTTAAATCACATTCTGTTTTTGCTTTTTAAAAAAGAACATTTAATCAATTATTAATCATTTAGTGTCCACAAGTTTAGTTTTAAAAGGTGAGTAATAGCAGTGAAACGAAATTTGATTTTTAAACGGAATTAAAAATTAAAAAATTAAAGACAAAAATAAAAGTTTAGATACAGAAGAAAATGTAGAAAAAGATAATGAAACAGAAGTGGAACCTGTTCTTTTCACTTCCAAAATGATTCGAGAAGGTCTTCAACTTTCTAATCAATTGGCAAATTATTTTCTTACTAATAACACTAATCACGAACGTGCTCTTAAATTCCAACGAGAGCTAAATGTATGTCTGGATATCACGAGCTTCATAAACAATTAATAAAATCATCGTCTCAAAGATTAATTACTAATTACATTGTCACTAGAAAACCATTAAAACAACAACATGAGAGTGAAGTTGGTGCTAGTTATAGTTCCTCTTGTGAAGAATCGTTACCAGTTTGCAAACGAACCTGTTTATCGGCAAATAGCGTTAATAATTAAAACGTGTATAAAAAAATGTAAATTACTGTACTGTAAATTATGCATAAAAATATATTATTTTGAATAAAATTAAATATTATAGTTAAAAAAAGTTTGTCTTGTATCAATTTTTTTCAAATTTGAAATTTTTTATTAGTCATATTTTATTACCTTATTTTTTTTTTTGCGCGAATTTTAAAGTAATTTTACGTTGGTGCTTTGCTTTTACGCAAATTTTGAAAAATCACGGACCGCATCCCCCCTTTTTCAATGTAAGTTACGTCTATTTTTGCACGATTTTGTTTGCGCGTGTTTTCTGAGGAACTTATCTATCGTGTAAAACGAGACCCAGGTGTATACATATTTAAAACAAAGAATAAAATTATAAAAATGATTGTAAACTGAAAATATTCTTTTATTACAAAATAGGCTCTTGTAATAGATATTGCTCATCTATATTCCTAATGAAAAGCTTATTTTAGATTAAAAAAAGAAATCCCATTAATTACCTTGCATCCAATTAAGATAATTATTTGTGAAGGCCAATTATGGGAAAATTTATTAATCTTCATGCAAGCCAAAATGTAACTCGTTAATTGTTTCTGATTTAGATACATATAAATAATTTATTATTTGGGAAATGAATAACAAATATTTATAAATTAAATGATTTATTTATTACAGAATGATCAATCTTTGATAGTTTTCTGAATAGAAAAGAAACATTCTTGTGAAAGCTAAGCTACAAGACACATTTATTAACGTTCACTTATTTATTAATGAGTAAGAGCTTTATAATTGGCAATATTGCAAACTTTGCAGTAATGTGTCTCAAATCTGCATTGCTTTTGTCAAGCATTGGTGGTTGAGAGGTCAGTGACAGCTGCTTTACAAGCAGTTGTCCCAGGTTAGCGGGTTCACTTCCCGGCTGATGCTATGACATATGAGAAAAAAAAATCTGCATTGGTTAACGATATTATTCAAATGCACTGGTCAATTTATTACATTTATTTGTTAATATCACAAATGATTTTTTTTTTCATATATTTTTCTATAATAATTGAAACAAACAAATAAATATTATGAAGGATTGAAAACTTAAACCTCAGCAAACGTTCAACAGTTAAAAGTTTTTCCGATATGATCAGGCAAAAAAAGACTGCACTTATAGAAAAATATGATATTAATTTTTTATTTTTGGAAACAGTACCACATTGGAGAAATCAATCAATGTTTGAATAAGCCATTATTCTCCACTGTAAATTTTTCAAACAAAAGTGAAAAAAAGTGCTATTTGAAAAAATCATCATAAAATTATTTTTTATTATCGATAACAGAAAATTACACCGTTTGAAAAGAAAATGAAAGGTGAATGGAATGACACCCTCCAAAAATAAATAAATATTTACAAGAAATTGGAAACTTAAACCTTGGTAAATGTTCAACAGTAAAAACTTGTTCCGATTTGATCAGGAAGAAAAGACTGCATGGTAAAGTCAATCGCTGCACTTATGGAAGAATATAACTCATTCATTTTCTATTTGGAAACCGCAATTAGTTTCACAGACCCACATTGGACAAAATTGTTTGAATCAACTGAATAAATCATTATTCTCCACTATAAATTTTTCACTAATAATAAACCATAAGAATAACACATACTCTATCAATGTGAATGGTGGACTCGGTTACGTAATATTGCCCTACAGAGAATTACAGGATACAATTCTTCAAATGTCTACCTTAATGATGCATTCAAAAATGGAAATTTTGGCTCCATCCGCCTGGCCACTTCATAAATTTTATCATATGGAAGATTAGATGTAAGGTATTATTTGATAGTGAGTTGGCTGGTCCTATTGAAGACATTTTCTTAAAGTTATTATATAAAGCTAAAGAAAGTGATCTAAGAACATGCCTGCCTAGCCTTGCTGAGAAAACATGGAGTCAACTACGTATTTAGGAATACCCATGTATATTATTTATTCATGACACTCAAACTTTACACGTCATGGGATTTATATGTCAAATTAGATCACCCCTGATAAGTAACGTAACTTAAAATTTTACTTTTAATCTTGTAATCTTCATTTAATTTAATAACTAGTTAGTCTTTAATGTGTCAGTCATGATCGTAAACATGAACTCTATATTACAATGTATATTTTACTTTTTGTGCAAATAAAGATTATTTGGAAAAAAAAAAAAAAGAATAACAATAGCAAAAAAAAAGTATTATTGAAAAAAATTATAAAATTTTTTTTTATCATAGAGAAATGAAAATTACATTTTCTGAAAGAAAAATGGTAATAATAAAAAGTCAGATGTCACATGACTTATATATAGCTTGCATTTAACAATATGTAAACTTAAGAGCATGCTAAAGCTCTAAACAAGCTTTTTTTTTTTATTAGTAGCATTTATCATAATAATAATAAAAAAAACTTGTTTAGAGCTTTAGCATGCTCTGAAAAAAAAAAGGAAAATAAATGAACTGACTCAAAGTGCACACGTGTAGTGTGTATGGTTTTCATGATATAAGTTGAAACTAATGATTGTTAATTTTAAGAAGAAAATGCATAACATGCATTGACTGCATAGTAATGGTTAAGTTTAAAGTTTATGTCTAGATAAAAAAATTAAATAAGAATTTACAACCCAAATACAGGAGTATGTTCAAGTAATGTCACACTTAAATTAAAATTACATGTATACACAATTAAGTCACAATATACATTATCAATATATACTATTTTAATTATACACTATTCAAAAGAGAAAGGTAAATACACAAAAAGCAAAAATCTTAAAATTTAATAAATTTTATGATGTCACCAACCATTTTTCCATTTCTAATTCATTGATTAATTTTGTAAACAATTTTAATTTGTTCCAAACTATTAATTTTAAGTTATTTTGTCGATTTTACTGTGATTTTATTGAGAAAACCATAGTGAATAATACAGCCACCTTTAGAATTTTTTACTACTAATAAATTAATATTTAAATTTAAAGCTATAACAATGAGATAAAAAGCTTACCTTCCAAGGTGCTGATTGGTTGTTTCTTACTCTCTGCACAAGAGGGTGCTTGTCAATGATTTTGACAAATTTGGTTCTTTGTTTTGATTTTCAAAGTGAAAACATATATTTTAGCATATTTTTAAAATATTTATTTTGTTTCCCAAACTATATGTGAAAATACAATTATTTTAGAACAATAATTCAGATTTTAATGGAAATTATTTACTTTTACATGAAAGCAAATATCAATTATAAATAGAAATTTGTTTTTTAAAAAACTTTCGTTTAATTTAATAATGACAAATTATTAATTTGCTTTTTAGAAACTAAATTAAAACAAGTATAATTTTAAAAGCAAATATATTTTTACTGATGATTTTGTAATTGACTAATCAAAAACTTAGAACTTTAATTCATTCTGCCAGTAGAAATATTTGCTGTTAAATGATCAATGGAAGAGTTAATAACATTTTTTGGCTTAGATTGAAAGTACTTACAGTTTAGTCTTTGCTTAATTGTTCTTTTCAAATTTGATGTACAATGTTTCACATAATGAACTGTTTTCTAAGTATAAAGTTAAAGCTTTACAAAATATAATAAAACTCTTAAAGTATTTTTCTTAAAAGATAAAATGGAAGTTAATTGATTTAATAATGGCAGAAAAAAATTCTGTAAATTATTCTTATATTGCATGAGAAAGATTAAAGTCTGAAGTGTTTAAAGGAGAATAAGAAATAGATAATAATAAATAGAAATGACTAGATATAATTAAAAACATCAAAACAACTAGTGGGGGGGGGGCATAGGGGGGAAGTTATTGAGGAAAAGGTTGTTTCCTACCGCATATTTAATTGTGATAAAAGTACTATTATTTTTAAATTTTGTGTATACTATAATTTTAAAATATTCAAGCATATACATAAACAAAAGTATTCATGCTATTATACGTGTTTCCATGATGACAAAATATGAGCTTTTATGTAATAATGTATGCATGAAGGGTTTGGGAACAAAATTATCTCAGCTACCATGGCTACAAAGTATAGTGAATTGTTAAAAACGATTTTATCTTGACTTAGAAATTCTCTTTATTTGGTTATCTGACTAAAATCTTATAATTAATTTTTAACATATTTCTATCAAATGGATTTTCTTCAAATTTTGTACAGGCGTTAAGTAGGTATCAATGATAACACAATATGGCAATACAATATTTTAAGGTCATCTGGTGATTTGTTTAGTCTTTGCAGGACAAATTTTAAACTGCTTTGATATCATTTCAGTAAGTTTTCAGTGATGGGCAATAGATGGCGGTATATTTTAAAAAAATTCTTTCATTGAATTTTATGACTAATTCACTAAAAAACATTTCAATCTTTAAAAAAAGACATATGGCATTACTGCTTGTGAGTTCATAAGAAGTTTGGGTGCCAGATCTATGAGCACCTGAATTGATCCTGGGGATCTCCTGATCCCAAGTATGCTCTACCAACCATGTAAGACATATGGCTTATTGCTTAGGAATTCATAAGAAATTCAAAGGCCAGACCTGTGAGTGCCAGAATCAACCTGGAACCTCCTGATTCCAAGTCTGATGCTCTTCCAACTGTGACAAACTGCACAGGGTATTGACAATTATTTATAATAGAAAGAAAAATAAATGAAAGATGAAATGTTAATTTCTTTTGATTGTTGAATTAAAATTCACTTTTTTTTAAAAAAAAAAAAATGCTATCTTCATAAATCCAAAAATTTTGTAAAAATTTTTTTAATAACACATTTTATTTCAACTTCTGGACATATGGTGATATGGTTTTGATCATCAGTTTTCAATTTTAATACAAAAAAAAAAAACGTATGATCACTAATGTACTAGTAATCAAAATATATATTTTTCTTCCTTTGCAATTTTGATTATCACTAGTGATTGAATTAATTAATTTACTTACTGAAACCCCACTCTTTTATTTGAAGTTAAATATAACAACCCAAAGTGTTTTTTAAGACAGCTGTGCTGACCACTCGGCCCCCAACGCTTGACTTGTTTTGAAGAAAAAAAATTTTTTTTTTTTGTTTTTTAACACATTATTGCTCAAATTAATAAGTGTTTTTTTTTTTAAATAAAATATATATTATTTCTTTCTATAATAATAATAATAAAAAACCTGAATATTTTTTTGCTAGCAGTATAATGAGAATGTTTTAGAAGTTTTATTATTGATATTTATTTAAAATCTAAAGTAGACTTTGGATTCTTGAAATTAGTTGAGTAATTTTTTAATTATATTAGTCAAAAGTCTTTTATATTTCACATTGTTTAACAATAAAATATATATATTTTTAAAAAAATATTTTTAAAAGCTATGCTGTTATAAAGTTTTAAAGCATGAAAAAAAAAATCATTTTCATATATATTTCGATTTGAAAGTTAAATGGAAAAAAAGTATGTATTGAATAAAATTTAATTTTAATAATTTGTAAAACCTGCTGATTTGAAAAATGAGTTCATGTTTATGAAGGTTTTTCATATTTTAAAAATTTTATGACAAATAGGAGTGGAGTGGGGTGGAATCTATTTGTTTTCTTTAATTGTTATATTAGCTGATAAGTTTTTTTTTTTTAAACAAAGATTTAATTAAGCATTCTATTTTGTTATATGAAGATATAAATATTATAAAGGTAATAATAATTTCTGATCGTAGATTGATAATAATAATATTAGCAATCTGATAGTCTTTAATAATATTGAATGACTTGTCTAACTGTTAAATTAATAAAACTTTTGTTTTCTGCGACATATTGCATATAGAATTACGGCAATTCGATATTTTAAGTATTTATATTTAGAAAGACACTTGATTGGAGGGAGGGGGCGGTAGTTCTTAAGTAATTAAAGATGATTATATTTCTTTTGTTATTATGAGTAGCAAATTCATAACAGCTACCAGAAAAGAAAATGTTTGTTTTACAGCTGTTTTAGCCTTTGTTGATCTAATTGTAATTATTGTTTTAGCATGTGCATTCGTAAATGGAATTTAAAGTGGAATTTTTTAAAAAAGATCTTGTTTCTATTAAATTAAGACTAGGGATTGAAATTGCGAAAACACATATTTTCCATTTGGATTTGATAATAGTAATGATGTGTTTATCAAATCCTTATAAAAACAAAATGGGTATTTAAAATATTGTGCCGAGTTTATAGAATTGAATTCTTCGTCCAGTTTAATCACTTGTCTTTGTCATTCATCTATAACTAAAACAATATGTCTCCCCCGTCAAGAAAAATGGCGATTGTCAATTACTTTTCCCATGCGTTTAGGAATAAAAAATTTGCTATAGATGAGGGTAGGGCATTGGATGTAATTTATCAATCATCTTTTTTTTTTGTATATATAATACTTACAAACATAAAAACAACTGTCACGTGACTACTGCGATATTTTCAGTAGCTAACTATTTACTCCATTTAAAGTCTGCCACCTACCGTGATCTTGAAAAATCAGTACATTCTAAATGTAACGCTTATTAAATTCCCTGCCCATACCACAAAAGTTTGTGGCTCACATCAAGCCTTTGTTAGTGAAGAGTTTTAAACCTTGATGTAGGGCATCCGGGCTTTTTGGATATAATGTTTCTTTTATTCAACAGACACATTTTATTTATTTTGTAGTATCAAATCCCCCCCCCCCCCCCATTTAAAAACATCTTAATCATTAACATTTAGATATTTTGAGTTTTTTAGTTGTTGTTTTTTTAAAATAATCTCAGGCACGTTTAGTCCTTTAACTAGGATTGATATAAAACCAACAAAATATCATGTCATTCTAATTCACGCTATGCTTTTCAATAACTATTTATTTCCTTCCAGCTCTGCCATCTATTGTATGATTAAGTAATTAGTAATTGCTGGATGTAGCTCTCATTAAATTCTTATCCAGTACTGCTTCTACCCAAATTTCATAGTTGTTCTTGGCTTAGCAGCCGTAATTATATAACCTTTAGGGCTGAAGCTAAAACATTAGTCTAATATAATAGTGAGTTGGGTTAGTATTTACACTGAGTCTTAAATAACCCTTCTGTTTATAGTCAGTGAGTTGACCCTTATCATATAATGTTGCGATTATTAATTTCCAGCCAAAATTAATTAGATACCCATTGAATGATATGAATCAGCACTTGGAAGAAGCTGAATTTTTCTAGAATACTTTCAGCTATCTAAATAAATATTGAGGCTCTAATCTGAGTTTGAACTTCAGATCATTGATATAGCAGACTAATGCATCAATTGTGAACATCGTAAGGCCTCAGAATAATCTGGTCTGGTTAGATAAGTGTCAACATTCTGATCATAAAAAATAAATGAAGTTGGAAATTTTTTTTTTTTCTCCTATGTCATAGCATTGCTGGGAGGCGAACCCGCAACAACCGTTTGCAACCAACTGCTTTCTTGCAAGGCGGCTGTGCTGACCTCTCGGCTAACAACGCTTGACGGCAGTAAAGATGAAGATTTCATATATTTACAGATTCAAAGTCTATCATTTACTTTTTATCAGATATAACTAAAAAATGTCATAGCTTAATTATATGAAATTGAAATGGAGGTAACTGCTACTCCCATTGGGCTATGCTTAACCAATAATTCCTACAAATTTTTTTTATATATAGATCACTAATAAGATTCAATGTTGCAGGTTGGTAAAAATGAGAAACTTTCTTTTCCTAGTGATATATGAATGGAACTTGTGCACATAGTATGCAGATTTAAAAATCAGGCTCTCAAGACCTAATTTAGGCATGACCAATAATTGTTGGTTTATTTAAAGAATTAGCTCTAATCATAGGTGGGCCATCCATGGTTTTAAAACAATTATTGACAGGAGAGTGCATGTCAGTTTTGTAGCGCATGTGTGAATAGTAGTAGTTCCTTTCACAATTTTACATAAGTAATTAGTATATACCTTGCTTGTCACGATGAATAAAAAAAATGCGGATATAAAAGGATAACTACATTTACACATGTTCTCTTCCAATGTTTAAAAGAGAGGGTCCAGGCAAAATTAACTCATTAATTATAATGGCCATCTGTATAAAAATTTTTCAAACTAATCTCAAAATACTATATACATGCTGAAATCAAAAAATGCTAGATTGGATTGAATACTGTTAAACAATGTTGACGTCAACATTAAAACACAATCTGTTACAAAAAAAATGAGCTAGGTGGCATGTGAATGTAAGCTCGTGTTGAAATTAAAGAATTGCCGTAATTTGTACTTGCTTAAAAATAAATAGTAGAAATAAGTTCAGGAAAGTGTACTCAAACTTTATGTTAAATTCTTACAGTTTTTATATGAGGAAGAGAGTAATTGAGTATTAGCTTTGAATTACAAGTTTTTATACATTATTTATTTAAACATTGTGATCAAAAAACTTATCTTTTAATTTTATGTACGATAAAGTAATGAATAAAATAAATCTGTGAGTAAACTCTTAAGTTTCAAAATTATTTTGCATCCTATATTTCTTCTGGATTGTGTTATACATGAAATTATTATATTTTTTAACACTCATTTTATTTATAATTAATACATTTCATTTTAAAAAACTTAAGTTTTAGTTATATATTTTTTTCTTTATCAAAAGATTGAATCACTTAAAAACAAAAAAAAATCGCATCCACGACTTAAATTATTTATTTTTAGGGGGAACCATCTTTTTTCTGTTAGCTATTTTTAATTCTTTGGTTTTTTTAAAAATACAATTTGATAAAAAATACTTAAGTAATTATTTTATATAACTTTAATTATAGTATTTTTTTTTTTTAAATTATAATATAGGGATAAAAAAAGACAAATATTCAAAACTTTATTTTTTTTATGGAAATGCCTTAATGTATATATACTTTCTACTTTAATTTGAAAAAATATAGAAATGTGTTAAATAAATACATTTTTTAATAAATGCATTAAAAAATTAGATCTGATTATCTTTTCACACTCGAATATTCATTTTTTTCTCAAAAGAACATTGTTCAATGGAATTTTCTGCTTAGATCTTTTAAGAGTTGTGATGTTGCTCTTAAACTTGTTGGAAGAGTAACTAACTTGGTTATGCTTGGAAACAGATTGGAGACTCCTGATTTATAAAAAAGATTACAAACTTCTTAAGATGAGAAAATATTAACTATAGTGATTAAGTATTGAGGCAATAAAATGATTTTTGAGAAATAGGAGGTATTGAAAATTATCTGTAAAAAGAAACTGCTCTGTATTGCATTTTGTCAAAAACATTTTTTAATGTAGTTTTTATTAATTACATTTATAGTAACTTGTTAACCATATATCTGTTCTCAATGAAAATTTTCATAAACAGCTTTAATTTGCTCTAAAACCTCTAATTTTTATGTTATCACAAGTAAAAATCAATAATATTTAAATTTAAAGCTATAACAATGAATGAAGATGGGCTTTCCAAGACACTGATTGGTTGTTTCTCATTTTCAACAAAAGGGAGCACTTGTCAACAATTTTGACAGTTCTAAGTTTTTTGTTTTGATTTTTCAAAATGAAAATGTATGTTTCAGAGTATTTTTTTTTACATATTTATTATTATTTTCATAAAATATGCGTGAAATTATAATTATTTTAGAAGAATAGCTTAGATTTGAATAAAATTTAGTTATTTTTACAGGAAAGTAAATTGAAAAAGAAATCAATGATGTAGGCTGCATTTTGTAATAGGGTACAAAACATTCGTTTTGTTTTCTTCTATAGATTATTTTTATCAATTATAAACAGAAATTTACTTTTGGAAAAAACTATTGTTTACTTTAATAACCTGAAAAATTATTAATTTGCTTTTTACAAATGAATATAAAAGGCAAATATAGTTTTACTGCTGATTCTGTAATTGAACCAATCAGAAGTTTAGAACTTTAACTCACTCAACCAATAGGAATCTTTTCAGTTAAGAAACATGGAAATGGTTAAAGCTTGATTTTTTTTCAAGAAGTTGTCTAAAAATTGACTGACGTTAAAATATTATATTTTTAAATACTGACTTCAAACCAATATATTAGTAAGAAATAGATATAAAAATAAATAGTGTCATGTAAAATAATGAAAAATTAGTTTTAGAAAAATAAAATATTTATTCATAAAAATGGAAATCAAACAATCCAATATTTTATAAATTTTACATAGTAAAAGCAAACATTTCAAACCTTTTAGCTTTTTATATTGTCTGAAAAAGACATGATTATTTGTCTTCCCTTCTATATATATAAAATAATCATTTGTTGCAAAATTTAGATTTATTTAAAAATACTTTTAATGTACATAATTCTTGATTTGTTTACATTTTAATAAGTGTTGATTATTTTAAAATAGCACACATTAGAGTAAGTAAATCTTTCATTTCATTTAGAGAAATAATTTATTTGAGACATAATTATTTATTTATTCATTTGCAAAAAAAAAAAAAAAATCTCCCAAAAATAAATCTGAATAAAGCTGTCAATTTGCTTTATATTTCTGTGTTGCAACAAATTGTTTTCTTGTAGTTTTTTTGTTTGTGTTAAAAGAATAAATTATTCATTTGTAAATATTATTTATTCATTTCCAAAAAAATTAATTTATTTTATTCGTTGATAAATTATTCAAAGCAGAGTTTAACAAGCTCTCTTTCTTTTCTACACTCACATTCCCGTTTTATATATACTCATGTAGTATATTCTATTAAATTTTCGTTTTTATATATAGTAGAAAAAAAATGATGGTTAAATATATAAATGTAATTTTTTTTAGTATTTTTATCATTTATAAATAACTCTCAATAGAGTTAGAAAAATATCTTTGATAATTATTCTTTTGGCGTCGCTCATTAAAAATGAGGAGATTGAAATGAGGTGACATAAATACTGTATAATTTTGCTTGTGAGACAATTTATGAAAGTTCAGATAAGTAGGCCGTCACAAATTATTTTTTGGAGATGTGTACCTACGAAATAAATTATAGAGCTTGTTTTAAATAAGTTTTTAGCATGAATTTGGATGGTGAATAAGTAGGATTTTACGTTATATAAGATGAACATTTGAGTATCTGAAAGTAGTTTATACAAACATCGATTTGAAATAATCATATATATATATAATCATTAAAATCATTCAACACTTAGACATCCCAATATTAATAACAATCAATAATCTCAACTTGTTGTCAAGGCAACCCCCCCCTTTTGGAATATATATATATCATTGAAAGAATTAAGAGATTGAAATGGAGTTGGGCTGGACATATCTCTAGGAGAGATGATAATAGATGGACAGTTGAAATCTTAAACTGGAGTCAAAGAGATTTAAAAGACCTATAAAGAGACTGCTTGTAAAGTAGATGGATGAAATAAGGTGCACTGGGGTAATGTAGAGAAGAGAGGCTAGAGATTAGAGAAGATGGATTGAACTTGGGAGATACCTTCATTCTGCAGTGGATCAATAGTGGTTGAAAATGATGATGATGATAACTATCTTTCATTATTAAGTGATACTTCATGCTATTGTTTTAATTTATATAATTCCTTTACACGATTTGTAAGATCTTTTTTCCACCAAGTATTATCTTGCACTTATTCTTTTAGTGTTGATGAAGTTGATAAATACTGAACGTTTTTTTATGTAGTTTTTTCATTACCGTCTTTGAAAACTGCTGGTTTTTTTAGTGATTTTGGACTGAGAACGTAATCTGATAGTATAGTATTATTATTTTTTTTTTTAAAAAAGCCATTTATGAAAAATTCAACTATATTATATTATAGCAGATTCTTCTATTTTCTTTATTGCACCAGTAATTCATGTTTGAATCATATCAGGCCGTATTTACACTATTATTCGCTGTTGAGTGCTTTTAATAGGTAATACTCTCTTAGTCCAAGAGTAACACCCATAAAGGTTTACTCACGTTCATCCTTGACTTCTCCGTTAACAATTTTAGTACGAAATAAGAGATGGAATTGTAGATTTTATTTTTCTCAGAACAGGATTGATTTGTAAAACTTTAATTGTGTTCCAGTTATTAATTGGACATAATCTGACAATCCACTTTATCAAATTATAATTCTTTGTATTATTCTTCAATTTATAACAGTTTTACTTAAAAATTGTCCTGAACTTTTTTGTACATAAATGTAAACATTAATTATGAATTATTAATCCATTTTAAAAATTTGAAATAAATTATTTTTATTTTTTATAAAATACATTTTTAAAAATTACACTTAAAAATGAAAAAATGAATGAGAAGATAGCTATTGAAATGGAATCACTTTTTTTTAAAAAAAAAAAACTATTAAAGAATAAAGTTGTTTTAAAATTGGCTTTTATGGTTTAATACAGAAATAGAATGATGGTCTCTAGATACCAAGATATGTGGATCATGGCCCAGTTCAGTCATTTTCAGTGCCTAAACTAAATATGAGTTTTTGTATAAATTCCTGAGCAACTGTTTATTTAAAAAGTGAAAATTTGCTTAAGTCTTTAAAATTGGTTTTATTAATTTTTAAATATTATTATTTAATGGAAATATATTTGTGTATAGATAAACTGAAAAAGATTATTTATATAAAAAAGCTTCTTTTGACAGTGTTTAATATCCTTCTCAATATAACATATATTATTGTGGAGGAAAAAGATGGAGGGTTTATAATTATAAAAAAAAACCCTAGATGTCACTATATATAGAGATCTGTAAACTTTCACAATAATTTATAAAACTCTGTCAAAAGTTTTTTACAATTTTTATTAATACAATATTAGTTGTATAGTGAAGCTGTGAATTATTATGTATCAATGTTGTATAAAAAATGTAAAAAAAAAACCTCTTTAAAATACATAAATTTAATATATTTTATGATACTCGAGCATCCATTTTTCTATTTCAGAGTGCCCATATGTAATCACGTTGAAATAAATAAATAAATTTATGCCAGAAACTGGTTTTTCATTTTAGAGTGTCTTACATAGTCACATTTATTAATAAAACTTTTTATATTAAAAACATTCACTTTATTCTTCATCTGGATTTGATGTACATTATTTCATGTAATATTTTAAATATCACATGATCACCATCTCTTATTCTAGCACATAATTGTTATTAAACAAAGCAAAACTCTCCATACAGTAGTGCCACCCTGTGCCAACCAGAGTAATCAATGGATGCCAGAAGGCTTGTGCACTAGATAGGGATTTTATGCACAAGCCTTCTGCCATCCATTGATTACTCTGGTTGGCATAGGGTGACACTATTGTATGGGGAGTTTTGCCTTGTTTAATATTTTAAGTACTAGTATATTTTATATACCTGGAGTCTAGATGTAATATAGGGGATTTGAACATAGACTATCAAGCTCCCTTCAGCCATTTCTTGTAATAAAATGTTTTCTAAGCTAAATGCTAAAAGTTTTGCAAAATTTTAGAACATATTTAAAGTTTATACTGTCTTAAAAACTTCAAGTCATTTAGAGCGATGGTGATTTCTTAATGAATTATTAGTATGTTTCTATAAGAGACAAAAGTTATTGGAGAAAAACTAATATTGCCCAGAATGTCATTAATTGTGATGAAAGTCAAAAGTTTTCCTATTTACTTTATTTAAGAAATAAAAATACAGCACCATTTTCTTTTTTTTAAATTTTTTTTTATAGAATGAATGAGTGAATATACACTCAGTAATATATATATGTTCCTTCAATTTATTATTAATAATTATATTAAATTTTAAAATTTTGTTACACTATAATTTTAAATTAAATATGCATACATATAATAAGAGCTTGTGTTATATATATGTGTGTTGAAAAGTACTATACACTTACAGTTCAATAAACAATACATATTTTATTCCAATCAAAGTTTATCAATCAATTAATGATATACATAAGGAGAGGGGATTGGAACAAAATATAGCATGTATTGTGGCTCCGCTGAATCTTTTCTACTTTTATTTGTTTAATATGTATATTTGTAAAACAACAACATATAGTCAAACGTTGGTGGCCGAGTGGTCAGCACAGTGGCCTTACAAGCAATTGTCCCGGGTTCGCGGCTTTGCTTCCAGGCCGATGCTTTGACACATGAGAAAAAAAACAACAACATATAACTTCTAAAACAAATAAACAAGATTACTTACAGTGATGGAATTAATTATTTTATATTATATTCAATAATTATTTTAATTAATTGTGATCAAGTTTAAGATATTCTTTATCAAGCCAAAATTCTTTTATTAAACAATCTCTTAAGAAATAGTAATAATAAAATTCCTTGTCTTTTTTAAAATAATCTTTTTGCTTTATATTTAAAATTTGCATTCAAAGAAATTACCTGGGAAATAAATTTTAGGGCTTATTTTAAATGAGTTTTTAGTATGAATGTGGATAATGAATGCATGTTATGAGTAGGATTATTGAAGTTAATGAGAATTTGATACACTAATAATGAAATTTGTGAATTTTTTATTGTGATTTAATTCAATAGAGGAGTAGAATTGAGCTAAAGATTTATGGATTATAGGTCAGCTATGGCACTTTCTGTATACATACATCATATGACAACCCAAGCATAAAATCATTTGATTTACGTTGTTCTGTATGACTTAATGCATTAAAAGATGGGCTGTCTCTGGAACTCAAGATCTGTGGATTGCAGCTCAGTTGTCATTTCCGATGTTCAAACATCATATGACATCCCAAGCATAAAATCATTTGATTTACCTTGTTCTGTATGACTTAGTGCATTAAAAGATGGGCTGTCTCTGGAACTCAAGATCTATGGATTGCAGCTCAGTTGTCATTTCCAATGTTCAGACATCGTATGACACCCCAAGCATCAAATCAATTGATTTACATTGTTCTTTGTGATTTAGTGCATTAAAAGATGGGCTGTCCCTGGAACTCAAGGTCTATGGATTGTAGCTCAGCTGTTATTTCCGATGTTCAAACATCATATGACCTTCCAAGCATCAAAACATTTGATTTATGCTATTCTGTGTGGGTTAGTGCAATGGTAGAGTGACAGACTCTGGAATTCAAGGTCTATGGATAGCCGCTCAGTTGTCATTTCCAATGTTCAAACATCATATGACAACCCAAGCATAAAATCATTTGATTTACATTGTTCTGTGTGACTTAGTGCATTAAAAGATGGGCTGTCTCTGGAACTCAAGATCTATGGATTGCAGCTCAGTTGTCATTTCTGATGTTCAAACATCATATGACAACCCAAGCATAAAATCATTTGATTTACGTTGTTCTGTGTGACTTAGTGCATTAAAAGATGGGCTGTCTCTGGAACTCAAGATCTATGGATTGCAGCTCAGTTGTCATTTCCAATGTTCAAACATCATATGACACCCCAAGCATCAAATCAATTGATTTACATTGTTCTTTGTGATTTAGTGCATTAAAAGATGGGCTGTCCCTGGAACTCAAGGTCTATGGATTGTAGCTCAGCTGTTATTTCCAATGTTCAAACATCATATTACCTTCCAAGCATCAAAACATTTGAGTTATGCTATTCTGTGTGGATTAGTGCAATGGTAGAGTGACAGACTCTGGAATTCAAGGTCTATGGATTGCAGCTCAGTTGTCATTTCCGATGTTCAAACATCATATGACAACCCAAGCATAAAATCATTTGATTTACGTTGTTCTGTGTGACTTAGTGCATTAAAAGATGGGATGTCTCTGGAACTCAAGATCTATGGATTGCAGCTCAGTTGTCATTTCCGATGTTCAAACATCATATGACAACCCAAGCATAAAATCATTTGATTTACGTTGTTCTGTGTGACTTAGTGCATTAAAAGATGGGATGTCTCTGGAACTCAAGATCTATGGATTGCAGCTCAGTTGTCATTTCCGATGTTCAAACATCATATGACATCCCAAGCATCAAATCACTTGATTTACGTTGTTCTGTGTGACTTAGTGTATTAAAAGATGGGCTGTCTCTGGAACTCAAGATCTATGGACTGCAGCTCAGCTGTCATTTCCGATGTTCAAACATCATATGACATCCCAAGTATCAAATCATTTGATTTACATTTTCTGTGTGATTTAGTGCAATGGTAGAGTGGCAGACTCTATAGCTCAAGGTCCCTGGATTTTTGATTGATTCTGCCACTTCTGATGCTCACATATCTTGTGGCTTTCCAAGGGTCGAATCCTTTGATTACTTTGCTCTGTGCGATTTAGTGTACTGAAATGTAACAGTCTCTAAGCCCACAGATCACAGTCAACTCTGTCACTATCAATCCTTGAACATCTTATGACTTGATGAATTATATTTTATAAATTCTTAGTTGGACATCTATTTCAAGCTTTTTTATATTACATAATGTATGCATCAATTGCCCCAACTCTGAAATCTTAAAGATGTGAGTGTGGTATTTTAAATCTTGTTTTTACGCATTAATTCTAGTCTTCAAACCTTAACAATTGCTCATAGATTGGAAAATTCATTTATGATGGATTCCCCCCCCCCCTCCTCTTCTTAATTTTGAAGAATCAGAAATAAAAAGTTTCATTTTGTTCAAACTCTTACACGAATAATTCAATTAATTTTACATTAGCTCAACTTCTTATTCTTCATCTTTTCATTTCCAAAACCTTCTTTGATTACATTTTTATGCTGTATCTTTATTGCTAATCTATGAAGTTCAATATTCATGAAATATTTATTCTTTAAAACTTTAATAAAATTATAATTTGAATTCTTGAGGAAAAAAAAAAAATCTTTTTTAAAAGGCTGAATAAAACTGATTTGATTTATAAGAAAATCCCCAATGTTTCATTTTTAAAGGGACCATTTCCATAAAACAAAAACAACTGCAAAAAATGAATTAAAAACATCAGCATAAAATTGTTGAGAATTGTTATATTTGAATTGGTTTGTGTTTAAAAAAAGTCCAATGGTTTTCATAAGGAATTTGAGCATTGGAGGTGACAGGCCCTGGCCACCAGTTGTAGTAGAGTCAAACTCCAGAATCTGCTAGTATATCTCTTCCTTAAACTACGCAAGGCATTTATTGCTTGAAAATTCATAACAAGTTTATAACAACAATTGGAATCACCCATGGACTTTGTTCCAAAGTCTGTTATTCTTCCATTGCAATAAATTTATGCAGGGCACCAATAAATTAATTTAATGTCTGAATAATAAATATAGGGGATTTGAACTGAGACTTTCAAACCCCTTCAGTATCCACAGTATCATACTACTGATACCCATGACCACACATATGCAGAAAAGATAAATAATCATCAATATACGTATTTCACGCTAAACCAGCACTCATCATTAGCTCCAGATTACCATCTCCCATACATACATATATATATATATAATCAGTGCTTAGTTTATATTAAGATAGCAAATCCTTAAACTTTAATGGACAGGCTTCAACCTATTCCAACCTCCACCTCTTCAGCCATCCATACCATTGAAAATCTGATGATAGAATTCCCAAATCCCATGCTGATGCCAATATTGTTGTCATGCCCATGTTGACTTCAAGTCACTCTGACCCTCTCACATATAGGACAGTATCCATTTAAATACACAATAAATTAGTTCATACTTGTATATATATTTTTTCATGGAGAAAAACTGAAAAGGTAATTTGAAGCCAATTGTCTTACATTTTTTACTGTTAAACTCCAATTTGACCTACAAGAAATTAGGATTATATTTTTATCTAATAAAAAAGACCTATAGGAAACTTTATCTGGCAGTGAGCTGGAGTTAGAATTAAAAAATGAATAATTATGGGCTGCCTACATTAAATCATGTGATAGCCTAGATTAAGCTAGGATTTTTTATGCAGAAGCTAAGAATATCTAAACACTCATTTACTGACCATGGATAGTTGGGCTGACTATAGACTATCTACTTGAAAATATAAATTGCCTGTCTGTGACCTGAACAGGATTTCAAGATTCTCCCAACCTGGATTCAAATCCAGTTAGTGGGCATGACAGTAGTGGATTTTATAATAATAATATAGCCCATTGTTTTTGCAGCATCTTTTTTAATTTTATATTAACTTTTATTTATTTATCTTTTCTGGTAATTTTTAATGCAGTCCCTGGTTTTTTTACTGACTAGGATATCGTAACTTATTTTAAAGAAACATGAATTCTTATTATTTATTTTATGAATTGTTAATAATACTCCAGCTTTATTCTAAGGTCCAAAAACAGTTAGCAGTACAGAATTCATTTAATTGATATATGTATTCAATCTTTATACATCTCTGTATTTATAACTTTAATTATTGAAAGGCTTTGTTAACTTTTGTGTGCTTTTGGACATTTACCCTTATTAATATATTTTGGCAGTTTGACTTTTATATTAGAATTGGCAATAGATTCAGTTTACATTTGTAAAGGCATGTTTATTGGAACTACAATTTGCTTCATAAATGTAACGTTAGAATTCATTACTTCTGTTTTTAAAAATAAAACATATAAAATAAATGTGCATTCATGTATACATTTTGATTTTTAATAATTATTATACAATTATTGTGCAAAAATAATTGCGAATCTTAACCTTTCCATAGTTTTTTTTTTTTCAAAAAAGAGGCCTAAATTGTACCTTTATACAATTACAGATATAAGCATATATGCTATCATGTAACTCAAAATATATGAAAAAGAAATGCTAATTTTATTTATTGAAGTATAAATATATATAAATCAAAATTTTTGGGTCATATACATTCTAAAATGTAAATTATATTTTATATGAAAGAAAACCATATTTATATATTTTTTGTCCAAAAAACCAGATGGATATAATGAGAGGTGAAAAATGAATATATATATATGCTATCACGTGACTCAAAATATATGAAAAACAAATGCTCTTTATTTTATTATTAAAAATACATTATTATAAAAATATATATAAATCAAGTTTTGGGTAAAACTGACTTATAGCGGCTTGAACACTTCGCCCTCTATTTTTAAAAAACTTAACTACTTTTTCCCCTCTAATAACTGTATCCAAATTTAATAAGTGTATGTAACTATATCTAAGTCTAAATGTTAATAAATAAAAATGAAAAAAAAAACTTACATTTACATGCGTATTTTTCACTTATAGCGGTCTTTGCTATATATATAACTAAATAAATTAACTATATTAACTATAAATCGAGTGGAGATAGACATCATTAGAAAGATCCAACTTTAAATCAGTTTATCTAACAATAAATAAACTCTGTCTAAATGTAAATATTAATAAATAAAAAAGTAATAAAACTTACATTTTTATGCGTACTTTTCACTTGGAATGTATATCTAGCGGTCTTTACTCTATATATAACTATAAATAAATCAAGTATATTAACTATAAATCTTTTGACATAAAGATGAACAAATAAAAAAAAATGAACTTACATTTAGGATATGTGTGTTGAACTACGTCATTCTCATTATGTAATTGCAAAGTATATCTAACTATAAATGTATTTTTTACATGAAGATTAATAAATAAAATGTAATAAAACTGTAAACTTACAGTTTTATGCTCTATGTAGAGATATGGTATGGCAAAAGTGTGACCAAAAAAGTCACTACTGTCAAAATTAGGAACTACTTTTGTCACGTGTAATTTTTCCCGCGTGTAATTCCCTCCCCCCTCCCCCACCGTCCATTTATTTTTTTGCCAAAAAAAGATTCAAGTCAATGTTAAAAATAAGTATGTCAAATTGTGAACAACTGTTTTAACATTGATTTGAATCTTTTTTCGGAAAAAAAGTAAATGGACGGTGGGGGAGGGGGGAATTACATGCGGGAAAAATTACACGTGACAAAAGTAGTTCCTAATTTTGACAGTAGTGACTTTTTTGATCACACTTTTGCCATACCATATCTCTACATAGAGCATAAAACTGTAAGTTTACAGTTTTATTACATTTTATTTATTAATCTTCATGTAAAAAATACATTTATAGGTAGATATACTTTGCAATTACATAGTGAGAATGACATAGTTCGACACACGGATCCTAAATGTAAGTTCATTTTTTTTTATTTATTCATCTTTATGTCAAAAGATTTATAGTTAATATACTTGATTTATTTATAGTTATATATAGAGTAAAGACCGCTAGATATACATTCCAAGTGAAAAGTACGCATAAAAATGTAAGTTTTATTACTTTTTTATTTATTAATATTTACATTTAGTCTGAGTTTATTTATTGTTAGATAAACTGATTAAAGCTGGATCTTTCTAATGGTATCTATCTCCACTCGATTTATAGTTAATATAGTTAATTTATTTACAGTTATATATACAGCAAAGACCGCTATAAGTGAAAAATACGCATGTAAATGTAAGTTTTTTTTTCCATTTTTTAAAATTAACATTTAGACTTAGATATAGTTACATACACTTATTAAATTTGGATACAGTTATTAGGGAGGAAAAAGTAGTTAAGTTTTTTAAAAATAGAGGGCGAAGTGTTCAAGCCGCTATAAGTCAGTTTTACCAAGTTTTGATTCACATACTTTCTAAAACCTAAAATATTTTGTAAAAAAATATAATAGATATTCAAAAATTTATAGATAAGCAAACATAATGTGATGTTGAAAATTTTCAAGACAAAACAACATTGTATATTTTCAAAATCTACATTATTTTCATAGAAATATTTTTAAAAAAGAAAAATAAATCATAAATAATTATTATAACTTACCAATTGAAAGAATAATGCAAATTATTAAAAAAAAAATGAAAATTATTTTGCAGATTAGCAAAGACGAACATCTTTTCTCTAATATAGGTAGGAAAATCAGTGAATATGGGGCTACAAATTACGAACCACGGAAAATTGAATAAATCATTAATTATAACTGCCATCTATGTGAAACTTTACAAACTAATATCTGAATCATATACGCATGTGCTAAAATCGAAAAAACGAAAACATTCGGACAAATCTGCTAACAGTTGTAAAAGGAAATTCAAAATGCAATATTGCGTCGAGTGCTAATGCCACAGGTGGCGCTGTGTCCGCAACAATGCGTTGAACACTAGGCAAGGGTTAATAAACTTTGCAAAATAAAATCAAGTTTTTTGTTATTCTAAAAATTTTCTCGAAGAAATCTCACAAAGCATATGAAGTCCGATAACAAAGAGGAAAAGGCACCAATCACTCATCACAGCTTGTCTAAAACATTTTGAAAAATCACATTTTGAATTATTGTGATAGTTTTAGGTTTTTTTTCTTGGAATTAAAATATCAATAAAATATACGTGAATTTCCTGATTAAAACAAAAAAATTAGTTAAATATCTCAATAGATGGCAGCACAAGCAAATCGATTGTAGGACATTTTCTGGTTTTCTCATATAAAGTTCTTCATTTGGATAAAGCAATAACTTAAAATGTAGTTGCAAAGGGATTTTGAAATAAATTCTTCCTAGATGTAAACATTTTATTATATCATATACGTTCCTCATTATAATAAAATATGATTTTTTTAAAGTGACAATGAAATGGACAGGGGTATTCTCTATATTTTATGTGTGGGTAGAAATTTTTTTTTACAGATATCTCATAAGTACATTTGTTGTCCTCACTCAAGGTAAGATAACTTAGCATTGCTAATTTCATTTTTGTCTAATTTTATATTATCATTTTATTTTATTTAATATTGTCACATTTATTTTCTGATAAACTTAGTGTGAATAAAAGGATTAAATCAAATAAGTGCACCACATTTCACTCTACCAAAAGTAAGAGAGAGTCCAGGAAACAAAAATTTCAAAGTATTTCATTTTCAATAAATCAGATAACTGAAACCAATAAATAAATAATACAACTTTTTGATTAGTAAAGTGATCCATAATTAATATTGTTATATATATATGTTTAGTAATTTTTATGCTTTGATGAATTGAATCCAATCAATATTCATTTCAAGCTGTATTTTTATGTTATTTTTGTATTAACAAATAATTATAATCATCATATTGAAAACTTTAAAGAAGTATCATAAATAGCAATAAAATATACTTACTTGCCAAGCATTGGTGGCCTAGTGGTTAGTATAGCTGCCTTACAAGCAGCTGGCCCAGGTTCACTTCCTGGTCAACGCATTTGACACATAATCAAAAAAATACTTACTTGGTCAATATACTTGGTTTGGAGTCCTGAAAGAAACCCTATGATGAATACACCTATCATTGATAGTCAACTTATTGAAATATAAAAAATAAACCAACCACACACATTTTTTTCATTTTAAATCTTGCTTTATTATTTACTAATTATTTTCATTTCAATATATTCATTTATTTTTCCTTCCTACATTAACTTATTAACCAACTTATTATACAAAGCTATTTTTTAATTAATTTGCTGATGTTAGTTTTATTTACATCGCTACAAATAAAGAAATTAAAGAAAGTCATGTATGTGATCTGTATTTTATTTTTTCAATTTATGAAATATCATTTGCAATCCATTGTTAAATTAAAAATTTAAGCTAGATGAAACTTTTTACTTTTAAAAAATTATTGGCATAGCTAGTTGTTGAAATTTTTTTGTTTAAAAAAATATTTCACCCTAACCCTATACAAAATAATATTCTTAATCTGTGTTTATAGAAAAGTATTTTATCATAGTTTGTATATATCCTTAGAAATAGTACATTATTATTCTAGAACTAATAAAGTTTTTAAATGTTAATTAATTTTTAAAAAATGCTAAATATTACTATAATTTCATCATCAGAAACAATAAATATGTTAGCAGCTAAGTTTGAAAAGGGCATTGTATAAAATGCCTACTAGGCATTTTAAGTGGGACATTCAAGTGTGAAATGCTTACATTTTTACACATTTCCTAGGCATTCTATAAATGCCAAAAGGAAAAATCAGCCCAGTGTAAAACATTTAATGTCACAAAGACATGACATAATGTTAAGTTACATGCTTTTAGTGTGTAATTAGTAATATTAATGATTGAAATTATTAATCAGTTTTTTGTATACATCTTAGAGTTAATTAATGAAAAGTAGAAAGATAATTATCAAGAAATTTCTTACAATCTTGAAGATTTATACGATTTTAAAATCCTTCATTCTTGGCACTTTACTTCATAAATAATGATGTAAAAATTTTTTTTTTTTTCTGGATTGTTTGATATTTATATAAAATTCAGCATGTCCCTAAGATCATTACATGCTTATTTGTTTTGATTTATGTTTTTTTCATTGGAGGGTTTGGCAATAAGAAATTATAATCCTACTGTACTTGAAGTTAAGAAAATGAAACTACCATATCAGAAATTCACCATATTGGTAAATATTTATTACTTAATAATATTAAAAAAAAACATTATTTTTACAGTTTCTTTTGTTGTATTATTTTATAATATAGGTTAAATATGAAAAATTTTGTATTGTATATTTTGTATTTCTTATATTTTCACATATCTTTTCAATAAAAGCCTTTTCCATTCTTTGACAAAAAACTATTTGTAATTCTTTTGTAATTACAATATCTAGGGGTACGTAAAAAATAAAAATGAAATTTCATACTTTGGCTAAAAATTTTACTCATTGTATAGGATGGCTATGCCTGCTTAATTTATTATTAGAGCAAAATATAATATCTGAATAAAAATAATATTGTGATTGCTTGCTTATAATCTCCAAATTATGTTGTTAATATATTACAATTTTTAATAATAAAAAAACAAATATGATGTATTCATAATGACATTCATTGTAGTTGCTATCTTTTTGCATGTATTCATCTTTCCTACTATGTAAATGCATTTTTTTAAATACAAGAAGCTCCATCTATTGACCAAAATTGTAATTAAAATGTAAAAGCTTTGCAGGAGTGGATTTGTGAGATACAAAAATTAAAAGCAAAAACCAAGTGCTTTATGGATTGAGCAGAAGAAAAAGTTGGAAAATAGTCTCACTACTGTGAAGACTTTAATAAATTGTATAAAAAGAGAATGTGTATATTTACAGAGTATTAACATTACAATAAATATCTCTAATAAAATAAAATAAAAAATCCCTGATTCATTATATAGTGAGACTTGGTCTCAATTTTTTATATTACAAATAGCTGGTTACCAAGATCTGCATTAATATTAATAAATTAATTTAACTCCACATAATAAGTGTTATAATAGAAGTCTGGCTTTATTAAGCTTCTACATTGTATTTTGATTATTAAAAAAGAAATATAATCAGATGGAAGAGGAAAAAGATAAGTATTGAAAAATAATGTGGCAGTCTCTCCCCCTCCCCCTAAAAATAAAGATTGCATTATCTTCCCTGACTATGTTTCTTTAGTTTATCAATTAAACACACACATTCTCATAGGAAACATATTTTTATTAAAATTCTGGAAATCACATGGCTAGTAAAAAAAAAGAAAATAATAATAAATTTTTCCAGACAATAGTACTTGACCTATTTCTTTAAATTGCTGGTTGAGAGTTGTTTTCCTGAATTTAATGTATCTGGACAATTTTTAAGTGTTAACTAAGTTATTTCGATTCAACCATAAATTGTTTGAAAAAAAGATAAAAAGTATAAATACAAATATCGGTGAGAATATTTCCTGTAATTGTTTACATTTTAAGTAAAAAAATGCTTTCTCCGTCAAGCGTTGTTAGCCGAGAGATCATCGCAGCCGCCTTGCAAGCAAGTAGTTGGATGCAGACGGTTGTGGGTTCGCGTCCCGGCCGATGCTATGACATGAAAAAAAAAAATTGGTTTCTCTCATAGTTGTCTTATTCAGCTTACTTTAAAATTTACAATAAAATATTCAGTTGTTGAATTTATTAAGAAACCAGCTTCTAATGGAATCAAGTTTTGTAAGATTGGATAATCACTGTACTTCCTCAGGTTTCTTATTAATGAGAAGCAAGCAGTTACATTAGAGATCGATTCCAAGATTTTTATATTGTTTACACTTCAGATTTACCTGAAACATTTCTCCCCCTTTCTTTAAAATTCACTATGAATATGCAATAATACTCAAATTGTTTTTTCTTTGGAGATTTGCATGCTATTGAAGAAATCATTTAATGCAGAAACACTGCATGAATCCATTAAAATGATTATGTGCTGTTGATAGCTTGGACTAACTATAATCTTTTAATGAGAATCAGTGCTAACATGAATTTTTTTCTAACAACACAGTGGAGCGCATTCTCTACAATTAATATAAGCAGTTCCAGAAACTTGGTCATTACATTCTGTTCTGGATTCTTTACCTAGAATGGATTACCTCTTTTGCTCTTTTAATGTGAAAATTATTTTCTTTTTTGTTGGCAATGAACAAATGCATTAGTTAAATTAAATAAGTCTTACGAAATATGATAAAGGTATCTGATGCTTTACACATGGGGGAAGGGTATTGAAACATCTTGCACATTTTATGTCAGTCAGTGGCATTTATGGTAACATTTGTGTTCATTTAGTTTTCTTTTTTGGTTGACAATTATTTTTGGCATTCATCATTACATGTGCGTTTGTTAAACAGTTTTATTTGGCAATTTTATTATTTTTTGATGGCAAATGTTAGTCAGCATTGTAACATTGTTTTTTTTTTTTTAGATTCATACCTATTATTATACATTACATTTTGAATTACAAGTGTCAGACTTACTCCGCCCACAACTTTGACACCATTCACTCTGGATAAATACAGTAGTGATTATCAGTAATCATTTATTCAAGTAGAGATTGTCTCTAGCCTAGATATAACATTTATATATACTCAGCAGAATAATTAACAAATATGTACAGTATTTTCACTGCTAAAAGTACAAATAAGCAAATTAAAAGTAATAGCTTAAACTTTACGTATGACAAAGTTATGTGCCACTCTTAACATTCACTGTAACATTTGCATTTAGAAATGTTTGTTGTACAGTTTATTCATTGTAGAAACATTCATTGTAACAAATTCCACTGTACCATCTAGAGTTGAGTCTACATTTTTACTTGCCATTGTAAAGTCAAGATTAGAAATTTTTATCCGCTTTTGAAGTTTATTATATAAATTATATTTTTGCAATCAAATGTTTATCCACTTTGAAATGGGTTCTTTATCAGGATTATTAATTGCAATCCTTTTCTTAAGCGTATGAGATTGTGTTTCATTGTTTAATAAATTTGCTGAAATATCTGCATACAATTTTGTTATGAACGAGAAAGTTTGATTGTTTTTCAGTTACAAAATTCTGGTGAAACTGAATATGGTGTGTGATGCAGTATGGGATCTTGATATCTCTTCTTATTTTTTCTAAATACATTTTGTGAGATTGACATGATATTTGGGTGTATGTTTATAAAATAAGTTGCAGCTTGCCAAAGTGAAAGCTTTTTATAAATGCAATTATAAATAATTGCAAGAATCAAGTCATATATTGTGATTTAATTTAATAAGTTTGTATTACAAATGTTATATAATAAGCATGCCAATATAACAACTTTTCAGAACATCCCTATCCACAAACTGGTTTCTAGCTATGGCTTTTGTCAGTGAGATACTAGGCTATTCAAGCATTAGATTTAAAATACCAGGTCAAGCCCAGCACTTTATCCAATGTTTAATTATTAAGTAGAAAATATGAAATTTTCAGACATCCATATCTTCAAATCTAGCTATCTAACTTAAATAGCCATATGGGACTGAAGTAAGTTCAGAAACACCATATATTAACATATATTAATAGCTTCAATAATATAAAATCACCAAAGCCTTGAGAGCAATAACAATAATTGCAAGAAAATCAAGTTATATATCACATGACTTAATTTAATAAGATTGTATTACAAATGTTATATAATAACTCATATTCTGGTATTAATCTAATGCTTGAATATCCTAGCAGCTCACTGATGAAAGCCAAAGCTAGAAAACAGTCTGGGTATAGAGATGTTTTGAAAAGCTTGTTAAGTGCTTTTGGCATGCTCATTATATACCATTTATGCATAAATCATCATGCTTTGTTTTGTTTTGAAATAGAACAGTAATAGGCATCATATTTCAAGGGTTTTGTTTTCTTTAATATTTTTGCTTGATCTTATTATTTTTCTTTAGAATATAAAAAAATAAATTTTTATTATGTGTTTATGGCCAAAAAGAAAAAGGCATAAAGTTATGGTAAATTGTAATAGTTAAGGCTTTACTTCATTAGCGTTTGAAATCAATTAATATATATATATGCTCTGCACACAGATAATGAAGCTATTAAACGTAACTAAAATTATCAAAAATTACCGCCAAGCGCTTTCGGGACAGTTTATAGTCCCATATTCATGGCGACCTGTATTTGGTTAAGAACTGTAAATTGTAGGAATGTTAAGTAAGCAATAGATAATTATACTTAATTAAAATCAAGAATGTATGAAAAAATATTTTTAATAGTAATAAAGACAAATAATATTTGTTAAAGAGGAAAATAAAAAATATGGTAAATATATAGCTGCCATTTTTTTTTTTTTAATAATAAGCATTTCTACACGTCCCCTTTCAAATTTTGCAGTGCTTTTTATTACAATATTTTTGACAGTTTTTATTGTCAATAATCTTATTCAGAACAATAAATATCATTATATTGCCTTATTTTTTTAGTTTAATAACTTTTTGCTATGTCTATTATTTTAATAAGTTTTTGCTATATCCATTATTTAAATGGTTATATCAACAAATTTTTTATTTAAACAAAAAGAAAAACATTTTATTAAATCTATATATAAAGTTCATCAATAAACTTTGGATTGTACATTACAACACAATGTATATAAATTAAATAAATTTATATATAATAATACACGGAAATTAAATAAGTATTTATAATTTGAATATCTATAATAAATAAATGTAAATCTATTATTATTAAGTGCTGAAAATCTGCAGTTGTGTGTGGAGATATATAATAGTTACAAAATAGTGCATGAACCGAGGTTAATTTTTTTCAGCACAAAATAAGTATATATATTAGAAAGATAAAATATATTTGTGTTTGTTTAAAAAAAACATCGAAATAAGATTAGTGTGAACTAAAAAAAAATTAATATTTTGCGACTCAAAAGGCTGCCAGAAATATTTTAATAAAAACCATTTTTAAAAGTGCAAAAGGAAGTTATAACATTATTTATTTAAGATGAATAATGCAAAAAGGACCGCTAAAGTATTAAATAAATATCTTTACAAAATAAATTTATATTTAAAAACTGCAATGACAAAACTGTCTAAAATATAAAAAGTCTGAAATATTTTTAGGGCCATCAAATTAAAATTGATCAATTGTCCAATTTTTTTAATTGGCAATCATGCAGCCAAAACTTACATTCAGAAAACGAGATCAAAAAAGGACAGATGCATTTGAGATGTAGTGGTATGCCAGACTACTGCTAATTTCTTATGCTGCCTGCAGAACTAGCACGTGATAATAAAGAAATATTTAATGGCTTATTTAGAATACAGAATGAGGAGACTTCAGTGAAAGAAAATCAGGCCACACCTGTGTGAATTTTTTTTTGCAGTATTCAGATCCTATTAGGCAAATCATTGGCCCAGTGTTCCATTATATGCTAAATTTAGGCCAAAATCATGAAGAATGGAAGAGGATAGGGAATACTTCACACGACACTACTTCACACTACTTCACACTTTTGAGGGTTATTGGTTGAGATGATATTTGACACAAGAAATTATGTAATCTAATATCTAACTCTGTAACATATATAGAAATACTGTGAATTATAAATTACTGATTTTCAGATAGACAATCTAACACTTATAGCAAGATACATTTTAGAATCATTATTTTCTTATTACTCTTTAAGGATCTCCAAACATTTTTTTCCTTTTTAAAGGAGAACCCTTACTTTAAGGCTGGTATTAGGGGGAAAAGCTAACAAGATTTTTAAATTGCCTTACATTTTCAAAGTGAACATATATGTCAAGGTGCATCACAGATCCCATGGTGTTGCTGCTTTTAACATATCAAAAGATAGGTATTTCACCACTGCCTAATTTATTATATGAAAGTGAGCCATGGGCACAGACATTAAACAAGTTTCATTTCAAAATTGTTTCCTTACAATTTTAAAAATATAATGTGAAGATCATAAAACCATTCTATATGTTTTTCAATTTGCTGGATATGGTTTTATGGAATTACTGTAAAATCACATCTTTGTGAGATTGGATATGTAAAACGAATGAACATAGAAGACTTCCTAAAAGGGTGTTGTATGATGAACTTGAGCAAGGTTTTGATAGGAAAGGTAGACCACATCCATGTTATCTCAAAGACATTCCAAAGAAGTATAGTGTTGAGATGATGGAACATAAAATTCATTAGAGAGCCTGCGATTGGACCCCGTGCCAATGCATTTTTTTAAATAAAGGTTTTCTGCCAAAGTTGAAATACAGCATCACAAAATATCAAAGAAAATGTCAAGCATTGGTAGCCTAGCGATTAGCATAGCTGCGTACCAAGCAGCTGGCCCCCGGGTTCGCTTCCCGGTCAACGCTTTGACATATGAAAAAAAAAGGGGGGGAAATATCAACGAAAATGGCTTATTTTCTATAATGTGGGTGTATTTATGATTCACTTATTTATTTGTATAGTTATCCAAAACTCAATTCTATTGTATTATCAGTATTTGGGGGGGGGGGGATTGAAATGATCCTACTCGATTTCGAGTAACTGCAGCTGATGCTGGTATTAAGGATCATAAAAATTTTAAAATTAATTTTAACTGCAATAGACTTTTAATACCTACATTGCAAAAATGTAAATCTTTTCTATCTTTGTTCGAAAATAGATTTTTTTTTTTGTACTTTTAAATACGAAACTTACTGAGTAAATTAATGGAGATTCCTTTTTTGTATGTGTGTAAATTTTAATTTGCGATTACATTTCGATTATTATAATTTTCTTAATCAAAACTTTCCCCAGATTATTTTTAAATAAGTGAAGAGCTTTTTCTCATCTTTTGTGTTGAGGTAAAATCACTACAAAAAATTACAGATGGTCTTTCGCCGCTTTAAAGTACCATTATCTTTTAAACTTGATTTAAATATTGCATGTTTAATAAGGTCTACTTAGAATCATTTTAATTTATGTGAAAAAATAAAAAGGGACAGGTTTTGAATCTGGAAATCTTATGCACATTAGCATTCTTGATTTTTTTTTTTTTTTAAAAAAATTAAGAAATACCGTATATATATATTCTTTGAGTAATAGGTTTCTTAGTGACGAATTTCCTATTCATTATTTTTACTCCGATCTTGTTTTAAATCTTTTTTTTTAATTTTGTTTGTCCGATTTTTTTTTTTTTTTTAATGATTTCTTTCGTTAGCAGCATTAAAGTGAAAAGTGTCTTTAGTCGTTGTTGAAAAAATTTAGAGCCGGCTGAATTTTATAAATATATGTCACATAACACAGAACGAAGTCCATATGCTGCTATACAGACGTGTTTATTTTAATACTGGTTTCATGGGCAGTATTTCTGATAAGCCGGTTTGTCTTTTCTTTCCGTTGAAATACTGCTAAAATAAAAAAGACTGCCACTCCTTTCTATTGCCAGAACTTTTTTTAATCATTGAATATTCTTTTATTATGATTAATTTTTAATTTTATAATCTTAAAGATTAGCACTGCATCTATTTTATAACTGATGTTTGACATTTACCTCTTCTTAAAGGATTAGCCATAAAAAAAGCATATTATAGAATATATTTAATTTTTATGTGCATATGTTTTTAATAAATAAACAAAAAACCATCTTCGTTAGATATGTATAACGAATCCATTATTTTGTAATATACTGTACATTTAAAAACGACAGTTATGCTGTTATTATAAATACAGATTGTGAGTTCAAGGCAGAGATTTTAGATGGCGAATATAGTAGTTAGGTCTTTATGTGACCATGACGTTCAATTCAGTCAGCCATGCATGGCATGTCAAAAATCTGTTTTCTGAAGTATGTGTGATTACCCGACATTTATATGGGCCAATAATTATTTATTAATGTGAAATGTGCCAAGAGATGTTTTGAAGATGTTGTTTATTAAGATTTTTAAATGCGTCATGTGTGTGAGGGTTTGTATGTTTGGGGGAGGGGAGTTCAAAACAAACACCTGGATGTTTTTTTTATAAACTCTAACTGAAAGAAATTGCAGTATGTGAGTGCATTAGAAAGTAAAATTGTTTTCATGTACAACTAGCTGTCATTGTTATAGCAAGGCCATAGGACAATATCATTTTTAGATTTACAACACTTCGTCCACACCTCCGTAATTCTAAATATGTAAATTTAGTTTCTCGGGATTGGAAAAAAAAAGTATATAAAAAAATGGAAATCAATAAAAAATAAACTTTAATTTTTTAATCTTTATTGTTCATAGTGCTTATTCAATATTTGCACAGCTATATATGTGCATATTATACATGTTTTCAATATATGTGCATATATATATACATACACCTATACTGAAATAATTTCAAGATTTTCACAAATTTGTAGAAGTTTGAACTTGCGTAAGATAAATAATATTGGGTGCTGACTTAAAGTGTTCTTTCCACCATTTTGAATTCTAAGGACCGCACAAAACCACCACTGACATATCCAAGCGATAAATGACTGAATAATCCAAATAAGTTTGCTTGGATGTGTTAGCTGTGGTTTTAGACGGTCCTTAGAATTCAAAATGGAGAGAGTACAGTCTAAATCAGTATCCTTCTTAAGGGTTTGTCCAGAAATTTGGTTAATGATGGTGCTTTGCATCGAAATATGCCAGGATGGGAAGGATGTTTTTGACTATACAAAGTATCATTTAAAAATGCAGAAGTCCGATCAAACCAAACTTATAATTTTGAAATACTAAAAGCTTTATAATTTAAAAGTATTAAATTAATTACAATATATGTCCATAACCACATGTTCAATAAATATAAAATTGATCAAACCAAGCTTGTAATTTCGAAATACTAAAAGCTTATAACTTCTAAATACAATTTTTTTTTACAATATATGTCCATAGCACATGTTTAATGACTGAAACACAGGCTTAATATATACCATGTGTCTATATATGTTTAATGAATAAATGTAAAATTGATCAAACCATGCTTATAATTTCTAATTACGAATTTTATTACAATATATGCACGTAACATGTTGAATAAATGTAGAAACAACTGCTAAAGCATATTAATTCTACAATTAATAATAAATTGGATTTTATTTTAACATTTGCCAAAAGAATAATTGCCTAAAGTAAAGAATATTAATTTTACAATTAATAAAAAATGAAAAAATCAAACTTTTTTTTTTGCAAAAGCAAGTAATGTTGTGTTTTCATTTCTCACATGTTGTTATTTGCTGGTGCATGGATAAAAAAATCTAAATGAGACAGATTTATTCATTAAATTTCTCAAATATGCTAATGCTACCTATGACAGTGAAAAGGTTAATGTTTATTTTACTTAAAAACCAATACCTGTTTTACGTTTGAAATAATCAGCATATTTTTATTAAAATCTGTACATATTTTTTTAAACATGTTTCCGTCTTCATTTGTTGATGGTAAAAGTCATTTTGATATTAATAGATTGAAAGTTATGTAAATAATTATGTGGGTTTGTAGCAATTTCAAGAACCCATAAGGACCTCACGTGATCAAGTGTAGATCTGATATCCAGGTCAAATCAAATGTGAACAACATTATTTTTTTCTTATCTTCATTTTTTTTTCTAAGTACATGTAACAAAGTATAAGAATTTTTTTCTGATAAGAAAAAATCTGATCAATTATAAAATTAATATGCTTTATTTCAGCCAATTTTTCTTTTAGCTGCCATATTTTAGAACTTAGAAGCTTTTAGGGTTTTGAAATTATAAGCTTGGGTTAACGAATTTTATATTTATTCAACATATGGTTATGAGCATATATTGTAATAAAATTCGGTACTTAAGCATCATATTTTTTTATGATACATTTAAAATACTTTAAGGGGAGAAAGTGAATGCAAAAAATAATGTACACATTTATTAATTAAAAAAGGTAAAAGACATTAAAAAAGTAAATAAACCATATACTTGTGACCTGCATTTTTTGGACAATAGTTTGTATTGTCAAAAACATCCTTTCCCCTCCCAGCATACTTCAATGCGAAGTGCCATCATTAACCACATGTCCAAACTAGTACTTAAGTACCTAATTCATATTTAGAAATTATCAGCTTTTAGTATTTCAAAATTATAAGCTTGGTTTGATAAATTTTACATTTATTCAACGTATGGATTATTCAATGTCATTTATTGCTTGGATGTGGCAGCGGTGGTTTTGGGCAGTCTTTAAAATTCAAGTTGGCAGAGAGTGCACTCTAAATCAGCACCTAATATTATTAATACCAGATGGCGTGGTTTCTGTTTGTCTTGCCAAATTGGTTGTAGATGGGTTATATTATAGCTGGATTAATATACAGAAAAATACCTGACATATTTCAGCATTTACCTAGATATAGATAGGAATAAAAATGTATATTATAATATGGTTCTCTATTATCTGTGAATTTCAGTATTTGCAGCATCATGGAAACAAATGTCATGGATTACTTGGATATAATCACTTGTTCCAATACTTTACTCAGAATTATTTGTAAGCAAACTCGTAAGGAATCATTTTAACTAATTTGCAAATACGATTTTACTTGTTATGTATCAATGATCATTTATTCAGTCTGATAAATGGAGAGTTCGCTTTCATCTGACCTCCAACAGAATATATTGTAAATAAATCAACATTGATATCCGAAAAAGCTGAAACTAACATATTAGAAGAGAATATTCTGTGTTATGATTTAAGCAGTAGTAAAAGTTATTTACATGCTGTTGAAATTAGTAAAATTACTCAGATATGTAAGTTTCCAACTCTTGCCATTTGTAGCAAGATTCATTACTCAGTTATGACTAGAGGGTAGTATATTTAACCCCTGCTCCTCACCTTTTTAATTAGAAAATAACTGAAGTTACTTAAACATATTATTACTGACTTGGGTTCAAATTTAAATAACTCCTCATAAAGATTGGCTTAAGTTTAAAATTTTAAGGTGTTTTGAAATTTCAGACTTTTACCTTGAGTAGTAAAATAGTTAATTAAAGGTTGTTGCCAGCTTTGAATTTTTAAGCCCTCATTGATAAAAGCAAAAGCCAGAAATCAATCTGGAAATGGGGATTTAGATGCACTACCATCTGGTAATCATTCATTTCTCAAGCTTACTGAAGATGGCACTAGTATACAGAGCTGGTTTTATTTTATCACATACTGTGTAAGCTAAAGAATCAAGACATTTATTATATATATAATAAAGATGTATTTTTTATTTTTTAAATCATTAGAAACACACACACAATTACTTTAAAAAAATTATTCTTATATATATATGATTTCTTTTTTTAAAAACTCATCTGTATCATTGAGTTTTTATTATTTTTGTTCCAATTTAGCAGAAATTAGTATGCATTCTTACAGGTCGAGCAACCTATATCAATTTTCAGTTCTCGTAGAAATGTTCTTACAAAATTCTATGTGGGATGTCATTTGTTTACTGTAACAAACAAGATTATTTAAATATTCTTGGTAATAATACAGAGTTCAGTAGTAGAGGACCCATACTCTTGCTCTCTTGCTTTTATAAATTGCATATATGAAATGCATCCATGTAGTATGTTTGTTAGGGATGGTGATAGTTTATAAGGAAAAGAAAATTAATCCTTTAGCTTGAGATGTAAAAAAAAAAATCAATTAGTTTATTGCTCAAGACTTTATAAAAAGTTTGAGTACCAGAAATGCCTACTGAGTTGCAATCCATGGATTTTGAGCTTTAGAGTCAGCCATTCCAGCACCAAATCACGCAGGACGACTGTGAAATAATGGGTATTTTTGAATATAGTCGTTGTCAGAAATTTTTTCAAGTATTTATTTGTTTTATCATTATTATAAAATACAAAAAAAAAAAAGGAGTTTTAATTCTTTATTTATTCCAAATTAAAAGAAACATGACTCAGTGAAACATAAGAAAAAATAAAGGAATTGGTTGCGTATTTATAGAGAAGAATAACAGAAATACTATATATTTATAAAGAAAGGTTTTTTTGTGTTTGAAGTTCTATGTTAATAATTTTATTTCAAAAATGTTATCTATTTATTTATTACCAGTCTAGTTTTAAGGCTATGTTTTGTTTATTGTTTGACGTTTACTTACTAAGAAATAAATATTTTATTGTTAAGTTGATCTACTTTTTTCATCGATTTTAAAAACTAGTATGTCAAGATATATCTAATCATGTAATAAAAATCAATTATTTTCTAGTATGTGCAATACCTTTTTCTTTCTTTTTACATTGAATCTTCAAAAATTTTTTCTATTCTTATGCATTTTTCATAATACTATATTCATTTCCATAATCTTATAATCTCATCAGCCTAGCAATCTTCTGGAATGTTAAACATCTTCCGGTTCACAAGGATACACAAATTGGAAGATATGACAGCTAAAAAGTCAAAAGTATAGCACTAAGAAATTAAATAAAGCATAATGAAAACAGTTCATGAGTATTTATATATTTCCAAATTCACCACTTTCTTTATTTTGCTGTAATATCTTTTATAAATGTACTTTGAGCACTTTTTAGCAAAACCTTTTATTGTATATATATATACGCATACACAATCTTATGTTTCGACTGTCCTGCAGTCTTCTTCAGAGCCACTGTTACTTTAATGTGACAGTGGCTCTAAAGAAGACTGCAGGACAGTCAAAACGTAAGATTGTGTACGCATATATATATACAATAAAACGTTTTTCTAAAAAATGTTCTAAAGAGTCGTTGGGTTGCGTTTATATGAGTATTTATATAATTTATTTTGTAATCAGACAATACTTGTTTAAAAAACTGATTTTTTAAATTTTTTTAGATTGGTATCCCAAAGTTAGTGTGGTCAAAAGTTGGCCACCCTACTTGTACTACTCTCAAGGAATCAAGACATAAAGCTTCAATTGTGCTATATATTGTCATCTTCATCAGTTATTTGCAAATAAATATGACCACTACACATAACATCATATGGCAAGCTCACATTCAAAATAATGTTTTAAAATGTTTCTTGGCCTGATAGCTAATATTTTTTCCTGCCATAATAAGAATTTTAAACTTTGGCGGTTGGAAAGTTATTTGATACTAAACATTCACAATTATATTTATCATTTATTTGTCTATTATCCAGCTGTATATAGCCAACCCAATTAATCAAAAAAGCAATATCTATTCTTTAAGCTTAAAACCATTACCAATTAGTATTTGAGTAGCATATGGAGTAACATCTACTCCAATTATTTTTTGATACATGTGATAGGCATCTTATATGAAAGATTTTTGCCCTATTCTAATTTAGTTAACTTTTTATTAGTTAAGTACCATAATTAAATTGAGGCTATTTTTTCAAAATCTAATTTTCATATATGTGATTTATTATTTTAACAAAATTATTATTAAAATAAATTTTTAACTCAATTAAAAGAGCAAAAACATTGTAAAAATTATAAATTTAAGAAAAAACAACAACTCCAAAACAAAGTGAGAATAATATAACTTTTTTCTTTTCCACTGATATATAAGTTTAACATTTAGTGTGATATTTCCATAAACTGTATGAACACATTGCTTGTTTTTCAGTTGCTTTGATTTAAATTCACTCTGTTGCTGCTATGTTTAGCATTTGATTGTGGTTTTAGATTTATCTGATAGCAAACCTGGAATTGAAATAATATTGATTTATTAATTAAAAAAAAATCACAAGATGTCAGCATCATACAAAGAAACATATATATATATATAAGTGAGCTGACCACCGCTAATGGGTAATGTCTTTATTTCTCCAGCCCGAGAGATCTTGCAAAAAGCTTTTGAAAGTGCTCTAAAATGAAAATGTAGTTTGCCTATGTTTTATGATTATTTTTTCAAAATATTTGTACGCCTTTTATTTTTTGTCAAAAATAACATGATTTGATTCATATATTTACTTTTAAAAGACAAATCAAGAGATACGAATAATATATAACAAGTTGTGATTGGCTGAAGGAAAGCCTTATGAGTAATATATAACACGTTGTGATTGGCCAAAGGAAAGCCTTTGTAATGACCATAACAATTACTTTTTGTTATTTTTAAAGTAATTATAAATTATAATTTTAAATTTTAAAACAAAATTTTGTTTTATATAATATAAACAATAACTTATTCAGGTTTTAGAAACATGCATTAAAACAAATCTAATTTCATTCATTAAATATTTTTATTGGCAAATGCGAAAGATAAAAAAAATGCTAATATTCTGATTACATTTTTCAGTTTATTATTTTCCTCCTATATTTGCAAAATTGGAATATTATTTGTAAAAATGATTTTCATGTGTAAACTTATATTTCTAAGAAATAATTTGAAATTTGTGGAAATGTAATTAAGAGTTAAGAAAGCAAATGTGATAAAATAAAAAGATGGAAATTTAATCCAATCAGCTGCTAGGGATTGCTCAAAAAATATTAATGGCTGAAATGTTAAGTCCATCTAAAAACATATAATTATAAAAATGAATATATTTTAATTTTTATTAAATAAAAATATTTTTTAAATGATCCAACATAACCTGAAATCAAAAAAATTACAGTTATTTCTTCGAAGAAAGATAATGTGAACAATTGCCACCATTTTGTGCAAATTGAATTCATAGGTTAAATACCTTTGAACTACAGATTTTTATATTTTGCTGATATCTCATGCTATCTCTTAATAAAAATGAGAATTAAAAATATATAATCTTAATGATTATTTGCAAGTATTTGCTACAAGATTGTATACAGACTGTTCAAATGCAGTCTGAGGTAAACCACCTGTGAATTTAAACAAATGCCATTCTGAGTTAGGATGGAATTTGCAAAGAACTGCTAGTTTATTGAAAATGTTTAAGAATTGCAGATATGTGGTGTCTTCTGCATATACTTAGTTAAACATATATTGTGTCAGACAATTAATTCATATTATTTACATTTTATGAGTGGACAATTTAAATTACTGTGTATACAATACTGATCTATAGACTACTTGGGGCATTTTAATAATTTCCAATTTATTTATCTGCCCAATGTAAATTTGGCTTACTTTTTTTATATTTTGATATTTATTAAAGTAATCGAATTGTTACACTCAAGAAATCATATGTTGTTCAAATACAGAAACGACAGAGTCAAACTGCAATCCATGAAAAGTTCTCAAATCCACCTCTAGTTTTTTATTAAATCATGCAAGGATTGGAATTTAGTATAATATATCGTAATGCATTCTCAAGCTGAAATAGATAGAAAATTCAAATCACTAATCATAATGTTAAAACATTTTGGCAACACCCTTTGGGTATCCGTTTGGGTTTAGCTGTTTGAAGTTCATAATTTATATTTGTTCACAGAGGGCGTTGCTGAACTATCTTAGTAGCAAAGAAAAGAAAGAGACTGATAAAGAAATTAACAGTGTTTTCATATAATCAATATGATGTAGAAAGAATTGTATGGAAGGCAGTGGAAGTAATAGGGTTAACCTATTTTAATGATGCATTATGTGTTAGTAAAGGTGTGTTAGATTACTTAGAAAATATACAAAGAGAAGTAGAAAGACATGCATTAGATGCAGATGTGTGATGGCAAAGAAGGCAATTCAAGGAGAAATGGAATGGTCAAGTTTTTATATAAGAGATGCAAAAAGCAAAATGAAAATGTATAGTAAGAGACTAGCCAAAATAGTATTTAATTGGATTACGAATAAAGGGCAGGCACCAAGATGAGTGAGAAAGGTAGTACAATATGCAGATTTGCAGTGTACTTTTACAATAGGTGGGGTGATCGTTTTAGGAGAATTATTGTGTTAGGAGAATTGTTGAGTGTAATAGTGGCAAAGACTGGGATAGTAGATTAGATGCATTAATAAAAAGAATAAGGAACTGGAAAGATGGAGAACTACTATGGAGAGTAAAAAGAGTTTAAATATATATAGAAATACACAGAATATCGGATGTGAATTAATTTATGATAATAACAGGGAAAGTAGTTTACTATTTAAGGCTCAACAGGATCTTTAGCTACAAGGGAATGTACACATAAATGGAGAAATGTGGGTGATTTAGTCTGCAGGTTATGTGAGGAAGGCATGGAGATATTAGGCATTTGCTAATTGAATGTAAATACTTATGACGTTGTGAGAGATTAAATATAGACAAAGAGATTATACAGAAAGTGAGTTATTGGTCTTTGTACAAGGGTTGGAAAAGGGGGGATTTAGATACAAAGGCCATCGAGTGGACAAAGATGATGGGATAGAGCAGGATAGAGAAGAATATGGGGGAAAAAATTAGGGTGGGGAATGTAAAGGGAAGGTGGCTAAAAAGTTTTTTTTAGACATACTGGCCGAGAAATTCCTAACTTTGATAAAGGAGTAGCCACCTCACATTACGTTGTGATTGCTGATTATTATATAATGTATACATTCGAAGAAATGCAATATTCCCTCTCCCCCCACCTAATTATAAGCCCTATAATGTTGGAGTCAAAGTATAATGAGACGTGTGTGTGAAACAATATATATATATATATTTGAGATTTAAAAAATGGAACATTTGAACCATCAATTAAGTATACATTTTTCTTAACAAAACGTGAAACAATGAAGATTAATTACGCAGAAAGAATTAATGGTTCCCTTAGTGATCTTTTAATTTGCAGCTTTTAAGAGACGCCAACTTTCTTGTTACTTTTAAATCGTTCTTTTTGTGTATTTCGCTTATTCAAAAATTAAAAACAAAGAAATTTAAAAAAAAAGTAAACCTTGTCAGGAAATGTATCTTTTAGTCTAAGATTATGTCAATGAATGATCCGTTGGTTTCCAGATTAATGATTTCGCACTAAAAGCTGACGGATCTTTAAAGACTAGTGTTTCCCCCGTTTTGTTTTACATGCTAATCTTAAAAATTTAATTTCCAATGAATTTTTAATATATGGGGTAAACATTGACTAAAGCTGCTTATTCAAATAATAATTTATCATATGAAATATACTCTACTTTGGTATTTAAATTAGGGTTTAATTTAAAATTTAAAATTAATACTTAATTACTTGACGCATAAATCATATTTTGTTTGTGTACGTATGTGTGGCTACATATTGTTTGTATAGTTTTATCGAAAATGATCACACTTCATCGTTATTGATAATTTGACATTATCATCATTTTCGATCGTTGATGCATTATAAGATGGTCTTTGATTTTAATTCAGAATGTCCGATTCATAACTTCTCTGCATTATTCCAAAAACTTTTTTCTCCATCTTATGTACGGTCTCTTTCTAAGTCTTTTTACCGTCTCTTAGGATCTAGTTTACGATTTCAGTTATTCATCTGATTATCATCTAATTTATTAATATTTCCAACTAAGTCCTATTTCATTTTTCCTTTTTTTATATTTTATTTTTAAGGAGTATATTTATCATCTTGCTTTTTTCTTTTTCAGTAAAGTCGGTATTAACTTTACTTTCTCACTCATGTAGTTGTCTTCAATCCATACTTGTTATCCCCACATACATCTCTCCATACTTCATTGAGTGTTTTGAAGTCTCTGTATTCCTTTTAAGTGTCCACGTATCAAGAATCATATATAAGAATTAGTAAAACATATCTAATAATTAATAAAACTTTCCTTTTGCAAGTCATAAGTATATTTTATTTTAATATTAGATTGTTTATTATCAAAAACAATCCATCTAAAGGATATTAGTTAGCACTTTTTTAACACACTTTATCTGATGTCTCAATTTCATAGTTTTATTAAAAAGCTTAATTGATTCTTTTTTGGTTTAAAATTAAAGGGGAATGATTGATGTATAAGGAAAGAAGTGATCATCATTATTGTAACATGTTGAAATAGGTTTCCATGAACTTTTCTCAACTGAAGGAACCATTTTAAATCATTACACCACATATTTTTATTTTAAGAATTCTTAATTAATTTTTTTGTTTGTTTCAAATTTTAAAATGTTTCTGTAACCATTTTTATTTATAGTTTGCTATTAGTTTTATCTAACCGTGAACCTTTGTGTTGAGTAATCTAAAATAACTTTAATAGTGGCCAATTTTGGTAATTATTTTCACCTGTTTAAGTATTATATTTTTCATACTATTCAATAAATTTATAATTTCAATATATCACCTTTGCAAATAAGCAAAAATAGTAATAAACTGAAATACATAATTAAAACAAGATTATGTTTTAGTCTTCAGGCTAAAAAAATTTTTTTTAATGAACAACAATAATTTTAAATTAGATGTAATTAGTGGGATTTGAGCCCAGGATTTATCAGTCTGTTCATCCTCCATTCTATCTCAAGCAACCAATGCACATGATCACATACACGCAAAAATGATAATGATCTCTGATATGCATATTTCATGCAGAATCAGCACTCATCAATTAGGCCAGATGATAATCTACCACACATATGCACAATCAGTGCTTGGTTTATATTAGGATAACAATTTCTCAAACTTTAATGGACAGACTTCAATCTTCTCACCTTTCTAACTATTCAACTATCTATTTCATTGGAAAAACCCGACAATGGAATGCTCAAAGCCTTATTGGATTTAACATTGATTTCTTTTTTGTTAAATTGATAATGAGATTTCAGTCAAGAATACATAGTAAAGAATACATTTGTGTAAGGAATGTAATATTTTAAATTTAGACATACAAATCATAATTTCAGAAAAAAGTCTGAATAGAATTATTATGCGTGCATGCTGAACTATTCCATCATGTAATGATAAATTACGAATATCTTTAGAAAAAATTTAAACTTTATTTAAATTTTCCAATTACATTTAACTATCTGTAATAGCACACAGGTTGGTATCTATACAATTTTTTAAGTCAGGGGTGGGCAAATAGCGGTCTGAGGGCCACATGTGGCCTGCCAAGACAATCAGAAAAATCCACCTTGAACTGAGATTTCCTTCCCATGCATGACTGAAGATTCGTCTCTTATTTTCCACTAGGATGGCCACATCAATACACATGTGCAGTGTAGATACAATGTGCAGTGCTTTTCCAGTTGATCTGGTTAATTTCAATTTTGTCTTTGTATTAGCAAATATATACATTTCCAACTTTAGTGAAACCATGAACCCTCCTAAAAAATGTAAAATCGGTGATGAATGTCACGTGTTTAATGAAAAATGGACAAACAAATATTTTTTTGGTAATACAGGGAATAAAGCAGTGTGTTTATTGTGTCACGAAAAAAAGGTGTGGCCCTCTGCTAACCTTCGCTTCCACAAAGTAGCTCCCAATGTGGACCTCCGCAAACCTCTGTGGCCCCTGAACCAAAACAACTGCCCATCCCTGTTTTAAGGGGTATTATTCTCTTCTTCTTTAGGTGTTTCTGGTTACACCAGTAACAGTACTAGCATGGGAATCAAATCTGGACTTTTAGGTTTTTGAATATCCTTTTCTTTACATTATTTTTTTCAAATGCAATTATTTTGTTAGTTTTTAGTATTGAAATTGTTTTAATTCTTTTGTAGATTTTATGATTTTAATTGAAATCTTGCAATTTTTTTTTTGTATAAGGATTATTTTATATATGTTATGCAGCTCATTAAAGATTATCATGTCACTGTAAGTATCGAAGTGTTAGAATAACTTGTGTTAATCTAGCATACCACCTATGATTATGAGTCATTGTATCCTTACTACACAGTTGCTTTGCTTATCTTCAGTATATACCAAGCAGTATATTATTTAATGTTTATGTTTTAGTAACATTTAACTAAATTATCACTATATTTTAAAGTTGAAATAAAAATTTGTTATATATTAGAGTCAGCAACTTTCTTTTCTGTCCTCAGAAAGGCTTGGATTTTTTATATAATATAAATTTGAGGAAGACTATTCTATTTATTTAATTATTTATTTTTTAAAACGGTTTTTGTATGGATTTTTACTTTATTGCTGAACAGTTTAATTCTTTTTTTGCTCTTCAGCACTGCGGCAGATTGAAACATTATGTAGGCTTTCAACTTATGATTTTAGTATTTCATTCATTAAATTGAACTTGATTTATGGTAGAATTCTAAAAATTCATATTTGAACTATGCAAATATTGAAAAAAATGGGATCTTAAACACAACAAAAGATGCTTTCATCATGGAATGCTGGGAAGAGTAGCTTGATTTAGAAACTGAATGAAATCTTTTTTAATTGATAAAGTGTGAATAAAAAATATTGATCTTTGATAAATCGATCAAATTATGCTTTAAAATATTAAAAATAACTTTTTACTTTTAGAATATCTCAAATTATTCTAAGACAATATTGGTACAATAATATATTAGCCATAATTTTCATAAAGTGGGCTGATCAGAATGCCATAATTTTCTTTAACTTTATAATAGAAATTATTATCTTCTATTTTTACTATAAAATATATATCCATAAAAAGGTAGGGTAATAATATATACTTTTGATTTTTACAAATTATTATACAATTATTGTGTAAAAGTAATTACGAATCTTAAAAAACTTTGCATAAAAATAACATTTTTACTTATTCCAAAAATTTTCTAGAAATAACCGTGCAATTAGTGTGGATATTGATTACAAAGAAATATCAGTCCATTAAAGCATCAGTATTTTAAAACTACACAAATTTCTGAATTAAAAAAAAAATAGCAAAATCTCTTAATAGTTGGCTGTATAAATACAATTTTTAAAAAAATATTATAGCATTTTTTTCTGGATTTCTCTGATTAAAGGCTTTCATAATATGAATGAAAGTTAAGTCTTCTGTCTTGCAATTTAAAACAATGTTATGGTGCTAAGAGAGTAAACATTTAATCACAAATTATTTATACAATTTATTCATTAGAGTGTTAGCTTTTAAAAATGAAAGCTAAGTTAAATTTAATACATTAACTTTGCAAATATGCAAATAAGAGGAATAAACTGAAACAATAACTAGAACAAAGGATTTAATTTTAGCTCTTGAAGCAAAGCAAATTTTTTCAATAAATAGACAATAATAATCAAACAAATTTAAATTAATAATGTATGCTTGAACAACAAATACAATCAAGTAGTTAAAATTATATTTGAAATTTAAAAATTCAATTTATTATTGCAATAAAAAAATTTCATTTATGATTTTGGTAAAACTGTTTCTGTATTACATTTTTTGTTTTACATTAAATCATTTGCACATGATTTATTTCTGTTAAAAAGCAAAATTATTCAAATAAAGTCTGTACCTAAACATTATACACTCACCAAGAAATAAATATTTTATTTAATTTTACAAAGACAATTAAAAAAATGAGCACATTATATGTAAATTTTATAAATTTCATTTTCCAGTCTTTAAACAAAAGCAAAGATAGTGTGAAAATGATGGCTACATTGTAACCAATAGGAAGCCTTCCCTATCATTTGAAACCCTACCCATTTCCTCCTCCTCACTTGAAAGCCATCTCTATCTTTGTTTTACAATTTTTTGAGTGATACAGTATCTAATTAATTTTGTTAGAATTAATATCAACCTATATATATATATATTAATTTTCACTTTTTGCCATCGAATCTACAAAAAACAATTAAATGAAATTTATTTTATATAGTGCTATGTTTATAAACTGTTAAAAACCATTAAACATTTTATGCACTTGTAAAGAAAAGTTGATTTTATTTTAAATTTTCAATACATAGCTGAACATGCTGTATTGAAAGTATAAAATGAAATCATCCTTTCTTTATGAGCAGGTTACAGAATAGTTGGAGGTGAACCATTTCAGGATAGATTGTAATTTCACTTTATGCACCAGAAATTAATTTGTATCTATGAAATGATACGTTAAGAGATGATCTGACATCTTTAGATGAACTCTTTCTGTATTCTTATCTTAGCAGTTAAAGAAAAATAAGGGGATATTAGTCTAAAATTTAAAGAGGTGGCAGCTCCGTAATCATGTGTCTCGCTACATGAAAAAAACCAATCCCTCAGCAGTATACTTTTATTTTAGGAATAACAAACCACTCTCAGTTGTGTTAAACTATTTATTATTTCTTCTAAGAATTATTTTTTTATTTTTTTTAAATTGCTTTTTTTGTCTTTTTAATATTGTTATTTGGTCTTATTATTTTCTATGACTTCGACTTTTATATTTATTATTTTAATATTGCTGATGATTATTACTGTTTGTAAAGATGTAGTTATATAATTTATTTTATGTTACATATATTTAAGATAATAGTATGTAACAAATGTAGAATCAAATTCATCATATATCTTAAGCTGCTGGATACACTTCAAAATTTTTTAATAAGCATTAGTACTTTTTAATTTTTTTTTTATTCCAAAGTAGGCATCATCATCATCATCATCAACCATTAACAAATCCATTGCTGGATGGTCTCCAAGTTCTATCCATCTTTTCTGATTTCTAGCCTAGTTTTTCCACATAACTCCTACACACTTTTTTACTTCATCCATCCATCCATCTCTCATGTGGTCTCTTTCTGGGTCTTTTACAATCTTTTGGAATCCAGTTTAAGATTTCAATTGTCCATCTTTTATCATCTTTTCTAGCAGTATGTCCAACCCAACTCCACTTTATTCTTTTAATTCTTTCAATGATATCAGTAACACCTGTTTGTTCACTTACCCATGTATTGCATTCTCGATCTCTTCTTGTTACTCCTAACATGCATCTCTCTATATTTCTTTGAGTGGTCTGAAGTCTTTGTATTTCTCTTCTATTAAATGTCCAAGTCTCAGTTTCATAAGTAAGAACTGGTAAAACACTTTTATTAAAAACTTTTCTTTTCAAACATGCAGGCATATTTTCTTTTAATATTATGTTATTTCTACAAAAAACATTCCAACCAAGAATAATTTTATAATTAATTTCATCCATTATCTTTCCATCTGTAGTAATAATCTGATCAAGATATTTTTAGTTGTTAACTTCTTCTAACTCATCATTATCGATCTTTATTTTCATCTTTTGGGAAACTCCATTAAGTATTAATCTTTTTAATATTTATCTTTAGTCCTACTTTCTTACATTCATCTGATAATTCTTTTATTTCCTGAAGCTCTGAAGTATTATTTGCAAACACATCTACATCATTTGCAAAATCCAAATGACTTAAATAATCTCCATTTACTTTTATTGCTTTAGATTTCCATTTTAATCCACAAAATACTTTTTGCAGCACTGCTGTAAAAAGTTTTGGAAATATGAGTCACCCTGACTTACACTTTTTTAATCTTACCCTCCTAGTATCATTATGTATGTAATCTAGTTGTTGCTGTTGCATTTTTATAAATATTCTTCCGAATATGACAATATCCTGGGTTTATACTTTGATGAACCAATGCTTTAATTATTGAAGAAATGCTTATAGAATCAAATGCCTATTTCATAATCTACGAATCCAAACCATAATGGCAACTCATATTCATTGGTTCTTTCTATAACTTGAGAAAATATGATCTACTGTACTAAAACCACTTTTAAATACAGCTTCTTCTCTTGATTGGTTGAAATCTAATGTTCTCTGTAGACGAGTTGTAATTATCTTGATAAAAATGTTGTATAAAACTGATAAAAGGCTGATAGATCTGTACATTCTATCCTCTTTATCACCTTTTAAAAATATTAATGTTAATATTGCATTCTTCCAATCATCTAATACATCTTTATCATGTAGACATTTGGTATATAATTGCCAAATTTCATCACTATTTGGAGAATTTCTTTTCTTCATAAATTTAATTGCTTATCTCAAATTCTTCATTTAAAATCTTGGTCAACTCAGAAAATATAATAGTTGTAGGAGATATTTGTTCTTTATTACTATATAATTCTTGATAGAACTCTTCTATCCATTTCATGATGTCACGTCTCTTTTTATTAATAGTTTCATATTTTTTTCTTATTGCAGATATATATTTTCTAGCAATATTAAAATGTTGTTTTACCCTCTTGAGACTTTTATTCTCTTCTATAGCTTTCCTTGCTAGTTCACATTTATACTTTCTTATATCATTATCAACTTTTTTACACATCATTTTACAAAATTTGAGATATTCAATTATTCTTAATGCATCACTTTTATATATTTTCATATTCCTTCTTTGCTTCATAAATTCTCTAATCTCAGTAGCAATTTTATTGGCCAATTGCTGCTTTTTTTTATCAGCTATCTTTGTTGCAATTTTTAAAAGGGTATCAATCATTTTCCTATTAATTTCATTCAAATCTGAATCATGTTCAAAATCTGCTAATATTTGAAAGTGATTTGCAAGTTCTAATTTAAATTTATTAGAATGTTTCTGAAGATTAGGAATATCAACTGTGAATATTGTTTTTCTTAACAATTTTTGTCTCTCTGGTTTTGCATTAATGTGTCTTACATCTGACTAATCCATGATCACTTTCTGTGTAAGAACATTAAAATCTTGAAATATGTATTTTCTGTTAGTTAAAATATAATCCAGTTCTGCTGTACCTTCATTTGGATGTTTCCATGTCTATTTCCTCTTAACATTTTTCTCAAAAAAGAATTCATAATATAAAGTGTTTCTTTTTCTGCAAACTCCACAAGTCTATGTCCTCTCTCATTTCTATTACCACAACCAAATTTACCTACAGCACTTTCATCTTTCAATTGTTTACCAATTCTAGCATTAAAGTCTCCCATAACAATTTTAAAATGCTGTTTGATCTGATCAAAAGCCTTTTGTACATCCATATAAAAATCTTCTACTACTTCATCACTATGAGAACTTGTTGGGGCATAAACCTGAATTATGTGCATTTGGTATCTGCTATTAAGTTGAATAACGAATCTTGCCATTCTATCTGATATACCATCAATCTCCACAATGTTGTTCTTCCACTTTTTATTTATAATAAATATTATTCTACTTACACTTCCAATATTTGTGCCTTTGTAATAGAGTATCTGTCCACTTTTTAAACAGTGGGTCTTCACCTTTTTTTCTAACTCCACAAAGTCCAATAATGTTCCATTTAATATAAGACCATTCCTCCAATTTTTGCAATTTTCATTCACTTGAAAATGATCTGCATTTGAAAGTACCTAAGTAAAGTCATAATTAAATGGCAGCCAGAGCCCGCAATCAGGGGATTCTTAGCACCCTACACCTTCGGCCACCAACCACTGCCTTGGCTGGTGACTTTACAGTCTTCTGGGAATAAGGGTCATGACCATGATGTTTACTGATCTTAAATTCAGAGGTAAAAAACCAAAAAACTCTGCACACTGGCTAATGCGTGTTGTTGAACAGCCCACCATGTTCATATACTATATGAATAATCACATAGTATTAACAGTGGCAACAATAAGAGCATATGGAATGGACATTTGGAATTTTCCATGCTCGGTTCCTTTAAGGCCTCCAAGAGGAATCAAAGAATATTTATCATGCTCTTTGGTCTGCTATTTAGAATTTCATGTACCCAAGTGACAACAGTAAAGGTAAAAAAGAATGGTGAGGTGAAGATGAAAGATGTAAGAGTAGTACATTTGGTTTCTTATAAAAATGTAAATCTGTTAAGCTATTTTAGACTGGAGATCTTGATAATCTACAATCCGAGATTACCAGGAAAAGTATATACATATATTCTGTGTTAAGAAAGGCAGTAATCTCATGTGTTCTTTTCAGATGTATTTTAATGCTGCTAAGCATATTTTAAACACAATAGAATTATTTTTTAATCCACTTCTTTTGAATTAATACAGAAATTTTTAGGTTACTTAAAAATATATTGACAATTGCTAGGAAAAAGTATTTCTTAGATTTTGAAATTCTGTAAAATATTTGAGAGTTATTACAAAAATAAGTATTGAATTTTGAATTCTTCAATAAAAAAAACGTACAATTGATTTTAAAGAAATGTTTCTATTACATTTTTTCTTGAAATGATTTGTTTTGTTTTTTTTTTAAAAAAAAGAAAAGAAATAATATTATGGTAATGATGTTGCTTTTAGACATAAAGTTTAGATATTGATTTATTTTTTCCATCACTTTATGACAGAATTCTGATCAAATAGAAAAATATTTTTAAGAATTACTGTTTTGAAATTTATAGTGATGTTTGTTGAGAAATGATTAGAATTTTTTAAAAAAAGAAATATATAAATTTGAAAAGTATTCCATATCAGTGAATTGTTCACATTATCTAGAAAAGGTGCATATTATCTATATGAAAATGGATCCCTTTCATTATTCCAAATCGTTTAGAACTAAGCATTTTATATGTTATGTGTATGTTTTATTATGAGTGTTATCGTAATGTAATACAATTCTAAGAAACTTCATTTCATCTGTTAAATTAACTTGCTTCAATCGGATTTGTTTTGTATAGTTAAATTAAACAATAATAATACAGTTTTCTATGTATTCTAGGTATATAAACACAACATTATTTTATATTTTCAAAAATAATTGAATTTCGGCCATCCAACAGTCATCTTCAGATTATAATCCATCAACATGTATAAGTATTTGATCGGAACAAATTAAACAATACAAAACAATTTTATTCTAAGTATGTAAACACAACATTTTATTATTTTATATTTTCAAAAATAATTGTATTTCGGCATCCGACAGTCATCTTCAGATTATAATCCATCAACATGTATAAGTATTTGATCGGAACAAATTAAACAATACAAAACAATTTTATACACGTAATAACTGTAAAAAATTAAAATAATTTAATTTAAATCTGATTTTTTTTATATCAATTGTATATTTACATCAACTTTTGTATGACTAAACACTTAATTTTAATTGTAATTAATGTGTTATATACGACCTACATCATTATATGTTTCTATATTATTATTATTTTAAATATTATTTCAGCAGATTTAAAAATATATTGGTGATAATTGCACTGGCAATTGTTTTGATTTATTGGGATTAATAAAGTTTAAGTCGTTTTGGCTATTGTTAATCGGATTTACTTTGGCTTTGTTATTGCAAACTCATTTTTAACTCTGAAGTTTTTTCTTTTTATGTTTTCCAATGAGTCTAAAAATATCAAACAAATCTCAAGGAACTTAAAATTTTTATGTGAAAAACTAATTACATTTATGAAGTATGAAGAAACATTAAATAATTCAAGACTGACTTCTTTTTTAAATGCTATTCCTAACGAAACAGCATTAAACCTTACAATTTAATCTGAGGAGTGACGATGATAAACACTTTATTAGAGCAGCAGTAAATTCTACATATAGTAGTGTCACCTAGGGAAAGCCTGAGTAATCAATCGATGCAAAGAAATTTGCATATAAAATCCGTATCTAGTCTATTCATCCAATGTCCCCATACTAGTTTCTAGATTGTGGCTTTCATCAGTGAGGAGCCTTGGATCTGAGAGCATTATGCCTACTATTTTAACAGCTTGCATAAGCATAGGAAATGATGATCACGTGAAGTTTTAGTGGTTTATTAAAATGTGATAATTTTTTAAGGATTGCAATATTAGCTAAACCTGTTTTTTTTTCCGATTACTTCTATAGGAACATAAAACAAATTTTTAGTTTGTCATTAACAACAATTTATAATTAATATGATGTTTTTCAATGACTTTAGAAATAATTGCCATACCAATAATTATTGAAATGTTTGTAAGGCTATAAATAAATAAGATAAAAAAAATAAAGGAATGAAAACTAATATAATAATCATAATGATGTTATAATTACTGTTTGAATTCAAAATTCATTACTAATTATATATAAATGTAATTACGTTTATAAAATATCTTTGTTCTTTATACGTGATTGGTTCCAAAAAATTAAGGTTTAAAGAAACTTTATTTACTTTTCTAAAATTATGTAGTTTACTTATTACAAATAGCATTGGAGTTATTTACAATAACAGCATCGGAAAATGTACAATTTATACTCTTTCACAATGCCCTTTTTGTTCATTTTTGCAAAGTAGTTATTTACATTAATATTGGATTTGCTGATGTTTTTTAGTTCTATGAGGCAGTGGATCATGCTGTAAGCGTGCTTGCAAACATTATGAAACAGATATTTGAATAGGTGTTTTGTTCTATTATTTTGTGATCTCTTAGTTGGATTGTTTTTAATTTGTTTGTGAGGGCACCAAGGTATCTCCCTGGATTATGGTTGAAAATGAACATGCATCTTGTGCATTATAGTGCATGTAGTAAAAGTGCTTGCCCTAATGCATGTATAAATTCCTGATTGAAAGATATCAAATAGTTATTGGATGTTTTCATTAATAGCATTAATGTCAGGGAAATTCATATCAACCAAAATGTAAAAAAATCTGGCCTCCCATTCTGTATAGCTCCATTCCACAAGAGTCCCCCAAAAAGTTCACTTCTGTACATGTTTTATACTAACCTGCTTATTAAAACATTTGGGATATACATATCAGCTCCAAACAAAAGCATGTCATGCATCACTTACATGGACGATGTTTTAGTAGTTTTAACAAGCAAAAAAACAACAAATCCCACTTCAAAAAATGATTGCAGAATATAAACAATTTCAAACTTGAAATAAAACTAGACAAATTTAATTCATGGCAAATTTCTCACAGAACATTTCAGAGGCTCTTCAATTTCTTATATTTTCCTTTCCACCTCAATCACTCAGTGACGTGATGGCAAATTCAAAAAAGTCTTAAAAAAAGTTGTGAATATAATGTAATCAATTTCAAAAGTTTATCTATATATGCAAAAATTACATTGTTCAATATGCTACTGATGATAAGAATTGTTCATTACATCCCAGTCATAACGTTTACCAAAACTTTTACAAATCTGATTAACAGCTTTTACAGATGGTTGCAATTTTAATTAAAAAGCTACAGCAATCCTATTAAAGAATGGATTTGGATTACATCACTTGGAAATATTTAGAATCCAGAAAACAGCCTGTGCACTAACTTATCCAGATTTAGTATGTGCATTAAAAATTATTTCCACAGACACACCTCCCATAAAAGATAATGGAAAAGACTCTTAGAGTTACTTTTAAACACTGTAAACATTACGTTCTGCTCACTCAAACACAAATTTATATACTTTTTAACTTCATGTTTCTCCTCAGTCAGAAAAAGAAACCATTTTTACACTTAAACAATAAACAAGTAGAAAATTTGAATTCTGGTCCCTGGAATCAAAATATTTTGATTTTTTTTAAAAAGTCAACATGGAAACTCTGGCCACTTTCTATTTTCTTAATGCAAAAAGAAATTACAAAGAAATAGAAGATATATGCATTCTATGTCATCTTAAACCAGAAACACATCTTTTTGTTAAATGTGTCAAACTGATTTTAGAAAATGAGTATATAATTTAAATATATGATTGACATTAGCCATATTATTTTGCCATTGTCTTCAAATTTAAAATTATACGAACAAGAAGAATCATTTTTAAAAAAATAAATAAGTAAACAATGTCTTATTTGATTTCTAAATAAATGCCAATAAAGACTTGAAATTTTTCAGAATTTTCACTTTTATAAATTAATGAAATATTGCTTTTTGGTTTTTTTTTTTAGTTTTTCATTTTTTGGACATTATTTAAAAATTGTTTTGGAATATTAGTTCTCAAAAATCTGAAGTTTATTTAATCTGGATAAACTTTTGTTAAATTTTTATTTGCATTAACAATTTTTTATTTGAAATTTCACAATTTTAAGTGCTAACTTTGCATTCATTTCACCAGTGATTATTTATTATTAATATTGTAATAGTATGTAAGGCATGGTATTATATTTTTCATTGACCTATCAACATTTCATTATTTGTTATTCTAAATTGTAAACTTCATAGTATTTGCAATAAAATGAAATTATTTTAAGTATAAAACATTTAAAAAATTAATAGACATAATACACTTTATTTAAAAGTATCAAAAATATTAAAATTATATTGAGGCAAAAACCCCACTCGAGTTTGCATAAACATTAAAAGGGGGGAAAAAATATTTTGTCTCATGTAGATTTTTAATGGTTCAAAAAATATATACTTGGAATAAAAATATTCATTTCAAAAATAAATATAAACTTAGTATTTCCATTTTGTTATAGTAAGATAAAAAAATCACATTGAATTGTGCAAAAAATGACTGAATTTAAAGCTTTTCTTATTCCTGATTTATATCTACTATCTAGAAATAAAATGTAAACTAGATTTATTACTGTTACAAATAAATCTTTAAACCACACAAACAAACAGTCAAGTTTCTAGTACAAAGAAATATCATTCCAGATTGAGTCTATTGAAAACTGAATTTGGCGATTATCACCATCCTAATTATCAAATTTAGTTATTTTGCTGTTTGAAATCATTTCAAACATATTCCATTAGCATATCACTAAACCTGAGGTCATGCAGTCCCCTGGAGGACATGCTGGGATAACCAAAAATACATTGGACCTAAATGCTTTTGGAGAGTACTAATCTCATTTCACTCACCATGACTACAGTCTTTTGTTGTACTTAATGTGAACCCATTACATTTTGATGTTGCAATTATTGAGTATACACATTCTCATTTAAATATATATGGTCAATTATTTTCTCAAACTGCTGACAAACTTTTAATTTTTTACCTATGTATATATATTAAATAATTTTATTTTTTGTAGATAAATGGGAAACACTATAAAACTTATAGTCATATATCATTGTGATGGGAGTGAAATTTTTTATTATATGACATTGTATAAATACATTACATACCATTTTCCCATTATGTTTATGAGAAAGATAAAGTATACTATATTGTCTTTTCTGCATGTTTGACATGTGAATAACAGATAAGAGATTACAGATTGTTGTTGCAAGTTTTTATGTGTACATATACATACTTATAGAAAAACTTTATATGTGAAAATTAGCCAAAATCATCATGAAACTTGTATTCAGTGTTTCAAAAAGGACAATGTTTACCATTTTTCAGTTTTTAAAAATATAATAGAATATTGAAAAACATTATTTCTCATAAGAGTAAAATGGCGAGATTCATATCATGAAGAAGAAAATTAAAGTTTTATTCATTATATAGTTAGGGAGACGGACTTTGATCATGTACAATAATTATTGCTTCAAAATACATGGGAAAAACGTGTATTTTAAATAAAATACAATTTACCCCTTTAATTTTTATTTATTTAGTAATATTGTTACCAAGAAAACAAAAAAGGTAGTGATGAATTTTAATAATAAACTATACCAAAAATAAATTTAAAGATTTATTAGTGTAATTAAAAAGATAATTATCATGTCTTTACTCAGGAAAGACTTGATGTATGAGCCTCCATACCTTTAGGTTTTGAGTTTATTGCTTTTTTCAAAATAGTAAATGACAGAAGGATAATTTAATTTTTATTTAATTGGAATATGGCAAAAAAATTTTTGTTTCTCGTTAGTTAATTAGGAAATAAATGAAAACATTAATTGCCATATCATAGAATGCAACAAAAGTAAATTTGAAATTATCCAGTCCTGCGACAAATTTAATTGTTCCCTTCACGTAAGACTTTATGGGTAAGACTTCTTATAAGCGTTCAACTTTTGATTTTAGTATTAAATTATTATTCTATATCGTAATTAAAACAAAAACAAACAAAAAAAAAGTTATAAAGAATCCCATTTGAATTTTGCAATATTGAAAAAGTGAGTCATATGGTAGTAAACAAGAACATATAATGGAAAAGATCAACATTATTGAATGATATAAGAGAAGGGAAGAGTTATATGGAATTGAAGGGAATGAAGTGGAAAAATGAATGAATTGATGATGTGTATACTCTTTGGACTTGTCCATGGGACTAAGTACTATTGATGATAATGACAGTAAAAGATGTCATTATTGAACAGTTGATTGAGCAGAGTGATTTCAGAAAATGAACAAAATCTTTTTTAATTAAAATTTGTATTCCATGCAAAAGAATAAATATTGATGTCTGAAAAATCTATCAAATTCTGCTTTAAAATATTAAAATTGCTTAATAATATTTAGAATATCTCAAATTATTTTAACACAATGATGGAAATGACATATTAACCATCATTTTCATTAGGAGAAGTAATCAGAACACTATGGTTTTCTTTATTAACACCGTGCTAGAAGTTAAAAATGAAACATATAGCAGTGTAATGCACTGGGATTATTTTCAGTGTAACGATGTATATTTTTATTTTTTAATAATTATTACACAAATATTATGTGAAAATCATCATTAATCTTAACAAACTTTCACAAAAATGGTTCTCAAAATAATCTCACAAATAAGGTGGAAAGCGATTACAAAAGAATATAATTAAAGAGAAGGCAGTGCTAAAACTCTTTGACTTTTCTTCTATTCAATTATGCTGACCTCTTTTGATCTTAATTAGGTTAGTTTACTAATTAAAAAAAATTAACAAAATATCACAATCATCATCATCATCATCATCATCAACCATTATCAATCCACTGCAGAATGAAGGTCTCTCCAAGTTCAATCCATCTTCTCCGATCTTTAGATTCTCTTCTCCACATCACCCCTGCACACTTTCTTATTTCATCCATCCATCTCACATGTGGTCTCTTTCTGGGTCTTTTACAATCTCTTGGAATCCAGTTTAAAATTTCAATTGTCCATCTATTATCATCTCTTCTAGCAATATGTCCAGCCCAACTCCACTTCAGTCTTTTAATTTTTTCAAAGAGATCAGTAACACCTGTTTGTTCTCTTACCCATACATTGCATTTTTAATCTCTTCTTGTTACTCCCAACATGCATATCTCCATACTCCTTTGAGTGGTTTTAAGTCTCTGTATTGCTCTTCTATTAAGTGTCCAAGTCTCAGATCCATAAGTAAGAACTGGCAAAACACATTTATTAAAAACCTTCCTTTCCAAACACATAGGCATATTTCCTTTTAGTATCAAGTTATTTCTACCAAAAGCACTCCAACCATGTTTAATTCTATGATTAATTTCATCCATTATGTTTCCATCTGTATTAATAATCTGACCAAGGTATTTGTAATTGTTAACTTCTTCTAATTCATCATAATCAATCTTTATTTTCATATTTTGAGAAAATCTATTAAACATTACTTTAGTCTTTTCAACATTTATCTTTAGTCCTACTTTCCTACTTTCATCTGATATCACAATAGATGACTATAAAAACAATTTTTTTAAAAAATACAATAACAGCATTTAAAAAAAAAAATTATTTGACCAAAAACCATCTCAAATTAACAAGAAGTTTCTACTTACTTTATTTTAAAGAGGTTTATTTAAACTTCTTTGTATCAATAATTTCAATCTCTGTGGTCAAGTTGCAATCTTTAGTGTCTATATAAGTATATTGGACCATTAATAAAGATGAATTTCACCTTTATTGTTAAAAGGAGGTTGCCTTGACAACAGTTTGAAATTGTTGACTGTTAATGTTATTGGGATTGTCTAAGTGTTGTCTGGCTTTTAATGATTACTTACAAACCCATTGAGCCTTGAGCATTATTACACTTATTATTTAAGCTATATATATATATGATTCTTGATTCATTAAAAATTTTGCAGAACAAATTGCCTTTGTTGTTTGGGATGCATATATAATAGATTTTGATACAGTTAATTAAAGAAGAAAATAAAGATTGATAATGAGAAATTAACTATAAATACCTTGGTCAGGTTAGTACTACAGATGGAAACACTGGGTAAAATTAATCATACAATTAAACTTGGTTGGAATGCATACTTAATAGTAAAAGGAAATATGCACGTTTTTGAAAAGGAAAGCTTTTATTAAATATATTTTACCAGTTTTTATTTTCTGGATCTGAGGCTTGGATACTTAACAGAAGGGCAGTATGGAGACTTCAAACCACTCAACGAGAATATACAGGGGTTATTGACATCATTAAAAGTATTGATAGACTGGAGTTGAGCTAGACATATTGTTAGAATAGATGATAATAGATGGACAATGGAAATATTAAATTGGATTCCAAGAGGTAAAAGACCTAGAAAGAGTCCACATGTGAGCTGGATCGATGAAATAAGGAAGTGTTCTGGGGTGATGTGGAAAAGAGAGGATAGAGATTGGAGAAACTGGATTCAGCTTGGAGAGGCCTTTATCCAGCAGTGGGTCAATAATAGTTGAAAACGATGACGATATATTGAATTAGAGTATTGGATATTTTGAAAGATAAACAATATCTAGAATGAAAGGAGATTAATAAGGAGTTGGTCTATTAGTTAATTTGTGTTAAAGGCTGAATTTGGATATATTAATGAGTTTAAATTTGATAGAATAGGGTAAGGCTATTGCCTTTTACCTGTTTAAAAATGTGTATGTGTATGTATTTACATGAAATCAGTAATCGTTAATATTTGCTCTCTAAAATGAAAAAAGACAGGACAATGTATGTTCAATCTAAAATTTCTAAAATGAGGAGAAAAAGGTTAAAAATTTTTTTTGGAAGAGGGAGTTTTTAACACATCTATCATTTTAATAATCTTCTGTATGTATTCCATATGGTAAAAATGCCTGTAAAATTCAATAAACCATACTTAGCGTCACAGCAGGAAGAAGTGGGCAACTAAATTTAAAGTGCTTCTAAAAGTCATTATTTTTTTCTGCTGCAGCTGAATATTTTGTTATCAATTTGTTAAAAAATTTATAAGAATTTTTTTTTTATTTATTTAACAAGCAAATATATATTTGGTATTGCAGATTATATTTTACTGAAAAAAAGTTAATCATACGATTATAGATTTTTTGGTTTAATTAATTAAACAGGAATATTATCTGTTTATATTTTAAATGAAAAAAGTTAATCATATAGTTATAATTTTTTATTTTTTTAATTAAACAGGAATATTATTTGTTTATATATCTTTAGTATAGAACAGCGATCGGCAAACTTTTTAACAGGAAGAGCTATTTTGTTTACCTCCCTCCCCTTCATTTTAATAATAGATTATAATAGAATCTGTATATATCATAACGAAAATAAAAATTCTTTTAAAAAATAAATAAATAAAAGCAAAAAATTACTTTGACAGTTTGATTTATTTACAAATTTCTAATATTTAAATATTCACCATATACAATAATTACCAACTGATGATTGCTGGTTTAGCATGAAATACGCATATTGGTGATTATTTATCTTTTCAACATATATGTGTTTAAGTGTATCAGTGTTATTAGATAGAGTGGAGAGTGGTGGGTTGTGTGAAAGTCTGTGCTCATATACCCTATATATTATATTAAATAATTACTATTCTATAGCAAGGCTAAGTTCATTAAAGATGTAGTAATGCACATTTTTCTTCTCCTAGAGTCATCAAAATATTTACTTACAATATCATGATAAAAATGTTATGATATTTGGATCAAAGAGCCGTTTTGGTTTGTGAGTCACAATTTGCTAACCCTTGGTATAGAAGAATGTTGGTCTAACCTATTCTTTTCAATAATAAGTATGAGATATTATTTTATATAGCGCTATGTTTTTTTTTTTTTTATGTAATAGTAATATTAGCGATTAAGCCAATGCACATGCGCTTTAAAGATTTATCTTTAAAGCGCATGTGCATTGGGTTAATCGCTGATATTACTATTACATAATAATAAGTATGCTAAATACACATATTATATAAGAAAATATTTCGGTGTTTGTCACTAGCTGAAAATTCAGATACAATGTTCAAATCACTCTCCCAAATATTAATGTTTTTCAGCAACACTCTCTGTGAATAAATATAGTCTGAATTTCAAACAGCATGACTAAAAAGACTATATTTATTCATAGAGGGTGCTGTTGAAAAAAACAATGTTTAAGAGAGTTAGTTGAAAATTTTACATGTTATATAATATCTGTATTATAATATGTGTTAGCATTATTTATCAAATCCAAATAGTTAGGCATAGTTTTTAGTGCAAATGAAGCATTAAATAGTTAAAATTTTATTTTTTAAAATAGTAATAATTCAATATGAATTGTTTTCAGGTGGAATAGAACTTGAATTCCTATTTATATATCAGATGAAAAGAGGCATATTAAAATTAAAACACATCATAAGATTGAAGAACCTTATGAAGTTACAGCTATATATTTAATAATGATTTATAAGATGGGGTTTGTAATCCAGCACTATAAATTCTTAACTTCTTTCTAGAGTTTTATAAATATAATTATATATATATTTATTTTGGAGTTGGAATGGACATATTGGTTTACTAGTTACTACCATTAATAATAATAATTGGCTTATAGAATTAAAATTTCGGTCTCCAAAATTATTGGCTGGTTTATATCAAAGCAAATTCAGGTTTATTTATATTTTTAGAGTATTATTGATGATAAAAAAAAATGTTGGCGGCATGGGTTTATACATTGCAGAATTTTATTTAATAAAATATTAGATAGTCATTTTAAAAAAATCAAATGGGGTATTGCTTAGGAGTTTATCTGAAGTTTGGAATATCAGAAATGATAAAACTGGGGAAGAAATCTATTGACCTTGAGTCCTAGACTCCCACTTTACCACTGATCTAAATGACTTACGACCTAAGTAGAGATCATAATAAATTAGTAGGAGTTGGTGATATTAGTATTATGAATAGTAATAGTGTTTTTTATTAAAACAGAAATAATTATAATTTGTATGTGAGCATATGTATTAGTTTTGTCACTAAGTAAAGCCTCATAATTTGAACATTGTGATTCAGCTAATAAGAAAATATTACATTATCATCCATCATTTGAAGTTTAGCCTATTGGTGTTGGCATAAACCTTTAAGGAAAATCATTATAAATATTGTTCTGTGTTTAATATTTCCCTGAACGGCTTAGTACAGAAATAGAATGTGGACTCAAGAATGAGAAGTCCATGGATCATAGTTCAATTCTGACATTTTCAGTACTCAAATGTTGTAACCCCCCCCCCCAGTTCTCCTGCAGGGAATAAGTCATTTAATTATTGTTATTTTTTGAATGTTTAATATTTAGAATACATTATTTCAAAGAAGAAATATTTATTATATATGTACTTCAAAGTTGGCACAGAATATTTGTGTAATTTGTATATTCCATCAATAAGCAAATTGCTACTTACTAATTGCATATAGTTGAGATAATATTAGTTGTTAGCATTAAATTTTTAAAATATATTACTTAATTTTAACATAATATATATTAAAAAATTTAAAGTTGCATTATATATTCATATGTGCTTATTGGTTAGCTAACGGTGCTAACTATATCATATATAAAACCTTCATTTTCTCTGTTGTATGATATTAGTGAATGTATGAATGTTTCTTTGTGAGGCTGTCACATGTCACTTGTTTTGCCATTTCCAGAAAATGGATAATATAAAAAAGTAGTTTTGCATACATTTGCATATAATGATGTTAATAATCTAAAGAGGCTATGATTGTGGAGTAACAAAACTCTGAAAGTGCTTAGTCTGCAGAAATTACGATATAGAAAGTCTACAGAAATTATTATATAGAAAAGTTTCACCGCAACACATCAGCATATTATTAATGAGGCATATTGTTCAATGAAAACCAATAAAATAAATATATTGCAAAAATGACAGCTGGCTATATTTCTAGATTCTAAAAAAATATAATACTGAAATAAAACTTCAAAAAGGAAAAAATACTTGGGAAAAAAATCAGTACATGTACTTTTAACTAGAACTGAATAGGTATAGTATTTAAATCATGAAGAAAATGTGATTACAACACATACATTCATGTTTAAAATGTTAAGTTTAGTAAGGAGAAAAAAATTGGTATTACAGTACTGTATTTACATTTAGTTTTGGTTAGTGAATAACTGATGTGATGTAGTTTGATATCGCATGGTTCATGCTAATTCCACCATTAATAATGGAGGGACTAATTTAGAGGTTTAATTTTATTACAAGCATTTTATTTCAAAGCAACCAATTAAAAAAAAAATCAGTCTTTACATAGCCTGAGTACATCTGGTATATATATATGTATAATAAACCATAAGTAGCTAACATATCATATGCATATCACATCACCATAGTCTTTTTGCTCAAATAAATCAATACAACACCAGAAATCTATTGTTAATATAATACTAAAATTAGGTATAAACAGAATTCTAAATGGCATCCACTCACTTTATAATGAAATTCTTTTACTATTTAATTGGAGTGTTGCCATAACAAGAAATTGTTATTCTTTTGGTTTATATAAGCACAAGGGATGTTGTGATGTGATTTATACATAAATGCATATGCTATAAAATTAAGAAAAGTATTTTGTAGATCTGTAGAAATCATAATGTATATATTTAGAAGAACCTGATAACTGGTGCTATAGAATTTTCATCTTTCATAATTTAAAGTAATCCTAGTAAAGTATTTGTTGAAATAATTACAATTAGTTATATATATATTTAGTCGAATTATTTAAGAAAATAGTCATTGTCAAGACCCAAATGTTGTAATTCACGATTGTTTTATATCAACCATACCCTGCATATTTTAAAACCTTATTTACCCATGGGAGGATATTTTTTGATTATTTTGCATTGATTGTAATGAAGCACTAAACACCCTATATTTTGATAAAAAATTTTAATCAAGAAATATTTTTTATATGCTTTTATTTAATTTACTTTTTTTAATCTATGTGAGTTTTTTCTCATGCGTCATAGCATCAACCGGGTAGCGAACTCACTAACCCAGGACAACTGCTTCCACACACTTCTCAATTTTCACTGTAATTGAAACTCTGCATAATTTGTATTCCAAATGACAATACATTTTTTTTCGAGTTCGCAAATAATTAACAAAAGATTAGAGAAAAAATTATAAATTTTAATTTTATACATAACGTTATAACTAGTTAATGCCCATATTGATGCAATCTACTCATCATATAAAATAATTTTTATCTGACAATTAAATTGGCATTGTTACAAAATAGTGGATGTTAATCACAAGTTTATTTCCGCAATTCTTTAGACATCTGACTTGTGAATTACCGAAGAAATGTTTTTTGCTCTCCAAACAAAATTTTATGTGTGCAAATTGAAGAAAATTTATTTCATAGTGCATTTTTGTGGATTAAAAAGGCATTTGTTTAAGAAATTTAAAAATATTTTATATATTGTTCTTAAGCCATTTTATTGTTAGAAAAACAATTTGATCTTAGTTGAGTAGAAGTTGTGGGTTGATAACCTTATAATACATAAATATGTTCCCCAATATGATATTTTGTTTCACTCACTTCTCAAAGTATATTAAAAAATTGCCAATTCTTTACCATGTATTTTACATTTCATTATCATTTAACACTTTTTGCCTTGATTTTTCTCCATAATTTCATAACCTTCCCATAGGTCCTTATTTCTTCATTGTTATGCTTATTGATTTACATGTAGTAACGAATTTCTAGTGCCCAGAAATTACGATAATGTGCTTAGCATTTATGCTCTATATCTTTTCACTTTTGATTTTCCATTTATTTTGTTTGCCATTTTTGATCTCGTTTACATTCACTGCATCTATTTTTTGTATATATTTATTTCCAGTTTTTGTAATTACATTGCAACTATGTTTTGAGACCCCATTTTAAATCAACTACTGAATCCAAAAAATGTTTTTCTTATACAACTGAACTTTTAAGAAATAAAGTTCCAATCACAATTTTCTTTAAAAGTGGTCATTTATTGCTTTCTGAATTAAAAACAATATTAAACATCAAAATTATTTTGTCTTTAGTGTTTCAATTATTTAATATTTTTCAATGGTTTAAATAATGTAAAACATTAGTATGAATGCATTATTATATGTTTGAAAAAATGGAACAAACATGGAGTAAGAAAATATACATTTTTTCTTATGTTTTAAGTAGTTTTATATCCATAATAATATATAATTATTCCACTCTCCCACCAAATTTTTCACATGTATGATAGTATATTTAAACTAAGGTTTTGTATTGTTTAAATCTTTGAAAATGGCCATAATAAATAGTTGAAATATTGGAACAAGAGAAATTTGATGTTCTAATTTTAATATTGCTTTTGATTCAGTAAACAATAAATGGTTTTTAAAGAAAATGATAATTGAAACTATATATGTTTTATTAAAAGAACCGAATCATGTTTAATAAGAAAGTATAATAATTACAATTTTTGCATCTAAATTTTGAAACTGAATTTTTTTTGAATGCATTGCTTACATTAACATGTTTTTCCATTTTTATGTAATATTATTTAATATTGGAAATTATATTTTTTTAAGTAAATTAAATGAATTTTGATGGACATTTAAATGGGTACTCACTTCATAGTTACTGTTTTCTATTTAAAATCTAGTTTTTTTTGTTTAGTAGAAGTTAAGATTGTTATAAAATAGCATAAATCCATACTTATTTTTTAAATTATAAAAAGTAAACTTAGTAGCTAGTAATCAATTTGCTGTATCATATTGCATTATTTATATAAGCAGATCATAGTTTTGTAATCTTGTGGCAGTCAAAATACAAAATTGTCAAAATAACTTAAATTGTGGATTTTTAAATCAGTTGTCAAAGATTATATTTAGATTAGGGGAAAATTTGCCTAAATGTTTTAAAATTAACTATGTTCTTTCAAAATAAACATAATTCAATCAAATGTTCACATAGATTCAATTTGTTATATGTGGCTTTCAGTTCAAATAAAATTTAAGGAAAAATAAAGCTATGTTTTAGCATTATTATTATTATTAAAAATAATCTTAGTCTTAACTAAAATAATGAAGCAATATTAAAAGTATGACATTTATTTAAGGAAATTTAAAAAGCCTATCTTTCTTTATTAACTAAAATAACATACATTTTTTTTTGTTTCTAATCATGTGAGTTTAAATCCTTCTAAAAACATGATTTAATTCTAAAAATAAGTTATATTTTATATTACAAAAATATAACAAATTAAGTCTTAAATAAAAAAACAGTTTTACAAATATAACATAAACAAGTGTCACCATTTTATACATATTGACCTCTGTACATTAAAGCTTTTTTAATCTGAAAACAACTCCTGACATCTAGAAACAAAAATGAAACTATAAATGTAAATTTATTATTCATTTGGAGTTGTATATGAAATTATAGTAAGAACATCGTACACAGACCATACAAATACCTTCATAAATGACTTCAAACTGTTATTATAAGGGATTGCAGCATTGGCAGATGAGACTCATTACTGACAAAACAGTTTTTTATTACTTTTTTTTATACAGGTTAAAGCCTGTTTAAAGTATTTACATATGCTTTCTGTGCGCTCAGTAAATTAATTACTACTATAATAGTTTTTGTAAAATAAATTTAAAATGTTATTTTTTAATAGATGTCATTGTTTTTAATTTTTTAGTTTTTAAAAATAGGATTATTATGTTACAAGGAAAATGATGTAACGTGTAGTCCAGTTTAGTGCCCAAAGTTATATAGAAAAAAAAAATTTAATTGGTTATTGAAATTAAAATAGAAACATGATTGCAGACAATTAATTGTATATAGCATTTAAAGTTTGGTACTTCTGAGTTTTCCTGTAAAACAAGATGGCAGCTTGTATTTTTGATAAATATACAGTTTCAATGGCCTACAATCTATTGATGTGTTAGTTGTTAAATTAAAACAAAATTGTTAAATGGATTGCTAAATTGAAAAAAAAAAAGGAGTAAATTTTGATAAATTTTATTAAGGAGCTTTATTTTATTATTTTTTATATTTATAATGTGGGAAGTGAATTCAGTATTTTTGGTAAATTGTCATCATGATAAAAATTTGGGACTTTCCTGTCTCAAAACATGATGAAATGGACTATTTCCAAAGATATGGGATCCTCCCCTCCTGAAAAGTGTGCATTAATGGACATGATATGGGCATGCGACCAACATGAATAAAGTGTAAATATTGTATTTATATATATTTATTCTTTTTCTGTTAATATGTTAATCCAAAAAAAAAAAAAACTAAATATGTAAATAATTTTTCCACAATGATTTCTTTTTTTAAAAAATAACAGTAATAAAAAATAAAAAGTAAATATTAAATACAGCATTTCCTAGAAGGCATTTTTTTAATAACCATTTTTTGGGGCCCCTCAAAACTATAGATTTATCAAAAATACAGCTGCCATCTTGGTTTACTAGAAAACGCTCAAGTGCCTAAAAGTCTTAACGTGTGACCAATATTTTTCTATTGTGTAAGTGAATAATAATAATAAAAAAGTATAAAATATATGGCATTTTCCTGCAATAAACTATTTTTTAGCAAATGTTTTGAGATCAAATTTTAGTTTATATTTAAATAATGACATTATTATTATTTTTTTTGTTTAAGGTAAAAAGTGCTTATTTAAAATATCCGGACATGGATTTTTAGCAGGATTTTGTATTGTTCTAAAAGAGTGTGCTTTATGTTGGTGTTAAAATAAAAATGTTTTTCAACAATAATATGGATGTATATTAAAACTAGGAAGAAATTTGAACTTTTTTTTTAAATATATGAATAAATAGTTATACGAAATAACGATATTACTATAAAAATAAGCACTTTGAATTCACTCAATCATACCATTTCAGTTCTCTATCTGAATAGGGGGAGGAATTTATTATTACTCAAGCTGTTGGCTAAAAAATGAAATTCATAGGCTTTAGGTCAAAGAAACACTACTTAACCTTTTCAATTTTTATCTCTGTCTTTTCCCTATTCACTTTTTCTTTTCTCATTATAATTTTAAATTATATTATTTCTACATTATTTTGTTGAAAATTTAGAATTATTCAGTTTGTATGTTTATTAAAATTGAGAATCGTTATTGATTAAAAAAATCTTTTTTTTCTCATACTGGAAGGTGTGTGGTGGTGTGGAGGGTGAAGGAGAGAAAAAAAATTTAAATATTAATTTGTTACAGTTTGGATTTGTTTCTAGAGAGCATCGTTTTTATTAATGTTTTTTTAAAAACATATATTATCTGTGAATTAGGTTATCAAACTTCAAAAAGTCTTCATCTGTAGGTCTTGTGATTAAATTTAGAACATTTTTGCAGTTTTATACGTATATATGGCTCAGTAAACATACTGGGATTTAACCGGATTTTTTTTGTTGATTTTGTTAAAAAATTAAAAGATGTCCCCCCCCCCCCGTAGTAAATAGTATTTCAATAAAGTAATTTTTTTTTCTGCTTCAGTTCGACTTTATTACTTTCTTAAACAATTACTAAGACAAAAATATTTTTACAAACACGTTATTTGATGTGCAAGTCAATACAATTCTTAGTTTTTGTTTATCTCATATTATAATGGTGAAAATCATCTCTTGCGGAGGTGTGTAGTCTGTGTATGGAAAAAGATGTTTGCTTTCAAGTATAATATTTCATAAGTTTATCGTTTTTTTTCTTTCATAAAAGTGATAAACAAATATTTGTATATCTATATATTTTCAATACAAATGACAGAACCAAACGTATATAGTTATTCTGGTTGATCTTTTAATAATGTTATGGAACTGCAATTTTTAGAATCTGTGCTCTGATAATATTTTCTTGCGCTGCTTCAGGAAAGCAATTTTTATATCAAATCTATATAATATTAACAAGTGAAGTCATTATTAGTGTGATAAGACATCTCAATGAATCCATAAAGTAATGCAATATAAAATTATGCCAATAATAGCATAATATTTTTTTTAATCGAGAAATTTTATTGTGAGCTCAAAGAATTACATTATTGTAATAACAGAATTATGTTGTTAACAGACACGATTAGGTTTCCAGGCATCTTACTACGGTGAGACTCGGGCTAACCTTAATACAAGAATTTACCAACACAGGTATGCATGCAACAGGGTTAAAAATAAAAATGAAGGAACATCAGTATTCTGGGACCACCAAGCAGCTACAGGCCATGTATTCGAACCCAGTTCTGCCCAAATAATTTGGACAGAGAAAAGTGATGCCAAAAGAAAAGTTAAAGAAGCTTTTTACATAGCGAATGATCTCAGTGCCATTAATGGAAGAGAGGCATGCTTTGCTCTCTCCAAACAATGGACTAACTAATTAAAAATTCAAACTCATTTGCATATGTGTACAATAAATCACAACAGTCTTCCTTCACAAAGCTATGAGTATGAGATTCGAGCATTAAATCTCGAAAAGTGCTAAGCAGACCTATTACACATAGTATAATTATAGCTTCACTAATGCATGCGAAAAAAGTCGCATATTTATAATTACAATTTTTACTAGTGGAGTCAGACACACTACAATAAAGGTTACATAACCCATTACCAATGGTCTGTGCATAAAAAAAATCAACTGTTCAATCACAAATTGTCCATCGCTACAAGGCTCCATGTAGCATTGTAGATGTATGTTGGAGTTAATTTTTCATCTGTTTCTGATGGCCTGAAGTTTTGCCAGAAGTAATTTCTTACGGTCAACCAAGATATGGCCATAAACGAGTGCACACCTAGTTGACAAATAGGCAAACACCAGAAAAGTTATGATTCTTATGGATAGAAAGATCCCATTGGATATGCTAAAAATCAGTCCAGTGAGGAGAGGCACTCTAGGTTTGTATATGGATGCAATAAAGTCTCTGTCCCATTGGAGTGATGTACAATGGCTCAGAATATGTATTATTGGGTCATCATCCCATTTACATAAAGGGCCCGACTGGGTCCAAGGATGAGAATCATTACAATCGACCAGAAAATGGCATGTGGCCAGAGCACTCAGGTTTAATTTAATCAAAAAATCAAAAAATTTCGGTTCGAGATGCCACCATTTAAACTTTTTAATGATTGAATGATTGGGAAGGGTTAGCAGTGATGGGATTGAGGGGATTTCTTCATTAGTTAGATGGTGCATCCCAGTACATAATTTTCTGTGAGTTAACCTGAATAGGTAGAGGGATAAATTTTATAATATTTAACAATAAAGATGACAACCATCTCTTCATGAGAGGAGGAGGGGTGTCTGTAGGAGAAACAGATGTAGAGCATGATGTTTCCAGAAAACCATGAGCTAGGTTAAGGATGGTGTTATGTGTAAGCTGGAAACAAAAGATTAAAATAGAATGCAGTGATAGCCCATTGAGTTTTGTGTGCCCATGGAGACCCCTCAGGTTGATGATCACAGTCTTGCTCTTCCTCATAAGTCTTGCACATAGTGAATTTATCTTTCTAATGAATTTTTGGGAAAAATTAATAATCGGCATGTAATAAGAGATCCTTGGGAACAGTAGGATGTTGAGCAGTGAAGTTTTTGCATATAGTGACAAATAAACTTTGGATAATGAATCAATGGTTTTTTGGATCGAGAGGAGAAGGGAGTCATATATGGTTCTCTTCATTGCAAGGGGTGAGTTGTAGATTGTGAAGCCCAGAAATTTTTGAGGCATGGCAGTAAAAGGAGAGGGGATGGTGTTCCCAGAGAGAGTCAATAAAGTAATTTATTGGTGTGTGTTTACAGTGGGGAAAAAATTGCAGCAATTTTTATATATACATTTAGGCAAAATATAAAGATTGGTTTATTAATTAATATTCAAAAAATTCAAGTTCTTTATCAGTCAATGATGGAAGAAAATTTCTCAGCAACTTTTAGCTTGCTTGAGAATGTAATCCATTTAATTACCTTGATAGTTTTATAAGTAGAAAGGTGGATTTATTTGTTGAGGTATAATAAAGATTACTGCTTTTAATAAGTTAAAAGTTAAGTATTTCTATCATAGGTAAAAAAGCTATTCCGACTAAGTTAGCTGCTTATAGAGCTGTTATTTGACCAAATTTATTGTATGGAAATTAGGCTTAAAATCTTATTGACACAATGTAAAGGCATCAGAAACTTTAAAGGATGCTTCATAAAATTTTAAAAATACAATGACACTATCATAAAGTGAATCAATATATTACTCAGCTTGCTGGATGTGATGTTATAAAGTCATTATCATGAGGGGTCAGAATGACTAACGTCAACATGGGTAGAATGACAATCTTGGCATTAACAAGGGCTTTGAACATTCCATCATCAGATTTTCAATGAAATGGAAGGCTGAAGAGTTGTGAGTTGTAGTAGTTTGAAGTCTGTCCATTAAAGTATAAATATTGGCTACCTTAATATAAAGCTGAGCACTGATTGTATATATGTGTGGAGATGGTAATCTGGACCAACTGACGAGTGCTGGTTTAACATGAAATACATATATTGGTGATTATTTATCTTTTCAACATGTGTGTGATCAGGTGGGTCAGCAATATGAGATGGCTTGGAGAGTTGAGGATTGTGTGAAAGTCTGAGTTCAAATCCCTTATATGTTACATATATATCTGTATGTGTAGTGTAAGCCTGTACAGTGTATTAATTTAAAGTCCATTATTGTAAAGTCATACCTTTGGAGGAAAAAACAATGAACAATGCAAGACTTTAAAGGGTGTTTTATAGTGAGCTTGATTGTGGATTTTGAAGATGTACACTCTGTCTACTTTATATGGATTATCTCGTAAGACATTCTAAAGAAGGGCAATGTCCAGTTGTTTCCTTGGGGAAGATATGGCAGAGAAGATAATATATTGGAGATCAACAATTAGATAGGGTGTTGAAGTATTTTAGAATTTTCTGCCAGAGAAATTTAAAACAACTTTGTAAAATATCAAGTATATGGAAAAATACACCACTAGGTTCTACATATGAACATACTTATGGTTCACAGATTGGTTTGTATAATCATTGCAGGGGGGTTAGAAATAATAAAAGTAAATTTAAATATAATATAAATTTGAGAATAATTTGTACACCTTTATAAATAATAGAAAGTAATTCTAAAAATAATAAATCTTTTAAAATGTTAAAATAAATAAGTAAAAGCACTTTACCATTGAAATAAAATCTGAATAAATAATGCTATAATTGCATTGATTTTTTTAAAAAAAAAAACAATTAAAATTTAAACAAAACTTTTATTTATTTATTAAATATTATGTATTTAAAACATTTTAAATTAAAAAATCCAAACAAAAAGTATTTATCTTTTTAGCTTTTTTTGCACCTTAGCATTAATGGCATGCATTGTAATTACTGCTTTGAAATACAAGAGGCTCCATCTACAAATCAAAACTATAACTAATTATAGTATGGTTTATATGAATAAATCTGTGATCATGAATTAGCTGTACTGTTAACTTTTTATTACCAAAGTATCTTGGGCAATACAACCAGTGGAATAGTATCACAAGGCATCTTATGAGGCACAAAGAAAGAACTAATTATATTTTCCATAGACACTCAACTTTTGGTATAAATGAATATTGTTGATTATTATAACAAAATTAGTATAAAAATAAAGATTGTTGCAAAATAATCAATTAAAAAAGTGTAATGGCATATATTAATTTATGAGCTTTTTTATTACATGTATCAAGTATAATATTTTTTGACAATATTTATAGAGGGTAGATCTTTTTTTCTTAGGAAGTAAACAGCACAGTTTTAGATTTTACACTATCTATGAAATATAACTGAGATTATTTCGATTCCAAAAATTTTATTCATGTTATGATATATACTTGCAGTCTTTTTATGCACATTTTTTTTTTTCCGATTTTTATACTGAAAGTTTTATTCTTAATGTTTGGGATCTCATGCAGGATAAAAAATTATTAAAATTAGATTTATTGAAAGTTATGTTGTGACAGTGTTGGTCTCCGATAACATTCATTTGATTTCTCATTTATATATTCATTTTAGAAACCTCCTAAATTTTGATTATATTTTTCATCATTAGCTGGAGCCACTTATAAAATGTAATTGATGTGGGCAATTTTTTAATTTTATTTGAATGTGGACTTTTTATTGTCAGCATACTTGAAGAAACTGCATTTTTAAATGGTTTCACAAAAACAAATAACTGTATTTCTAATTATTATAATTTATTATTTCTTAAAATTACACCATTATTTAATTTTGTCTATTTTTAAAGTTTGCACTCATTACATTATCAAAAAAAAACAACTACTGTATTCTAAATTTGTATTTTATTTTAAAAAAATGCATTAACATGTATATGCTATTTAATTTTGAAAGTTATATTCCATAGAAACAGAATTAAAAAAATACATTTTCTTTGACAAATATATTAAAAAATGATATCTGAATATCTTTTATTCAAACACACCAATACTTTTTTTTTTTTTAAAAAAAGAGGGCATTATTTAACAAAGTACATGCATAAAGATTTACTAGACTTATAGGATATGATAAATAAAATAATATAAAATTATTTTTAAGGCAGTGAATTATCAGTCACCGTCATCTTCATTTTTGATCATTATCGATCCACTGCAGGATGAACGCTCCCAAGTTCAATCCATTTTCTCCGATATCATCTCTTTTTTCATATTACCCCAGCATATTTTTTTATTTCATACATCCATCTCATATGAGGTCTCTTTCTAGGTCTTTTACAACCTTTTGGAATCCAGTTTAAGATTTCAACTGTCCATCTATTATCTCTTCTAGCAATATGTCCAACCCAATTCCACTTCGGTCACTTAATTTTTATATAATGTCAGTAATACCAGTTAGTTCTGTCATCCATGTATTTGGTTTTCAGTCTCTTGTTACTCCTAACATACATCTGTCCATATATTGTTGAGTGGTCTGTGTTGCTGTTCTGCTAATCATCCAAGTCTCAGATCTGTAAGTAAGAACTGGTAACTTAATGCAAAATGTAATTAAAATTTCTGCCATTTTAAGATCATTAAAAATACTAACAATTATTTTTTATTTACATTTCTTTTTTATTTGTTGGTGATAAATTTTGGAAGTTTAAAATTTTATTTCAAATGCAAAGATATAATTATTATGTATTTTTTGAGTCTTTCTACCAAATAATATATCCATGTTGCAGTGGTTGGACTGTTTTGTTTCTTCTGAGTTATCGATTTCCATATATATTTTTTCTTTAATTTTATTGTAATAACTATACCATTGATACTTATTTCATGTAAAAATTATTATTGTTTTTACACATTTTCGTATTAAAAATTCTAATAAATTCTAATACTCATATTATAAATTAGTTGTTTTGTCCTGTTGTTTGAAAATGTTGATAATATTAATATTTGAACTTTTGTAGAAGTTTTTATAAGTAATCTCTTATTTAATTGAGTGTATATGAATTAGTATTGACCAAACTATTTAAATATCATCATTCTCAAGTATAATAGCATAAATTAAAAATATGTTTGTTGAGACTGGCTACCACATTCATATAATTAAAACATTGAGTCAATTATATATTTTAAATTGATTTAAGAATAAAATCAAATTTTTTGTAAGAATCTAAATTTTTATGTAATTAATTTAATTATTTAATAATTAATTTGCTTCACTAATCTTTCGTAATTACTATGCTGCACTCTAAATGCACATCAATGAAGCTATTTTTTTTTTCCAAAAAACTTTCAAGTTTAGCGCTTTCGGGACTTACATATTTCCATATTCATAGCTTATGCTACTAATGATTTTGTGTTAGCATTAATGTATGTAAATGTATGCAAATTATTTAACCAGTCCATTTCATAGAAATCGAGAAGCGGGCATCTTTTTTGTTGATGGCCTTAGGTTCATTCGCAATGAAACATGCTTCTTTTACTGTGTGTTTGGCATCGTTTTGCTCAGAGCACATGATGTCAGCTATTGTGGGTTCAATTGTGTGATTGGACATAGTTCAATATTCTTGGAGAATCAAAAAGTGTCCTATCACACATTCTAACTCACTACAACTGAGTTTGTGTGCTCTGAGCGAAATGACACCAAGCGCAAAGTAAAAGAGGCATACTTCATTGTGAATGATCCTAAGGCCATCAACAGAAGAGACACCTGCTTCTCGATTTCTAAGAAATGGGGTGGTTAAATAATTTGCATACATTTACATACATTAATGCTAAAACAAAATCATTAGTAGCATAAGGTATGAATATGGGAACATGTAAGTCCCGAAAGCGCTAAGCTTGAAAGTTTTTTGGAAGAAAAATAGTTTCACTGATGTGCGTTTAGAGCGCAGCATAGTAATTTAATTATTTAAGTAAATTGCATTAACTATCTTTTATTTCTTTACTTATTCATTTGTAATTCAGTAGATTGTAAAATTATAATTCTTTACAAATTTACAGCTTACCACTGCTTACAATGGAGGCCGGTCATATTCTTAGCTCTAAGATAGGTAATTAATCTATAAGTTCTCTCTTCAATACTATGAATATGACTGGCCTAGTTTGAAGCAATGCTAAGTTGTGAATCTATAAAGGAGCTATAATTTTATAATCTTTTCTGCATAGTGGACCTTCCCTATCTATTCTATTATAAACTAGATTAAATTAATATGGAAATATTTGTAGAAGAATTCCTACTAAAATACTGTTGTTAATTTATATTGATGCAGTCAGGTGTGTCAAAATTTGTATTCCATATGTAAAATGGAAAAAAGTCACATTAGAAATCTACCTGATGGAGATTATAGATAAGTAAGGCATGCAGTAAATGGAGGTCATAGCCAAAATGTAAATTTTAGAAATAAAAATTTGATGTTTACATTGTTAACATTATACATTCAGATTTTTCAAGGTTATAAAGTTCATTTTCCTGAAAGGTATTCACATATATATCAAAATTACCCCAAATTCACAAGTCCACCAGAGTTGCCAAGAAAAACACTGAAATGGTTTTACTGCTACAAGCAGACTTCTCAAGTGTAAAAAACTACAAAATAACAACTTATTTAAATTAAACATTACCCACAATTTCATTTACTTTCCATACACCCTTAATATTAAAAGAACTTTTAAATAAGTTAATTGCCGCAGAATCATAAATTTTTAATAATAAAGATTCTTTAATTCTTTTTATATTATTTCTCTGGAAGAAGACAATACAACCTTATCTTCATCAAAATTAATAGTGTTAGAAATAAATATCTTAGTTCTGCTTTGTTTATCCATGAAAAAGATACAGACCACATTATTAATTTTGATGAAGCTAAGGTCGCCTTCTTTGAGGTAAATGAAATAAAAAGAAGAATTAAAGAATTTCTATTATTAAAAATTTATGATTCTGAAGCAATTTATTTATTTAAAAGTTCTTGTGATTTTGGGGTAATTTTGATTAATTATTGATTAGTTTAGCTTTATGCTTTTAATGTTTACTTATATCTATTTACATTAAAATATCAATGAAAATGATAATATACACAAAAGATTTTTTCAAGAAAATTTCGGGCATATGTTTTTGGACACCTGTGTGTATATACTATATAGCTTGATTCAAATATGTGTTTTCTAATTAAATTAAAATTATGTTGATGTTTAAGCATGAGCCATTTCACTAGCATGATTATCGTAATTGAAATTCTTCATAGCACAATCATGTTTACATTACTGGAAAAATTCAAAAAAGATACTCATGTTGTATCCAATTTTGAAGGGGGGGGGGTATTAGAACTATAAAACCACCAAAACATTTATTAACAAACCTTCTTGCATCCATTGATTACTAAGGCACTGGAAAATAAAGTGGCTAACAGGTTTATCTGGGCATAATTGCTGAGATATTCTTGACTTCGTTTAAGAAGCCACAGTACATCACATCACGTCATAATATTAGAACTAGTTGCACACCTTTGCTTATGATTATCAATTCTATGCAATTGTACTTTACCTAAAATAACCAAGATCCCAGATTTTCTCTCTCTAAATATCCCATAAACAAATCGCTTTTCATTACGGAAATTGTCTGTTTTATTTCGCGAATTTTTTACTTTATTTTTGTTATAAATTGTTTTTGATCTTTATTCTAACAAAATCAAGAACCAAATATTCTGCATATAAAGCACAAAATATCTCTTCATAACTCAAAAATATGATCAACAAGTAAGAAAAAGCATATGGTGAAGATGATAATTGGTACTTATAATGTTTTAAAATAATAACAATAACGGCTTGAATAGCGGGCACATTCTCAATGCACTCACATATAAATAAATACACATGCACATATATAAAATATTTATTAAGTTACAAAATATATACTCCACATCTGTAGGGTAACATTTATTAATAGTAATTATACCCCCAAAATTTAAATATATATGTAAAATCCACACGCACACTCACTTATTTTAAATTTATTTTTTATATTATTGAATTATTAATACATTCGCTTTTTCTTTATTAATATATCGACTATCTTTCATAAAATGTAATATTTTGATAAAGACCACATATAAGCTGGTCGAAATGACTGGAAAAAATGGATTTATTAATTAAACAGTAATGCAAAATAAAATAAAATATAGTTTTAAAGTAAGATGTGTGTCTTTTTGTATAAATTATTTTTGAACTATCGTTTTGAATTAAGATTGTAATTATTATTAATTAATATTCACGTATATTTAGCTTTTTATTTAATATAAGTTTGCATGCATGTGTGTTGATATGGGCACGCGCTTTCTATGTTCAAAATGCACTCGCAATACAAGCAGTTATTATTTTTTAAACAATATTATCAGCTGTTATCTTTATCATTTGCATTTCTCATGAGTTGATCATATTTTTGATTAATTGAAGAGATATTTGTGTTTAACTGAATCTGCTTTTATATGCAGGATGGTTCTTGATTTTGTTAGAAAGAAATAAAAAAAAGAAAAAGGAGAGACTGAAAACAAAACAAAAAAAAATGCTTTGTTAAAAACAAGGGAGTCCTAGGAAAACTTGGGCTTGTAATTAATTCCTGCCCTTCCAACGAGCAGTCTGTTTTCCGTCACTTTTCACCAGCTAACAAACAATATACTAGGTAGGTTTGTCTGGGTTAGGATCAGCAGGAAATAGTTTTAATTGAGGTTGAAGTGCGGAGAACACCCTTTATTGTGAACTCTTTCACACAATTCCAAACAGTAATGAATTAAGGTGGTTCCCTCGGCGCATACATATTAGAATTTAATATTAGAAAAGGAAAAAAAAAATCTTTTCTTTTTTTTAAAAAAAATATAATTTACTTATGTCAAACAAATTGCTTTATGAACTTAGAATAATATGAATTTGAAATTTTAAGCTTAGAGATTATTGGCAATTTTTACTGTAGTGTCGAATGTACGCTGTTTTACATAAATTAATGCAATATGCTAATGAAGAGACTCACGGCTGGAGAGCTTGCACATCCGACATTCAGTGCAGACGAGTTCGAATCCTATGTTTTATATATATATTAATGTAGTATTAAAAAAAAAGAGCAGTGTGTTACAAAGGTATTTCATTTCACTTGCCTATGCGAACTGAAGTTTGAATCCAGAACAAGTGAAATTTTTTTAAAGAGATTTTTTTCAGGTCACTAGCTCATGACCAACCCAACTATTCATCCAATATCCTAGTTAGAAAACGGATAAATAGTTGTCATTAGTAGAGGATGTAATAATAATGGGAAATCACCCAAGCTCTTATAACTCAGTCCTTCACCATACAGCAATAGCTCAAGCCTAGGGAATCCTGCTTAAGTGGAATTCTTTTCAAGAAACTTAGGATTGTTTCCCCTCAGGTAACTGACTTATAATCAATGCTGCTAAGCACCCAATTTTGGTCAGTAAATGGATATCTAGATATCTTTAATAGTGAGTAAAACAACAATGGACAACTGCTCAAACTCTCCACCCATCACTCATCAATTGACTATATGGAAGTACTACTTCGTTCTTCATTGTTTCTCCATGAATGACTGTTGAAGAAACCATCTGCATTGGGCTGTTTATTATAGTACACCAACCTAATAATATAGCAAACATGTTTGCCTTGCATGATTATGATATGAATTTAAATCCAAATGTGGATATTTTTAAAGGTTTCAATAAATTTAGGATATTTCAAATAACTGGTATGTAGGCAGTTTAATTAGATATTTAGCTCTTGGCCACTAAATTGGTATTAAACAATTCTTGGCCAGAGAATAACAAGTAGTAAAAAACAAAGTAAATCATCACCATTTGAATATTGTTTTCTCCTTCATGGTTCTCTGAAGAAGAATGCTGAGAGATTTCTCCCTGCAGAGTGATTTACAGTAAAATATTGAAGCTAATGAATGAGTTAGTACTTTATTCATTAATTTGATTATGTTACTTATTTCTTACTAAGTTTTGATGAAAAATTGTCCAACTTTAGCAAAGATCAGTTATTCTTGAAAATATATGTTTGTGTTTATTAGACATAATGCTTCTTCTATGTTACATTTTTAACTCTTTGACTTGAAATCCTACGAAGGACTAGAAATAATTGAAAATGTAACTACAGAAAGTCATGCTCCAACAGCATTTGTTTCTCTTAAAACTTGATTTGTAATTTATTTATTTTAGAAAATTAAAATTTGGTTGCATTTTTCATCTAAAATCCATTTTAGTGGGTCAGCCATTTTGAATTAACTTCATTGTTTGTTTTTTTTTAATGTATATTCTGATTATTATTAATATTTATTAATGATTTTATTATTTACTACAATTCTAACATTACTTTTTTTTAAAAGTTTAATATCTCTACTCTTAGCTGTGGTATATCAGCATTTATAGATCAAATTATGTGAAGTCGTATTTGAGTAAACATAGCAAAAAAAAAAAAAAAAGGCATGCATTATACGTGTATATAGTATGTCACATTGTAGATAATTTACAATGGAAAGGTGAAATCTGCTATATTCCATTCAAGTCCCCTCACATATTATAGCTCACACTGGTGATAAGTTTTGATTCCAGTGGAATATATTGTATATTACTGAATTGCAAGTATACATTTCTTTTCAATATGAGCATATATATATAACAAATCGCATTTTAATGTGTATTGTATGCATATATAAATTAATGTAATATAAATAAAATTAAAAAATGATATAGTTATTAATATTAAATTGGGGCAGCACATTTACATATATATTTACTGGGTGGGTATTCATTGATTTACATTCATTCAGAAAACAAAGATAATAAAAAAATATGCCATATTTTTATTTGTTTTTGTTTTTTTTAAAGAACGAAATGAATAATGAAATTTTAGACTTTTACAAATGCTCTAGCAGCAGTCTTGCTATCAGAGATTATGGCCTTTCTACTTGTTTTGAAGTTTTAAAGTTTGTATTGACTTCAGAATCTAAACATTTGTCCCTATTTCCTGTTACCCATTTTTTGGTTAAACTCTTCAAGTTTTAAGCTTTCTAACGCAATTCAAAAGTGTTTATATATATTTTTTTTCTACCACTACTAAAATTATTTGAGAACGATACTTTACAGATTTTTTATAATTTCATAAGACTTTTAGGTTTGTACTTAAAATATTTTATTATACAAATTCATATAGGATCAAAAAGGTGAATCATAAAATGTATATCCTTTTAATGTCATTCAAATAAACATTATTAACAATTACGATTGTGTACCTAACTCCAAAACATAAAAATAATCTCTGCCACATTGTAAAATTTATTAGTGTTAGGAATTTTAATGTTTTATTTTATTTTTTGTTTATTTACATGTTATTTGTTTGCTTACTTATTTTTTTTTTTTAGATAGCGTATAATTGAAGTAGTATATATTGATGCAGTGTATATAAAAGCTTTGGTACTAGTACATATAATACACTCTACCAGTTGATGGCGCTGGTTTTTGCCCAATGCACATCAATATGCCATTTTAATGGCCTAACATGGGTAACACTACAACAGTGTTGTAGACATAACAGGCCACTTGATGGCGATGTATTCTACAATCACATAATTAAATACCATGCCCATTGGGTTGCAAAAGTATTCCTCAAGTGAGCGCAATTGACCTATCGCTACAGTATGATTTGATAGTAGTCATATTTTAAGTACGCGCAACTCTTAAAATATTCATTACCGAATAATCGTGAGAAAGCTTAATCGAAGTAGTTGTACATATTAAGAATTGTCAGCCCATCACACATGCTTACCTATGATTTGTAACTGAACACAACTGCGAAAGGTTAGGTTGAAAAGCACAGTTCGGCCGAGTTCATGTGAAAATGCACGTTTTCATGTGATTCTGGGTGAGAATAATAAAATGGCGACAGCAAGTGTAAAAAAATCATTGAAGCTCAGTGAATCCTGGCCACAGTTTTTGTTGTTTCTACACCAAAATCTTTATAACTTGTAAAAAGTTTTGTTTATTTTTATTCAATAAATGTCCACATTATTTCATGGAAAATTGTTGTTGTTATTTACATAATTGAAAAGAAAACTAAACCCGCTCTCCATTGAAAAACAAACTGTAGGTTTATTAAGAATGAAATGTTTAAGGATTTTTTAAAAAGCATAAAAATTAAGCAACAACTTGTTAGTAGCATAAATGTTAAAAAAAAAAAAAAAATCAAAGAAGTCGATAATTAAAAAGCAAACCAACCCCCTTCCACCATATAAAAACAAAGTGTTTGTTTATTAAAAACGAATTAAGTCTTTAGTTAAAAAAAAACCCCATACTATTTACGAAAAGTGGTAAAAAAAATAGCGTAATATAAATGTCTAAAATTTACTATATATTTTACCGTATCGTTGGCCCGTGAACATGTATATTGATGTGCATTGGGCGAAAACCAGTTTCATCAAGCAGTGGAGTGTATTATATGTAGTAGTACCACAGATTTATTGTATTTTTTTTCAGATGGAATTTTCAAAATGGTAATATGATTTTAATTTTTTTAAATTTTTTTCATAAAAACTATATTTAAAATTTTTTTTTATATATTTAAAACAGCACAAAGAATTGACATATGAGAATTCAAAAATGAATTGATAGTTACTTTTAGGTTATGCATAATATTATATTTATATATTATTTCAAAGTGAATTTTTTCAATAAATTATTTCAAATTTATTCTTCAGAAAATAAAACTACTTTTTATTACAAGAATAAATTTAAGATTTTTAGTACAATATTAATTATATTTTTAAATGTTAATTTGAAAAAGAAATTGGCCATCCAATAACATATACACATTTCATTAGTAGTAGTACTTTTCCTGTTTTTTAGTAGCAAATAAAATCAAGTCATATATCATGTGACTTAATTTGATACGTTTGTAATTATAAACTAAAATAATGAGCGTGCAAGCTTTATTGATAAATGCCACAAGAGAAAGCATTTAAAAATCTCTATCTAGAAACATCCCTATCTCTAAACTCATTTCAAGTTATTGGCTATCTTAAGGTGCTATGATCCTAGTGCCTCACTGAAGATAGCCAGTAGCTTGAAACCTGTTTAGGATGGGGATGTTTCTAGATAGAGATATTTCAGTGCTTTCTCTTGTAACATTTATCAATAAAGATTGTTAGAGCTATTTACATGTTCATTATTTTATTTCAGTTTTTTAGTGTAATTTTTCCAGCTGCTCAATTTCAGAACTGCACTATAGAATTTGGCAAAATCATTAACATTATTAGGATGTATAATGATTGTTATATATATATTGAGATATTTTTATGTTAGAATGAAATGACACATAATTCTATTGATTTGCATTTTTCTTTTTACTTTAGAAATATGTATAAATCTATTATGCAAGCATGAAAAATATTAGGGTACTATAAAAATATTTCATGTCTTGAGAATGAAATGTCTGATTCTTATAGAATTTTTTGTGCTGAATTTAATTTTGTAAATTTTTGTATGGCGTATGGCTTTTGAGTGACATGCAATCTAGTTTTTTTTTAAAAAAGCATGTATTTACATACTTAATGAAATCAGATTAATAACATAAATCCATAATTTAGCAGTAGTTTTATTTAATATTTTACTATACTTTTTTCTGAGATTGCCTTTTTTAAAAATCTACTAGTCAACGGCTTTGGTTTCCTTTTTTTGTAATAAAGCTGAATATGCTTATCACTCACTTCTTGCAGATTTAGTGGAAAAAAGTTATAGAAAAAATCCAAACAGTGTAGTTTTAACAATATATTGAACTTCATTATTCTTTAAGATTTAAGCAATGGATTCCAATTCTTATTAAAATTCAAGAGGATCACCTATTAAGAAGTTTTCAGCTTACGATTTTTCAAAATTTTTAATGTAATTTGAGATGATCCCTGCTGTTTATATGAAAATTGAATATGTGGGATTACAAATAAGACATTAGTCTTTAAAAAAGATTTCCAAACTTTTCTTTCCAAATATGGAAGTTGAAGCAACACTAGCAGCAAAGTTGAATTGCCTTTCATCCCATTTCTGGAAAATCATTGGCGAATATAAGAAAATTAAATCTTGTAGATTTCGGTAAAATTTTGTATTTACAATGTCTATCATTTAGTGTTATTTGAATTTTCTATTGGAGAAAATACTGATGGATTTGGGAATCTACATTCCATTTTATCTTTAGTGATTCTTTAAACATTGCAAGTTGACATCAAGAAAAAATACTGGAATATCTAATCCATAAATTTAAAATTCTTTTTCTTTGGAAAAGGGATTTCTCATTAAACCGTTATACAATACTCACAAATTAATTTATTATAAAGAGCTTTGCTAATTGTTCAACAGGCTTTGTGATAAACTTAGCAAGAAAACATTTAAAATATCTTTATCAGAAACCACATCCAAACTCCAGACCAATGGTTTCCAGCAGCACGAAACCATTGGTTTGGGGTTTGGGGGTGGTTTCTGATAGAGATATTTTAAATGCTTTCTCTTGCTAAGCATTTATCACGAAGCTTGTTGAGAAATTAGCAAAACTTTTTGTTTATATTTTACAAGCTTAAAAGAAAAAGTGGGGTCATGTGCTATATGACTATTTTTTATTTTATTATAAATTCATTGTGTAATTTAAAACCCTCTCATTACTTGTCATTGACAGGTTTGTTTGTGATCTTGTAGCATTATTTGTCTTTTCAATTTCTGATTATGTTTTGAGAGAAAAAGAGAGGAGAGAAGAGAGAGAGAGAGAAATAAATATCAATTGAATGTTTTTTTTTTTGAAAATTGATTTCTTAAAAAAAAAAAAAACTTTTTTTAAAAACTAAAGAAAAAATAAATAAAACAAATATAAAACTCAAGCTTTAGGTTTTAGATTTCTTTCTCAAATAAAAACATTTTAACAATATAAATGAAGAAAACAAAGTTTATTTTTTTACATTAATTTATAAAAACTATATAAAAAAGGATTTATTGTAATGTGTGAAAATGTTTTATTTTTATACTTTCTGGTATATCTATATTTTCAACTATCTAAGTACTACCTATACTTTTGTATATGTAAAGTAGGCTGAATTGTAACTTTTTTAAGATTTCATAGAAACAGAATTTTTCCTCAAATTATTTGCTGTTTAGTCAGAATTTTTACAAATATTATTTTTAAATTAAATGTTTTATATCATATTTATTTTATTATAAAAGTTTAATTGCCAAAAAATTCTATAGATTTCAGGATAAATGAAAATTCAGCAAGATAAAAAACACTCAAATCAAGACTTGATAAGTATCCATTGTGTTTCTGATGTCACTAATTTTTACAACATTACTGGAATTACATTTAAATATCAGCCTTTCAAGCTAATCGTGAATGCGCTTTTCATGAGTGTTAATGATAAATGAATACTTTCATTCCCAATACAAGATATAGTATTTATGAAAGAATAAAATGAATCCACTTGTTCTTTCCAACCCAAATGCTTATATATGGGCAAATCTTAAGTACTGGCAATGAAAGCGTGAGGAAAGACCACTCACTTTAAATTACTATTTACGATGTCTGAATGAATGACATCGGTGAAATTGTCTAGAATTTACTAATCATCACTCTAACTGAAACTTAATCATATGTAAATAAGCATTTATTTTTATATAGCGCTATGTTTACAGTTGTATTACATTTAAATATCAGCCTTTCAAGCTAATTGTGCATGCGATTTTAGTTTGAATAACAAAAATTTGATTCAATGCAAAATTTATTAAAATTCACGTTTATTTCTGTACAATAATTGTGTAATTATTATTAAAATCAAGAATATAAATTAATTATTTTGAAGATAATTTTATTTTTAAAAATAAAACATATTTTTGGACAATGCACATTACGCTGAGGATATTTGCAAGCTGTTTGCTAACATGTAATCAGTGAACTTAATAATCACATGTGTGAATATATTGTAATTCATTCAAAAGTATTAAAAATTTTTAAACCATTAAAGCATAAAATGTGATAGATTTAAGAGAAATAAATATGTATTTGTTCATATTTTAAAGCCAAATGTCAAATAAAAAACATTTCATTTCTTTTATAAAGTAAAAATGGTCTTCCCAGTAATGATGATATAAGAAGTTGATTTGATTACGATGCAATTTTTTTAATATTTTCAAAAGTCAACTGTGATTATTTAGACTTTTTTCCATTTGTAAAGAAAAGTATCTATGAAGTTAAATTTTTTGTATTCTGATAAATAATAATTGTTTAATCTTAAATTTAATGTTCGATATTTACAACCACTGAAAGCATTTAAAAACTGTCACTTATGAGAAAGTTACGTTTATTGACTAGTTAACTCAGTGTTGATTTATGATGTTAATTACCAGTGTCTTAAATAGTCAATTAAAGTAAAAATGGAATGTTGATATCCAAATCCATTATTACCGAAAATTTTGTCAAGTTAATAATTTTACATTTACAGATTCTAGAGACTTTAGAAGGTGAATATTTCTCTAATCATTCATTCAATTCATCTTTAAATCTCATGTCTTAATAAGTCTTTAATTTGAAGATCTACTAAATAATCTTTCATCATGGATATTATTGATCAGGAAAATCTCATCTTCATATAGGCGAACCTAATTTACATTTTACCCATGTCATTTTCACAGATAGTTTTAAAATTTTAATTTGATAGGGTAAAATTGAAAATTACTCTTTCTCAAGATCATTTGTTTTTGTCTGAGCTAAATTTGAACTTAGCAATTTTGCTTGCTTCAGTCACATAAAAAATAATGGTAGTTGATGGAATCAGTAGCAAAATTGTGAATTTTACATTGAGATATTTTTTTTTTTGTAAAAGCAGCCGTATGTTGTCACATGACTTTCATGTTTACAGTATATGTAATTGGTGCAGAAGAAAAAAATAGTTCAGTTATGAATTGCTTTCAAGATGACTTTTGTTAAGAATCAGTAAACAAATATGGCTTTTTCATTTATGTGTTTGATTAAAAGACTCATGAGGAAATTAATCTGTACTTTTTTATTATCATGTTGATACTGTTTGATGGCATTGATCCCATCCAAATGCACATAAATATGCCGTTTAGTGGGGCATGCTATAGCCAAACCAAATAGCCACAACTTTTTTTTCTGTTGCAACTAATGGCTTGCTTTGCCTTGCGCAGGTTGTGCAAGTGCACACATTCATATTTTTTACTAATGTTAACACTTCACTACCATACCATTTCAGTGTGGGTGGATTTAAAGTTTGCAGAACTATTGCAATCTGCATTCAAAAGTAATTATGGTACAACTTATCTAATGTAGTATTAAAAAGTAATAATTATAAGCCCATTATCCCCCTTCCAAACCCAACACGTAAGGTGTAAATATTTAGAAAAGGTTATGGGACATCACAATTTCACTGTTCTCCTGAAAAAAGTCACAGTTTGTGAGAACCCCTATGAGAATTAAAATGTCTGACTGTAAAATTTCTCATAGTTATATCCAGAGACAAAAAAAAATTGTAAAAAGAATACATTTCTTAATCTTAAATATATATATATATATAATAGTTGGAAATTATTAATTATTATTAATAGGTGTGCCATTAGCGTTATCCACCATACCTCAGTCACATATTCTTTCACAGATAGCTATTGGAATGAATAAAGATTAATTTTTCTTTTTGAAAATGCCAAAAAAAAAGAGTCAAATACAGTTCAGTAATTAAAGCATTCTCATTTCTTTCATCACGATGTAGTTAGTTATCTATCAAACAATGATAGTAGAGTTTTTAAAGTTTGTGGGAAAGGGGGGATTTTGCCAGTGCAAAGTGTTGGCATACACAGGGAATTCTACTAGAATAGAATATTTGCAATAACATCTGTTAATGGATGTTTTAATTCTTGTGGATGGAAAAGGCATATCATTTCCCCCCTACATTGCAGGACTAATATGAAATTTGTAGGTACTTGTTAAAGGTTTAAATTTATCATTGTAAAATTGTTAATTGCATAAATTTACAATAATTTATTTAGGAAATCAATCAGTGAATTATGTTAACCTGTATGATAAAATGTCTGACTGTACAATTTCTCATAGTTATATCCAGAAACAAAAAAATATTGTAAAAAGAATTACAGTAATTTATTAAGGAAAATAAATGAATTACATTAACCCATATGATTATTATTATTGTTATTTCACAAATAATGTGGTAGGCCTGGCAACGTAATATTTATGTGTGTTTTCATAGAAACAACGCCATCAAGTGGTATCAACATGCTAATAGAACAGTACCAATTAATCTGTTAATCAGACGAAACAATGATTTCTTGAAAAAAAAAATGAGTTAATTTGAAAATAGATATTCAGATTTAATTTTTTAGTACATTTGTTAAAAAAATGTATTTATAAAATATATTTGTATAATTATATCTTTCAAAATTAAAATAGAAAAATAAATAAATATGTGTTTTAATTATATCAGGCTATTTGTTGCCATATTGAATTTTTAAAAAATTGGAGATCAGTTTCCACAATAACTTTAGTTTTAATAATGTTAGAGCAAAAAGCTTTGCATTGATGGAAACTAGAAAAACTAAGGAAAAAAATAAGCCTAAGATAAGTAGTGATTATCATTAAGGGAAGAAAAAAAAGATTTCAATATCGGAAAAAATTATTACTTTATTGTTTGTTAATAATTTCTAATTTATCATTAACAAAGTTTAAAATTACATCTTCATTGATAATTTCTTTGTAGTCCTCACAAAATTCTCATTCAAACCATATATAATATTTCTTATCTGAGATAATCTATAGCGTCAGAACTTGCAAAAGTATTATAGCATAAGAATTCTTCATTTTTATCTCGTTATGTCAAAAAATAAAAAATCTGAAGGCATCTATGAGAAAAAGATGCAAATTATAGAAGGTGGATATGCATTTTTGATCATAGCAATTGGCTTCTTGTCTATCCAAAACTAAAAATTGAAGGCCACTCTCTGAATCAATGACATAATGAGTCTCCTCTCTTCATTTTATACTTTTTGTGTGCACCAGTGATATTATCTTCCCACAGAGATATAACTTATTTGAATATAGCTCATTTTCTAGCTATAAACTTAAAAAAAAAGTGTGATGCCAGATGTGGCAAAACTACTGACTCCACAACATGAGTACCAAGGCATCGCCTGCATACAATTCCATGTGGTATTCTTAACCATTGTAGGTATCACCATGCATATCATTTGAAACCTCTCTTTATTGGTTTTAAGAGTTTATATTTTCACTTGGTACTATGCCCAGTAAATTTTCTGATTGTTTCATTAACTGCAACCTTTCTGTGCATCTGATAATCCGCTTAAAATTCTCATTGCACTGCTCTATAATAGCCTAATTTTATATATAAAAATCATTACTTGTTATGCAAACACAGACACGCAGTACAAACACAAACACAGTAATACAAATATAGGCAGTAATACATTATTAAACCTTTTGAGAATCATTATGTCTATAAGATAAGATTGCCTCAAACTTGGATCAGAGCCCCAAAATTACATTTTACATACATTATTAGTTTCGTTATATTTGAAATTGAATAAAAGTATAATTTCTTTATTACACAGACACTAGTACAAACACAAGCACATTATTTCAGGATGAAGGCTTTGAAATTGTAAAATCACTGAAGCATGTTGAATCCATTTTATTAATCACTCTGGCTGATGAAAAATTTATGCCTTTGTCTTCTCTCGACAATTTAATAAACTGAGCAGAAAAAAAAATTAAATGAACTTAATAATAAAAATATTAATAAAAAGTTGGAATTTTGTCTGATTTTAACCTGCCATATGCCATTTTAAAGAGGAACTCAAGCCATAGAGAATGATGGTATAGACACATGCACAGCTCATTTGGTTTTCCCACAATTTTAAAAAGAAGACAAAGAAATTTTAATTTCAAACAAATCAGTAGCAGAGATGCTAACTTTTATTAAATAGTTAAAGCATTTTCATATTTACTATTTTTTAAAAGCTGTAGATTTGAATGAGACTATTCATAAACTTAAAAAAATGAAAATAGAATAGTTAATGATTCGATTATTAATATATATATATAATGAACCATAAATAAATATTAACTATAAAGTTAAAAAAATGTTTACTTATATATTTTTTGTCAAATTGCATCAAAGAAAAACAATGATGTCTGATAGGAAAAAAGTAGTTCCTTCAAAAACTGAGATATTAACATTACAAATGTTATTTGTCGTGACTAAGTTGTTTCATCTTCTGACAAATAATATAGCTAAAACTTAAAAGTTATATGAAATGAATGTATAAATTAGAAATCAAATGAAAGAAAATAGTTTTAAAAAATGGTGAATATCTTCATAAAACAAAAGTCCATCTGTTGGGAAAATCACTCCTTGAAATCACCATTGCAGCTGTGGAAAATAGAAACTTAACCATTATACTGCAGTAGATTATGATATTTTAATTTTGAATCTAAAAGCTCAGTCTGATTTTTAAGATCATTAAAAAATTTTTGTGTAATGGTAAATGTGGTTTATTGGAAAAACAGATATCTGAGAATATTGGAACTGAAATTTATCTGTTTTCTCATGATTACTTTAGTTTTGTTTAATTTCTCATCTCTTTAAATTACATGTTCTGAAGGATTTGGTGCTGGAAATACTTTGTAGTGGAGGAATTAATCTCGTAGAACATTTTAGATTAAGGTGTTTCACTAAAGTTTTGTTTGAAAAATAATGCCTGTAGAACTTACCATAAATAAATAGCAATTTGTTGTCCAATATTTAGATTTCTTTAAATCACTGAAGTAGCAAATATCATTGGATATGATTCATTATGACATATAAATGTCATGAACGTAATAGTTGCTGAGAACCCAACTTTTGTGTGTAACATCCATTTGAAATTTGAAATAAAATTCATAGTTTTTTTTTTTTTACTTTTGGAGGAAATGTACATTACTAAGATTTAAAGTTAACTCATCATATACATATCAGAAGAAAACTGGATTAAGACAGTTTTCTGGGATAAGAAACTAACTAGACCGACCACTGGTTTTTAACTTTTTCATTTGCGGTATCATTGGCAATTCGTTTCTATAAATTGTACTCCACATACTAGCATATTTTTTAATTAATATAGTTGTTTTTATTTCAATTTCTTTTTATAACTGCAAATAAGTAGCCCAATAATAAAGTGCAGTGCTCTCAGATCTAAGGCTCCCCACTGATGAAGGCCACAAGCCAGAAACTAGTCTGGGGATATTAGATGAGTAGGCACTAGATGGGGATTTTATGTACAAGCCTTCTGGCATTCATTGATTACTCTGGCTTGCACCGAGTAGCAATATGTATAGAGAATTTTGCCTGTTTTAATTAAACAAAAGCGGTGATAAAGAAATGAGTCATAAAGAAGACCTAAAAAACTCACTCATCAAACAAGGCTAGCATAACTTATTGAAGTGTCCACTAAAGTGCATATATGCTATCAGTGAAACTGTATTAAAATGTTCATAAAGCAGAAAATAAAAGTGGAGTCTATGAAAGACAGTCACTGAGCATGTGCACTATAATGATAGGTTTGCACCTTATTCATTAGGGGGGAATTTCCGGGTCCACTAAAATAACAAAGCAAAAAATGAATCTTTTCTAAAAATGAAGTTAAATAGCAATGAAAATATACTTCACCATTTGGCATAATACTCATTTAATTTCACAAACTTTGGACTTTTCTAAATCAATGATGACAACATTTATCTTATTCCCATAAAAAGTCTATGACATCTGAAAAAATGCAAATGGACAATGTGGCACGTGTTACAATTAAACCAGTCCTTTTGATTGTTTGTTCATAGAAGTAAGAATGAGAGTAAACATCTTTAATTTTAAAAAAGTTATAGAAAGTCATGAGTGAAATGATGTTAAGACATTATAAGTATTCAAATAATTTGTAAGATAAATAATACATCTTAAGTTCAAAGTTGTTTTAAAGTAATAAGAGCAATTACATCAGTAGCAAGAAATTGTAGAGCTGCAAATAAAATCAGTAATTTGAATTAATAGTAACATTTGTGTTTTATGTTATACAGTTGACGTACACTATGTATTTTTTTCCCCGCCATTATTATTACTATTATTTTCACATCCAAAATTTCCTGATTCATATTTAAGTTGGGAATGACTGAACCGAATGAACCCAACAGTAGGGTATAATAAGCAAAAGTAACTTAAGAAAGGAACAGATGATTCTTTCTGTTAATACTATGGTTTCTGCAATAAGGTTTGCTCTGATTGTAGTTATGCAGCCAGACATTATTAGATTTTGTCATCAAAAGAAATACTTTGCATCAATTTTACAGAGATTATTTTTTTATACTTAAATTTTTTTTTTTACCCTATGATTGTCTTAAAATGCAAAACTATAATAATCATGATATCATAAATAAAAAAAAACCTAATGGGAGAAAATCTGATTTTGTGTTTGATTCACGACCATCAAAAAAACCGATAGACAAAATTGTTTGCAAACTAGTGCAACCATTTGGGCATAAATGGTAATGTCAAACTCTGATAACGTGTTTTGTTTCAAAACTTTAGGATAAAGATACTTTCTGGTTGGATATACTTAGCCTAATGTCACCACTGATAAGAATTCAAGGCTGAAAACTAATGTAGGAATTTGGTAGGCATTACTGACTTCCATTCATTGCTCATGTTTACATAATTCTAGCATAGAGTCCAGAATAGTTTATTGCTGATTATGTGAGATACTGTAATTAAAAAAAAACTTGTTTTACATTGCTTTATTATTATTATTATTATTATTATTATTATTATTATTATTATTATTATTATTATTATTATTATTATTATTATTATTATTATTATTATTATTATTATTATTATTATTATTAAGCTATATTTGATATATATTATGTATACTCATACATTATGTGTGTGTGTATATATTCAAATTACTTTTCAAAGTTTCAATCAATAAATTCATATGTAACAAACTCTTACCAACATTGATATAACATTAATATCAGTTTGTCCAATCATCTAAGATGATTGTTCTACGACTTACAAACTCATTTCTTTAGTATGTCCACCACATGGAGCCATGTGGTAGTATCCATATGAGAAATAATTCCTTGAAATATTCTGGATAATTGATTGGTAGTATTTTAATGGGATATCAAAGTGTTACGTGTGAATTTATTGGCTAATCTTATTTAAGTTTTGAGAAACAATTTCTTTACGAACTATTGCCTATTAGCACATTCGGTTTATTATATACATATACATGTTAAGAGAGATTTGTATAGGTTTAATATCTATCTGAAGATAGATTTGCTAAGTGTTTTAGTGGTTTAATGAGACAGCTTTTGATCTTTATCTAACGATTGCTTGTTTATGTGTGTGCAAAAAATATTGAGGCGATTTTGCTTATACAGCATTTAAAACATGCACGCGCTCTCACGCATAGAAATCCATTACAAACGACTCTTTGTGTCTTAATATTATTTTGCTTACTGATTTTGTTATTTCATAATAATGGTTAATTTATTATGAATGAATTTTGAGCCGCGTTTCATTGATAGGTTTATTGCGGTAAGTAGCAACTGATATATGGAAGATTGTAATCTGGGTGTCGTGCTGGGGTCCATAGTACCTTGAAGTTCAAAACCTCTGCAGTTTGTTTATTCTCTGCTGGAGATGGACTAAGGTTCATTGCTGGAAAAAAAGAAAAAGAAAAGGCAAACAAAGAAGAAGAAAAAAAGATGTAGATAAATTTTAGTAAAATATGATTTCCTCTTTATTTACTCCACCCCATTTGTGTCTGATATCAGTCGGATCATCATTTTTCAGGAGTATCTAATATATTCTTTCATTACATATAAATGAAAAGCAAGCTAATGATATTTTTATACAAATTATTATTTTTTAAAAAAAAATTATTTGTTAATATTTAATCAGCTTATATTTATTTTAGCGTGTTATTTATTATATATATAATTTTGTTAAAATTTCAACAAACATTTCTTACTCAAAATAAGTAAATATTATATAATAATGTACTAAGAATTAATTATCTTGTAAAATCTTTAATAACATTAGCAAGAACTTATTTTAAAAGTAATTAGTTTAGACGTTTTCAAATAAATGCTTGTTTATATATAGCTCGTACACGCTTAAGCACTTTAGAAAGTTATATAAGATTGGCGTTAATGTTCGGAATTCGTAAGAAGTTCGAACCCAGAAGTAACAACTGGAACCATCTGACGGGCTTACGGTCCAAATCTTAAATTTTACCATTGTACTAAATCACGAGGTCTCTAGAAATGTACGAATACTTATGAATAAGCTTGGGATAGTAAATAGTATACATTTATTCTAAACGATTACAAAATATTCAATATAATCAATAATCCAAGGATTAGCAAGATAAAGCTATACCAGTTAATGGTTCTTTTCTATATATATATATTACACTTGGTTCAGTGTCTTTTGCATCTTCTTCAATGTTACCAATCCACTGCTTTGTTACCTCCTTCATCCACAATTTCTACGTGAGAGTCAAAATATATTTTTTAAAGATAAAATTTGAGATTGGTCCATTTTTTTCAGATTACCATATCTTGAAATATAGCATTTCCATCTTCATTTCAACTTTAAGTGAAAGAATCAGAAACTGTGTGGTACCTGTCTCAGTCTGCATTTCATCAGCATGAGAGATTTTTACCTATAGAACTTTTTGTTCCAAATTAGAATAATTATAATGACATTTAATGCCATCTAGCTACAAAAAGGAAAATTAAGATCTAAATTTAGTATAGTCTATTAATTCATTGTTAAATTGCAATACAGATATCAGTGTATAGTCTGTTCAAATGCTGTCCTGAGTTACTATGTGACCAGTGAAAATTTGCTGTATAGTCCCATCCGAGGATTTGAGAAATGATTGAGCAAAGGTTATTGATATATAGCAATGGTGCACAATCTTTTTAAACTTGCAATCCTCATACTCAGAGTGAAATTTTATGCAACCCATTATATGTTGCCATCCTATTATAAGCATATAAGGATAGTAATAATAAAATTCAATTTACCACATATAAATATGTGTCTTTGTATTATATTTCAGTCATCATCATCATCAACCATTATCAATCCACTGCAGGATGAAGGTCTCTCCAAGTTCAATCCATCTCCTTTGATCTTTAACTTCTTTTCTCCACATCACCCTTGCACACTTTCTTATTTCATCCAACCATCTCACATGTGGTCTCTTTCTGGGTCTTTTACAATATCTTGGAATCCAGTTTAAGATTTCAGTTGTTCATCTATTATCATCTCTTCTAGCAATATGTCCAACCCAACTCCACTTCAGTCTTTTAATTTTTCAATGAGGTCAGTAACACCTGTTTGTTCTCTTACCCATATATTGTGTTTTTGATCTCTTCTTGTTACTCCCAACATGCATCTCTCCATACTTCTTTGAGTGGTCTGAAGTCTCTGTATTGCTCTTCTATTAAGTGTTCAAATCTCGGATCCATAAGTAAGGACTGGTAAAACACATTTATTAAAAATGTTCCTTTTCAAACACATAGGCATATTTCCTTTTAGTATCATGTTATTTCTACCAAAAGCATTCCAACTAAGTTTAATTCTATGATTAATTTCATCCATTATGTTTCCAAATGTATTAATAATCTGACCAAGGTATTTGTAACTGTTAATTTTTCTAACTCATCATAATCAATCTTAATTTTCATACTTTGAAAAATCCATTAAACATTATTTTAGTCTTTTTAGCATTTATCTTTAGTCCTACTTTCCTACTTTCATCTGATAACTCCTGCAACATTTCCTGCAGCTCTAAAGCATTATTAGCAAAAATAACTACATCATCTGCAAAATCTAAATGACTTAAATAATCTCTATTTACTTTCACTCCTTTAGCTTTCCATTTTAATCCACAAAATACTTCTTGCAGCACTGCTGTAAAAAGTTTTGGGAGATATAGAGTCACCCTATCTTACACCCTTCTCAATGTTGACCTTCCCAGTAGCATTATATAATCTAATTGTTGCTGTTGCATTTTTATAAATAGTCTTTAAAATATGACAATATCCTGGATCTATACCTTGAAGATCTAATGCTTTAATCACTGAAGAAATGTTTGTAGAATCAAATGCCTTTTCATAATCTACAAATCCAAAGCATAATGGCAACTCATATTCATTTGTCCTTTCTATAACTTCTCTCAATACCTGGATATGATCTACTGTACTAAAACCACTTTTAAATCCAGCTTATTCTCTTGATTGATCGAAATCCAATGTTCTCTGTAGACGAATTGTAATTGGTAAAAATTTTGTATAAAACTGATAAAAGGCTGATGGGTCTGTAATTTCTTATATCTTCTTTATTACCTTTTTTAAATATTAATACTGCATTCTTCCAATCATCTGGTACATCTTTATCATTTAGACATTTGGTATATAACTTTGCTAAATTTTTTTCTATTTCTTCATCAAAGCTTCTTTTAATAACCTGGAGCCTTTCCTTTCTTCATACATTTAATTGCATGTCTCACTTCTTCATTTAAAATTCTGGGTAATTCGGAAGACGTAATAGATATAGGAGGTACTTGTTCTTTATTACTATATAATTCTTGATAAAAGTCTTCTACCCATTTCATGATGTCATCTCTCTTTTTAGTAATAATTCCATCTTTTTTTCTTATTGCAGATATAAATTTCCTACCAATACCAAAATGTTGTTTTACACTCTTGAGACTTTTATTCTCTTCTACAGCTTTTCTTGCTATTTCACAGTTATACTTTCTTATATCATTTTCAACTCTTTTCCACATCATTTTACAAAATTCGAGATATTCAATCATTTTTAATGCATCATTTTTATATATTTTCATATTCCTTCTTTTCTTCATAAATTCTCTAGTCTCAGTAGAAATTTTATTGGACAATTGCTGCTTTTTTCTACCAGCTATCTTTGTTGCAGTTTTCAAAAGGGTATCAGTTATTTTCATATTAATTTCATTTAAATCTGAATCATATTCAAAATCTACTAATGCTTGAAACCGATTTGTAAATTGTAATTTAAATCCATTAGAATGTTTCTGAAGATTAGGAATATCAACTGTAAATATTGTTTTTCATAATAATTTTTGTCTCTCTAGCTTTGCATTAATACATATCTTACATCTTACTAATCGATGATCACTTCCTGAGTTAAATTTATTAAGAACATTACAATCTTGAAATATGTATTTCTGTCAGTCAAAATATAATCCAATTCTGCTGTCCCTTCATTTGAATGCTTCCATGTCCATTTTCTTTTAACATTTTTCTCAAAAAAAGAATTCATAATATAAAGTTTTTCTTTTTCTTCAAACTTCACAAGTCTATGTCCTCTCTCATTTCTATTACCATAACCAAAATTACCTACAGCACTTTCATCTTTCATTTTTTTACCAATTCCAGCATTAAAGTCTTCCATAACAATTTTAAAATGTTGTTTACTCTGATCAAAAGCCTTTTGTACATCCATATAAAAATCTTCTACTACATCATTACTATGAGAACTCGTTGGGGCATAAACCTGAATTATCTGCATTTGGTATCTGCTATTAAGTTGTATAACTAATCTTGCCACTCTGTCCGATACACCGTCAATCTCCACAATATTGTTCTTCCACTTTTTATTTATAATGAATCCTACTCCACTTGTATTTCCAATATTTGTGCCTTTATAATAGAGTACATGTCCACTTTTTAAATCAATTGTCTCTTCACCTTTTCTTCTAACTTCACAAAGTCCAATAATGTCCCATTTAATATAAGAGAGTTCTTCTTCTAATTCTTGCAATCTTCCTTCACTTGAAAGTGATCTGCAGTTGTAAGTACCTAAATAAAAAGTTGTCAACAAGTGGCAGCCTGGGTCCGCAATCAGGGGACTCTTAGCACCCTCCGCCTTCGGCCACCAACCGCTGCCTTGGTTGGTGACTTTACAGCCTTCTGGGAATAAGGGCCATGATTTATTTTTGTCTGTCATAATTGTATAATTATTAGAAAATATCATTTACACAACATTCATTCTACCTTATCAGGCAACTGAGAAGAAAGACCATGGTGTTTTTTGATCTTAAACTCAGAGGTAAATAGCCATTAAACTCACCACGCTGGCCAGTGCGTGTTAGTGAGCAGCCCAGCCATGGTCGTATACTACATGAATAATCACATAGTAATAATAGCTGCAATGACAAGAACATATGGAGTGGACATTAGGAATTTGCCCTGCTCGGTTCCTTTATACCATTTAATATAAGATCTTTGAAAAAATGGTATATTAACAAAAAAATGTATAATAATACTTGCTTTTTATTAGATCTATTGACTTGTAGCAATTGCAACTTTTTTAGTCTGTTTTAGAAGATGTGTACATTCAAAAATGTAATACAACATATTAACATTAAGAGGATACTAGCATGAAAAACAAAACTCTGAGAGTGAACAAGAGAAATAATAGCAATATAAGCAAAATGCCATTATAGTGTAGTGTTTATACAAAGTGGATTGGAATATAAAGAAGGAAGGGTTTAAACACAAAAGTGGTCAGACATACAATAATGAATTGAGCAATTATCATGTATTTTTTAAATGTTTAGGTTTTGTTTTTTAATTAAAAATTTATTAACCAAAATGAGAACTTATCAAAATTTTTATAACTTTTTTTCTGTGTCTCTTTGAGGGGTCGCAACGCACAGGTCTCACATCTCTGATATGCAGAATGTTTATATAATTTTTAGCGTTTTTTAAAGAATATTTGAATCTCATTTATTTTGACAACTATTAATTAATATTTAATAATTCTGAATTATTTTAGCGGCCTGTAAAATCAGGATTTATTTGTCGGAAATAATCATTAATATTTTGATAGATATCACCAAAATCAACAAATGTAGTATAATTTTAATATCATTAAAATCAGTCAACATTTAGATAATCCCAAAATCAATAACAATCAACAATCTCAGCCTGTTGTCACGGCAACTTCCTTTTAACAATAAGTGTTGACTGATTTTAATGATTATTTAGAAACCCATTTAGCCTTGAGCATTATTACACTTATTTAAATTTTAATATATATATATTGGGTTATACGTTGAAATTTGATTATAGCGAACTGTTGGGTAAATTTTAAAGTGTTATTTCTTTTCTTAGTCCTATTATTAAAGATCTTTTTACTCTTTAGATGTTTATTTGTTTCTAGCTCTCTTTTTTCCATCACTTATTCTAATTCAAGATAAATAAGCTTCATTAGAAGAAAAAATAAAATTTTAAAAGTATTTGCAATTAATTGTCCTCATAGTAATTTCAGAAACATTTATCAAATTGAACATTAAATCATTTGATTAGAATTAATTATTTATTTTTTCTTTTAAAAGAATGATTGATTTTTTCTTTTCTTTTAAAAATTTAATAAGATTCGTGCCTTCATTTAATACAGTATATATATAGTATTGATTGTTCCCTTCGTTTGTATTTGCAATTCAAAATTGCAAGCTTTTGTTCATCTGCACATCAAAGTAGTTCCTTTCTTCTTTATAACCTAATCATAGCTCTGTTGCACTTCAACGAAAGTGCCATTTAGCATTAGGTTATAAAGAAGGAGAAACCACATCGATATGCAGATGAAGAAATATTGCAAATTTTATTTATATGATGATGATTTAAAGCAGTGAGGTAACCAAGCATTAGGATTCTCTGAACAAGCAATAATTTATCATTATTTGCAATCTTTCTAACACATATTATTCCAAGATCTCAATGTAGTAAAATCTGTATCTTATTTTTTCAATGGATTGGGAAAAACAGATGATAGATATGGAGAAAATGATAGAAATGATAATATTTCTATAGTTTTAGAGTTTTTGGAACCAACGAAAGCAAGCAACGAATGTGGTAAAGTGATATTTGGAAGTCCAATGGTCACACTGCATCTAGAATGGGAAATCTGCAGTCTGGAAGCCGCATGCTGCTCTTTATGTGTTTCTATCTCACAGTTAATCCATAATTATGTTAGAATAATAACTTATTACATAAGTTTTAGTATAATACATACTAATGTGATGTTTATGAAATTTTTCTTTTACTGATGAGGCTCAATTTATGATTAGCAATATCTTAGGGGGCCCCATTGTATGAAAAATATGTGATCTTGCCTGATTTGGAATTTCATTATAAATTTCTCAAATTCTTTATATTATTGGGGATGCAAGCATGATAAATATACTTGGAGATTTGCTAATTTTTCATCTCATCTCACTTACTGTACTGTATTTAATTGTTCCGGCTAGTTGGGTTTGATCTATGAAATGGATTACACACTTTTTTATAATGCTAGTTACCATGGCAATTAATAAGGAGTTATCTTCACCCTACTTAGAACTATCTACTTGAATAATCAGTAGGCACCAGATGGTGTAGTGTTATAAAATCCCCATCTCCAGATCAACTGTTCATCAGAGAAGTCTAGGTTTCAAGTATTAGCAATGTTTCAAATGTAATGTATTTTAAAAAATGCAGTACAATCAAAATGTGTTTAAAGTCAAGTTTTGAGTTAACCATGCCACTAAGTAAAACTTCATATTTGAAATTCATAGTTATTTAGAAAATGAATTAAACAATTTGAAATGATTGTGTAACACCAACAGAAAAAAAAATCTCAGCCATGTGAAGATATATTGGAAAGATTACACAGACACATTGTAGCATTTCAAAGAAGTAGAAATGGCGATGTGGACATATAATAGTCTTTTTAAAAAAGAGTTTGAAAAAAGTTGGAAAAAAATTATTATTTTAACAAAAGAGAGAGGGAGGTTCTTCATATTTTTTCTTCTTCTTTTGGGAGTGGTTTTTTCTTTTCTTTTCTAATAAAAAAATAATATTTTTAAAAAAAAATAACTTTACATTTAAATTAATTTAAATTATATTTTTTTTGGGTTATTGTTTTTTGTATTTTGATTAAAAAAATAAAATAAACAAAACAAAATTTTAATAAAAAATAAATCAATATTTCAAACTAAAAGTGGTTGTTTAATAGTTGGAACTTCTGCTCCTAGTATTTTATTTTATTTTTCTTATAACATAATTCCAAAATTTTGGCTAAAGTTGTGAGTTTGTTAAGAATTGGTGATATTTTTTTCTATTGGGTTTACTATTAAAAAATTTTTCAGCATCTTTAAATTTGCACAACCTCTTATGAAGACCTAGATATTCAGAGTTTTCCTCACATCAATTCATTTAAATGAAACCATTTTAAAGGAATGAGGAAGAAAGATATGATAGAGAGGAACTGTTGTTGAAAAACTTAACTCCAGAATCGAAAGTTTTTAAATGGCAAAAATGTTTACAATAACACTGGATATGTTCTAAACTCATCGTTGAATGTGCAATAATTTTTAGTCAACCAGAACTTATTTCTGATCCTTTTGTGATAAAACTTCACAATATTATTACTGTTAATAGAAGCATCTAATATCAAGGATTTTAAATCGGGATTATATTTCAGGGATGCATCCTGATCAATATCTTTGTTCTTTAACATCATAACTGTTATTTAATTCTTAGAGCAGCTGAAATAAAATAAGATAAAATTTCCACTTGCTAATTATCTATTTAAAATTGCTTAAATCACATCTAATTTCATTTATAGCTAGTTTTTATTTATTTATTTATTGACTTAAGATGATCTAAAATCACATGATCACCATCTCTTATACTAGCACATAATTTTTTATAAAACAAGTCAGAAACTAGTCTGGGGATATTGGACGAGTAGGCATTAGATAGGGATTTTATGCACAAACCTTCTGTCATCCATTGATTACTCTGGTTGGCACAGGGTGGCACTACTGTATGGAGAGTTTTGTCTTGTTTATAAAAAATTATGTGCTAGTATAAGAGATGGTGATCATGTAATACTTAATGGTTTAACACCAATCCTGCCTAATAGGATAGTGGTGGCTATAGCTATTAAAGAGCCAAAGACACTAAAATATATGGTTGCTGAACTGAGTTCAGACCCATATGACTATATAAACTATTGAGCTTAGATTGAAAATATTTTTTGTTTTCAATTTCATTCTCATAGTTTTATAGTTGAGTAGAGATAAAAGGTGGTTGCTGGAGGGTTGCATTAGATCCTAAGATCCATGTGCAGTGCTCTCAGATCCTCACTGATGAAGGCCACAAGCCAGAAACTAGTCTAGGGATATTGGATGAGTAGGCATTAGATAGGAATTTTATGCACAAGCCTTCTGGCATCCATTTATTACTCTGGTTGGCACATGGTGGCACTACTGTATGTAGAGTTTTGCCTTCATTATCTAAAATCATTAAATACTTTAAATTAAGGATTATTAAATTTTTCAAGCTAAACTCGAATGTGCTACTTATCAAATTCTAACTCTTGGTTAAAAACATTTTAAATATTGTACATTTATAACATATTGGGTTTCAAAAATTTAAGGCTTTATACAGCTATGGCTATTATTTTTCAACTATTATCAATTAATTGCAGGATGTAGGTTTCTCATAGTTTAATCTGTTTTATTCAACCATCTTACATATGATCTCTCTTCAGATCTTTTATCTTCTCTTGCGATCCAGTTTAAAACTTCATCTGTTTAGATCTTATTATCTTTTTTGTGATCTCTCTTCAGATCTTTTATCTTCTCTTGCGATCCAGTTTAAAACTTCATCTGTTTAGATCTTATTATCTTTTCTGTGATCTCTCTTCAGATCTTTTATCATCTCTTGGGATCCAGTTTAAAACTTCATCAGTTTAGATCTTATTATTTTTTCTAACAATATGTATAGCTTAACTCCATGCCAGATTCTTAATTCTTACAATGATGTTAATGATATTTGTTTAGTCTCTAATCTAGTACTTTATTTCCAGTTTTCTTGCTACTTCAAATATATATCTCTTCATACTTTTTTTTGAATGATCTGAAGTCTCTGTATTGCTCTTATGTTGTCCAATTCTTAGATCCATAAGTAAGAACTGGTTATTTTTTTAAAATGTTAGCATTCCATATAAGATTAATTTCATTCATTACGGTTCCATCTGTATTAATAATTTGTGATTGTTAACTTATTTCTGATTCATGGTTATCAATCTTTATTTTTTCTTGTAAGAAAATCCATTTATCATTACTTATAGATTTCTAAGCATTTATCTTGAGTCCTATCTGCTTATCTTCTTGTAACATTTTCTGAAGCTCTAAACTAAAACGTTATTTGCAAAAACCATCATATTGTCTGCCAAATATAGATGGCTTAAATAAAGATCTATATATTTTTGTTCCCATAGCTTTCCATTTTAAGTCCACAAAATACTTTTTGTAAAATTGCTGTAAAATTTATTGGAGATATCATTGTTAATCTTTTTAGTAACACCATGTGGGGATTTTATGACATGTGGGGATTTTATGGCAAGCCTTTTGGCATCCATTGATTACTCTAGCTTACAGTGAGTGGCAATATGTATAGTGAGTTTTGCCTGTTTTAATAACAGTTATATAAGCAAGCATAAAAATGGTGATCTTGTGATGTTTATTGGATTAAAACCAATTCTGCTTAATAGGATAGTGGTGACTATGGTTATTAAAGAACCAAAGACACCAAAATATATAGGTACTGAACTGAGTTAAGATCTATATGACTATATAGGCTAATGAGCTTGGATTGAAAATATTATAGTGTTTTTAATTTAGGACTCATAGTTTTGTAGTTAAATAGAGATAAAAGGTGGCTGCTGGAGGGTTGCATTAGTCCTAAGATCTAGGTGCAGTGCTCTCAGATTCCAGGTTCGTCACTGACAAAGGCTACAAGCCAGAAACTAGTCTGGGGATATTGGATGAGTAGGCACTAAATGGGGATTTTATGCACAAGCCTTCTGGCATCCATTGATCGCTCTAGCTTGCAGTGAGTGACAATACATATAGTGAGTTGTATCTGTTTAATAACCATGTGATATAATAACTACTGTTGAATTTTGATAAATATTTTTCAGACTATATCAATATCCTGGATCTAACTGTGGGGATGCTTCTGGAAACAAATGTCTTATCAATAATCTATTAATATAAAGCATAATGGCAACTCATATTTCTTTGTTCTTTCTATAGCTTTTCTCAATAATTGAATGTGATCCATTATGCTAAAACTATTTTTATATATAACTTGTGCTTTTCATTGGGTTGAGTTCAAAATTCAATTTCAGTAAATTATAGTTACCTTGATAAAGATCCTGTATGGAAGTGATAGAAAATTGATGGATAGATCATTTCTAAAATACTTTTAACTATTTTATTGAATGTCAATATTACTACTGCATTCTTTCAATTATCTGATACATCTTTATCATGTAGATATTTGGTATATAATTTGGTCAATACTTTTTCTATTGTTTCATGCACTGACTTAAGATATCAATAATAATTTCCATCAAATACTGGAGATTTTCCCTGAATGCATATCCTATCTCATTTAAAACGGAGGCAAAACTCTCAATACAGAAGTGGCACCTAGTGCAAGTCAGAGTAATCAAATGAAGGCTTGGTATAAAATCACTATCTACTGCCTACTCATCCAATATCCACAGACTAGCTTCTAACTTATGGCTTTCATCAATGAAGAACCTTTGATTTGAGAGCACTGCACATAGATTTTAGGATGCACAAACATTCTTGCATCCAATGATTGATTATTCTGACTTGCACTAGGTTGGCACTGCTATATGGAAAGTTTTGCCTCTGTTTTAACAGCTTAAGTAGGTGTAGGAAATGGTGATCATATGATGTTTAGTATTGCATTTGAAATGATTGGAAATAACAATTACTTTGTTTTTTATTATTGTATAATTATATAACCTCCATATTTTCATAATGCCATCCTCTTTTTAGTTGTAATGGTTCTGCCTTCTTTTTTTATTACTGAAATAACTTTCCTTCCAATACCAAGATGGTGATTTATATTTTTAAAACTTTTATTCTTTTTCTGTAATCTTTTTAACTAATTCACAATTATATTTTCTTATAGCATTAACTTTTTTTTGTACCATTTTACAAAATTCCAGACATTCAATTCTTTTTAATGGATTATTTAAAAAAAAAAATCATATTCCTTTTTTCTTCGTGTATTGTCTTGTCTCAGTAGAAAATTTACAGATAAAATTGTTCTTTTTTTATACTTCCTTGCAATTCTTAATCCTGTATCAGTTATATTCTTATTGATTTGAGTCAAGTGTGAACCATCTTCAAAGTCTGTTAATATTTTAAAATGATTTCTAAGTTCAAATTTCAATTTATTGGAGTGTTTTTGAATATTATGGATGTTAGCTGTTAATGTCGAATGGTTTTTGTCTCTCAACACATATCTCACATCTCACTAGTTGATTATGAATATTACAATCTTGAAATAAATATTTTCTGATCATCAAAATATAGTCCATGTAAATCCAATTCTGTTGCACTTTCATTTTGATGTTTTTATGCTCATTTAGTATTTTTCTCAAAGAAAGAAATCATAATGAATAATTTCTTTTTTCAGCAACTTTTGTATCTCTTTCCTTTGTTTTTCCATCATTATAGTCAAATTCATGTACAGGACTTTTCATCTTTTCAATCATTTTCTAATTCTAGCATTAAAGTCTCCTGGACAATATTAAATTGTTGTTTGATGTAACCAAACACATTTTGTACATCTTTATAAAAATCATCTAGTCCCTTATCACCATAAAAATTTGTCAAAATGTAAACCTGATTTATTTGCATTTAGAATCTTTCATTAAGTTGAGTTACTAATTTTGCCCCTATTATTACCTAGTTGAAATTGTTATGTATTTTTATAAAAATTTAAAGTTTCTGTATTTCCAAATATGTATGACTTAGTAATAAATGTGGCTTAATATAGAACACTATGTTTTGGGTGTTTTTTTCTCTTTTTTTTTATCAGATATTGAGTCCGTCTACTTATAATGCTAGGATAGGTATTTTATTGATAACCTTCATATTTGTAAATACTGAATTTAAAATGGTGATCTAAAACATCTAGGCTAGTTTTTCAATTACATGGAAATTATCCAACATACAACTATAAATAAAATACCATTACCACATCTACTGTTTCATGACAATCTGTTTCAGAAATGTCAGATCTTCTACTCTTATTGCATTGCTTCTATTAAATCTTTTTAAAATAAACTATATTTCTCATAATGCCCTTATTTAGAATATGACAGTTTTAACTAATAGTCATCTTCAGATTAAAAAACAACAACAATTGTATTACAATTATCTGTTACATAAATCCCGCAATAACTTCATCTAATATATATTTCTAATTATTATTATTTTTAAATATTTGTAATAAAATTGTTTTTAGTTCTGAAGAAGACTGCTAATTAATCAAAACTCTCATCTTCTAAATATGTGCATTTTGAGAAATTTGTTTATTTATAATGAGTTAACATTTTTATTTATAATGATAAACAATTATAACCAATAATATAAATATTAGGAATTATTTCGATTAATTTTTCTATAAAAGTTTATATACACCTGGGTCTCATTTTACGCGATAGATAGGTTCCTCAGAAAACACACGCAAACGAAATCGCACAAAAATAAACGTAACTTACCTTGAAAAGGGGGGGGGATACGGACTGTGATTTTTCAAAAATTGCATAAAAGCAAAGCACCAATGTAAAATTACTTTAAAATTCGCGCAAAAAAAAAAAATAAGGAAATAAAATATGACTAATAAAAAATTTTAAATTTGAAAAAAAAATGATGCAAGACAAACTTTTTTTTAACTATAATATTTAATTTTATTCAAAACAATATATTTTTATGCATAATTTACAGTACAGTAATTGACATTTTTTTATACACATTTTAATTATTATTGCTACTTGCCGATAAACAAGTCCTTTTGCAAACTGGTAAAAAATCAGATTCTTCACAAGAGGAAATACAACTAGCACCAACTTCACTCTCATGTTGTGTTAATGGTTTTCTGGTGACAACATAATTAGTAATCAATCTTTGAGATGATGATTTTATTAATTGTTTATGAAGCTCGCAATATCCAGACATACAACCATTTAGCTTTCGTTGGAATTTAAGAGCACGTTCGTGATTAGTGTCATTAATAAGAAAATAATTAAAAATAAACTTGCGGACACTAAATAATTAATAATTGATTATGTTCTTTTTTAAAAAGCAAAAACAGAATGAGATTTAAAATGCAAAATTAACATGCACAATGTTCGAACAAATTTACATTATAATCTTGTAAAATTTAATGTGTGTATACATAAAATGTGGAAATCATGATTTTAATTTCATTATTGTATAAAATCTTACTATTATAAAGTACTGAAAATATTGAAATTACTAAGATGAAAGTCGAATTCCAATAATGTGCTATTACTTTCAATATGACATAAGTGTGCAAAATTTATTATTTAAAGTAATAGCGCATTATCGGAGTTCAACTTCCGGAGAAACGTGAATCGCGTAACTTCAAAATCACATTAAATAAATCCATATAAAAAGAGACCCAGGTGTATTTCAGTATTATAAAAACTTTTATAATGAATTAGTGGATAGACTAACTTGTTAATGAGCAAAAGATATTTAAATTTTTAACTGAGGCTGGTAAGGAAAAAGGAGTCTAACTCATTCTGATTGTGGTTAACCATCATCATCATCATCATTTTCAACCCTTGTCATTCCACTACAGGATGAAGGTCTCTCCAAATTCAATCCATTTTCTCTGATCTTGAGCCCCTTCTCCACATCACACTAGCACATTTCATCATTTCATCCATTTATCTCACATGTGATCTCTTTATAGGTCTTTTACAATGTCTTGGAATCCAGTTAAATATTTCATCTGTCTATCATCTATTCTACAAAATGTTAACCCAACTCCACTTCAATCTCATAATTCTTTCAATGCTGTCAGTAACATCCGTTTGTTATCAACTTCATGAATGATTAGCTATATGATTAAATTAGTAAACAATTCTTGGACAACAAATATTATAATAACTTATTAAGGATAAGTTGAAAGTAATGATAAGATGTGGACTCAGCATCCTTAGGATTATGGCACTCCCTGTCATTGGTAATTGCCAATTCATATTATGGTCATATTTTTAGTTTACCATAATCAAAGTGACATTCACCAGACTGACCAAGATTAATCTGAGATCTTTATTATCTAGCTATTAATAACTAGATATCCAATTACTGACCAATACTAGATGAATATCTGAGTTAGTTATAGGTTGTCAATCAAATGCACTAATGACTACAACATACCAAGAAAAAAAATTCTGAAGATTAAAAACATGATTTTCAACAAACCACAGTAGATTATTCAAATATTGTATTCTTTTTACTCCACTCGTAATAATCTAGAATTAATATTTCTTAAATATTAAATAATCAAAAGCATTTTGAAAATTATTGATGCTTTATATGTTATTGCTTTTTTTTTTTTTTAAAAAAAAAAAAGGGAAAAAAATCTTAAATGAAATTGTTGAAGCATAATTGTTTTAATGTAAATTGAATACAGATGTTTAGAAGACAAACATTTAGAAAATTCTGAAATACTGATGTAATAAAAAAATAATTTACACTCTTGAAATTGAGTATTGCCAAATAAGGTTACACATGTGTACGTATATATGTTGAAAGCTTTTAAGATCAGTGGAATAAAAAAATATTTATTGTTTTTTATAAAAGCATAATAATGAAAAAAAAAAGAATATTAGATTTATAAGAAAACTGCCACAGAAATTCAATAAGACGCGGGTATCACAAAGATGGCTCTTTTTCAAATCATAACAAATCTGATAATTGTGAGGCTCCTTTTTAAATTATTGTTTTGTTATAAAATACTTATAAACAATAACCGAAATTAAACGTAAGGAGTTTGTACAGGTTAAACACTACTATTCGGATTCTTTTTTTTAAGATCAGCCATCTTATATCCAAAGATAGTAATTTTTCTATGAATTAGTTAAAAATCATATCAACTATGCTTATCTATATCTGTTATACATTATAAGAGTACCAACCTCTCCATATAATAGTGCATTACTTTATGGAGAGTTTGGTACTCTTTATTAACAGCATGTGTAAGCACATGAAATGGTGATCGTGTGCTGTTATACATAGTGACAGTCAATTGAATCCAAAATATAAAGCAATTATTTTGCAGTTATAGGCAAAACATTCTCAAAAGAAATATCACAATTTAGCAAACAAAAGCGCAAATAATAATTTGTACAGAGAAATTTATTTATGTAAACGTTCAATTCTTATGTAATCATATTTGTTTATGTGGTATTGATTCTCAATTCCGCATGAAATTTAAAAGAAAAAAGTTCACAATTTTACCCTGAACATTTATCCTCAAAACGTTAATAGAAAAATGACGATTATGAAGTATCTGACATCTGATTGCTTTTAGATCGTGAGCACGTATAAAAATCACAATTTGTAAAATCGTGTACGACATGGGTGCAAACTTATCAAATTTTTTTGCCATTCATGTAATTTTTTGTTCACAATCAAGTAAAGTTAAATACTGAATTTAATCTTTGTTTTGTTGTTTTTTCTTTCAATTTATTTTAAAGCAGGATTCACTCACAAATTTCATTTAATAAATTAAAAGTGCTATTCTATACACTGAGGATATACCAAAAACACTGAATATAAACTTGATGCGTTTTCAGAGTTTGGCATTCTCGTCAGTTTTGCCCGTTATATATTTTTTTTTAAAAAATATTTTGAATATAATGATTGTTTTTGATAAGGTGTAAAAATATATTAAAATCATTGTAATATCCGCACTTACGACTGTGCCAAGGTTATAACTGCAAGTCATACTGTGCGGTCAGCAAATAACGTTATATAATTCCCACACCGTTCTTTTCCAACGAAGTTCTCCAACGAATTGGTCTGCAACGAAGCTCAACCACGGATGCTCTCCAACGAATGGTCTGCACCGACTGCTCTCCAAACGAATGGTCTGCAACTTGCTACTGCGTGACTGCTCTCTACTGCGCTCTATATTACACTGCCCGATGTTCTCCCAATATGGCTGCTAATAACTGCCTTACTCTGCATAGTTGTTACACCGTCTTTTATTGCTTGCTGATAACTGTAGCAATTAATCCTTGTCCAATCAGGTAACGCCTTTTATCCAGAAATATTTGCAATAAGCAAATATCTCTTGGAATTATCGTCCGCCATTATGTTACCTAACTTCCTCCGTTATCAGCGCGCGATCTACAACAACCACTCGAACAAATTCTAGTTTTTCTGGAGTGCACAAACATGTCTGCCATTTTTACAAACACTACAACACCTCCCTCCACTCCAGAAAAACCCTTGTTACAATTCCTTGATGTTTTCTTTTTCTATTTCTACTTGGACAAAACATATTTCCTGTTATTTCCAAACTTACAGCATTGTTATATCACGTAGACTTATTGGGATTGGCATTTTCACCCGGTTTCTCCATCTACGGCTAAACTTGTAGTTCAACGTATTCGCTACTCCCAGGTTCCAAATGTGACTGTGCCATTGTAATATCCGCACTTACGACTGTGCCAAGGTTATAACTGCAAGTCATACTGTGTGGTCAGCAAATAACGTTATACAATTCCCACACTGTTCTTTTCCAACGAAGCTCTCCAACGAATTGGTCTGCCACGAAGCTCTCCAAACGAATTGGTCTGCAACGAAGCTCTTCAACGAATTGGTCTGCAATGAAGCTCTCCAACAAATTGGTCTGCAATGAAGCTCAGCCATGGATGCTCTCCAATGAATGGTGTGCACTGACTGCTCTCCAATGAATGGTCTGCAAGCGGATGCTCTCCAAATGAATGGTCTGCAACTTGCTACTGCGTGACTGCTCACTACTGCGCTCTATATTACACTGCCCGATGTTCTCCCAATATGGCTGCTAATAACTGCCTTACTCTGCGTAATTGTTACACTGTCTTTTATTGCTGGCTGATAACTGTAGCAATTAATCCTTGTCCAATCAGGTAACGTCTTTTATCCAGAAATATTTGCAATAAGCAAATATCTCTTGGAATTATCGTCCATCATTATGTTACTTAACTTCCTCCGTTATCAGCACGCGATCTACAACAACCACTTGAACAAATTCTAGTTTTTCTGGAGTGCACAAACATGTCTGCCATTTTTACAAACACTACAATCATATTCAATGATTTTAATATTTTCTCTACATGGTTAGGTGTAAGTGGTAAAGGATCCAATTTGAGGTTCCCAGGATCGATTCTGGCACTCGCAGGTCTGGCGTTCGAACTCTTATGAACTCTTGAGAATAAAGCCATAGATATTTTTTTATGCATATACTGCTGCATTAGGATTATCTTTAATTTATTACATTTCAGTGACAGACTTATCATGGGGTTTTTTTAGTAACAAATAAATATTTTTATTTAGAAATTATTATTATTTAATTAGTGCCTTTAAAACAACAAATATAGGGATATTTTTTATATAAACAATGAGGATTGTCAATTCCTCAACAAGCTTTGTGATAAATGCTTAGATAGAGAAAGCATTTAAAAATATCTGTCAGGACCCCCCCCCTCCAAACCTCTGACCATGGTTTTGTACTCTGGCTATCTGAATCAGCCCTAGCACCTCTCTGAGGAGTGCCAGAGCATGAAACCATGGTCAGAGGTTTGGGGGGGGGTCCTGACAGAGTTATTTTAAATGCTTTCATTAGCTAAGCCTTTATCACAAAGCTTGTTGAGGAATTGGCAATCCTCATTGTTTATAACTTACAAGCTTAAGAGAATAGGGTCATGTGATCTATGACTTATTTTGACTATTTATATTTTTTATATGTTTCCTCTTTCTACCATGTAACTATTTGATCCATTTGTTCGAATCTATGAAATATAATCCGAAAGGGTCCGGTTGCATATATTTGACAATAATGATAATCAGTTTGCGCATGCGTTTAAAATATATGATAGGTCTACCATGTTTCACCCCATTCTTAAACATATATAGTTGCTATAAAAGCACTAAAATTTTATACTCCATTGGGTATATTGATAAATTTGCTTTTACTTTCTGAGCAGCTCTAATTTCATTAAATTATTATTAATATAATAATTCTTTGCTTGCATGTTTGCTTTATTAAAAAATATTGATTGTGAATTCTTTATTTTGTTAATTATTTATTATCTAATTGACACTTATAATTATTTACAAGATTCAACAAATTCCTTTATTACCTACTAAGTAGTGGTTATTGAATGTGATTAATTGTAAAGTATCTTTCATAAACAATGATAAGAATAAACTAATGTTGGCAGGGTTTTATGACAGCACATCCATTTAGCAAGTCTTTAAGCTGGGTTCAAAGCAAGGCTTAGCAGAATTTAAAATATTTTTTCAAATTCCTATAACTTTTTTTTTAAAGTTTCTGTCATATTTTTTTCAGATAATTAGGCATAACCAATCCAGCTAATCATTCAATATTGGTCAGTAAATATCTGTGTTATGCGGTACATATCAAAGTATATATTCAGGATACAGAATTATAATTTTTATCTAGAGGGAAAAACAATGTCTTTAATCATCTTCTCTATTGTACATTAAAATCTAACTCAGAAGTTCAAAAAGATACATATTTTGCAATGGTTTAAATGAAATTGATACTAGTTTTATTTCAGTAATAATTGTGGCCTGTAGTTTTCACGATAATATATATATATATCAATGGTGATCAAATATTACTACTTGATCATGTGTCAAATACATAGATTTCTGGACTTTCCGTGAATACAAATAGGAATATTTTTTTACCTATCATCTGCTGGTATATAAAATGAGACATGCCAGGCTTCATCTACTAAGTTAAAACTTGGTAGTTATTCTCATACAACCAGGTACATTTGAATATTTATCTAAAGATCCTTTGGAGATTCAGTGCCATAGAATAATTATCATAGCAGTTCATCACCATTTGAAAATCTTTTTCAAACACTTTCTTATGCTTGATGTAGTGAGATCAGAATTTTTCATTGATCATGGGTAATCTTAGCTAAGTTAATATAATTAGGATGAATGGCTTCCAAAATAAGATGAGTCTAAGGCATTCCAGTGCTTTGGATATAATTATTTTAAACGAGATATTTTCAGTGTATAATTTGTGTGAATGATGACTGTATATGTCTAATATACATACATATGGGGTGAAAGTCATCATCATCATCATTGTCAAATATTATTAATCCATTGCAGGATGAAGATACTCTCCAAGTTCAATCCATCTTTGATTTCTAGCCTCTCTTCTCCATATTACCACTGCACACTTTCTTATTTCATCTATCCATCTGACATGTGGTCTCTTTCTGGGTCTTTTACAATCTCTTGGAATATAGTTTAAGATTTCAATTGTCCATCTATTATCATCTCTTCTAGCAATATGTCCAGCCCAACTCCACTTCTGTCTTAAATTTTTCCACAATGTCAGTAACATCTGTTTGTTCTTTTAATTATTTATTGCATTTTTGATCTCTTCTTGTTACTCTTAACATGCATCTCTCCATACTCCTTTGATTGATTTGGAATCTCTGTATTGCTCTTTTATTAAATGTTCAAGTCTTAGATCCATAAGTAAGGACTGGTAAAACACATGTATTAAAAATCTTTCTTTTCAAACACATAGGCATATTTATTTTTAATATTAAGTTATTTCTACCAAAAGTACTCCAACCAAGTATGATTAATTTCATCCATTATGTTTCCAATGGTAGTAATAATCTGTCAGGTATTTTAGTTGTTAACTTCTTCTAACTCATCATAATCAATCTTTATTTTCATCTTTTGAGAAAATCAATTAAACATTACTTTAGTCTTTTTAACATTTATCTTTCATTCCCAGATAATGAATTTTATAATTCTACAGAATTGTTTGATTGAAAATACTGTGATCAATCTACATATTCATACATGAATGACTAAGTCTGAAAACATTTACTATAATAATTCACAAGTCATATTTCCATAGAATCATTTAAATAAATATGACCACTTTTTTCTCTAAATACCTGTCTACATCTGATATATACATAGGCATTGGCACAAAAGAATATAGGCATTATTTACAAGTTTTTTAACATCTTGAATAAAAAGCTCCGCCTATCAATTTTTGAATAGACCCTATTAGTGACATAGAATTTGGTTTAAAAATAAATCTTTTACAAAAAGATTGCATCATAATCATTAATTTGTAAACTAATTACATGTTTTCTTTACATATATATAAAATTCACTTATTTGGCCTCTAGCTAAAATAATCCAAAATACCCAGAAATTAGCCACTTCTTTCATAGTGTTATCATATCAATGGGGTACTGTCAATCGTGCAAAAAGGTTCATATAATACTGACATCTTCAGGTTTTTTTTAAAGTTAATACTTTAAAATTGTAGCAATGGGGAAAAGGGAAACCACTGCAAACCATAATATAAGATTATAGACAGGCTTAAAAGAATGTAGAAAAGATAGCAATCACAGCCCCATTGTAATGCCGAACACAGTGTCACAGTGAAGTTTATGCAGTGGGTTAAATGATTTTTGGGGGAAGCTGACTTGTGAATTATCATAGTAATGTTTTCAGACTTAATTGTTCAAATAACAGGTTTATATTACAAGTGTTACATATTTGACAAGTCATAATTTATTTACAAGTTTTTTAAAATTATTAAACATTCATATATATATATGTTTTTTCAATCAGCTCTCAATGAAAGACTCCCATAATATATATATACGAATCTTTATTATTAAAAATTTACGATTCTGAAGCAATTAACTTATTTAAAAGTTCTTTTAATATTAAGGGTGTATGGGAAATAAATGGAATTGTGGTTAATGTTGAGTTTAAATATGTTGTTGTTTGTAGTTCTTTACATTTGAAAACTCTGCTTGTAGCAATGAAACCATTGGTTGTGTTTTAGAATTTATTTTCTTGGATAGTCTGGTTGAGTTGTGAATTTTAGGTAATTTTGATTATATATGTATCTTGAATATTTTAGTCCAGTGGTATGAGTGCCAAATTGAAGAAATAAAACCTCAGATTTTAAATTGCCAAATGCATGCTATAATTACAATTTTTAAAGAACACAGTTATGATATAGCTGTAAAAGTGAGGTGCTAGAGTAGTTGAAGGGAAAAAAATTGATACATAATAGCAAATTATCATTGATAATCAAATTTTATCATTTAATTGAAGTATTATGTTACCCAATTAACTTTTGTCAGTCAGAAAATTTGTTTATATAAATGTAAGTAGCAAATGCAGTATGCCTTAGCCCATAAGTTCCCATTTTATTTAAATCATGAAATCTTTTTTTAATGGAAAAACAAATAATATTCATTCAAATTGATAATTCATATAAAGGATTAAACATATTCTTTTAATATTTTTCAAAAATTTGATTAATTGCGGAGATCTGAACTCTGAATATTTGGAATGGTACCTCTGTATCTATATTTTGTTTCTTGCCACAGTGTAAAGTGAACATTTTTAATATAAATTTAGCATCATCATCATCATCATCTTTAATTTTATCTTTATTTCATTGATATTTTTCTAAATTTAATTGAAAAAGTTTAAAAATGGATTAGAAACGCCTTCTAGTTTGAAATTCTTTTTTTTTTAAATGAGAATTTTGTTGAAAATAAAATCAGGTAATCTAGTTATATAATTTGATAGATTGCTGATGCTGTTAAAATTCTTCTCAAACAAAACATTTTCTAAATCATATTTACCAATTGAAATCTAATATTTTTTAAAATCTATTTCAAAAGAGAATAATGCATTCTCTTGTCTGGAACAGTGATCTCCAAATTGGGGTATGCATACTCCAGGAGGTATGTGATGGGGTGTGCCAGAAATGCATGCATCTTAATTTTAGATAAGTTTAGATTGTAGTTTCTGTCACTTGATTGTAACATGATTTTAAACAGAAATATTTGTTTGAAATCATACTAACCCCTACAAAAATTCATTCAAATCACGTAGAAGCTGATCAGATGAAAGTTTTCCAATTCTCCTTGTCTCCATACCCTGTCCAAGTATCCTGGTGAAAATATGTGAACTGGATATGGTTCCATGATTGCTTATTTGAAATTAACCAACGGCATAGTTTTATGCATGAGTTGTACATTTATATGCAACTCTATATATTATTTCATATGTTTGTAGTATGCAGTTCCGTTTTTTTGTGCTTATTTTTATGTTATCAACTAATAATAGTGAATTAGTATTATCAAAATTGCTTATACTTTGAAAAAAGTATTTGATATTATCGATAGTTAATAAATTATATTAAAATTTTACGATATTAATGGACAAAAAGTGTACAAATGGTTAAAAAAAAATTCCTGCAAAGAAACCACATGTTGAGGATAATTACGATCGTACTTCTACATCAGGAAAACAATAAGAAAATGATGGGACTGATACTTTTAGATATACAAGCTTGTTGCCAATAAGATTAAGTGATTACGAACATTGATTTGAAACTTATAAAAGACTTGCTTAGCAAGTTTGAAATTATCAAGAAGCCTACTTGATATAGGGATTTACCTCATCTATAGTCAACAATGAACCTCATCCTATGATGTTGATTGTATCGAGATACTATTTAATGGTTGTATGAAGCCATCATTATTAGTAAGACACTTAAAAACTAAACATCCTGAACATTATCACAAACCTTTACAATGTTTTGAATGATGTTTAAAGACGTAATTCTCAATCCAGCAATTTAAATAAATTTAATAAAATTAATAATAAATATTCGGAAACATCTTTTGAGGTTTCATTCTTAATTGAAAAGACAAAAAGCCGCACACCATTGGAGAAACACTTGCACCGCCACTGTAAAAATGGTTGAAATAATTCATGGGAAAGAATATGCAGATAAACTCTGTTAGCCTGCCAGCAAATCTATGGGTAGATGTATAGAAATCAGTGTTGATAATTTAAAAAAGAAATTATTAAAACAAATTACTCAACTGGACAAAAGCACAGATGTTGCCAATAGGTCTCGTTATTGGTATTTATTACATATTATTTTAATAATGAATTGTACAAGTAAGTATTTTTTTGTGAGGCACTTAAAGAAAGACGGTCAGGGAAAAACATCTTCTCAACAGTAAATAATTTCTTTGTTAAAAACAATATTTTATGTTGAAAATTGATTATGTATAACTATTGATAGAGCATCTACACTTCAACTAATGTAAAGGATTCAAAGGAAAGGTAACTGAGATAATACCACATATGAAATTTGTTCACTATATTATTCATAGACAAGCTATTGTGGCAAAAAAAATGGAGCCTGATATGCACAAAATACTGCAAGATGTTATCAATATAGTTAATTTTATAAAAATGAGATCTTTGAATAGTAGAATGCACACAGTACTATATCAAGAGATGAGAAGTATCCATGGATATTTTCTGTAATATATGGATGTTCTTGGTTATCTCAAGCAAAAGTGCTTAAAAGAGTTGTAGCTAAAGGTAAGAAATTTGCAAACTATTTCAGTGACAATAAGTGGCTGTTACTAGTATGCCAACTAGCTGATATTTTTGGAAAAATAAACATGTTTAATTCATCTCTTCAAGGAAAAGGTAACATTTTAACAATGAATGGGAAAATAACTGCATTTTGGAAGAAAATAGTTCTGCTGAGGAAGAATTTTGAAAAGGGATGTTTGGAACTGTTTCCATACTTGATTGATTTCATTGCAGAAAATAATGTAAATATGGAACAAAGAAAAAGTCTTACATATATACACATTTAAAAAGTTTAGAAACATATTTTTACAACTTATTTACATATCTTCCTGGCAAAGAATTTCTATAGATATTAAACCCATTTGATGAAAATGTAAAAATTGGACACCATAATTTCTTAACCAAATATCGAAATAAATGTGGAGCCAGGTCTTCATATTGCAGTATCAGAAATCATCAAAGCAAAATTTTTAGATATTATTAAACAAATGCAGTTCCATTATTCACATTAAATTGTAATGAGAAATTTATATATATATATATAAGCTGTTTATAAAAAAAATTGTGGAATAATAATTTGTTTGGTTGTTATACGATGATATAAGGCTTATTTCACTTTAAGTGATAAAATAAACAATTATTGGTTTAGTAAAGGCAGGAAAAAAAACAACTAAGCTATACAATATATGCGAGATTCAAACTCAGATTTTCACACGACTTCAACTCTCCATGCCATCTCATATTGCTGACCTACCTGATCACACACATGCTGAAAAGATAAATAATCACCAATATACATATTTCGTGCTAAACCAACACTCATCGGTTGGTGTAGAATGTTCTTGTATTATGTCAGAAAGCTAGCAAATAGAATGACTGTATAGATTCCAGAACGAAACTTAGAGGCTATAGTATGTTGATGATGAGATAGCCATCCATAAGTTTTTGAAAAAAAAAAATTATCTTAATTTATATGTGCACTATACTCTCAAAAAGTGACTGTGATAATTATATATACATGTTCAAAAGTACTGTACACTTACAATAAACAATGTATATTGTAATCAAAACTTATCAGAAAATGAGAGCTTTATTCACATTAGATGATGAAGGGGCTTGGAACCAAATGTAGTGAATACTATAGCCCATCTGTCTGTATTTTTAATATTCGTGTGTTAATCTACACAAACATGTATACGCACATAATGTTATATGTATGAAAAAGTATATTTTCATATCAATGAAAATTGATAAACAGTATATTTACAGAGTCTACAAGTCTCATAATGCGTGCATTTATATATATAAACTTTATCAAAAATGTTTTATTCTGTAGTTATTTTCCTTTTTAAGTCGGTAAAGTATTGATTTTTAAAATGATATAGTAATGGATAACAATTTTTTTTTTAAAAAAAATATCTTTATTTAAAATATTTTTATTGATTTACTGCAAAATTTATATATATTTTGCAATTTGGAAAAAAGTTTTAAAATTTTACTTCACTAGTAATTCTAAATGCAACAATAAAGATATCTCTGTGATATATATATTTCCAACAGTTATATTTATCTCACTGTAACTTTCACATTAACTCAATCCTAACACAACCATCCATCACCGCCATAAGTCAGGCCAACCTCTCTCGCACACTTGATACGTTTTTTTTTGTAACATTCTTATTCATTTCTTTTTTTTCAAGTTAATAAAGCATATAGCTCATATTGTAATTTTTTTAAAAGTACATATACACTATTTTTTTAGATATACAGTACTTCCTATATATATTTCAAATGTCTATTTTATTCGGAAATATATGACCAAAGAGGTACAATTTTAAAAGGCAAATGATCCCCAGTATGCAGTTTGTGCTGAACCTTGCTCCAGATCACAATCTCTCACACATATTTTTATAATTTGTTCAGTATATATATAGTTAGCAAATTACTATAATTTAATTGAAAAGATTCAAATTTTCTGCACTCACAAGTTTGACACCAATATCTTTATAGAAATATATTAATAAATTTTACTAATCGTTCATTAAACTAGAGATTATCTCTAGCCCAAATATACTCTCTAATTCTCAATTAATAATATGTGTGTCTTAGAGGTTTAAACACCTGATTTTCTTGTTCATGTTGACAGTTTTGATAATTGCCACTATGCCACTCTTTCTCATATATATATATATGGAAATCTTGAATGTGTGAAGTAATCCATTTAAATCACTTTAATTAGAAAGCACTTAATCTAGAACAACTGCCCCAGGTCAAGAGTTCTAGGTTAAGTGCTTTCTAATTAAGTTGATTTAAATGGATTACTCCACACATTCTAGATTTTCATTTAAACATTCATTTAAAATAATATATATATATATATATATAGGGAGTGTGCTCATAGCTCTAACAAGTTTTTTTATCATAAGTGCCACAAGAGAAAGCATTTAAAAAGCTCTATCTAGAATTATCCCTATCCCCAAACCGGTTTCAAGCTGTTAGCTCCCCTCAGTGAGGCATTAGGATGTTCAGTTACTAGATCTAAAATATCAACTCAAGGCCAGCACTTATCTAATACTTAACTATTAAGTAGAAAATCTGAAATTTTCAGACACCTAAATGTCTTCAAATCCAGCGATCTAACTTATATAGCTATATGGGTCTGAAAACACTTCAGCCTCACCATATATTAATAGCCTCAGCAATATAACATCGCCAAAGCCTCAAGATCAAAATTCCTAATAATCAAAAAATCAAATTATACATCATGTGACTTGTTTTAAGCTTGTATTACAGATATATATATATATGATAAACTGAATATTTACAAATATTAACATACTTTGTATTTACATCTTTTTGTTGTATTTTATTAAATTAAATAATACACTAATGAATGATGAATCCATAATAACATTCAATCGTGTGCCATCACCAATATGGCCATCTTAACACTAAGGGGGAAAAAGCTACTCTAGTGATGCATATTGAAATGATTACACAAATACATCCACATATAGAACATGGTTCATTTTTTGTTTATTTAATATTTTGTGATACTGTCTTCTAACTTTTTCCACACCTCAACACCATTTGTATAATTGTAGCTCTCCAATGTAAACAATCAACATTGCACTTCTTAGATGGCATCTAAACGTCTACCTTCCCATGAAAATGATACTCCAATTTTCCATCGTTCACTCTTTTGGGAAGATTTGTTTTATTCCTTCATTCAGTCCAATGAAGAAGTGATTTTACAATAGTGGACTCTATACTATCACATCCAGAAGGTTGAAGAAATCATTGAATGGTTGTATCATCTTGCCATTGTATTTTGTAGTACCTTTCATTTAATATATAAAATAATACCTTTATATACAGATAATTTAACAGCAGCCATAGCATATTGGAGTCTGTTCTGCACCTCAACACCATAAGTCCACCTTTTTACCTATAAAATACCAACATATTTAAATTGATTTACATTTTTAAGTTGATAATCATTCAAGTTAAAAGTTACAAAGGCACTGGCTTTTAAAGAACTTGAAGTTCTTAGAACATTAATTAATAAACCACAGTCTATATATGTTGTATCGATAATATGAAGTATTCTGTAAATCACCTAACAATAAAGAGTAGCAGAATTGTAAACCCAATAGGATGTTCTTTGCCTGTAATCAATTCAAATTGAAAATTCCACTATCAGACCTGTTTGACATCTCACTCCTTGTCTGATTAAGCCACTTACAAATAATTCCAAAGACTACTGCCATAAAAATTGGACACAATGTTAGAGCAAACGCAAATCCTTGTTTAATGCCAGTTTTCATTTCAAATGCCTCACATTTTCTGTAGTAGTAACACTTCATGTCATTCTGTTATGTAGAATCTGTATAATACAAAAAATTTTTTGTTTGACAAAAGACTAATTTTAAGTGATGCTATTAACTGAATCAAATGCCTTGACTAAATCAATACAAAGCAATATGTAAATTATTCTTTCATCTCTTAACATTTTTCTTGCATTTTCTTGGCAATGAAAGCTATGTCTATAGTACTTTTTGATTTGCTAAAACCATACCAGGTCCCTTTAAACAATCTATTCAATGATGTCATTGAAAATATCTTTATTTTAGATAATAACAATATTCCACATTAATTAAGCTTGGTATGCCAATAGTTTGAATGAACAAGGGCATGCAATATTACTGCATAACTGAAAATAAATTGTAGCCAAACTTGTTTTTTGATATTCTTGAGTAAAACAGTTTAAGGATTAAATCACTTATTATTTGTTTTGAGTATGATGATTTTTTTAAATTATCAAATATGATGGAACAGCATGCAAGTCACTTAGTTCTGAACATATGAATATATATAAAATACCAATTAGTTTAACTAATAATTGACTAATGATAAATGAATGGGAAATTATAAACATTTGTACAGGTTTTTTTTTCTTCTCTTCCTTGTACATATTGTATTATTGTTATAATATGTTTTAATTAATTTTATATTAAACAGATGGATGTCACTGTGTATACAGTGTTTCTCTGAGCATAGTGGCTGAGAGATTCCTGGCTCCAAAAAAGAGGAGCCACAGTACATAGCATTGCATGAAATTGTAAAATAGTTTCAGTACATTGAATGAAAAGGGCAAAAATCTTATATCGCATGATTTATTTAATATATAAAAAAGCAGCATAATGGATTAAACCTCTATCCATTTTTGATGATTATAAAGGTGGAAGTCTTTTATATATTTTTGAAGCAATTGCTTAAGATTGATTGGTGCTTGTGGAACCCAAACAGCCTTAGAGATGCAAAGTATGGGCACATTTTATACAAGACAACAGGTGGTTTGAGATTAGCTTAATTATGAGATAGTATTTGTTCTGTATTGTTCCATGCCATTTCCAACCTTCTTATATACTTAATAATACTATTTTTTTTACACCAAAACTTTACTCTTACAGTTTCGACTGTTCTGCAGTCATTATCAGAGATCAAATAGTATGATATGTAAATGTAGAAATCAATACACAAAGAAAGAAAGAAATGAAAAAGAAAATTGTATTGTTCCATGCGGTTGAAAATTCCTTTTCAACTATGATTAAGGAAAGCATAAATTTTCGAATGTGGCTAGATTCTTAGTAATCAGAAGAGTTGCTGTGTCTGTGGGGATAGGTTATAAAATATTTAAATCTATTATATATATGGTTGTAAATGATGATAATATTGATTTAATTACATATACTGTATATAAAGAGTCAGCAGTATATATATATATAGATTTAATTCTGACAAAGATATGTATGAACTATTAAGAAACCATTCGATCTTTTTTTTGTTTATATATACATACACACACATATATTGAGAGAACGATTTTTTCTTCTTGTCAGTAATATTACCAACATTAGCATTTTTCTTTTTGATGTATTCGTTTTATTATTCATTTCTAGCTTGAAAGCATTTTTCGGGTATAAGTTAACTATATATATGTATTTAAAAAAAGAGAGGGGGGGGGGATTTTTCTGTCTTAATATAGACCGTGTACATTTACTTTTTGACAGTATTTAACTTCTTAAGGTTATTATTTTCAAATTGTAATATGAAATTGTATAGCTTCACCCGCCTCCTGCACCTGCCGCTTATTGCCATTTGGAAATTTTCAGCTCCAAGTGCTGAAAGTGGGTCTAGCTACCAAATGTCTTCATTTCATTCCTAGAATATTTGAATAGATATTAAAAAGTCTTGTCATAATTATTGATTAAGAATTGTCGACTAGTATTTAAATTGAATTTTCACACTAAAACAAATTCAAATGCTTGGAAAGAAACAATATGTATGTATGTAGCAAGCATATATTATTACTCTTGCTTGTATGCTATTTTAATTAAATTCATTGGCATATTCGATTATTTCCAGAATCTTCTTTATCAATATTTATTGCTTAATTAATTATTAGAGGTTAGAATAATCTCACACGGAAAATACAATCATCTTTAGAAAGAGATGTTTTGGTGGTAGTTTTATTGTTAAAATTAATAAATACAAAACAAGGAAAATAAAATTTTATGACATGCGCGCACACGCACACAATTTTTTCATATTAAAAAAAATTAAAACTATTTAATTAGATAAATTGATATTTTGATGCGTAATAATACTTTTAAAATTAAATATCTGACAATTAGAAAGACATTTATCAATTCTTCCAGCATTCTTTATTTTTTTTAAAAAGTATTCCTTTAAATTTTTAATACGTTATAAAAAAGAAAATTAAATGCTCTAATTTAATCCTTCCATGTTTCAATCGTTTTTACATTATGCCATAGTGACCATTTGAGTTATAGTTCAACATTTTATTTTAGTACATTCTGACACATTCTATTGCGTCAATATGGTGAGACTTTTTAGAAATGCTGAGTCTTTCTGTGTTTTTATATATATATATAAAATCTTGATATTACACTAAAACTCAATAAATTGGACTTGATTTCCTTTTAATTTAATTTTATAAGCGAATAATATTCTAAAAAATCACATCTAACTATTTTAAAAGTTTAAAACCTGACCTGTAAATATAACAATTTACCCTAAATGTCATCACAGATGTTTAAGTAAACACTAAAACTAAAAATGAACAAATTTCTTTTTATTTTAACTTGGTTTTTGAATTTGTGTGCATTGAATGAAGGTAGGTTTGTGAACACTCTATCAAATTCTGTCTTGAAATCTGGTATTTTCTTAACAAAAATTACAATATTTAAAACATTTTTAACACCCAAATCAATTTTGACAAATAATAATGTAAAAGACACTGACATTTTTTTACTTTATATTACTGTCAAGTTTATTTATTAACTTCTATTTCTAAACATGAATGAATTGAAAGTTCACCTGTGTATTTCTTTATTATAATCAACCCAATTAGAGTGTAAAAATAATTAAAAATAAGTTATAAACAAAGAAAACATTTTTAATTATACTTCAAAATCTTCATGTGAAAACTAGATCTGAAGAACGCAAACATCCTCTGGGCATGTTCTTCTGTCAAAAGAACAAAGGAGATATCTTTTGATGCTGTCCACAGTCTGCAAGATGTTAACCTTCTCAGATTTTTTTTTCAATTTTAACATCAATATGGTTTTAATTTCTCCTTGTATGTAAAACAAAAATACTTAATTGTAATTATTAATTAGAGAAAATATAACTTACTATTAAAAATTTTCGGCTGAACGTTTTCGAGGAACCATGCCTCATACTCATAGCCTTCATGAAAAGGGTAATAAATATATGCAAATGTAAATATTCAAATAAGCTACTGTTACGTAGCCCATTTTTTCGAGATCTCGAAGCATGTGTCCTTTCTGTTAATGGCATGGATGTCTCTATTAATATAGAATGCCTCCTTTATTTTTCTCCTGTAATCATTTGGCTCTGAACATAAAATAATGGGGTTGGCAGGTATGAAGTTGTGCCCGGATTGTTTACTATGTTCGAAAAATCAGAGGATGTGCTGCTGTTCGTTTGAGCTCTGTTGAATGTGTAATGATGTTGAGCCAATCTGGTATTAATTGTGGCTTCGTTTCCCCATAATATGTAGCGTGGCATCCGGCTGAGGGCAGGAAATTGAGTACACCACGTGTGGGGTGAGCGATCGATCAATGAGGTCTTTAGAGTTATTGATCAACCTATTGGAATTGGGTGGAGTTCTGAATATTATGTTGAATTTATTGTTTAAAGTTTTCGTTATTTTCTTGGATATTTTAGGGATATAGGGGATTGTTATTCTAGGTAGATTAGTGCGAGGTAATTTATTGTTTATTGTACTATTAAATTTCATGATTTTCTTTTTAATGGTTTTATGTTTGAATCCTGCTGCCAATAGATCTTTAGTATAATTGTTTATATTTTCTTTCCTATGTGCTTCATATTTACACAGATGAAAGTTTCTAAACAAAAATGCATTAAGACCTGCAAATTTGTGCGATGCGGGTGAGTTAGAGTTAGGGTGGATACAGCTGCGAATTTCAAATGGTTTAACAATCATTTTGTAATCCATTGCATGGCGATTTCTCGATAAAGAGAGGTCGAGATATTTGAGTTCTTTATTATTTTCATATGTGATAGTGAATGATAGTTTAGTTGAATTTTGTAATTCACGTTGTATATTTAAAATATTATTTTTAGAGGTTATGATGAAGATATCGTCTACATATCATATATATATGAAGTCTAGGTTAGTGTTGAAGTATTTTGGAATGATGGATTGCTCGTATTTATTTAAATATATATTAGATAAAACACCACTAATAGGAAGGCCCATGGGCCAACCATCTTGCATTGTGTACCATTTGTTTTCGAAGAGTGTAAATATATGGGAATCAAGCCATGTCAAGAAAGCCATAATAAATTTAATTCTTTCATTAGGACAAGATACTCGTAATAGCTCTTCGTGTATAATTTGATGGATGCTTTTCTGTTAATTGATCCGTATATTCCTTCACATCCATCGTGCCATAACAGACTATGAGAGTTTGAGTATTTTTAATTCTGGTGATGAATTGAAAAGCGATTTATCGTGTAAGAGCCAAAATTAAGGTAACTATAATTAATTGATTGACTAATTTGGCTGCGTCAAAATAGAGCCAGCGAAATCCATCATCAATCTAAGGGTTCGCCTGGTTTATGTAGTTTTGAATTGGCAAACATTCGGGGTTAGTGGCAGAAGGTAAACCTGTAATACTCAGATTTAGTAATCCCTTTATCCTTAAAAATCCGAAGCCGTTGTTAATAAATTTATCGGTCTAGTTTAATATTAAAAGTGTTATCATGTACTAACTTTAATATTTTAATTTGGTCGTGCTTTTATTTTGTAATCGGTGTTATTTAATAAAACAAGCGTGCCTTGTCTTCTTTGAGCAGTTGTGTGTTTTGAATTGTTTGTTTTACACCTTTTTCCATGCTTTCTTCTTTATCAACCATGTTTTTATGTTTAGCTATCGGTGTGTAGCCTCTGTATGTTGTTAATGATACCCTCGATATCCGCTATTAGTTCAAGTTTAGGGGTGTCAACTTCCTCCTACGATTTAGGTCCGAGGGATAAATTTTCTTGATTTCATATGGTGGTTAATTGAGGTTTTGTTAACGAACGCGTCTATATTAATCCTGCGGCATTTTTATTTTGTTTAATAGACAAAAATGTATTTTATTTTCAAATTTGAACCTCGTTTTTATAGTTTTCTTGCATCCACTGGGGGTTACGAGTTTGCAGTCTTTGTTCCATCTGTTGTTTGCTTTTTGAAAGCTTTTGCATCCGTGAGTTATTGTGCCAAAAGTTGTTTCTGCAATTCATTCTTAATTTTAAAATTATTGTGAATTGTTCTATTAATTTTCACCACACAGGAATTGGGTATGACTTATAATCTTACATTTAGAAAGAAGAGTTTTGCTCGTTTTGATCATCGAATTCGCAGTTTAGTCTGTTTTTCTTGACCTCTATTCATTATGTAATAAATATGGTTTTAATTTCTCCTTGTATGTAAAACAAAAATACTTAATTGTAATTTATTAATTAGAGAAAATATAACTTACTATTAAAAATTTATCGGCTGAACGTTTTTGAGGAACCATGCCTCATACTCATAGCCTTCATGAAAAGTGTAATAAATATATGCAAATGTAAATATTCAAATAGCGTTCGTAGCCATTTTTGAGTCTTGAAGCTGTGTCTTTCTGTTAATGGCAGGATGTCTCTGTTAATATAGAGCCTCCTTATTTTCTCCTGTAATCTTTGGCTCTGAACATAAAATAAGGGGTTGGCAGGTATGAAGTTGTGCCCGGTTGTTTCTATGTTCGAAAAATGAGGAGGGTGTTCGTTTGAGCTCTGTTGAATGTGTAACGATGTTGAGCCAATCTGGTATTAATTGTGGCTTTCGTTTCCCCATAATATGTAGCGTGGCATCCGGCTTGAGGGCAGGAAATAGAGTACACCACGTGTGGGGTGAGCGATCGATCAATGAGGTCTTTAGAGTTATTGATCAACCTATTGGAATTGGGTGGAGTTCTGAATATTATGTTGAATTTATTGTTTAAAGTTTTCGTTATTTTCTTGGATATTTTAGGGATGTAGGGGATTGTTATTCTAGGTAGATTAGTGCGAGGTAATTTATTGTTTATTGTACTATTAAATTTCATGATTTTCTTTTTAATGGTTTTATATTTGAATCCTGCTGCCAATAGATCTTTAGTATAATAGCATCACATTAAAATTTATTTTATAAAAAAAAAACCCGCAAGTCATTATCATTTAGAGTAACACTAATACTACATTCTAAAGTTATGGCTTAGCAACACTTTTTCTGAGAAAACCTTCAATGATTTGCCACAAAGGTATGAATTTATAAGTTATAATCATTATTCGATATTTCATATGATAAATAAATTAGACTTGATTTATTAGAAATATAAGTTTACAAATGAAAAGCATCCTAAAAAATTATATTTGAACTCTGAAAATATAGGGAAAAAAACATATTTCTCATTAAACCATTACAACAAGTATTGGTGGCCTAGCGGTTAGCATAGCTGCCTTCCAAGCAGCCAGCCTGGGGTTTCTTCCCGGTCAACACTTTGACATATATAAAAAAAAAAACAATTACAAGTAATGGCAGTTAAAAAAATAATTTACAAAACATTTGTTGATTGAACTTTATTTCTAAAACCCAAATGAATTATTGTTAAGTCATCATAAAGCTATGAAATTATTTTTAAAAATTTAAAATTGCATTTATAATTATTAACATATCATAAAAGTTTCATATTAAGGTTGACAGAGCATTACAAATCATCGTATTCTTTTTACTGTTACTAAAAAATTTTTAACTTGTAATTTTAAAAATAAAACATTAAAAAAAAATCTAAGTGTAATTATCAAAATAGATATAGTTTTTAATGACTATTTTGTAAAAATAATCATGAATATATAAACAGATTAAGGACAATATACTTTTTTTGCTCATTGCTACCGATAGTAGCAAATGAATTTACAAGTTTGTTTATATGGCTATGATGAAAGAATCTATTATTCAGTGTTGTTCTAGCACTTAATTGGTTCGTTTGTGTTACTTTTGATATATGTTTAGATATTTTATTTAAAACTGATAAATCAATATTACCTTTAGCTTCAGTTATCAAACAAATAAAAAAGTGGCAAAATATCACCAAATATGTCTGCAAAAGGATGATTGTGATGCGGTGTGACTACTCTTTTTATCAAAGTCAGGAATCTCTCAGCCACTATGCCCAGAGAAATCTGTTAGTCACCTTCCTTTTCCTTTCCATTTCCCACCCTAAGTTTTTTCCATATTATTCTCTATCCTGCTCCATCCCATTTCCACAACATCATCTTTGTCCACTCTATGGTCTTTATATCTTGATCCCTCTTATCTTTTTCCAAACCCAGCATAAAAACCAAGAACCCACTTTCTGTATAATCACTTTCTTTATATTTATTCTCCCACAATTCATTATTTGTATCCTTTCTGCTTGTAAGCATTTACATTCAATTAAATCATCCACATTTCTCCATTTATGCGTATATTTCCTTGTTGCTAACAATCCTGTTCGAGTCTTAGACAGTGAACTACTTTCCTTACTATTATTGCAAATTAACTCATATCCAATATTCTGTTTACTCCTATATATATTTAAACTTTTTATTCTTCATACTAGTTCTCCATCTCTCCAGCTCCCTATTTTTTATTAATACCTCTATTCTTTTGTGCCATTCTTTGCCACTATAACCCTCAACAATTAACACAATCATCCTACTTTTGTACAAGTATACTGGTATAAATTCTTTATCCAAATCTTCTGCACACCATACTGTTTTTATAACCCATATTATTGCCTGTCCTTTACCCATAACTCAACTAAATACAATTTTGGCTATTCTCTTACTATCCACAAATTGTAATCTACTGAACATTTTCATTTTGCTTTTTGCAGCTGAAGCACAGCAGCGCTCTCACAGTATTCCATAATGTCATGGAGCTGAGAATCATTGAATTAAAAAGTGGGGAGGGGGGTTGCAGCTGCTGATATTGTACTAATTGACAAAATATATATTTAAAATTACGCTTTGAAATTTAAATAAATGGAGAGGGGGTAATATCTAATTTGAGCTTCTTTTTTGAAAGATATATTGGATTTACCATTATCTAGGTATGCTTACTGTAAGAAAAGCATTCTATATCAGAGCTTTTTAATTATGAAACTCAATTAACTTTTTTGTTGTGTATTTTTGTCTGAGTAGATTTAAAATAAAAGTAATGTGGCAATCTAACAAATAGAAAGTGAATAATCTATCATACAAAATATAACATTCTAGAACATTATATGTATGAAATATTTATAAGAAATTTCTAAAGCCTATGTGAAGAATGTGTAATAATATAGAAAATCTAACGTAGTGATATTTTTCGAGATGTAAAATGATCAATTTAAAATAGACATTGCACATTTGAAAACAAATATTTCAGCTGGAAAATATAAATTAAGAAAATTTAAAATGTATGCATAAAATATATATTGTAAACCAAAGGCATAATATATATAATATCTAAAGCTTAAATTCGTCAAATCCCATAAATACTAAAAATATTAAATGTGCATTGTAAAGCCTGTTATTTTATTGCACATTGAAACATTAATTTTTCATATTTATTGAAGCATATAGTTAAAAAAATATTTTATTTTCTTTATAAAAGTTTAATAGAAAAGTGCAGATTAGATTTGGGCTCTGTGAAATGAGAATTGGAATTACTATTGAAAACTTAAAGAAAAAACTTAACAAGTTTCATAAAAACAATTTTTGCTCTAATAGCTAGAGCCAGCATATAAACTAGAAAGGAATATTAAGTTAAACAATGGGAAATATATGAAAAAGTTAGTGGAAATATCTTGCTGAATAGCAGAAATGATTTGGAAGCTAGGTAAATAATGCTGTAAAAATCATTAGTAAAAAAGACACTAAAGAAAAATGAAGCAAAAACCAGTAACAATAACAAAGTTATGTCAATCTCTGAAAAAATATCCCCCATTAAATTTATTCCGGAAAATGCTACATGGGGAGAGCAAATGTAATATATTCAAGAAAATGGTAAGAATGAAGTCGCACTCAGTAATATCATTTTTAGTACACAAAACACTCTAAGAAAATTTAAATCTCTAGCGTTTTTCAACGATAATAGTGTTTCACTTGCAATTAACCCAGCAGAACTCTTGAAAATAAATAAATAAATAATTTTTTTGAAAGCATACCATTTTTAGATTTTATTTCTATCTGAGCAAATGAGGAAATTAATAAATCTAAACACACATTACAAAGAAATCAAGTCATATGTCACATGATTTAATTTAATAAGCTTGTATTTACAAATGTTATTTATAGAGCTCGCAAATAAGCTCTTAACAATCTAATTTAAATAGCCATATGGGACTGAACCAAGTTCAGATACACCATATATTAATAACTTTAGCAATATGAAATTGCCAAACATCTTTTGATAAATTAAATGGTAACCGCCAAAAGATATTTGAAAATAGTCTTTAACCTATCACATCAATTATCAGTGTGATGGAAAACTATAATCTATCAGATAATCAACCAGTACTAGCCTGTTTTTCATTATCTGATTATTTAGAGGAGCTCCAGAAATATAACATGATCAGAAACATTAAATCTGCAGCTTCTTTTTCAGCAAGATCATTTATAGCATTTGAATATTTTTCAAACAACAGTGCAAAAAGGCAGAGTCTACAATTAAGCATAATAAATTTTAAAAAGTTATAATATATAACTAAAGATCCAAATCCAATTGTGCACTGTTGTATTACACATGCTTCTCCTGATTTCACAGAACTTTTACAAAAAAAATATAGATGATATTACTCAAGTCATAAGTGTATCAAGAATTTACTCCAAACATAAAATTCGAAATTTCAATTAACTCTTGGAAGACCACATTAAAAATGAAATGGGGGCATTATCAGATGAAGTTCCACATTGTATTTTTATGTTATCAATTCCCATTACAGTTAGCATTAAGGGTCAGCAACCTCTGTGCTTCAAATGTTTCAGAATCGGACATATTGCTTCTCAATGCATTGTTGGAAATTGCAACAGTTGTGGCAAAACTGGCAGACTTGATCACATGTGCAATAGTAATCATATGACTACTTTATGGGCCAGTGTAGCTTCTAAAAATAGCATGCCCATTCTTAGATATAAGTTAGCACATTAACAATAAAACCTCACCTGTGCTACATTCCACAAATGTAACACAATCCAGTTCAAGGATGCAGCAGCAGTAACACTTTAACAGATATACCACCAGTACATTGCATTTATGAGAATCAATCTCAAATTTTACTTATTAATAACCATTTACAACAACCCATAGACCTGAACAAAAGTCAAACACAACTCACTTCTGTCTTATACCCCAAATACTTCATAGACTAAAAATAAAACCAAATTGTAAAGCACCTGATAAAATTACTTCTTTTGCCAATGAAAATAATAAAAGAGCTACAATACCTGATTTTGACACCAAGCATGTCAGGAAAAAGCATTGTTCCAACTGTTCAAGAACATAATATGTCAAGTACAAAAATAACCACAATAAATATGCGAAGTTGTAACTCATACAATAGAATCTCACAACTATGTCAATTTCTAAATAATCACCAGCTGATATTTTTGTCATTACCAAAACAAAAATTACTTTATCAACCAAATCAATCATTGTTAACACTCTAAACAGTAAATAAATATTTGTACATAGGCCCAACATCAGACCCGCACAAGGAATACATGTTCTAATTAATGCACAACTTTCACTGACAAGATTAAAAAATAATATTCATGTCAGTTAATGCAATCATTATTTCCTTTATTTTTCAGCCACAATTTTACTATCTTATGCAATATATTCATGTGCCAAAAAGCAAAAGATGTCATAAATACTCTCTCATTACCCAAAATAAAATCGTACATAAGCTTGGTTTAGCTGTCATGTGTGGTGATGATTTTATTGCTCCTATAATGATCTCCCATCCACTTTGAAACTAAAGCTCAATCAATTGACCTTGCTACCATTACTATTACTCTATCCTCCAAATGCCATGTTATTTATTGGAGGTCAAGGATCTTTTCTCACTGATCCCTTTTTTTTCTCCTACTGACTTCAAAACTTCAATTCACCTGTCTAATGTTTCACTGTCTGACTATATTTGTGTAACTCTCATGCAAAGTACTCATCAAAATAAACCAACAATTTATAAATTTACATTCAAGTGGTAAAGCCCTAGTGAATTTAAATTTATTATTAATATCTCTAATTTATTAATTGCTAATAATTATTTTTATCAGCTGCAGAATATCTCTCCACTCAAAATCTGGACACTACTAAAAAGATTTCTAAACAATTGTTGTTCTTACTGATCACCACATTGCCATTGAAATAATCTTATAAAATAATGTATTCATGACCTCAATTCAACTCTTCAAATTATAACAAAATTCAATGATGCAAAACTACTTATTCGTAAGCTGCAAAGTGAAGCTAAACATCTAAAAGCCCTTTATAACCAAAATACCATGGTATTTAGAAAAATAATCCCTAATCTTTCAACACTAATAAAAACTACAATAGAAAACTCAATCCACCCTTATGCCTATGGTATCCCAATTCTCTTGAAAGAAAATACACTTGGGTCAGGCACCAAGGTTGATATTAAGCTTCTTAATCACTTAAAAATCCTTTAAAAGCAATTGATTATCATCTATCCTCTACTAACTATCATGCATCTTCCTTATAATTATTACATCTCAAAGCAGCAAATTCTTGGTGAAATTATGCACTTATGTTCGCACATGCCCTAGCAAATGATCTTATTCCAGCTAATATTTTTAAGCATTTAAATTATATTATCTCTCCCATTCTACCTAAGTATTTTAATCAACTTTGTTCACATGAATATTACATACCTAATCTATCCATTAATGCAATTTTCTATCTTAGAAAAAACTCAAAAGTCTTATTCGTCAGTAAATGACATACATCTCATCACATTATGCAGTTAAACCCTGCCTGCATCTCAAGCTATTCTATTATTAGCACAGGAGTCATTATTATATGCAAAACAGAATAAATCAACAAATTATGTCACATGCCAGGTTGTCTTTAAAGTTGCTTTTGATGTGGTAAACTGGGAATATTTATGTAGCACACTAAGCAAATTTCTACCTAGCTATACACTTCTAATTACTGCCATAAAAAATTATCTTACCAACAGATCCATCAAACTAAGAAATTACATTTGCCTCTCCTTTTAAACCTAGCAGAGGTTTTCCACAAGTCTCACCATTTGCTTCATTATTATTTGCAATATATATAGATCCCAAGCTCAAAGAGATTGAGCAGTGCACAGAAGGCCTCTTTCTTCCTTATCCTGGTACTACTGTTAAAGTGATATCTTTTGTTGATGATGTCCTGATAATCTTCAGAGACCTACAAAATATTCCTCTCATTCTTCATATTCTAAACAAATTTGAAACCTTAACAGGATCTACAATACAAATTTGTAAGTCATCCATGTTACAGATCTGGTCATAAACAAGTTCAGTACAGAAATGAAGGCCTTCTGTCCAAAATTGCTTTACTCTATAGTAAAAGTTTGTATTGTTTATGCTATTCTGGGTAGTAGACTTGCTCACTATAGTCCATGGACGCATCTTTTAAGGATTACTGTTAAAAATATCATGACCACAATAAAATCATACATCTGGGAATCAACATCACATCTTCTATCAATTACAAGTGCTTATTTTCCTATTTGCAAAGGGTGGCTTTAATCTAATATGTCCTCAATCATTTGTATCTTATATCAGAGCTAAGACGTATATCACAACCACATTTAATCCAATCCTCAAAGCCACTTCTCCATCTATAATATTATTTGCTCAACTTCCATATGCAAGCCATCTTTTTTATACTGATCAGGCTATTGAGCTTGCAGATCTGTTCGAAAATTAATTATCTCATCAAATCTTTTATTGGTATTTCATTTAAAGATCTGAAAAAAATTATGTCCTAACAGACATTTATGGTCAACTCTCCCAATTGCCAAAACTTTTTAATCAGATTCCAAAATATGTGTGTTCCTCAATCATGGCTAAAATTTTTGCTTAATTTATTACTTGACACAATTTGTACAAAAACTTTCCTCATTAACCGTTTTAAATTAAATCTGGATTCCACATGCATCTTATGTAATAGTCATCCAGAAAATATGATACATATTTTTGAAACATGTCCATACTTCTCACCTTTAAGGCACTTCATATTCTGCAAGCAAATAATTAATCTAAAAGAATTGCTCGAGACAAACATTAAACATTTTAATCCATACAATGCCATATTAATTATTCACACCATAAGAACCATGTGGTTTACTCACTGTTCTGTAATTTTCAACAAGAAATATAATGTTCTAAAAAAAAAAAAAAAAAACAATGAATGGTATAATATATATTTATATTTTCTAAAATATATGCCCAGAAATATTATGAGAAAAATTTGGCAGAACAATATTTTTCTTAGTTGTTCATTATTTTAAAATGATATAAATTATACTTTAAAATTAAATCATTGTATATGCCATCAGACACTTGTCATAATAACTATATTTTGTAAGTCATGCACTTTACGTCATATATAAATACTTTTTTTGCCCCACCTGTACATATATGTTAATACTCGTACATAATTTGTAATTAATAAAGTTTATTATATATATATAAAAATTATTATTTTAAGAAATTTAAATGGTTAAATCACTTAAAAACAAAATTTTATTTTTGAATGTAACATTGAAAGACAGAATGATCTAAGGCAGCGGTCCCCACCTTTTTGCACTTAAGAGCACATTCTATAATACTGGCTAGGTCGCGGGCACCATTTATTTTTTCAATGTAAATTTATAGTTGAATATTGTTAATAATAATGTACAAAAAACTATTTATTTCAAAAATAAAATTTTAACATTTGATTACAATATAATACAATAATTTATAAGAAATTTTAAAAATTAAATTTATTTATATAAGATAAATAATTTTTTATCGTGTTCGGATAACGGCGGGCACACGTAAAATGGTCTGCGGGCGCCATGGTGCCCGTGGGCATAGAGTTGGGGACCCCTGGTCTAAGATTACAAATATATAATTAATTATTTGTATTTTTTTTTACAGCGGGAATATTTATATACATTTAAAAAAAAAGTCTATCACTGCATTTATGGATTCACTTCAGACCCCTTGAAATTGTAATATTCTTAATTCCAATATTTTTATAACTTCAAAATACGCAAAAAGTCTTAAGTCAGCTTTCTCACTTTTCAGCTAACATTTGCTAAAATGAAAAAGAAAGGGAGAATAACTAATGAGTTTGTAATAAAATATATTTTATCAAAAAAAAAAATAAAATAAGCATAAATAAATAGAAATGGCATTTTCTTGTTTATTGTCGATTTTTTGAAAAATATATGTATAAACTTACCATGTAGTTAAACAAAGAAAAATGAAGTCGAAATTAATTTATCATATTAACAAAAACATGCACAATTAGAAGTATTTATGTAACAAAAATAAGTATATACATTCCGCTGTTATATAAATGATTTGTTGCATGGTTTTTTGTCTTCAAACATATATGCATTATATCATTAGCCTTGATTTAGAATATGAAAATAATTTTCAGCCAATAGAAATAAGCATTATATGTTCATGCAGAGTAAGGTACAAAAGGAGATGATAATTGGACGTTATGTTTTTTCAAATATTCATACTTTTTATATGTTGAGAAGTGATTTATATAATAGAAGATTACCTATATTTAATTTATTAAAATATCAATAAATCAATTCATTTATAGCAATTGTAATGGTAATAATAATAATAACAGCAATAGTAATAATGATAATAATTATTACTATGATTAAAAGATAAGTTGATAAAAAATAAATTTATAACATTTATTAACACCAAAGTACTTTCTATTTGTCCGTGAAATATTGGGAAAACATCACCACAAAATAAAGATTTATCATTTTCTTCTGTAGACAAAATTTGAGTTGAGCAAAAAGTCATAAAATAGATTTCTTAAATAAATTTTATGTCTATCCATTTATGTGCATTTATATATATATATTATATGTAGAGATAGAACTATACTAATGAATTAATGAAGTAAGTGTATAACAAATGCACCAAATTATAGATATCTGGACGATTTGCTTGTAGTTAAGTAGGTAGTAAGTAAGAAATTGGTAAATTAATTTTGACTGAAATCAAATGATGATCACTTGACTAAGAGAGTATAAATAAATAAATGGAATAGAAAATGAATTTATTTAAGAATGCCTTAATTAATGTCTGCGATGAAGACCATAAATTTTGAAAATAAATAATCATAATCACAAGCAATAAACTCTAATGAAAAAAGAATAATATTCATTAGTAACATAATGGATAAAATTAATCCCAAATTAAATTTGGTTGGAGTGCTTTTGACAGAAATAGCTTGACATTAAAAAGAAATTTGACTAGATGTTTGAAAGAGAGTGTTTTTATGATTTGGATACTTAATAAAAGCTACAATACGGAGATTTTAAACCATATCAAAATGGATACATTTATGTTGGATTAATAAGAATGGATCATAAGAGTAATATGTCTTTAAGGGAATGAACAGATATCATTGATATTATTGAGGAAGTTATGAGACTGAAATAGAGCTGGGCTGGACATGTAGCGGAAAAGACAAGTACAGGACAGTTGAAGTCTTAAATTGGATTCCAAGAGATTATAAAAAGATGTAGAAAAAGATCATATGTTGAGGTGGATAGGTAACCAAAGGAAGTGTGTAAAAAGATGTGGAAAGAGAAGCTATGAATCAGAAAAACTGATTGAAATTTGGAGAATCTTTTATTTTGCAATGGATCGAATGATTGTAAATGATGACAATGACGTCAAGAGATTAAATATAATATTGTTTTTAATTGTGTTATAATTCAGTTTTCGTAACAATTCGTTGTATTTTTAAAAATGTAACTTTTTTTTTTTTATATATACACAACTATAATTTTTAAATAATATCTACAAAGAATTTATCTCATTTTGATTATCCCCTTTATCAATAATGAACATGTGGTTTTCTTAAAGAAGAAAGAAAAAATGTAGAATAACAGTTTTCATTTATAGCCAGAATTATTGCTTTATAAAATGTAGTTTTGATGAAAAGTATGTTTTATTTTCATAGTTTACGTTCATTTATTTATAAAACGTTATACGGATTAAGTTGTATACATATAAAAGTCGTAATTGTTTATTTTTATATAAAAAAAGTTGTTTGATGTTTGTATTACAGTCACTTTAAAATAGACAGTGCGATATATGTTAATAAACTTTAATGACAAATTTTAAAAACATTTAAATTGTATAAATACGTTTCTATGCGGTGTTAAAAAAATAATTACATATTGCCAGTTTTGCTTTGTATATATAAGAAAAAAAAATACTAATATTTCAACGCAAACTAATTGACTATTAAAGCTAGCCGCCATATTGAATTATTACAAATCTAATTTATAATACATTTTTCACAATAACTTCAATTTGCCTAAAGATAAAAATGTTGTTTATTGCTACAAAAGTAAAAAGAAAAATATTATTTATTGCTAGAAATCTAAAGTAAATAATAAAGCTGAAATAATATTATAATTATTTAGAAAAAATATTACTTTTATATTTGTTTGAATTTATATAAAAATTTCAATGTTCTACCTACAGTATTTTAAATTTTATTCTCTACATTGCTACGTGATGCAAAAAGTAACCATTCTCTGCATAACATGTTTGTGGAACTATCCTTGGTTTATCTAATTTTTTTTTTTTAAAGAATTGGCAGTTGCACAGACATAGCAACATTATTTTTATTTATCTGAACCCATTAATCATAAAATTATATCAGTTTTATTTATTAAAGTTTGTTTTCAATGTCTCATTAATACAGAGTCGTGCTCAAATAAATATCTAAATATTTACATTATTAATGGTTATTGAGTATTGTAAATATGAAACAATTTGAAAAGGTCTTAAAACTTTAATGTGCCCATTTATGGTATTTTCAGTTTTGTTATACACATTGCTGTGTAACGTGCATTGAAGTTGTAATATAGTTTCAGGTTATAAATATTTATAGGAATAAAGAATTGTTAATCACAAGTTTACATAAAATGAAGCTGCAATATCTTCTATATTTTGTTCCAACTCCCCCCTCCTTCCCTCACATATATCATATATAATGGCTCTTAATTTTGTTGACAAGCTTTGAATATAATAGAGTACATTTTGTTTATTGTATTGTAGTTGTACAATATTGTTTATCATGCATATATATATATAATACTTTTTATGTATATAGTGTGCACATTTAAATTAAGATTATAGTATATTCTAAAATGTGCACATATATATTGTAAAGCTCACCCTTTCCATCAAAGTGTCATTGGTGTCATCAAAAAAATAAATCTCAACTAAAATTTGTTTCTATTTTAAATATGGAATTCAAGTAAATATTTCATTCAACAATTTTTATGAGTAGACATTATTTCCATTAATGAAAAGCACCATTGTTATAGAATAGAACTCTGAATAATATTTTATTTTCCTCTTCTGCAGAGTTCATATATTAAGTTTTGGAATGTCTTTCATTTTAAAGCTCATAATAAATATTGTGAAGATTATTAATATATGATGTAGCAAAATGGTTTAATATATATACAAATACAAAAACTGTATTTAGAGCAAAGCTTTATTAACAATAAGAATACCGTAGTGCTTAGCATGCCTTCGGCAGATAAAACTATTGCAGATATGGACCTAGGATCTTTCAAATAAGAAGGGAGAAGTTAAAACTGGAATAGATGAAATAAGTTAATAGCTTCTGAATAATAGACATTCTTTATTTTATTATGGTCTGTATTTTTGTAATGAGAATAATGGACATTAGATTATGTTTGAGCAAATTAAGATTGTCTTCTTTGAAAACTATGAGATAAAGAGAAAATTTATAAGTTTGAAATTATTAACTTATTTATGAGTTCTTTTAATATTAAAGGTAATTGGAATGTGAGAATTATGGGAAGTTAATTATACATATTTGTGTTATGTTGCTATGTATTTAAGGCAGCAAATGCCACTATTTTATTTTGAATTAAACCTAGTAAGACTTATGTTAATATTCCCCCATATTCGAACATTTTATTTTCACAATTAAACATTTTTTAAAATAATATATTGATAATATTAACATTATATATTACAAACATAAAGCTTTCATGTGAGAGATATTCTAAAAGTTAATATTTGATGTTTGCAAAATATGAAAATAAATTTCTAATGAGTTTTTATATATAACAATGGTTCTTGTTATCATTGGATATAATTTATCCATTCAAAAAGTTAGTAGAATGAAATATTATTTAATGCTTTAAAAGAAGGATATATTTAGGATTAGTTATCAAAAAAAAAATAAAAAAAATTAAGTTAATATATTATTTATTGTTATTAAAATTAAAAAAATATATTTTCTTTACTGTTTTGTCAAGGGTGATTTTAATTGGCCCAGTAGAAGCTGCATCTGCTTTGCTGTAACAAAGTTTTTAACCATTGTCTTTTTAAAAATAAATTGTCTTCAAAGAAAGTCTATTAGTGATGCAAGTTTTTGGTTTAAAATAAGTCTGTTACAATAATATTGCATAAATAACATTTAATTCATAAACAAATTATTAAAAATTATAATTTTGTTTTAGGAATGTAAATTATTAGGTTATTAACTCCACCAATCAGAAATTGCACTTCTATTCACATCTAGGGACACCTCCCTCATGGCATTATTATGGAATTAGGTTATGGTCCTTGTCTAAAGATCTATGATGCTGACATCTTCAGGTTTTATTTTTAACTAATATTTTTGAAATTGTAACTGCATAAAATACAACTTTTCATGGTAATGTAAGGTTATAGGCAGGTTTAAATCAATGTTGAGAAAATATAGCAATTGCAACTAGTTTTTAAATTCTTAATTAGTATGATTTGTTTATTTTATTGACTAGTTTAGCTTTTGGCATTTAATATTTTATTATATATATAATTTCAATATTTATCTTTAAAAAAATTAGTAGCAAAGTAAGATAAGCTTGGGATTAAAGTTAATCATTTTAAAAACATTTAAATTTTTTTTAAATAGAAGTTTTCTTTGAATTATAAAAAGTTTAAGATAAATATAATAATTATTATTTTTTTAAATAAAATAATAAAAATGTTATTTACATTTAAAAAAATCATATGAAACAATATATTGCATCAAGATAATATATATTAATGATAGATGTGGGGAGAAAAACTCAGCAGTTTGGAAAAATGATGGATGGTAAAAAAAAAAACAAGAATATCCATTTCCAATGCACAGATTTTGGAATCAGTGACTGCAGGAAAGCAGTACATGTTCAAATAAGTGGTCAAAAGTTTTCTGTATTTTTAAATACTACATTTGTAACTAAAAAATGTCCACTCTTATCTCACAACTGATACACATGGCATATACTGATTATGATTAGCTGTGTGACATCTCATATATATTATAAATGTAGCTTAATTGGACTTATGAATTGATAATTAATGTTATATCGCATATATTATTTAAATTAAAAACTGACTACATTTTATGGGTTATCTGAAAAAAAAAAAGATGAATGAAATGCTTTTCTTAAATTATACATAGATACCTGTGTCTATATATGTAATAGACAGGGTATGAGCACAGACTTTCACATGACCCACCACTTCCACACTATCTCATAACACTGATACACCTGAACACACATATGTGATTATTTATCTTTTCGACATATGTGTGTTCAGGTGTATCAGTGTTATGAGATAGTGTGGAGAGTGGTGGGTCATGTGAAAGTCTGTGCTCATACCCTGTCTATTAAATTATACATGTAATCAAATAAATGTGCAAATCATCAGCTAGAACCAGGCTGTTAAATACACCAATAAAAAAGGAAAAATTTTAATTAATTTGTTTTATTTAAAAAAAAAAATATTGAAATTTCATTTGCTGGAGTTGTAGTCGCATTTCTTTTTTTTTCTTTATTAAGTTATAAACTGTGACTTTGTGAAACTCATTTTTCAGATTAAATATGAGCTTTAATTTCTAAGCAAATAAAACCACGCTGTAGTGAAGGGGGGGGGGAAGGTCTTTGAAAATTCTGCCAGAAGTCTTTTTAAATAGTTAAAACGTAACATCGCAACAATTAATATTTGTGTATTAAATTTTGCATAATTTAATAAAAAGTGACCTGCGTTTCTCCGCGCACATATTCAAATTGTTAGTAATTTGCAAGTTGTAGCTATATAACAAACAGCAGTATGTTGATAAAATATTTGATAGTTATAATGTTTTATACAATAATGCGTCATAGCGTCAAATAATTTATTCAAAGATACTTTATGTCTGAAATACGTGTGTTTATATAATACTCATAGTTCATGTTATTGATAAGTTTAATGAATAGTAAAGGCCCCTCCAAACTGTGAATAGATCAATCAGCATTCAATCTAGCATTGCGTAGATTTAGAATGGCGAACTTTGGATTTCAAGGTTCGTAGATTGTGGATACGATCTGTTTTTTTTTTTTAACACTATTAAAAGAATCGGAAGAATTATCGAGCAAGATTATTTCTTCTTAATAATCTTAAAAGTTTCTTTTTCTAAAGACTGATAGCAAATAATCAGATATCTATGAAATGTATCATTAACATGATAAATGAAGTAAAAGCGGCAGAAAAAAACATGGTACTAAAATGGATTGTCTTACATTGTCTAAGAACTTAAAAGTATACTTTTAAGTATGCTTTAATACTAGTGTTGTGTTTCCTGGTGATAAATGTATCCTATTAAAAGTAAAGCTATTTAATAAAATATCTATATATAACATTAGATTAAAATTCTCATAATTAATTACTGGGATTTTGAGAAAATGAAAGATAAAATATAATATTAAACGATGTTGTTTGTTTTTAATTGTATTATCTATATAATTCGTGTATGTATTTTAAATACGCACTGTTTTGACATCAAATTACAATAATAATAATAATATTTTTACTTAAGCAATCGAACTCTCTGTTTCAAGGTGTAGCCAATAATTATTTATATCGATATTAAGGCTAATTGTCGCCATTGTACGGATATATGTAGATAAAAATAATAATTTTTTTTCATATAAAGCCAACCCCATTTTACGAGTCACTAATTTATTTATTTTATGATAGCATAGTAAAATGGAATAAATGAAATAAATAAATATTATTTAATACAAAATGTTTTTTTATATAATTAAGTTTTATTGCTTTTCGTATTGTAAATGGATATATAGCAATATCTAATTATTTGCTATAATTTTTTTTTCACCTATTATATAATTATTGTTTTTTTTTTTTACTATATATATATAATAATTGTATGAGAAGAGAAAAAGGAAAGGGGAGGAGGGAAGAGGAAGAAGAAAAAAGTTGTAGTTATAAACAAAAATCTAAATATTCTGTATAATGGTCTATAAGCGTTAACAATAATCAAAGTATGGGGTAAATAACGTTATGCAGAAGGCTTATAATAATATATTGGATTAACGGATGAGGAAGATGAAACAACTGTTTTAACGAAGTCACCTAATGAATAACTTTTAATAATGATTGAGAAATTCAAGGAATAAAAGTGAACAATTATTTTATCAAGATCATAACCACAGACAAATTTATTTGACAAACTGGATGCTATACACTCCAGCTAGAAATATTTTTGTAACAGTGATAGAGCTTTGTTGTAATATTTGAGGGCACAGGTCTGCACTCCTCATTTCTTTCACAGGGGTTGATGATGGCAGTCGTTGGGGGTCTGGTTTGTGGGTGTGGGCTGTTGACGATTATTGCCGCTTCTGGAATACCTGCCAGGAGGGTACAGGGTCAAAGTTTTCAGCACCTTTCCCGCTCTGATGGGCTGCTGTGCTCCCTTGATGGATTGTTTTTGGGCAGTGCAGATCTGTGCTCGTCCATATATAGATACACATTGAGTAAGGTTATACAACCCTTTTGTGGATATGTTATTTATCGAGCATATGTACTTCATTTTTACCTTGTAACATTGAACACTGTAATATCATGTAGCGGGTGATCAGTCACCTGTGTTTTTTTTACCTTAATAAAAAAAAAAAAAAATAATAATATATACATCAAAGAAGGCAATAAATCTTTGTCAAAAAAAAAAGCGAAGTCTTTTTAGAAAAAGTATTAAACAATATTTAATGTGTTACAATATTTTTGATTTCATGAATTTATTTAAAGATATATTAATGATATGTTTATAAAAGCATAATTAGGAAATAAGTATGTCTAAAAATGTCAAACTTTGGAGAATATTTTACTTCAAATCTCTTATATTATTAACAATGGAATTTATTTTTTAGAATCGTATTTAAATGATTATAAAGTATTTAGGTATGTATAAATGCCTGCACATAGTGTTTTATTTAAAATTTGGATGTTCAAATTACTGTGTTTGATTTTCTCACAGGATTGAACAGGATTTTGTTATGCAAGTGGAATATATTAAGGAGAATCTATAGCAGTTTGTATTAATTTATTTTAATAACCTCATTTTAATTTTTAATTTAGTTCTTTTTCTTTTCCATAGAATCGGTTCAAACTTTTATTGTCATTTGTTCCTCATCTGACCAATTTGCCACTTTGCTATTATTGTTGGACTGAATGTAAATTTAAAAGAAGTTAATTTTCTTTGATCAAATCTCGATCCATCATCCATCATAACTGACGCCAAAGTTATTTTAGAATTCGTAAGTTTATTTCTTGTGTCCAATAGATACCACGGGAGGTAACTGCCCCCAGTTGTATATTCAAAATTTCATTTCAAATTTTAAAAGCATTTTCTGATTCATCTCTACTTTTAAATACTTATCAATATGTATAGCAATGTGTGCTTGTTTACATATAAATGTGTAATTGTTTTTAGGAACTTATATAATCTTCCAGTGCCTTCTATATTAAATTTAATTAACTCTCCAACACTTAACTAACTGCTACAATAGGCATAAATGAAAGTATAACAGTTGGATGAGAGGGTAATAAAAAATCAATTAAATTTAATATAGACAATGTTGGGAAATTGTATTGATTCCTGAAAGCAATTACTTAATGGACATTACACAGTTTGTGTATATGTATATACAAACCCATGTAGCCTTGAGCATTATTACACTTATTATTTAAGTAATACTTTGGATGCAGTTTGAAAATTATAATTGCAGTTTATTAGTGTTATATCTGCATTCAAAACATGTTAAATTTACATGTTTAATTAAGGAGGTTTATTTAAACTTCTTTGTATCAATAATTTCAATATCTGTGGTAAGTTAAAATCTTTAGTGTCTATATAAATATATTGGACTATTAATAAAGGTGGGATTCCACACTATTAATAAAGGTGGGATTCCACCTTCTTTATTGTTAAAGGAGGTTGCCTCGACAACAGTTTGAAATTGTTGATTGTTAATGATATTGGGATTGTCTAAGTGTTGACTGGCTTTTAATGATATATATATATATAATGAAATTGCATGTGGTTTTCGACTGCTTTAAAGCATAACTTTATTACGATATTGAATTGATGTACTGAAATGATGCTCACGTAATTGGGCTACTATGTTATCTTTTCAATTAATCAACAATTTTATACTGGACTTGTATTAAAATCTACCAATAGTAATAGCTGAATATTATTGTTTTCCTAAATATATGAAGCTAATTCTTCAGTATTGCATTTTGTTTTTTTTTTCAGTTCAGTTTCTTTTTATTTATTAAAGTTACATACACAACTGCAACTAAATGTAATGGGTTTCAAAAGCTCAGTTAATATAACATCCATTTGTTCTAGTTCATATTGAAATACTCAGAAGTAATCCATTTCAGGCTAGCAGTTGAGAGCAAAGTCATCATCCAACACAACCATTTCTGCATAAACAACATGATGCAAAGTCAAAAATGTAAGTGAATCAATACACGGGGGAATTAATTGCCGCGTATTTACATTTTTTACATTGTATTGTGCAATAGAAAGTGTGGTGCATTACTCTATTAAAGAGTTAAATCATTGCACTTTTTGTGTGCATGAAACTTCTAAACAACTATTATGATCATTTATTGAGCATCAAATCTGTAAAAACACAAGCAGTGGAATTGTTTATTTTATAAATCAAATAGCAAGAACTGTTTTTCTATTATGCCTTTGGAAAATAAATAATTGTTTTTAAGATTAATTTTTACATAATGAATTTTAAATATGTGATGAGATTTTAAATATGTGATTATTTCTTTTTATAAATGTAGCATACAATTTAAATAGAATGTGTGTCAATAGCTTCTTTAAAAGTCATAAAATTAACGAAACTATTTTTAAAAAATGTAAATTCTATTGTGATCCCACCCTCCCAACTTTTACTAAATTATGATAAATTTGACATGAATTAATTGTTTAAAACCATAGGTGGTGCACGTGTTGTTAGAGCTTATTCTTTAAATAAACCAACAATTATTGACCATGTCTAAATTAGGATTTGAACTTATTATAAGCCTGATTTTTTTTAAAAGTCATAATATTACTCACACAAATTAATTGTTGGTTTATTTATAGAATAAGCTGTAATGATAGATGGACCACCTACGGGCTTAAAACAGTTATAGACGGGAGAGTGCGTGTCAATTTTAGCAAATGTGTGAAGAATAGTTCCTTCCACAATAGTACAGGTGTATGATATACATTGCTATATTATTAATTGTTACATCTATATAAACTTATAAAATTCTGTATTACAAGTAGTTAAAAGTGAGAAAATGTCTCTTCCCTGTAATATATAAACTGAATTTGTGCAAGTAATATGCTTTTTTTTTTTTTAAAAAAAAAAGGCTTCTAATAAGTTCAAATCCTAATTTAGGCATGGTTAATAATTGTTGGTTTGTTTAAAGAATAAACTGTAACTATGGTGGATCATCTATGGTTTTAAAACAATTATTGACAGGAGATGTCCACATTTTTAGTGCATTTGTGAAGATTAGCTGCTTACACAATATTACAGATATATACATTACTATATTATTAATTGTAATATCATGTTAAGAAAATTTTCTAGTTTTTTTGTCTGAAGTTAATATTACTTCGAGAAAAAATTAGTAATTATACAAATAAAATACATTATACATCATCATCATCAACCATTATCAATCCACTGCCAGGATGAAGGTCTCTTCAAGTTCAATCCATCTCTGATCTCTAGACTCTTCTCCAAATCACCCTTGCACACTTTCTTATCTCATCCATCCATCTCACATGTGGCTTCTTTCTGGGTCTTTTACAAACTCTTGGAATACAGTTTTAAGATTTCAATTGTCTATCTATTATCATCTCTTCTAGCAGTATGTCCAATTGAACTGCACTTCAGTCTTTTAATTCTTTCAATGATGTTAGTAACATCTGCTTCTTCTCTTACCCATGTATTGCATTTTTGATCTCTTCTTGTTACTCCTAACATGCATCTCTCCATATATTTATTGTTAAAATATCCTTTGAAAAGATGAAAATATTTTTGGAAAAAAAAAAAAGAAAAGAAATAAAATAACAAATTTATTTTATTTATATGCTTCAGAAAATTCCTGTTGAATTATACAAAGAACACTTGGAGCAGTTCTTATTTCCTGGTTATACCTTTCATCTGAAAATTATAATAAAAATTAAATTATATACTCACTAGAAAAAGAATATCCCATATTGAATTGATGACTAATACATAAACACTATTATATTATTATAAATTGTACAATACATGATCCCTACACTAGTTTAGAATTTTTTCAGTGTACCAGATATAGACTACTCTGTGAATAAATATTTTTATCAAAAATTAAACATTAAACCTTGAAATTTCTCTTCAGGACTGAATAGAAATGGATTATATAAAGCATTTAAATGAAGAAATCGCAATTGGATTTGTATTTTTTTAAAAATAATAGAATTAAGATATTTTGAAGAGGATTGTAGAAGAAATTATATACTTAGGAGGTAATAATATATGATCTTAAGAATGTTGTTTTTATTTTTTTAAGATAACAGATATGGGAAGAATTTGAGTGCTTATTAACATGTCTGATGATTCAACATCAGGATGAGTTTTTTCTCAGCAGTCATTTTTCTCTTGCAATAGGATGACTATTCTGTATATACTTAGTTTTTTATTGCTATGAAATTTTACATGGTAAAATTTTACATGATGTTTATTATTCATTGAAAATTATATTTAGTAGAATTGTTGCCCATTATTGTTTTTTTTTCTTTTTCAAATTACTAATAGTCCTGCTGCTGTCTGTATAGTCTGGATTCTTTACCAATTGGAAGACTACCCAGAAGACCATCCTTGCACAGTTTTTGTAATATTTAGTTTCACCTCATACTTTCAAGATAGAGAATTAATTGAAGTTTAAACTTTTACTTGGAAATTTTACTGTGATTTTGAAGTGGTATTTTTGATTAATCCACAAGTAATAAACAAATATTGATATTAATAAATAATATTTCTGTAGTGTAATTTTCACTACACCACTTTCACACAAGGTAAGAACTGGTTTTTATCCACTTTTAACATCTTGTGGAGGGTTGTATTTTTTTTAACATAGACCAAAAACATGTAAAAAAGATGCATGACTCCTAAGATGCACATTTCGAGCTGAATCATCACTCATCAATTGGCCTAGATCACATTTTCTTACACATTTTTTTTCAGTATATGTAGATAAGAAAATAAATAGATAAATTAATAAGTGTTAAACTTACTGCCATCACAAATTTGATGCAAACCATTTGTTGGAAGTATATTAATAATTTTTCTTAGTTATTCATTAAACTAGAGATTACTTATGTAATGAATAATATTTCTGTAATGTAATTTTTACTACACAACTCTCAGACAAAATAGGGACTGGTTTCTGTCCACTTTTAACATTGTGTGGAGGGGTTTAATTTTAAACATAGACCAAAGACGTGAAAAAGATGTATGACCCCCAAAATGCACATTTCATGCTGAACCAGCACTTATCAGTTGGCCTAGATCACATTTTCTTGCACATATCTCATGTCCCTAACTTGCGTTAGAATGGTGTAGTGAAAATTCCTCGACAGAAGTATTATTCATTAAATGGATAATTTCTAGTCTGATGAATGACTAATAAAAAATATTAATTGGTATTAATAATAACCAAAGGTTTATTGAACCGTAATTTATAAGAAATCATAACATTGGGCAGTGGCAATGTTGGGCCGTGAATCGTATGCTTTAGTCTACCATTATACCATTGTGCCAAAAAACGCATAGTCATTGTGAATTGTAAAATATAAGTAAATTAAAGCGGGATCAACTCTTCAAAATGCCGACTACATCATTTTATAATCAGTCGGTTTATATTTTTTCGAACTAATTTGTTTTTTCATTTTCTACAATTTAAATATTCTTTTAAATCCGTTAGCTTACTTTTTTTTATTTATTTAATTAATTGATAATAATTATTTGATTATATCGATATCGTATTTTTTCATCCTATATTTTATATTGTAGTTTTTATAAAAGTTAATTATAGAATTTCATTTGTCATATTAAAAAGCAATGTAAAAAAGAAATGGGAGTTGTATTTTTTTTTTTAAAATCGTTCTTCATGAAATTTGAAACTATTTATTGCTCATTAATATTTTATGACATATGATCACATTGTTATTTCAACGTATGATTGTTAATTGAAGCTTTAGTTATGATGTATATATTTATCATGGTGGGGGGGGGTGACTTTTTTTTTTTGTTTTTACATTCTCTTAATACGTCCTATTATCTTTGTAAGAAAAGAAAAGAACGCTATTTATTAGGTTAATGAATTTCACTTTCATTGAAAGAAAAAAAATGACTATTTTTGTCATGCTTTAATTACTCCACTTTACTTAATTGCTCATAAATTTACATCTAATAATGTCTTATATGGTCTCTTTAGATTAGAATCTTGGAGTGAAAAGATCTCCAAAGATCAACTTGCTAATAGAAAAAGATTTCACTGCTATTCTTTAAAATGGTAGTTGTTGGTTAGTGTGCGGCGAAAATCAAGTCGGATCGTTAATGAAATGACTTCTCCATTAGCCAAATGTAATTTGAGTATCGGGGAATTATACTGAATAAATATTGTTAACTCTAGGATTGTCTAACCGAATTACCACTCTTTTGTTCATACTTTAAAAGGTCATCCTTGAATTATTTTTATATATATATTACTATTTTATTTATTTTTTTAATTTTATTTGGAGAGTTTATGTCTCTAATGAATTATTATTATTATTTTTTCTATTCGTTTTTTCCTCTTTTACGAAAATGCATATTCGTTTGTAATTTTTAATATTATTATTTTTTAAAAAAGCCAATTAAAAAGTTTAATTTTTTTATTAAAAAAAAATAGAATGCAGTGTGTGTGTGCTTTTTTTTTTCAGTTAAAAACAAAAACTGCGTATTATTTATTTCTAGTAAATAATTATATGTATATTTGCTATTTAATGCATATATATATATCGTGTAATCAATCTAATGAATTCAGTGTTTCTGATATGATCTACACAAGATAATGCTTACATACTGGACTGATGTTTCTTGCTGTAAATACTGTATGTTTTTCAGACAAACTCCGTTTATTAGGTAAACTAGAACACCTGAATCTCCAAACCAGCAATGATTATCTGACTTTATTTAAATTCTGATATTGCGACGTTGTTGATATTAAAGATTGAATACATTTGCCGTCAAATACATATATATATTATTGTTGAAAGGAGGTTGCATTGACAACAGTTAGAAATTGTTGATTGTTATAAATATTAGGAGTCTAAGTGTTGACTGGTTTTTAATGATTATATACATATGATATTAAATCTTTTATGCAATACTATAAATATTTCTCAATGGATGAAGATGATTTATGCCCATTTCATATTGCCCAAATGAAATATGAAGCGTTGCTTTTTAAAGAAAATGTGTAATAATAATTAAGTAATATGTCTAGTGTTGCAGAAAAATTAAAGATTCCACAACATATTTTGTTTCTTGTTTTTCTGACCTAAATTGAGATCCCATATCCTGTCATTAATAACAGGTTTTTTTTTTTTGGAAACTGATTATTTTCATAATGAACAATAAATATGTCCCGTGTTTTGAACCCACATTGTATTCCAAGTCATCAGGAATTATTTACTAAGGCAATAAACCTAAAGCATGTGCGGTTGAAAATGCGAAGGTAGGAACCTCTACAGGTAGATTTATACCGAATCAAGCTTACGCCTTGATCCCCCCCCCCCTCTAGGGGGGGGGGGATCTTGATTAGATTTATACCGAATCAATGGAAAGATCTTATAATTAGAAATCTATTACGATAATTTAAAGTTGTAATTATAAATTGTAAAAGCAGAATTGTAATGGATTCTGCTATAGCAGAACCAATATCCACCAATTTTAATTTTGAAGAGATTATTTCAATATTCATTATTATTTTGAACAAATGACATCGACAACCATTCTAATTGAACTTTATTAATCCTATTTATTCATCTAAACTTAAATGTTTCATTCATAAATTTCATTATTATACTATGCTTTTATCCTATAATTCAGTGGAATTGATGACTTCTACTGAAAGAAGCAAGATTGCAAACAGTTGTGCCATAAATGCTGTGAATAAAGAAAAAGTAGTTTCCATATTTAGTAAGTCATAACCTTAATAAGATCAATACTAGTATGTTGGAAATATACAGTACTATCTTTTTCCAATTTTTGATTTTTCTTTGTACATTTAAAGGACTTTTAGAAATAAGATTTTTTTTATTCAGTTAATTAAAATAGAAGAAACAACGATGAAATACTCGCTGGGAAGATTATAATAATGTTAGAAGATTAAGTGTTATTGGATATTAAAGAATTGGAGACCAGCAAATTAATTAGCTGAACACAGGCATAGAGAAACCTTTTCATGAGGGGATAAATCATCCAATGATTTTTTTTTAAAATGCGAAAATATATAAATAAACCAAAAATGACTTCCCTTGATATTTTTATGGAGCAGGAAGATTTATATGGGATTATTCAATGTATCTTTGATTTCTATCAACATCTGCACGATTTCTTGCAATATCTTTATACATAGATTTGAGGAATATAAATAATTTTTATCATTCGTTCTTTTAAATTGATTTAGTTTTCTTATTTTATCTGTAGGAGAGGGGCCTAAGAATTATTTTTTTTAGTCTTTTAATTTGCAATTATTCCTTTAATATCTAATATACAGGCTATATATATATCTGTACAAATAACGTAGAAAACAATGTAATATATAAGGTATTTTGAGCTCAGACTTTCACACGACCCTCAACTCTCCACACTATCTCATACCACTGATACACTTGAACACATATATGACCAAAAGATAAACAATCACCAATATATGTATTTTGTGCTAAACCAGCACTCGTCAGTTGGTCCAGATTATCATCTTTACACATATACACAATAAGTGCTCAGATTTATATTAAGATAGCCAATTTTCATACTTTAATGGACAGGCTTCAATCCACTCTACCCTCCAACTCTTCAGCCGTCCATCCTATTGAAAATCTGATGATGGAACGCTCAAAGTCCACACTGAGTTCCGCTGATAAAATCAACCAAAAACATTTCAGAGAAATTAATCCAATGGCTTTGAAAATAATCTCTTTACAGTAATTGTGATTAAACTAAAATTTAATATCTATTGTTTTTTTTTATAATTATGCTGTAACTATTTAGAATTTGTAATAAACGTTGAAAATTAATTTTCATAATACCTATTTTTTTATTTATGCATATCTCTCACTCCACAACCACGCATCTACACACACATATATTTCTCTTAAATCCCTAAAAATTATTATATAAAATGCCTAATTAGAATACAATTAAAATTATTAATTATTTTAATTTCTATGTGTATTGTGGTCTGTCATTATAGACAGTTTGGGAAGATGGACGGTGTGAATTTTGACACTTGGGATTATTAAAAAAAACGTAATTAAATTAAAACCACAGCCACAAAAAAAATAGTCTTGAACTGCATTTTTGCTCCCTTTTCTAATTTTAAAAAAACATTTAGAAAATTGATTTTTTTTTTTTTTTACTATTATCTTATTTGTTCCAATGTGCTTTTTATTTATATAGTAATCGTTAACATCATTATCATCATTAGTTTACGCCCTATTTGGTTTGGTGCAGTAATAGATTGACAAACCTGGGGCTCGGTCTCGTGGATTGCGGTCCAGCACGACCATTTCCGGTTCTCAAACTTCTTACGAACTCCCAATCCATAAACTATTCAAGTACTATTATTGTTTTACCACCATTTTATGGTTTATCTGTCAAATAGTACAGCATAAGCATTTTTTGAGGGGGTGGGGGTTTGTAATATCTCTTATAGATCAATGACTTCCAGTCTGTACAAATATCTCCAAGTATATGAACCAGGATATTTAGGGATGTGTGAAAAAAGAATTAAATAGCAAGACACTACATCAAATAATTAGCATACTGTAGTTTTTATGATTAATCTTTGAACTCATTGTACGGTTTGAGTTTTAATATAAATATACATGCACTATCTATTCTTATTGTTCCATTACTTTTTAGTCCATTATTGGACTACTTATTTACAGTAAAGGAAGAACTGAAAACCTCCAGCGAGCTATAGTATATGCACACTAACTATCAGTAAACATAAATGTAGAATGAGCCCACTTATTCTTTAACTTTGCTCACATGTAAGCATATCATTTACTGACATAACTCACATTAGTGTGATTTATTTAATATAACTACAACTATATTAATTACAATTATTTTGCTAATATGAAGGAGCCATTTATAGAAATGGGCTCCTAAAGGGCATGCTAGTGAAAAAGATTGCAAACTTTCGTCACCCTTGTTTTAAAATTACATATAATTGTAAATAAAAATATATTTGCAGTTTATATTTTTTGTATACTTTGTTTTTGAAATATATATATACTTTATATATTTATATATGTGAGTACAGTTTTTGAGTTCACCTATATATGCTGTTCATTGCTTGTTATTATTATAATACTGATGTTTGACTGGATATCACTCACAGTTGTCCAATTGCTTTCATAGTAACTGCTGTTTATTATCAGGAACTGTGGATAATCTATCATGTGATTTAAATGTTATTTCACCATAGTCACACTTTTAAAAAAGTAAATGATGATGGTTGATAATTGATTTTGTTTTCAAATGACATTCTTTACGAAGTTTTCTACTGGAACTTTTCTCTGTCCCTTTAACGTAAGTAAATCAAGACTCAAATGATGCATTTAATCTTTCATAAGTATAGTCCTGCAGTTCGTTTGATTAGAATGTGTGGGAAAATAAATTATATATATGTGTGTGTAAATGTCATTAAAATTACTTTCCAAATAACTAAAATAATAAAGGTATTTTAAAAACAATGAATTTATGTGAAAAAAAGTTTACATTTCTGACTTTAGTAGAATAGCTTGAAACATTAAACATAAAAAAATTAGATATAAAATGTATTTCATTTTTATAACTATGCTATGTTTTATAATAATTAAAATGTTTTTAAAATAAAAGAAATAGTTATAGAAATAAGAAAAAAAACTTGCCCTTTCCCTTTAACTATAGTGTAAACTTGCAGGGGTCGGCAACCTATGGCACTCGTGCCATGCTTGACACGTCAATGCTTATCAATGGCACTTGGAATAAATTGAAATAGTAAAAAAATATATTTAATTACAGCATCTTTCTTTTTTTTTTTTTTGCATTCAACATTGAATTTACGATTAAATCATTATTTATCAACTTGACTTCATTTAAAAGATATTTTTGTTTACAAGCGAAATAAATTCTACATATTCACATTTTACTTCTAATAATATTAAAAAATGAGATCGTAATCCAAATAAAAAGCTTAGTACGTTATCAATTCTAGAAAGCTATTTTCAGTAGTTGAATGGTAAATAATCGATGCTCATTGGTGCGAGTTAATATATGGTAATAGTAAGGAAAGTAGTTTATTGTTTAAGGCTCGAACAGGATCTTTAGCAACAAGAGAATATACATGTAAATGGAAAAATATGGGTGATTAAGTCTGTAAATTATGTAAGGAAGGAATAGAAAATATTAGGCATCTGTTAATTGAATGTAAATGCTTGAAAACAGAAAGGGCACATATAATGAAGTTATGGAAAAATAAGTATGAAAAAAGTGATTATACTGTAAGTAGATTATTGGTTTTTATGCTGGGTTTGGAAAAAGATAAGGGGGATTTAGATATAAAGGCTGTAGAGTTGACAAAGATTATGTTGTGGAAATGGGATGGAGCAGAATATGGGAAAATTTAGATTGGGGAATGTAAAATTAAGTAGCTAATAAGTTTCTCTTGGTATAATTGCTGAGAGATTCTTGACATCACATCACATCTTGTGGCATACTGACTGAGATTCCCAAAATGTCCCACAAAAGACAAAAATGTGATATTCTCTTTTTTCAAGACTCTTGGACAAATGAATGTGGATTTGTATAGCAAAAAGATTGTGATGTGTGTACATTATACTGTGAAAGTATTGTGTGTTGTACCTCAAGTGTACAAAGACATTATCAAACTAAACATGTGTTCATGTTTAAAAACTCAGATGAAAAAAGTGAAGCTATAAAAAGAGCTGTTTCTGACTTAACAAACTACCTATTTTAGTCAAATAATTGGAACCCAAAATAAGCCACCAAATGCAGTTATACAATTGCTCATTGTGTGGCTTTCACAGATAAACAATTTATCAAAGAAATGTTTTTGAAAAGTTCTGAAATCTTATTCAGTGATCTACCAAATAAACAAACGATACTGTCTCGAATTGGAGAAATACCAGCTTCTGCAAGATCAATTCAAAGAAGAATAACTGACATGGCTGAAGATGTAACAACAAGACAGAAAACCAGTTTATAACAATCTGTTGCATTCAGTGTTACTGTTGATGAAAGCACTGATGTAAATGATGTGGCGTGCCTAGCAATAATTGCATGAAATTGTGACAACAATCATTTATGAAAAATTGTGTTGCTTGATTCCTCTTACTGGTATAACAAAGGGACATGATATTTTCACTGCATTTTTCAATTATTTTGAAAATCAGAAAATTAACATAAATAAAATATTTAGTGTTACTACTAATACCATACATGCAATGGTTGAAAAGGAAAAAGAATTTGTTAAACTTCTTGAAAATCATATTAAACATTGAATATTGAATTTCCACTGCAAGAAAATTTAATTGCAAAAATCTCATCACAATGCTTGAATTCTGTAATGGACACTCATTAAAATAATTAATTTCATAGTTTCTCATTCTTCATTAACACATAGGAAATTTAAATCCCTTTTGCAAGAAATGAATAGTGCATATATAAACCTCCCTCTATACAGCTATGTTCATTGTGGATTAGTTGAGGTAATGTCTTGAACAGGTTTGTATCATGTCTGAAAGAAATCAAGATGTTTTTGATGAAAAAGAACAACATTATCCAGAAATAAATGATAAAGACTGGTTACACAAATTAATGTTTTTGACTAATATAACTCAACACCTGAATGAGGTAAACTTGCATTTGCAAGAGGAGAGTCAAACAGTACTAGAACTTTTTGAATATTAGAAAGGATTTGCATCAAAATTAGATATATTTTGGTGTGATATTGCCACTAACACCTACAAGTACTTTTCAAATGTAAAGGCCTATGCAAATCAATTTAACATTAACAAAGATGAACTTCAAAAATACATTGAAGCTCTCAGAGAGAAAATTTTTCCAAATGATGTGAAGACTTTCAAATACACACACTCATATTTTCCTCATCAAACCTGACTTAATTGATTTAAAGATGACTCCATTTGATTTATCTTTTTTTGAGTGAATGGATATTGATAGTTTGAAATGGAATTAATTGAATTAATGTCATCAGAATAGTGGGAAATTAAATTTGTAGAATTGTGGAAAACTCTTAAAGGGAACTGTCTAGAAAAGTTAGCTGTCATTCTCAATTGTTGAATATCATTACCTGAAAGATTTAATTCTTTGAAAAAACTGCTTGTGCTTTGCTTTCGGCATTTGGTTCAACTTACTTATGTGAACAAATTTTCTCACATATGAAAAATATTTTTTGAGTTCACAAAAAAGTTGCATAACACCTGAACATTCAGAAACATGCATGAAGCTAAAAGTGTCCAATTACATACCTGACATTGAGCAATTGAGCACAGAGGTACAAGGGCAAGGTTTTACATTAATTTATTTTAATAATAAAAAATGGCTAATCATACTAAAATTCATGATATTTTTTATTTAAATTATATATGTCGTATAAGTAAAAAGTTGTAATTTATAATTTGTAATATAATTTTTAATAAGCATGTTAAAAATTACAAATTTTAAAAAAGGGACTTTTCACATGATTCTAAGTATTTTAAAATATTGAATGTCCAACAATATAAGATCCAGTTATAATGGACTTCAAAAGTATATATTATATAGTAGTATATATTATATACTATAATATTATATGAAACTTTGAAGCCCATTATAACAACCAATTTTGATAATATAATATATTAAGATTGGTAAAATCATGTCGGCACGTGGAATAACATTGTAACATAGGTTCGGCACCACACTACTAAAAGGTTGCTGACCCCTGGTTTTCAAAATTCTCATGTTTAGAATTTTCTTTTAATTACTCCTGCCATCTAGGAATAAAAATGAAAACTAAAATATAAAATTACTAGCATCAAACAGAAATGTTTAAAGCAAAATGCAATAAAGCTTTTTGATTTAGGTGAACTGAATGCCACTGCATTCTTATATGAATCTTATTGGATCACAGCATTTTGCATTAAACTTTACTAAATGGTAAATAGCATTAGTAAATATGGGGAAGTAGCAAAACTTTCATCCATATGAAACTTTTTTTTATTAAGTGTATTAATCAAAAATAAAAATGCTTCAAATTAATCATTTACCATCAACTCCTCTTTAAACATAATATTTTTCAAATTTCATGTTGGATAAATAAATAATCAGCAAGTAAATCATGTAATAAAGGATCTGCAATCTATTATATGAGTCAGATTATTTCTCAGCAGCTAGAAGCTTGGAACACCCAAGTTTCTGCAATAAAATAATACATATATATATATACATACAAATAAAATGTTCATTAATTAAAAATCTATTGTGATAACAATAAAACTAATAAATATAATGGTAATTAACTATTATATATAGTTTTTCAATTCGCAGAAGTACTTTTAATTAATTTCTTAACCCTCCTCAACTGCTGAAAGTACTTCTGTGGATTGGTAGACTGTATATAATAGTTAATTACTGTTATATTTATTAATTTTATAAATATAATGGTAATTAACTATTATATATAGTCTTTCAATCTGCAGAAGTACTTTCAGTTAATGCCTTAACCCTCCCCTCCCCAACTGCCGAATGTACTTCTGTGGATTGAAAGACTGTATATAATAGTTAATTACTGTTATATTTATTACATTTATTGTTATATATATTCCTTTCTCTGTTTTAAAAAAGAAGTATTAATCAAATATCCAGTTTAAAATCATATTCATATTTTTTTATAGAAAAATCGTAAACTATTTTTTTCATTTACTATATTGAAAAGTTTCTAAATAGGCAGAATGCCATTCATACAATCAACGTGAAACCATTTAATAATAATTCTAATTTTTTTTTTGAAAAATATGAAACTTGTACTGGTATCATTTTGTTTTATGGTTTATATAAGTTTTTTGCTGATATGGACAATATGACTCATTAAAAAAATAATTGCCATTTTAATTATTAACATTTGATCATCACATTTACAAGATTAATATTTATAATATTAATAAGCCAATAAGCTAATACACATGCGCTTTGCAGATGCCACTATATAAATGAATACTCCCACTTTTTCAAACATGAGATAAAGTCTTTAAGAAAATATAGAATGAATCCACCTATATTTTCGACCCAACCATATATGTATGGGCAAATCTGAAGTATTTGAAACGAAGAGCGTGAAGTTATTAATTGATTACTTTAAATTACTTTTTTACTATATAAATGAATGACGCTAATGAAATTTCTAGAATTTACGATACGTCATTCTATGTTTAATTATAAGAATGACGTATCATAAATTTTAGAAATTTCATTAGCATCATTTATTTACATAGTAAAAAAGTAATTTAAAATGATCAATTAATAACTTCACGCTCTTCATTTCAAACACTTCAGATTTGCCCATACATATACGGTTGGGTTGAAAATATAGGTGGATTCATTCTATATTTTCTTAAAGACTATCTCGTGTTTGAAAAAGTGGGAGTATTCATTTATATAGTGACATCTGCAAAGCGAATGTGTATTAGCTTATTGGCTTATTAATATTATAGATTATAAAAAACATCGCGCTATATATAAAAAAAAAAAAATGTCTTGTAAGATTAATATTATTTTTTTTTGTAAAGAAAAAAACTTTTTTTAATAAATTCTTCATTGTTTCATTGCAAGAATTAGAAACCTAATTATTTGCATTCCCATTCCAGATTATGTAACATAATTCAATAGAGGTTAACTTTACAAAAAATAATTTTCCATACATGTGGCTTTCAGTTTGAATAAAATGATGAAATACATATATTTTTAGCACAAGTATTACCAAAATTACTTAATTCATCTAATGATAAAAGTATCAAAGGCTGTAAATTTAATTAAATAATAATTAATATTTACTACGGCTGTAACCTCAGGAATGTGCACGTGAAAATGCGATAGTAGGGACCTCTACAGGTCATAACTACAAGTATAATTTTTTACTTTAGCTAAAAGAATTATGATTTTGTCTCTCGTTTTTGTAACAAGTTTACATTCTTCTAAAAATATGATGTAATTATAAAATTTGAGTATATTTTATATTTGTTATTAAAAAATTTTTATTTTTATTTTAAAAAAGTAAATCTTGAAACAAAAAAAAAAAATCCCTTCGAATTGCTTTACAAATACAATGTTAATAAGTGCCCCCAATTTGTGCAACTTGTATAATTCACTGTAGAGTTTTTTATATGTTGATAACTCATGACTCTCCACGAACAAAAATTAAAACTAAAGTGTAGATTATTTATCTATCTTTCTATCAGAACCATTTAATGTAAGATAGACCTTTCAAAGGTTGTTATGATTAATTTCATGACAGGAAAATATGACTGGCACTACTGCTCCAAGGTGATATGGAATTCATCAAGAAAGGATCAATGCAAAATGAGAAATATTTGTGTTTTTTAAACTAAGGAAACATTTTATTTTATTTTTGTAATAATAAAACAAGACCTATATTCTAATGTCATTTTCAGTAAGCTTGAAAAGATGTGATTATCAGATTATATTTCATTTAAATCTCCACCGCCAGACCAGTTTCTAGCTTTTGCTTTTATTAATGTGACTTGGGATTTAAAACTGAAAGTAATGTAGTTGTGCAGACATCTTTAATTCCCTTTTATTATTCTAGCTTACAGCTTGAAATTCAAAATGTTCTAAGGATTTGAACCCAAGCCACCCTACCTGGTTATATAGATCAGATTTCAGGTCAATGACTATATATTTTAGTATGTTCAGTACTTTATTAAGTGATAATTGTCCTTTTTTCTGTCTAGGAATATTAGAAACTGCAAATCACTGAATTCTTTTTTAATTTACACAATATATGGTTAACGTTGTTCTTTATTTTATAGTTATCTACAACAAGTTTGAATATCAAGTTGATTTTTTATTATGCATTATGTAAACTAAAAAAAATTAAGCAATTTGTTATTATTACCATCCATACATAGACAAAAAAGATGGCTACAATTAATATAAAACTGAGAATAGTAAAATACATGTAATTGCTAACATGGAATTTTATTTATGTAACTATTTAAGTCCATTGATCTTGGTACAAAACTTCAAGGTATTTTGGATTTAGGACTAGTAGTTTGGATAATAAAATGAAGATAAAGGTGATTGTGTATCTGTATTACTTCCAGCTAATCTCACTGATGAAGGGAAAGCTGGGAGTTTAAGTATAATGTCATCTAGTAATCACTGGTTAATCAAACTTACTGTAGATGAGGCTAAAGTAGAGTTGAAATTATCATATATTTTTTAGTAAGCTAAGGGTTTAAACGATTTGTTGTTATTGTTTTTGTAACAATAGTAGATGATTATCATTTTTATTATTAAAAGTCATATAATTCATATTTACACAAGAAAATGATTGGGTTTAATAAATAATTACTTTCAAGCAAGATAGGGACAGGTTTTATATCTGCTTTTAACATGTGAAGGGGTATAATCATAAACTTATGACAATGATCCCCCAAGATGCACATTTCTTGCTGAACTAGAGTTCTTCAGTTGGTTCAGATCATACGAGTGCTAGTTCTGCATGAAATATGCATTTTGAGGATCATCCATATTTCTCACATGTCTTTGGTCATATGTTTATGATTACACCCCTCCACAAGGTGTTAAAAACAGAAAGAAAACAGTCCTTACCTTGCATGAGAAAGGTGTAGTGAAAATTACACTGCAGAAATATTATTCATCAAGTGGGCAACTTCTCATCTAATATAATGACTAATAAAAATTATTAAAATGATTGGGTTTATTTCTCAAGTTTTACCTAATTTACAAACTGCCATTATGGTGGTTGGACGTATTTGATGATTGGCCACTTACAGTTCCCCCAGTAAATAATACCATTTGACTAGTGTAAAAAACAAAGTATGTCTTCGTTTAATATTAATTCCATATTCAGATAATATATAAATTGAATTAATAAGGCAAACATTGAAAGTCTGGTTTCAAATCCCTTTATAATTACATAAATTATGTAAAATTTTAACTTCTTATAGGGATAATAGAGTAAAAATAAGAACACTAACCATTATTTGCATTATATACTGCTGAATATAAATTTGATACACCTTTCTCATTTGTAGAAATGCATTAACAGTTGAGTTTGTTTAAAAAAAGACCCACGATATATTTATATCATTATAACCTGCAGCAGCACATTCATAAATGATGGTGTCCATCGGTAACTACTAGAAGAAAGTAGGAAAATGAAGACAAATAATTTAAAATATGTATAATGACTATGCAAACCAATTCTTTGTAGTCAAGCATTGGTGGTCGAGAGGTCAGTGACAGCTGCTTTGCAAGCGGTTGTCCTGGGTTGGCAGGTTCGTTTCCCGGCTGATGCTATGACCCATGAGAAAAAAAAAACAATTCTTTGTATACTATACATTAGCCTTTAAGACTATTTGGCATCTTATGATGATGTTGCGTCTTAAATTTTTCTTTAGCAGATTCTTTTTTTTTTTTGAAAGTTTTAAATATTAATTAACTAAAGAAATTAAGCAATTTGTTGTTATTATTAACATTCCTATCAAGGAAAAAAAAAAAAAGCTTATTACAATTAAGAAAAAACTGAGAATACTAAAAGTATATATAATTATTGACATTGAGTCATATCCTCATAATTATTTAAGCAAATTGACATTGGTTCAAAATCTCAAGATATTTTGTACTTCAGGCTATTAGTTTGAATACTAAAATGGAGTTAAATATGGATAAATGTTTTCATTGTATTCAATTCTTAACTGTATTCTCCTATGGAAGCAGTCAATATTGCATCTCTTTGAATCTCTCTGAGATAATCTTTATGATGTGACAGGATCTGCCACTCTATATAGCCATGTTTAAGATCACCATAAAATGTTTTTTTAAGGAAATTGTTAGTTACCATCTACTTCACACACTCAATTCAATTAAAATGTGCATAGATTCATAGTAGATTCAGAGTCATCATAATCAAAAGGTTGATAGATATTACAATTTTGCCATTGTTTTTCATAGTGTTATGAATTTTTCTTAAATGAAATGTTATGATGATAATAGAATCTTAATGTTCCACTTTCATACAGAATAACAACCCTCAATACAATTTCAATTTAGTTTAAGTAAACCTCTATAAAATTATACTACCTTTTTTAAAATTCTTCATTTAGTTTATCTATACTGTTTTGACCATCTTTCAGTCTTCTTCAAACTATTAAAGAAGATTGCATTACATTATATATATGTATATATTTAAAAATCACAACCTATATATCTTGCACACAAGCAAATCTTGATTATGAGGAAAGAGAAGTAAAATACTGAATAAAAACAAATATGATTACAAATAGGATAATAATGAATATATATATAATATTTAATACAAAAATTAAGACTTCATCTAAGATTAAAAGAGAAGTAGTAATTTATGTCCTAATAAAGGATGATTGGTAATTGTTTGTGCATTCATTAAACGATGGTAATTGGCCATAAATGCTTGCTGGAAATGATGTATTCTGAAAGTAAATGGATGCATATATTAGATAAATACAAGATAGTAGTAAAAAAAAATACTTTAGGTAGTGTTATGACTTGGTCTAGTTAAAGTGTCTAATTCAATCGAAGTGAATCTTAGCCCCCCCCCCCATTTATTAGCTATACGCGCGTGCGCGCACACACAAAGTATTAGAATAGACCAAAATGTATAGAAAATAATAGCAGTACCTTATAATTTGCACTTTAACATCTTGTCGATCTATTTTTTTTTTTAGTAATAAGACTATCATTTGTTATATTTACATGGAGAATTGACTTGACTCCAAGATAACTGAGTATAAACTTAAAATTATCAAAAAACTGAGTATAAACTTGTTACTTGAAATGTATGTATACCGTAGCGTGATTAGTCATTTTTTTCACATTACATGGCTACTGAACAGCGAATGTTTAATGAATGGTGATTGGAGTTGATATCTCTCCAGATTTCTTTACGAAGTTTAATACCCAAGTATCTCAGCTGACTGAAGAGGTGTTACGTATTTCATAATTAACAAAACTATGATTTTACGAGTTATTTATAAATATATGTGTATCTATATTGTATTTAATAAAGTTATCAGTAATACCACGATTTTTATGCAGTTTATGTGCAATTATGTATTAGATTAGACATTTATATTACACACTATTTCTGTCTTTCCAGAAATATGAGAATATTTCCAGAGATAGGGAAAATTATATATATATATTTTAATAAAATGAAAAATAAATGTATTAATTTTTATATCAGAAGTATTCGATGAGAAGACTCCATAAAGAAATTAATTTATAGTATTATGAGGTTTCATTTGTAATTATATTGGTAAAATTTTTTTTATTAAAATATTTCTAATTTAATATTTCTATCTTTTTTATATCATTTATTTGACTTCAAAGGCTCCTGTTATTAACGAAACCTTGAACCTTATATATATGAAATATTTTTATCATTGTGTCTGATTAAATTTTAAATATATATATATGTTATCAAATTTCTGAAGAAAACAATATTTTTAAGCACTTTTTTTTTTCTACAAACGTAGAAGTAATAGGGAAACTACTGACCGTTATATGTTACTATACTCACCGAGGTTTGCCTTTGGAGGGGGGGGGTAATATAATACATTCAATATATATATATGCGCATTCATATACATATACGCGTTATCATCATTTGCTACTTGCAAACGATTATGGTCATTTTTAATCCGGGAGGGGGGGGGAGGAGAGCTACTGACCGTTATATGTTACTATACTCACCGAGGTTTGCCTGGGGGGGGTAATATAATACATTCATTGTATATATATGCGCATTCATATACTGTACATATACACGTTATCATCATTTGCTACTTGCAAACGATTAAGGTCATTTTTAATCCCGGGGGAGGGGGAGAGGAGTTAGGAAGGCAAATAATATCAATAACAATAGCAACAACAAAAAAGGCTAATGGCTTTATTGCCCGGGAGTTCGAAGCACCAAAACCGTTTCTGGGATCTATTCATAATTGTAGTACCAACTGTAATAATAATAATGATTATTACAAATTTAACGAATATTGCATAAACCAAAATCTGAAATACAAATATGTTTTCATTGTCAAGCGTTGGTGGCCTACCTTCCAAACAGCCGGCCCGGGTTCGATTCCCGGACAACACTTTGACATATATATAAATGTTACCATATAGATTATGACTGGTTTATTTAATACTTTGCTATGTTTTTTTAAGGTTTTTCGTTTTGAATGACATCACCGTTTCTAATTGTAATTCGTATTGGATTCTATCTTAGCTATATTTTCTCAATTTTAAAACAGTCAATTTTTTTTTTTTTAAAGAATATCTTCGAGATATTTTTTTATGATATTAAATATATGTGCATAGTCATGTATTATTATTTAGAATTGTTTTTATATGCTTTTTTTTTTTTTTTCCATTCGCTATGTAAGTAAATTTTAAATTGTAATGTTTTGTCAAGCATTGGTGGTCGAGAGGTCACGACAGCTGCTTTACAAGCAGTTGTCCCGGGTTAGCGGGTTCGCTTCCCGGCTGATGCTATGACACATGAGGGAAAAAAAAATTGTAAAGTTTTCATCTAATTGCGTTTTTTCATCCCTTCACACACACACACACACACACAACAAATATTTGTTCTAAAAAAACTGTCGGGGAAGGAGTGGAGGGTTGGGGATTGGGGGGGGAGGGAGGAAGGGAAGAAGGGAGGTTAAAAACTGCAAAAGTTATATGCAGTAATAAAATAAATTAAAACATTTTTGGAAATAATTAAATCGTAGATCATACTTTCAACTGCGTATAATAATAAATAAATAATCCAATAGGTTTATTGCAAGGGAGGTTAAAAACTGCAAAAGTTATATGCAGTAATAAAATAAATTAAAACATTTTTGGAAATAATTAAATCGTAGATCATACTCTCAACTGCGTATAATAATAAATAAATAATCCAATAGGTTTATTGCTTGGGAGATCGTAAGAAGTTCGGGTACAGGGAATGGAGCAGAACCATAATGCATATGTATGTCTTTATATGTATTCTAAAAATGCATGTGTGCAACATCACGTAATTCTAAGCATCAATTTAACATACTTGAATAAATTAGGGGTATAACAATACATTTATCTGCTACTATTCTTAAATATATATAAAGATCCGTATATATAATATTTTCAGTACGGTATTGTATCTTTAAATATTCCGTCTGAATGTCATTATTCTAATCTAATTTTTATATGAATTTTTTTTATAGTAAAAATAATGAAATAATATTCTTTTCCCACTAGTACCGAATTTTTTTCTATACTGTGCATACATTAATATTATATTGAATTTTGTCTGTCAATTCTATTTCGTTTTTAATCCTGCGCTTCTTTTATTAACCACAATATAATCAAATTATTTTTGTAATAAAATTTGAGGTTATTTCATTAAGTTAGGAAAGAAAATATCAATATTTGATTGTGTGTGCATGCGTGCATGCGCGCGCAGTGCGTGCCTGTATTTATATTTCCATATCGAATTTTTAATACCACTTCATTTAAAAAATCTGAATTCTTTGGCAGATATAAAATATTTGTTCGATTTTTTTGATATATAATAATGATATTTAACAATTATCTCGAAAAAATATCCGAGTTTATTATGTCCTTAAACTAATTGTAGCTTTCCAGTTGAATCACATTAATACATCAGCCCTGGATGGTTTAGTTTAGTGGTAGTGTGACAGACTGGAATTCAAGGTGGTAAATCGCGACTGAGCCCTAATACTTTCGGTGCTCGAACCTGTTATGAACGCTCGAGCAACAAATCACTCGATTATTATTTATTAATATAAAAAAGTATATATAATTCTCTATGTATTTAAATACAAGTATAGTACATATACTTATCTAGATGTAATTAAAGGGGATTTGAATCCAGATGTTTAACCTCTCTTCAGTCATCCATTCCATCTTATACAACCGATACACATATATATGATCATGTGTATTGGTTGAGTAAGATGGAGTGGATGACTGAAGGGAGGTTGAAAGTCTGGGTTCAAATTCCCTCTAATTCTCGATATAATTTCTTTTTCATTATATTTACTGATTTAATGATTTATCAAATTACACCGTAAAGCCTTGCATAATTTAGTGCACTGGTAGAGTGGCGGGCTCTAAAGCTCAAAGGTCTGGTGATCGCAGTTCTAGTTCCGTTACCTCCGATGCTAGCCTTTTTATTATTATTATGAATGGTTTATTAAAACTTGTTTAATTAATTGGTTTAACCAAAAAGTTTTCATTTTATAAAAAGATCTGTATTTTCAGTAATAAGCAGTTATTCATAGTCTTTTTAATTTTTTAAAATTTGATTTTTTTTTCTGTCTTGTCTACAAGTTAAAAAATAAATTACAGTATTAAATAACTCAAACATTAGAACTAGACTTTTGAAATGATTAAACCGTCGGAACGATTTCGATGAAATAGTACGAAATTCTGTTTTCACACACATATATCCACACAATCAAAGCTGAAAAAAGTAAATGAAATTGTTGACAAATTGAAGGAAGGAGAGCTTAGCGGTTAGTGCACCAACCTACCATATCTATGTCTTGGGATTGAAGTTCATTCTGGGTGAAGTTTGTAAATATTTTGTGATCATAGAAATTTTTTTTTCCAACTAATAGGTTGCCATAATCAATCTAATTAGTTAGTTGTTAAATGAGTATCTAGCATTTATTAGCTAATATTAATATCATTTATATTATTTTTTACAATGCTTTTTTACAATCCACTATTGATAGTTTTGATCATCCCAGCAATCTTCTTCAGAATGTCTACTTATATTAATAGAAGTTCTGAAGAAGATTGCTAGGGTAATCGAAACTGTCAATAGTGGATTGTAAAAAGGCATTGTAGAAGTTCTGAAGAAGATTTCTGGGGCAATCAAAACTCAATAATGGATTGTAAAAAAGCATTATAAAAAGTAATAAAGAATATAAATGATACTAATATTATATGGATTTGATAATGCAATAAGAACGATAAAGTTATAACACTTATTCGCTAAAGAGTAAATAAAAATAATAATCCACAAATCTTTTATAGCTTTGAAATTCATAAGATATTTATGCATTGGAAGTAATAGCCTATTAGTCACAATCTTTAATTATCACTCTACTATTAGACTAAGCCAGGCACACAAGCTAGGAACTAAAAGCAGTTAGAAGATTACTAGCATACTGACTACAAAGGCCAAAAGTATCTTTATAATGTGATATTACTTTCGTTAGTGATTGGATAAATATTTTACTCCTGTAGGCAAATGTTTTATGGTTTACTATTTTCCCTTCAAAAAAAAAAATCTTTTAAAATTCAAATTAAACTTTAAATTTAAATTTATTGCTGTTCAATCATCCTGAAATAGATTCTGATGTATTTTAGGAAAAGAAAACACATGTTTAATAGAATACTGAAATCATCCTATGAAATTCACATCAATAATAAACTGAAAATAATAAACTGCTGTGAAAAGTTTTGGAGATATAGAGTCACCCTGCCTTACACCCTTTTCAATGTTAATTTTTTTAGTATCATTATGTAATCTAATTGTTGCTATTGCATTTTTATAAATATTTTTCAGAATATGACAATATCCTGAGTCTATACCCTGATAATCTAATGTGTTAACCACTGAAAAAATGTTTATAGAATCAAATGCCTTTTCATAATCCACAAATCCAAAGCATAATAGCAACTCATATTCATTGGTCCTTTCTATAATTTCTTTCAATACTTGGATGTGATCCACTGTACTAAAATGACTTTTAAATCCAGCTTGTTCTTTTGGTTGAGAGTTGTAATTATTTTGGTAAAATTTTTGTATAGAACTGATAAAAAGTCTGATAGGTCTGTAATCTCTAATATCTTCTTTATCATCTTTTAAAAATGTTAATTATTAATACTGCATTCTTTCAATCATCTGGTGCATGGTTGTCATTTAGACATTTGGTATATAACTGCCAAAATTTTTTCTATTTCTTCAACTGCTTCTTTTAAGGTATCAACTATAATTCCATCATTATCTGGAGCTTTTCCTTTTTTCATAAATTTAATTGCATGTCTCACTTTTTCATTTGAAATCCTTGGCAACTCAAGATATAGTAGTTATAAGATATACTTTTTCTTGTATTTTATTGCTATATAATTCTTGATAGAACTCGTCTACACATTTCATGATGTTATCTTTTTTTTTAGTAATATTTCCATCTTTTTTTCTTATTTCAGAAATAAATTTCCGATCAATGCCAAGATTAAGACTTTTCTCCTCTAGTATAGCTTTTCTTGCTAGTTCACAATTATATTTTTTTATATCATTATCAACTCTTTTTCACATCACTTTACAAAATTCGAGATTCAGTCCTTCTAAATGCATTATTATATTAATATATTTTCATATGGATTCTTTTCTTCATAAATTGTCTTATCTCAAAAAGACCAACTGCTGCATTTTTATACCTGCTATTTTTGTTGTAGTTTTTAAAAATATATCAGTTATCTTTCTATTGATTTCATTCAAATCTGAATCATGTTCAAAATCTGTTAATATTTGAAAATGATTTGCAAGTTCTAATTTATCTGAAGATTAGGAATATCAACTGTGAATATTGTTTTTCTTAATAATTTTTGTCTCTCTAGGTTTGCATCAACATGTATCTTACATCTAATTGATTTTCACTTCCTGTGTTGAATTTATTAAGAAGATTACAATCTTGAAATAAATATTTTTTGTTAGTCAAAATATAATCCAATTGTGCTGTACTTTCATTTGGATGTTTCCATGTTCATTTGCATTTAACATTTTTTTAAAAAAAAAAAGAATTCCCAATATAAAGTTTTTCTTTTTCTGCAAACTTCACAAATCTATATCCTCCCTTATTTCTATCACAATAACCAAATTTACCTGCAGCACTTTTATCTTTCAATTGTTTACCGATTCTAGCATGAAATTTTAAAATGTGGTTTGGTCTTATCAAAAGCTTTTTGTACATCCATATAAACACCTCTTCTTCTTCATCACAATAACAACTTGTTGGGGCATAAACCTGAATTATCTGTATTTGATATCTGTTATTAAGTTGAATAACTAAACTCTGTCAGGTATATCATCAATCTTTACATTGTTATTTCTCCATTTATATGAATCCTACTCCAATTGTATTTCCAAGGTTTCCATTTGTAATACAATACATGTACACTTTTTAAATCAATTGTCTCTTCATCTTTCCTTCTAGCTTCACAAAGTCCATTAATGTCCCATTTAATATAAGACAGTTCTTCTTGTAATTCTTGCAATCTTCCTTCACTTGAAATTGACCTGAAATTGTAAGTACCTAAATAAAAGGTCAATATCAAATGGCAGCCTGGTCCACAATCAGGAGATTCTTAGCACCCTCTATCTTTGGCTGCCAAATTGCCTTGACTGATGACTTTCCACTCTCCTGTGAATAAGGGCCACAATTTATTTTTGTCTGTCATGATTGTAAATATCTATTAGAAAAAAAAATTCATTCACATACACATTTATTCTGCCTTCAAGAAAACTCAACTAATATTTTATTAAGAACTATTGTGCAACTGAAAAGAAAGACCATGGTGTTTCTTGGATCTTAAACTCAGAAGTAAAAATCCAATAAATAATCACACAGTAATAACAGCTACAATGATAAGAACGTATGGAGTGGACATTAGGAATTTGCCCTGCTCGGTTCCTTTAAGACCTCCAAGAGGAATCAAAGGGTCTCCTTTCAGCTAACAGCAAATTACTTTCTGCAGTCTAATGATAGTTTACTTGTATATGTTTTTAAAAATACAGTCTTTTAAATAATTAGTCAGTTAATAATAATAAAAAAAGGCAACACATTTTTGAAAAATTTTAAAATTTTGCCAATAAAAATTGTGATCATGAAACCATTGCAAATCAAGGGAAGTTTGGACCATATGAAATATCTTCTATTTTTAGATATTTGATAGGTTATATTTTTCTATTTTAAGTGAACACACACACAAATTGGCTGATTAAAAAAAACATTGTTAACTATAAACTATTTTAAAATTAAAGTAGAATCATTTTATATGATTTTTAAAGAATTACTTTTGGAAGCATATGAAAAAGCCATGTAATATTGTTAATGGGGTTAACTTGAACTAAACCAAAGGATAGAAATGTCATAAAACTGAGATCTCTAAAATATATAGAAACCGATTTGATGTCAGGTCTATAAAACTATGAGTTCAAAACCGTAGAAAGAGTCTTTTTTTTTAAAAAAAGTTTCAGATTATTATTGTAAATAGTAAAAGTGGTCAAAAAATAACTGCTACATGAGTAAGTACATTAAGTCCAGTTTTGAACCTCATGTCTTCAAATCACTAAGGTAAAAGTTGGAGACCAGTCTGGCAATAAGGAACATTATATCAATATGCCATCTAGTGGCATTTGATTATTTAAGTTTAAAATAACTGACTTTAAAGTATGAGGAGGTACTCCAAAATAACCAGAATTATTCTTGAAGATGGATGCATTACATTACATGCTTTTATCACTAGATGTCTCTTGTGGGATGCCTTGCATCAGTCTGCCATGAATCATTATGGTACAAAGTTGCGGTACTGCATAATAAATGTTTTTGTTAAGTGCATATTGCTTATTTGTTGATCTTTGTAATGGATGAAAAGTTACAATAATATTAAATTTTGTTTTCTGTTAGGGAAAATGGCAGGGGGGAACACTTATAATGCTTGCTGCAGCTTACAAGAAAACTGCTTGGAGAGTTCACGAATAGTTTAAGGAAATTGTTAAATTTACCAAGTACTGAAATCATAGTGAATGAAGTCATGTGACAGCAAACGACATTGATCGCTCAGAATTCATTCGTAATGATCAGATATTTTACCTTGAAGTTTTGAAATGTTTGCATGATGTTGTAAAATGAACTGCAAGCTAAAGTGCTACAGTGACCAGTACAGTGACTTGATTGTGAAATAATTTTTAATTAAAAAACATTATGGCCCAGCTTATCTATCAGCCATAATCACTTGATATTACTCAGTGCAATTTCTTTTTATTTTAAAAAAATACCTCAAAAGGAAAAGCTTTGCCGACATAAAAAATGATGAAGAAAAAATTATGAGAGTGTTAAAAGGCAAGAATTTCAGGACTATTTCAAAAAGTGGAAAACACATTTAGCTTAGTCCATTGCATCAAATGGACAGTACTTTGAAGGTGATTCAATTTGTTACACCTAAAAATAAACACACAATTTTTAATATTATAAAATTTCGGTTATTTTTGGGTATTCCTCATAGAGTGAAAAGCACTGCTCTTAAAAACTGATCAGCGAATAGTAATAGAAACTCATGATTTCCAAACATTTTTTTAACAGGGGAAATACAGTGTTATGGTCTTAAAATTTATCGCCAGTGACTTTTAATGAGCAATGAAAACATTGTTGCTATGTTTATAAGTTGTTGTTTTTTTAATTATTTAATTTTAACAAAGTACATCTCAACTTAACCTAAATGTTCAGAATACCTCCCCATTGAATGAATCGTTTATACAAAAGAAAGAAAAGCAAATGATAGATCATAGAACAATATATGTTAAATAAAGGGCATCATGGTGCAGAGGTAAGGGATCTGCTGGCCATGCTAACAATTTACGGTTCCAATCTGGGCTAAGTGAAATTTTTTTCAAGGTATGTATACTTTTTCTCCCCGATAGCTGGCATATAGCTAAACATCCAACATTGGCCAATATAAGGCTACTTAGTTCCCTTTAGGCAAATAACAAACAAGGATTAAAAAATCCACTCCAACCTTTACTAGGCGCAAGAGAGACCATTACCCGCATTGGATTATGTTTTAACTTTTATATATATTAAAAATATAGGTAATTGATTTTTTTTTTCTTTTTCAAAATTTATTATTAAAAGGTAGTAATTTTATTTATTATTAATAAGAACTGTAAAGTTAATATAGATGTATGAATCTAAAAAAGAAACTAATTTAAAATAAGCTATTTTAAATTTGCATCCTTATTTTTCAAAAAGCATTGTTATAAAATAATTTGCTCAGCGTATATTATTAAAGATTAAAAAAAAAAAAAAATTGAAAATGTCATTCGATTTTATTTCCCATTATTTCGAAGGAACATTTTATTTAGTTGCTGTAGCTGCTTTTGACATGACGTTAAGTCAGGACCTCAGAAAGACCGACCAAGTCAAAGCGTTACCGATTTCCCACTTGAAAACATGACTTCCCTCTTGAACGTTGGAAATTATTACAGAACCACTCTTAGCTTTTTAAAATGGAATGTAATAGGCAATTAAGTCAAAACAACCGTAGAGCCAATAAAGAAGACCTTGGCTAAATTAGTGGCAGTTGTGAAATAATGAAAAAAGACAAAATATCTTAGGCAAGAATTAAATTTGATGTGGAAGTCTATAATTTTCATGAGAAATATTCTTCTAAAAATTTAAAATATTGAGTTATAGAGAAAAAGCTGATAAATAAATAGAAAAGGAACATTTCCCATTACACCACTAGAAATAAAACCCAATTTTGTTTGATGATTCAGACTTTATATATGTATAATATTTACATTTAAAAAAAAAAAAAAACCTTTATTTTTGAACTGATCTCTGTCAACTTTTTACGGTGTGCAAATATATTTATTCATTCATAATATAGCTTTCTTATGCAGTTAATTGTAAATGTTAATTCTATAATTAATAAGTTTTTTTAGAGTACTGTTTTAACCTGCGTTCTACTTCAATTTGGACGATCTATATGCCAGATGGCGTCACATAGGAGAACCCACGAAAAAAACTAATCATACTGGATGAATTTTGTTATTTTAAAATAAAGAACTGACGACTTTAAGGTTTTTAAGGTCAGAATGAATTATTTACTTTTAATGTTTAGTTAAAATAATTATTAGAAAACGTAGATTTTGTAAAATATTCAAATTACCCTCCCAAACCGGATATTTTTTCAGCAATTTCGTCTGTGAACATATGAAGAATAGAGCTCTGATGAAGATTGCTGAACAGTCGAAAGTGTAAGGAAAATAAAGAAGGTTTTAAGAAAATTTGTTTGCATTGAAGTGTATATGAAAGAACTGTTATAAGCAATATATATATATGAACATTTGTTGTACTTGAATTTTCAGCTACCAATATGCACTGGGATATTTTGTAAGATGTAGATAGTCATAGGCTTCACTATTTTCATGTTGTTTTGCTTGCTAGAATGTAAATTATTTTCATGTTTTTATTTAATATATACTTCATGGTATAATTGGATTATTTTGGGGAATGCATTTCTTACTGAAACACTTTGATTTAATATATTTCTCTCTTCATAAATTAGTTCCAATGCAAAACATAAAAAAAGATCTATTCTTTTTGTATTTGGCTTCTTATATGCATTTTATTTCTTATAGATTGCCTTCTTAATAGATTTATTCTATTAATTACTTTTTTGTGAACTATTTTTTGTATTGGTTTGTTTGCTAAAAGAGGATTATTTTCAAACGAGACCCACATTCAAGAATAAATATGATCATTTACTTTTACGGATTACTTTTTGTATTGTGTATAAAAGCAACACTTATTAATTTCTTATGGAGCACTTTTATTTTGATAAAAGGGTGTTTAATAAATTCATTCATAAATATATATATATATTTAATTTATTTTGGGTTAATTTTTTCTTGAATTCTCTTTTGTAGTGTCATATTGCCAAGGATATTGTCCAAAGTTAAATAGAACCGACGCTAGAAGCATTAATAATTTTTATTAGTCATTCTTTAGACTAGAGATTCCAATAGCAAATAATATTTCTGTAGTGTAATTTTCATTACGCCCTACTGAAATATTATTTATTATTAGATAATCTCTAGTCTTATCAATGACTAGTAAAAAATATTAATACACCTGGGTCTCATTTTTACGTGATTCCTCAGAAAACACGTGCAAACGAAATCATGCAAAAATAGACGTAACTTACCTTGAAAAAGGGGGGATACGGACTGTGATTTTTCAAAAATCGCGTAAAAGCAAAGCACCAACGTAAAATTACTTTAAAATTCGCGCAAAACAAAATAAGGAAATAAAATATGACTAATAAAAAATTTCAAATTTGAAAAAAATTGATACAAGACAAACTTTTTTTAACTATAATATTTAATTTTATTCAAAACAATATATTTTTATGCATAATTTACAGTAATTTACATTCTTTATATATGTTTTAATTATTATCGCTATTTGCCGTTAAACAGGTTCGTTTGCAAACTGGTAAAAAATAAGATTCTTCACAAGATGAAATACAACTAGCGCCAACGTCACTCTCATGTTGTTTTAATGGTTTTCTGGTGACAACGTAATTAGTAATTAATCTAACAATTAAAAATTAAATTCTTATTTTTGTCTTTAATTTTTTAATTTTCAATTTTAATTGTGCCCAGTGCTATTACTCATCTTTTAAAAATAAACTTGCTGACATTAAATGATTAATAATTGATTACGTTCTTTTTTAAAAAGCAAAAGCAGAATGTGATTTAAAATGCAAAATTAACACGCACAATGTTTGAACAAATTTACATTATAATCTTGTAAAATTTAATGTGTGTATACATAAAATGTGGAAATCATGATTTTAATTTCATTATTGCATAAAATCTTACTATTATAAAGCACTGAAAATATTGAAATTACTAAGATGAAAGTCGAATTCCAATAATGTGCTATTACTTTCAATATGACTTAAGTGCATGAAATTTATTATTTAAAGTAATAGCGCATTTTCGGAGTTCGACTTCCGGTATAACGTGAATCGCGTAACTTCAAAATCGCGTTAAATAAGTCTGCGTAAAAAGAGACCCAGGTGTTTACTTTCATTAAGTGATGTAGATCAAAGTTGTGAGGGCAGCACATTTGCCACTTAACAATTAAACTGTAATAATTTGCTATCTATCTATATACTGAACAATGATAAAGATATGTATAAGAGATTTTAGTCTGGGTCAATTGATGAGGGCTGGTTCAGCACAAAATGAGCATCTTGGGGATATCTTGGATCATTTGTTTATGATTAGATTCCTCCTCAAGGTGTTAAAGGCAGATAGAAAACAGTCCTTACCTGATTTAGTGAAAATTATACTGCAGAAATAACACTAGAAACTATTGTTGTATTATTCATTCATTAAATAACTATAATATTGTGTAAGCATCTATCCTTCACACATGCGCTAAAAGTGACACCCACTCTCTCGCCAATAAGAGGCTAGAGATCGGAGAAGATGGATTGAACTTGGAGAGACCTTCATCCTGCAGTGGATTGATAATGATTGACAATGATGATATTAATAAACCATCATTTAGTGTGAATATAAAATATTTGAAGCAATATTAAATTGGAAACATTTGCACCCCCACATGGGGAGGGGGGAGAAAATTTGGTTTCAAGTAATTAAGCCCTCAGCTTCTTCAATCATAAACAAAAGTAACATTAGTATATGGTTCTGTGAGGAAGGAAGAAACATTGCATTTTTATATTATAAGAATAATACAATTTGATTATAAGTTATTTAGATGTTTAATGTTTCAAGATTTTTTCATTTTATTATTTGCAGCACAATAGTTCAAATGGTATGTGTTTGTTTATTACTTTATTTTTTCCTTTGTTTTTTTGTATTAATAAAGCTGATTTATCAGAACTAGTATTTTATTATTTTTCTATCATTTAAAAGTTACATAAGTAGTCAGGCATTGAAAATAAGCCTATCAGTAAAAAAACTTAAAACAGCTGCTTTAGTTCATTCTATTGCTAAAACTAAATAAGAATTCTCATAGCAATGGTGAAAAGCAAAAATATAAATGAAATTTGATCGTAATTGTAATTGAATGGTTTGTCACTCAGTAAACCATATAACGATCTAGCACCAGAAGTGATAGCTGAGATGTGATCCATGTTCCTTTAGGAATTTATCATTCTGCCACTACACCGAATGAGAAGTATTTAATTGAAAAAGGGATGATTATTGATAATTCAGCAAAAGTGCTGATATGGTTAAATCTTCAGTTTTCTATTGATCATCTCTAATTCCATTTGTTGTCTTTCTACATCAATAATCATTTGACTAATCCAGATTATTTAGGATTTTTTCTCCCTCTATGAATCTCTAGGTTGATTGTCATTGTTGGCTACTTGAAAAAGTATAAATTTGCTCAGGTAATTTCCAGCATATTGTCCCCTTCAAATTTGAACTTTATTCCATGGACATGCCAGCTATTATGCTGTTTATACATAAATTAATTCTGTAAGTCAATATTAAATAGTATTACAAGAAATCAAAAGAAACCTTGAACACTTTGTTGTTGTTTTTTTAAAAAAAATTACTTTCATTAAATTAGTTAATTGACAAGTAATATTTAGTATTAAATATAAATTAATTTTATTTTGTCACAAATTCTATTTAAACTAAAAGCTACATATATAAAAAGTTAAACTACCATTTGAGTCCCAATTTAATTTTGTTTATAATTATGTCTAAAAGATTAATCCTACAAATCCCAAATTTATTTGCATTCTCACTCTGGAAGCATTTTTTTTGAAGGCAACTGTTTAACAATTACTACAAATCATTTGTTAAGTTAAGGATTGTAATAACATGATGTGGACTAACTGGAAAGTGATAGTTTAGCCAAAAATGTGTATTAGGACCAGTTACCTCTTTCAAATGTCATTATTAATGCATTTAAGATATGTGGATAATTAAATTTAAATATTAGAATTGATGGGGAATTAATAAAACCATGCCATTGTATTAAATAAAAAAATAGTTGTATTAATCTTTAATCAAGTTTAAAGTTATATGTTTGGGTTAAAATGTTATGATAATCTCTACTCTAATAAAGTGTGATAATAATAATTAAAATATTTATCCAACGATATTGTTATCAAATATGTGAGAAATTTGTCATTTGCAGATATTGTAAATTGTAGTAATTTGATATTTATAAATAATGAATGGCATAATGAAGACTTGTGAGAAGTTGTGATCTGAGCTGTCTGAAGTCAATTGCATCTTGGGGGTCATTTACTTTTTTTTGGAGGTTCTTATTTATATGTTTATGGTATGTGAATATGATGACATTGAAGTATTGGGTTTATCTAAGATATATAGTCATGGTTTGGTCTTAATATTAATTAAATGGTTTTTCACTTGGTGGATCATGTTATTTGATCACCACTGAGGTGCAATCTATATACTTTTGTTCACTTTTGATTTGAAATATGATGTATAACTAAGCTATATAGGAATTATTCCGATTGTAGTAGTAATAATAAAATAATTTGTTGTTTCAAGTAGTCATATGATGTTTAAGCACCATAAGTGTCAAATTGAGTTATAATGAAAACTTTCTAGTTCTCAATTATAGTTATTACTCTAACTATAATTATAATAATCAATATCATCATCATCAAATAGTTTGTATTTGGAAAATTGTATGGCATAAGGACATCAGAAATGACAAATTGAGCTGTGATCTATTGATCTTTAATTGTGAAGTTAAAATATTGGATGTAACTAAGATATATAGGTACTATTCTGACTATAATGATAATAAACACCATCGTCATGAAATGGTTTATTAGTTAGATTATACGATATTTGGACACACACCAGTAGTGACAAATGGAATTGCGATTCATTAAACTTTTTGTAACCTGGGTTATTTGAGCACAGCTGCATTTTGGGTGTCATCTTTTCCCAGACATTTTATTAATTGTTTTAAAGGTGTTTGCAGTGAAATTGGAAATATTGGGTATATGTAAGATAAGTAGTATCTACTTTGGGTATAAAAATAATGATTGGTCATGATAATAATAACAACAACAGTCAAATGGCTTGTCACTTAAGAAATCATATAGATATTCTAGTATCGGAAATGACAGAGTTGAGACGCATTACACGGATTTTTAGCCCCATATCCGCAACTTTGCAGCCCTAAATTTTGCATGTAGCGCTATTCTGCTATCGTCGTTGATAAGAAAGTTTAATCTATCAGATCAACTAACACATAGATAAAATGAATTTACAGTAGCATTTTAAAGATTGTTTTTTGTTGTCGGTGTATTTATTATTTCCTTTTACCGTGAGTAAAATCTAGTTAAATTGCCAGCAACAAGTTATTTTTTTTTTTTAAAAAATCAATACCATTTAAACCGAGATATATATTTTTTTTCAATTCCCTTTTCTATTAAAATAATAAGAATTCAAAATTTTATTTCTGCTGTCATATCTATCAGTTTAAAATAATTGAGCATTATTATAGCATTTTAAAAACTAATGTATTAACTATCAAAAATGACAATTGTTTATTTAGTTCTTTCAAAGATTGTAGATATTAGGTTTCATTATTGGCTACATTTGATATATGTTTATTTCTGCTTACGTCAGTTCTATTTGTCATTTCTATTATGATGTCAAGTTGCGCTCCCACAATCGCACGATATAACTGCACACGCATTCCTGACTTATTTGTATAAATGCTTATATATATAAGGATAACTTATAGAAGCACAGCTTATGTTAAAGAATGCTGCGGCAAACTCTTTTGGACTTGATCAAAAACAGCAGGTTCCTAATTTATTTTACTCTCGGTAGCCTTTTTCACTTTGAAATATTTTTTTAGAAACATGGCATTTTTTTCTGATTCTAAACACATCAACAAAAAAATAAATAAATTACGAATAATATATTTAAAAAACACACACATGAAATAACCGATTAGTAATAAAAAAAAGCAAATATTATTTATTCAAACTGGCAATTAATATGAATGATTAAACTTTTTTTTTTTTAAAAAAAGTTCTTTTTTGCAAAATTTGGTTTGTGGATAGCTGAGTTCGAATATTACAAATGACTTTTCAGTTTATTTCTGTATTTTGTTTTTGTCACAATGTATATATATATGTTTTAAACTATTAATTAGAACTCAAAAACTTATTGTATTGCAGAACCCCATATTTTATTCAGTTGAACCCTAGAGGCCCATGGAACATAAGTTGGAAATCCTGGATCATAAAAATTGATAATTGTCTATACTATTGCATTGTTTATTGGACTATCGTCAGCAGAGCAACTAACATAACAACATATACGCATATATAGTGCTGTCATGTTTTATATATACATACTTAGAAATTACATGTGAAAGAGCTAATTTGTAAAGCAAAATTCTCTCCAATATCCACTTATAAAGGAACGTGTAGGTAGAAGGCTGCACTCTTTAGTTAAGAATAACTAGATACTTATTTGATGACTAATATTGGATCATTAACTGGGTTGGGTATATGAAAAAAAAAAGTCAAGTTTATTGAAAAAATTTACTTGACCCAGATTCGATTCTAGATCATTTGCATGGACACACACACATATATATATTGTAACCTAAAGTTCAAGTTGCGATAAGGGATAGGAGCAAGAGACGACTTTTTGAGACTAAATGCGTTTTATGTGGAAGTGTGTTACGACTGGTTGCGCACTTACGAAAATAACTTAAAAATGAATGTAAGTTTTATCTCCACATAAAATAAATGTTAATACTATTGCAGAATTTAATGATACTTAAAATGTAAGATAAATAAATTTCTCAGGGTATTTTTGTATATGTATGATAATAATCTTAATATATTCTTAAACATTTTCTGATATGATATCTCTTGTGTTAAGAACTACTTTAATATAAATCAATATAAATATAATGTTTGACTAATAATTTATCTCAGGATTTTTAAATCAATTTTAATCATTTAAAGAAAATAATAAAATATAAAGTTTATTCATTAATTCTAAATAAAATGAACGTAAAAAAGGGATTTTATTGTACATCAATCTTACCCGGCTAACTTGTATTTGAGATAGCAATAGTAACAATAAATGGTATATAAAACTTAAATAAAATAATATATAATTTAATAGATTAGAAGTATGACATTTTATTTCATAAATATGTAAAGACGATGGTTTCAATAATGACAAAACAGATGTATTAAATATAACACATGCTTTATTATAAAGTAACAAGAATAATAAAATTTATAAGCGTACACTCATAAACATAATTTATTATTAAGATTCTATCAAAATAATCAATAAATATTAATGTTCGTTCTCAAAGAATAATCTAAGTTTAGGATACGAATATGTATAATTCTAAAGTGTTAGCAAATACATCAGCAATCTATTGGAGAGGATTGAATAATATTAAAATAATCTCGAATTTTAAATATTGGATAAGAATGTTTTATAATGTCACTAATTCTAGAAAACTGGCTAGTTCTTTCATTCTTTTAGAGTAAGTAAAAATTATTTGCGTAGCACTCCTAAATGTTATACAAAATAGATAGTGTTATTTATTATACACTCTAAATGATATACAAAATAGATAGTGTTATTTATTATACATTAATATCCTTTACTGGAATAACTTGCTATGCTTCTACATTATTAAACCATCACATGATCACTATCTCATACTACTATATGGAGAGTTTTGCTTTGTTTTGAATTGCTTCTACATTATTCAAAGTCTTAATAATTAGTTAGTAATGTACCTCGACTAACAAATACAATTTATTTGATTTAAATCATGTGAACAGATAAATCCTAGTTACCCTTGATGGGAAAGTTGCCCCCGGCTTCATACCTAATGTATCCATTCCTCAGGGCGCTCTGTTGAGCACATTGCTGTTCACTGCATTTCTGAATCCCCTCTTGCTCAGGCTGGAACATGACTTCCCTGGAATCCTTATTCCTGGGCTGGGCAAAAGCATCAAATACCTTGCTTACATAGATGACATGATTGTCTTCCTTCCCTTGGTCAATCTCATCCCCAAGCTTCAAAAGATCCTCACCTGATAGATCGAAACACACAGGCTGGAATTTAGCAGTGACAAATCAGTGGCCTGGCAACTTTCTTCCGTTAAACAAATCCCTTCTACCTTCAATGCCAAGCCACACAACTTCATCGGATTCCACCTCATATTATCTCCCAATGACACGAAGGTTCGGGTCCAAACTGCATTGTATCAAAACATATCATCCACCCTCAGTGCTATCATAGGCATCTACCTCTCCCTTTATGAGAAACTCACCCTCCTCAATCTTCTAGTGTTTCCCCAAGATAGCATATTACCTTCCATTTTTCTATCTACTCACTCCTTCATATCCAAAATCAATACCCTTTGCACCTGTTTTCTCTGGGACAGAAAGGTGGTGACCATCAGCCTAAAAAGACCTTGTTTTCCCTAAAAACCTCAATGGGCTGGGCCTACACTCCATTGACACTCCTGATCCAGAGAATTCCCAATATTATACTCATGCTCATAAGTCACTTTCCTGCTGATCTTGTGCATATCATCATCACTCCCACTGACACTCATCTTCCCAATGGCAGACCCAGGTCATGGACCTCTCTCAGCGCCAACATTCTACAAAAGTCTGGCTTTGCTATACCTTCTATCTGCGGCAAATTAAAGTACTAGGAGGTTTTTAATCAGACCTTAGACTCCTCCATTGTCTCCCCTACATTTCTCAAACTTACCATTGCTCAATAAATCTGCAAATTCAAAAGGTGGTTTCTCGAGGCAAAATTCCTTGATTTCCTTCTCAAAATCAACCTTCATTCCCTTATCACCAATCAATTTTTGGTCAATTGTAGTGGTTTCACCAAGATCTCTCCCCTATGCCAGCTCTGTAAAACTGTCAATGAACCCTTCCAGCACTTTCTACTTGAATGTCCCCTTTTGCTTGGAGTGAGACGTGTCATCAACTCCTGTCTTTCCTAGCACAGGAACCCTATCTTCAACCTCCAAGGATTCATCGAAACTGGGGTCTTTGCAACTATCCAACTATCAGTTTTCATTATCTATGTACTCTGGCTGTTCCGATATGCTATTATTTTTGACCAGAGAGTACACTCAGCAAATCAAAAACTATTGGACCTAACTTGCTTTCTCCAAACCAGAGATACCAAACTAGCCCAATCTCCACTCCTCACAGACACCTGGACAATTCTCCAACTCACATCCTCTCAGCCTTTGTCAACTCATCCATTAAATGTTTGTGAGCCTTGCGATCGCTCGCTCTACGAGGATATGCATCTCAGACTTGCAACCAAAGACTTTTCTTGGCCTGGATTCCACATCTCTTTCCTTTTTCATATGTATTCTTTCCTTTTCACCATGTTGTTCCTGAATGTAATTTTATCATGTAATCACTTCTTTGCAAACTTTTTTTACTGTATTTGCATTTGTTTTCTTTTGATGAATAAACTTTCATCACTGAGAAGAAAAAAAAATTGTGTGAATGCCTTATTGCATATTATAGCATTTCAAAATTAATACAAATGTTATAGGTGCTATGCATATAAATATTCCTTAATGATTTAATTATCTACTTAAGGATGATTGGTATGGGTCTGAGAATGCATTTAAGGTCTAATAAAATATATACTAAATATAAACGGGTTTAAGTTTAAAAGTTAGTTTAACTAATATAACTTGATTTCAATATAAAATGTAAACCACACATATACTACACCATATTCAATATCCTTAACAAAATATATAAAGTTGTCACCTGTACCTTTATATCTCAGTACTATTTTGAGAATGTTATTTATTTATTTATTATATTAATAATAACTATAAATAAATAATTAGACAATTATATCAATGTTTATTTAAAGTAATCCATCGATTTGTAATCCGACTATTATGAATGATTTGAGCAGTACTTTGATAAACATTAGATATCAAATTATAATCACAAGGTAATTCTTTTGTAGATTTATCCTTAGGACCCTTAATATGATGGATTAATAAAATTAATTAAGCACATTTGGTGATCCAATTTCTGATTATATAATTAACATATTAATCCATTTTAGGATGTCTGTCACTTTGTCATTTATCGCCTTTTCATATTGTGGCATTTATAATCCCAAATCCATTCTTAAAGCACTGAGGTTGAATTGTAATTTTTTATACAAAACGTGAGAGTGGTTTAATTCATTTGATAACATTTGCAGATTTATATCCATATAGTTGGCATTTATGGGATATTTTAATAGAAGTACATTATTAATCCTTTGATTTACAGACACTTAATACATTTTTCTATCTAGTTCAGGCCATTTTAATACTTAATAAGATCAAGCAAATAAATTACAATCCATAAATGAAATAACTGTTGATTTTCATTAATAATTTAGCATTTTCTCTAAAGCTGTAAATTTTATACAACTTTGTGGATTTAAACTTATTAATTAAAGTGTATCTTTCACTAACCCATGATGAGGTAATCCATAATTTTGAAACAAGTTATTTCACAATTATTTTGAATAAAGAGGTAAGCAACTTGATTGAAGTTATACTGAGCATCCTGTAAGCAATTTTACAAAGTTTTCATTAATTGTTGAAAGCAATGATTGAAAGTAGTATTTAGTAAAAATTCTTTGTTTGTTACTGTTGTTTATCCATTTCAGTTGGAGGAGAAAAAACATTTTGCCAATGAGGCAAAATGCCTGGAGTGAGATTTGTTTACTCTGACATTATGAAGAAGACAGTTAAAATGACTATGTTTGAAATTTAATTTGACTAGATTTTTGATGCACTGTATTTTTCTAAGAACTGACTGGATTCTTCCAAGTACTCCTATTTATATGCTTTGATCAGCTCGTATTTTAATTTGTCACAATTTCCGATCATACTTTTTCTGCTTTCTGTTTTTTTTCGGGAAAAATTTAAGAAGTGTCATGGTGATAGAGAGTTAGCAGATGAGTAAAATTGTCTAGCTTTATTTTAAGTAATAAAATTTTTCAGACAATGGACAAAATGAAGGGGGGGGGATTTATTTTTTAATCTGACTTAAAATAAATTTTACCATTATTTATTTAAAAAAAAAAACTTATTAAATTCCCTTAAAATTCTTATTAATTAAAACTTATTAATTCACTTAAAATTCATAAATTTATTTAATAAATACTCTTTAGTTAAACAAGATAAATTAATTTTACCAGTTTTTACATTTATAAATTGATCAAATCTATACATATAAAATCTCATGCAAGCACATTTTATATGAACTGTTAGATATATTAATAGTGAAAATAAGAGTCATAAGATCACATGACCTTATTCTCTTAAGCTTGTAAGTTATAAACAATGAGGATTGCCAATTTCTTGACAAGCTTTGTGATAACTGCTTAGCCAGAGAAAGCATTTAAAATATCTGTCAGAACCCCCCCCCCAACCTCTGACCATGGTTTCGTGCGTTGGCACTCCTCAGAGAGGTGCCAGGGTAGAAATTGGCAATCCTCATTGTTAGATCTATTGTTTTAACTATATGTATTTTTAATTGCAATTATCTTGATATAGTTATTGTAAAACCTGTTTTAAATATTCTGTTTTGTTATGTTTGATTTCCTATTTTATATATCTTTATAAAATATTTATTTTGTTTGTGTGTATGTGTCTGTCTGTTTGTACATAAAATTCAATTGTGCTTTTAAAAAAATAAAAATACAGATGCATATATTTTATATATGTATTGATTAACAAAATCTGCTAGGAAGAAATCTTTAAATACTTTCTAAAATTGTATTTTTTTTTTTAGACAGTAAGATGAAAGACTTGAATTTAATTTTGATTATATTATCTGATATCTGACCAATAATAGTGGTGAATTCAATTTGCTTAATCTGAAAATAAAGCCAATAAATTTTTTTACAGTTTTTGGCTATTTTAGTCAATTACGTTAGTGAATATAAGATTACAGTATATATGCACACATATATACATGCATGCACTCTTATTGGGTGCACCACTAGTCACATTGCTAATTGCTTTGATACTGATTAAATATAGAAATTTCTAAAAGTTAGTATAAAAGCTTTGTAGCTGTGGATTCATTATTACTAGATATATGTTATTCCTTTCCAGTAGAAAGACTACACTTAGCACATCATCACTCAGTCCTAAATTAGGAGTTTAATATTTAGTAACCTAAAAAAAAAAGTAAAATATTCAACTATTGAACTTAAAATGTTGAAAATATTGGATTCCCTGCCATGCAGTTTATTTAGCATTTATGTGAATAAGTATATAGTTTTCTGCTTCCAAACTGAATAATTTAGCACATTTAATGGGCAAATAATAATATGTGACATCAGTTTGCTATTACTATGTTAACATTAAAGGCTAAGTTGGGCCAATTGCAAGATATACAAATTCGATTATAAAAGCACATATGATTTCCACAGCAATGAATCATTCAGTAATATATATTATATTCAATGTTTATTAATTTAATTTATATATATCTTGATACTCTGCCATATTAAAACTAATATAAAAAGAAATAATAGGTCAGAGTTTAAATGTTCATTAAATTATTAGCACCACGAATACTTTCGGCACTTTTGTATCATATTCATAGTTATTCTGTGGAAAAAACTCTGTTGATTTGAATACTATTTATTCTCTAGCTTATTACATATTTATTTTCTGTAATGAACCATACCTCTTTGATCTTCCATTTTTGATCATTTTGCTCTCCTATCCAAGTTGTGTTAAAATAATGTGCAAAGAACAAAACAACCAAAAACAAGAGGCAATGGTTCATTACAAAAAATGAATATGTAATAAACCATAGAACAAATAGTATTCAAATCAACAGAAAATGGGGTTTTTTCAGCACAGTAACTATGAATATGATATGAAAGCATTGAAAGTATACTTGGTATTAATAATTTAATAAACATATTTGCCTAAAGCTAAACTAGTTAATAAAATAATTAAAATTACCTCAAATTTACAACTTAACCCGACTAACCAAAAATTATAAACTCTAAAACACAACCAATGGTTTCACTGCTACAAGCCGACTTCTCACGTATAAATAACTACAAAATAACAACATATTTAATCTAAACATTTACCCAGAATTTCACTTACATTCCATACACCCTTAATATTAATAGAACTTTTAAATAAGTTAATTGCTTCAGAATTATAAATCTTGTAAAAGTTCTTTTAATATTAAGGGTGTATGGGAGATAAGTGGAATTGTGGGTAATGTTTAGTTTAAATATGTTGTTATTTTGTAATTCCTTACACTTTAAAAATCTGCTTGTAGCAATGAAACCATTGATTGTGTTTTAGAGTTTATATTTTTTGGCTATTTGGGTTGAATTGTGAATTTTGAGATAATTTTGATTATATATAGACATAGATATAATTAGAAAAAATATGAAAGACTTTTGAGTTTTCTATCACTATCCACTCCATCTTATACAACCGATACATATGACCATATACATACATGTGAAAAAAGATAAATGATGTTCAATATATGCATTTTGTGCTGAACCAGAACTCATCAATTAGTATAGATCATCATCTCCCTCACACACGTATAATCACTGCTCAGTTTTTGTAGAGCAAATCTTCAAACTTTAATGGACGGACTTCAATCTTCTCCACCTTCCAACTCTTCAGCCATCCTTATTATTGAAAATCTGATGATGAATCACTCAAAGTCCTTGTTGATTCCAATCTTATTGTCATACTCATGTTGTCTTTAATTCACTATGATCCACTCACATATAGGACCATAATATATCTATTTAAATATGTAGAAGAGGGATGGGCAGAATACAGGCTGAATATGTAATATTTAAATACAAATATATCATCTGTACTGAACTCAATGTAATTAGAAGGGATTTGAACTCAGACTTTTAAGCTCCCTACAGCTATCCCCTCCATCTTATACAACTTATACACATGACCATATATATGTGAAAAAGATAAATGAGCTCCAAATATATGTATTTTATGCTGAATCAGCATCAGTTGGTCCACATCATCTCCCACACACATATATAATCAGTGCTCAGCTTATATTAAGATAGCAAATCTTCAAACTTTATGGGACAGGCTTCAATATTCTCCACCCTGCAATTCTTCAGCCATTCATATCATTGAAAATCTGATGATGGAACACTCAAGTTGATGATGCCAATCTTATTGTCATACCCATGTTGACTTTAACATATTAAGGTGCTGTATGTGAGAGGTCAGAGTGACTTAAAGTCAACATGGATATGACAACAAGATTGGCATAAATAAGGGCTTTGAGTGTTCCATCATCAAATTTTTAAATGATGTGAATAGTTGAAGAGCTGGAGAAGATTGAAACCTTTCCATTAAAGTTTGAAGATTTGCTATCTTACTATAAACAGTACTGATTATATATATATATGTGTGGGAGACGATGATCTGGAACAACTGATGAGTGCTGGTTCAGCACAAATACATATATTGGAGATCATTTATTTTTTTCACATGTATGTGGTTATGTGTTTTGATTGTATAAGATGGAGTGGATAGCTGTAGGGAGGTTGAAAGTCTGAATTTCAAATCCCCTCTAATTACATTTGGTTCAGTATAGACGATATTCTTGTATTTAAATATTAGATATGGACGTATGTGAGTAAATAACTTTTTTATATATAAAGTAAACTATTAATAACTATTTATATAGAAATATTAACACATTTACAGGAGAAAAATAAAATTAATATGGCATATGATGCATAACTTACGAACGCTTTGAGGACCAATGAAAATGATTCAGTTTTATGTAAATAATGTGCAATTTATATGCTTCATATTGTCTTCTAAATTTTGCACATAGTACTTCTAGATAAGTATTTTAGTGGATATAAATATGTATTATAATTTATTATTTTATTTTAAGAACGTTGCTTTTCTGTTGTCAAAATTTACAGAGCAGTGAGTACACATGGTTCTGAGAGAATGAGTAATTATTGTAATACAAATCAACATTAAAAATTTAATGTGTATATAAATCCAATTTTATTTTAATGTAAAGCCATTTAATTATGATTTTTCAAATTTTTAATAAAAAAAAAAAAGATGCCCCCCCCCCCCCCCCCGAAAATGCAATCATTCGATAAATGTTAATTCCTATTCAAGGTAGCATAAACTGTGTTAAATTTTTCTTTTATTATATTTTTTTTATCAAAACTGTCACTTGTGGGTTAATTAGTAGTAAAAACTTCTATATACAGAAGGCTTCCACTATCTGTTATTTTCCTATTTGCTGTTTCAAGTTATTCGTGATTGTATATATATATATAAAATTTCAAACATCTCAAAAATTTAGTCTTTTCCTAAAGGTTTGTGGTGATAATATTTTAGTTGTATTTATATATTGGACTATTTCCATCATTTAGTATTGAGTATTAAATGCCTTTAAAAGAGAGAAAACAGATGTGTCTAAGGTAGCAGGCAATATATGTACCAATGAATATATGTTCAATTGGTAAAATACAAAAATTTTGGATAGAGAGGAAAAGGTACACAAAATAAAATTTAGAGAAGCTATTCATATGATAATAGTGAATAACCCCATAAGTCGATGTAGTGTGACCTTACATAATGTATGGAAACCACTAATCAACTTTGCTTCTAAGAAAAAGTAGTGCAATCAGGAGGAATATATGAAAATTTCTACTGACTGTTGCCTTTGGCAGGATGGCTGGCTCAGTTGGTTAGAGAGTGTTATCTTAAAAATTCAATAATCTAAGAATCCAGATTCAATTTCCATGCTAGTACTATCACTGGTTAGGCCAGCAATGGCCGTGGGAAGAAGAGAGGAAAAATAATAACTCTCAAAATGTTATGCATATACTAACCTGTGTGCTATTATTAACAGTTGAATGTACTTTGAAATTTTAAATAAAGTTAAATTTTTCTAAAGACATTCAATACTCAATACTAGATGATGGAAATAGTCCAATATACATCTCAAATTTAATGTTTTAGTACATAATTCAAATGCTGATGATATACTGTCATGGGTAAATAAGTACATTAGACCTCTTACTTTCTCATTAAAAATCCTGCTTTTGTTAATTGAATTATTCAAACTCTGATGAAAATTTAAATTAATATTAAATTCATTATCTATAGTTTTGTACCATATATATAAACACATTCTGTATAAATTTATTTTTATTTAGGTACAAAATTTTTAATACAATAGTAATTAAAACAATAAATCAAAAGAATAATTTACTTTAATGAGTTTATGCTCCATCAGAAATACCAACAGATGTTCTATGTGTGTGTGTGTGCATGTACAACTTGTGATCAAAACCAATGAATAAAAAGAAACCTTGGATACAAAAAAATAGCACACCACACATTCTAGATTATGTAATTAATATTTAAGAATTCCATTATGTTTGTGATATGTTTTAACATCATCACCATTATTATTATTAGATGTCATTAAGTTAATATTAATTTCTGACAATCACATAGATGGCACTTTGCCTAATAATCATTTATGTAATTAATACATTATAGAGTTATATCTTAATGATACTAGAATGAAAACATTGAGTGTCCTTTATTAGTTCATTATTGAACTAAAATGGAATAAGATGTTATATGATAGCCAAAGTCTGATGATAAGGCTCCCAGGATCAATTTCAAGGGAACCCTCCCTCACCAACTGTGCCAAACCCCAATATAACCATAAATCATGAAATTTTAATATGATATAATGTTTTTGAACATCTTTTTTTTATGCAATCTGATATGATGTTAGTGCTGTTGTCGTGAATGCGATCATTTGTTACCAGTGCCATCTACTGCCCATTGTGGATATTAATAATGTATTATGAAAATGTAAACAAAACAAATTGAATAAAACAAAAAAGGCTAATAAGAATGAAAAAATAAGAGAAAGTCTCTTCTAGAAGTGGAAAGAAAACCCATTGCAGTTGGTAGAATCAAAAGAAGAAAAAGATTAATCCAACTATAGCTACTTTGGATAGGCTAAATATATACTTATTAAAATTGTGGAGTCCATGATTTCATAATTTCCTTAAAATGGAATTCAATATCATTCTGTAAATGACATAATGAATTGTTATGTCTTCTTTGTTTTTATCTTCTGAATATTTCTGCCATTGACAAAGTATACGTATATATATATACGTGAACACAGACCCCAGTACAGGCAACAGGTTTTTGTTTTCCCTAAACCATACCACAGTGAATAACAAGTGCAACTATTAAATGTAAATAACTTTTTAAGTTGTACAGATTTACATAAAGATGTTTAATTTTCCTTCTGTAATATCAAAGAGCACTTAATCTAGTTAATAAATTCCTGTCAGAAATGTTCATTCTTATTTACATAAGACTTATGACAGCCACAAAATTTCACATCATTAAATCATTAAACATGACAGCATTTGTGCTCAAGAGAAAGAGACAGAAGAGGTAAAAAGTGAATATTAAACAAGGATTAATTTTCTCAGCAGGATAAGAAAAAAAAAAACTTTCAAAAAATTATTGAACTTTTCTTATTTAAGGACGAACAGAATTAAATAGGATAAAATATTTTTTCTTTATGTAATATAAAGCAAATTTGTTGTAAGTAAAATACAATTAGACAAATATAATAAATAACACCGTTAACTAATCAATTTCCATCCGAATTTATATATATAGCAAAGTTTTTGAATGTGCATTAGTCTATCCCCCAATAATGCCAATTTTGAACCTGAATTTAATTTCTGCTGGAATTTTGAGAAGTTTACAGTAGATGAAATTAATCACAAAATTTAAAACAAGGAGAAAGTGATTTTGCAGAAATTACTTAATATGAAAATAAATTATGCCAAAGTACTTACTTTACTTGTTGATAAATGTATATTATTGATGCTTAATTATAGATTTGAAATTAAATAGACAAGCAATATAAAAATAGAGATAACTCATAGAAGTATTGAAAGGTGTTTGTTCTGGTTGAAAATGAAAAGCTTGTAATATGTGGGTGTTAGAATTAACAGATATTATCAACATCTTGAAAAAGTTATAGATTGAAATGATTCTAGAGAACATGTCACTAAAGACATATGATGAATTATGGACAATTGAAGTTATAAATTGGACTTCAAGAGATTTTAAACGACATAGAAAATTGACCATATGTAAGATGGAGATAAAAAAATTTCTGGGATGATGTGATGAAAAGAGGCTAAGAATTGGAGAAACTGATTGGATTAAACTTGGAAAAATCTTCATCTTGTAGTAGACTGGTAATATCTTAAAATGATCATTATACATATATAATCAATTTTAAGTAATCTCAACTGAAAGCTAATCTCATATAATTTCATATGGCATTTTATCTATTCTTTGACATTTTGATATTTCATTAAGCATCTCTTGGCAATTCAATAGTAGTATTAAAAACATTACTCTTCAAATATTAAGTCTCCCTATTAAAGATTATAAGACAGCTCTGAGTACGAGATTTAAAGTAAACTATATATAAAAAAAAAGAAAGTAACATCAATCTTCTATCTAACCAAAGAATCAAGTGTTATCATCAAATCCTCACAGATGAAGACAAAAGCCAGAAACTGGTTTAAGGATATAGATGTTTTAAAACTATACCATCTGTCTGTCCATTGATTATAGATGATTCTGGAATAGGGTAAAGAGATGTGTATTTCATGAAGATGCAAAAGTAAGTTAAGAAAGTCACGTGATGATGATGTTGATATTATTATTATCTCATGACTTGAACCAGTCTTTGAGAAAAGAATATGGTAATTGATAATATATTATAATTATTTTGTTTGTTAATACAAATAAGTTTACCAATTTATACATTCTAATGGTCAGAAACAGATTAATTATTAATGTTTGCCTGAAGGTGTGTGGGTCATTGGTTCAATTCTTATGTTAGACTATCAGTGATCAGTCCAGCATTACTAAAGAAATAGAGAACAAAAATACTACTTGGAATATCAGTCTACACTAATTTGCATGTTACTATCAACAGTTAAATGTATTTGGAAAAGTATAAAATAGAATACTTCTTTAAACGCTTAATTTAACTAAACAAGGAAAATAGTTTGACATACAACTGCAACTAATACTTAATGTTTTGCATAATTTTTGGTAGAAACTCTAAAATCACCCAGTGTTTACTAATAATAATCAAATTATTTTCAACAGGTTTGTGAATAAGATGAAAAAAATCCTTTCCATTATAATCAGTGGAGCAGAGACATCTACTATATTTTGTTTCAAGACCCCACACATATGTTAAGTATGATGACTCACATTTTGTTGATAAGTTGTTGATTACAATAGAATAAGTATTGTTTTTTAGAACTGCAAGTATCTAATACTTTTTAACATGCACTTATATATATATTAAAGATAAAAAAATTAAACAATTCGACCTTTTTCATTATTGTTGCAATGCTTATTTTATTAAAATTAATCAACCTTACAGTTTTGATTGAATAACAGTCTTCTTCAGAGCTATAAGATATATATATATATGAATACACAAATAGTTTATTATACAAACAAACTATTAAAGTACTTGTGTATTCATGATATATATATATCTTATAGCTCTGAAAAATATTACTAGTCAATCAAAACTGTAAATTTGATTAATTTTAATAAAATAAGCATTGTAACAGTAAGAAGAAAGGTGGATTTGTTTATTTTTCTATAATTTTATTAATGCATAAGAAGAATAAGTTGACAATATGTTGTAAAGAAGATATAATAAAAATACACACATAAATTAAGATTGTAGTATAAACAAAATTTTAAAAAATGTAGTTATTAATAATAAATAGAAGGACATATTTAATCTGTGTGTATATTTACTTATTCTCATTCATGAAAAAATATAAAAAAATAGATATATTTGTATTTTTTTAAAAATAAAATTAGTAATGGAAGTCCAATTTTCATCACAATTAAATATTCTCTGGGCGATATTCTTTTTCTTCAATAACTTTGTTTCCCCTAGAACATATTAGAAGTCTCTTGTCAGAAGAATAGTCTATACCTTCTAGTTGCGTTGATGTTTTTAAGTCCATGTTGACTTTATTATAAAACTTTTAGCATTGCACTTAGAAAGCCTTATATTATTTGAAATACTATACATCAAATTCAGAAAGGATAATAAATTAAAGAATAAAATGTATATGCTTATAACATAAGGCAAAGAAACATTATTAATCAGCATGATGTATTGTGCTCTGAGTTGAAAAACTGGCTACTGAAGTATTATAAAATTTATTACATTTATGAATTCTAATGCTTTTGTTTTTAAATATGATCACACACATCACTTACAGATAAAAATGGCTGCTGCTGTATTATAAAATTTATTAAATTCAAAAATTTTAATGGTTTTGTTTACATTTTATTTGTTTATGTACATTTTTTAGGATAAAGTATAATTAAAGTAGTCTATATTGATCAGCATATATTGCATTTTCACTGTATAATAGAGTCTATTTAACATAAAACTTTACTCGGGTGCATGAGCTTATATACATCATATATGTATGTTGAATTAAATATTTCCATGGATTGTTATAATGAAAAATAGAAATGAAGGAATATTCATGTAAACAGAGATAACTCTTAACCTTTCATGTTACCAAGAAACTATCAATTACTATTAATTTACAATCCAGGAAGCTAAACAAGTTTTTTCATTAACATTTAATGACTCTTTTATTGGAGTTTTTGTTGAACTAAAAGGGGTCCTCTTTTACTTCAACCCAAGTTCTTGTATACATTTAACTCCAGAAAGCTATTTTTTATAGGTGTGAGAATGTGAAAGAATAACATCTTTCTTGAGATTCTGCAAATAATATTTTAATTTCTCCAGAGAGTTGCATATGTTGAATTAAATATTTGTATGTACATATAAATATATATGTATGTGTGTGTAGATTATTCTTATAATTTATATATATATCACAGAATTAATTAAAAGAAAAATTAGATTATATTAAATGTATTTACATGTATGTCACATAATAGAAGTTTTATATTTTTTGGGGGAGTAAAAATTTAGTGGTATCTCATACTGGTTGCAGCCTAAATGTTAATAATTATATTTCTCTCTGTGTTTTTTTTTTTTATTATTTGTGATCTATGGTTTTTTTTTCATACTTTTTTTAAAAAACAAATATATTTTTTGTAATTATTCCTTACAATAAAAACAAATCAAATTTATTTCATTTTAATAATAGATGGAAATTTTACTAAAAGAAAGCAATCAACTGATTCCAATTAGAGGTCATTCTAAACAAAAGTAATTTTATTTCTCCATATTTTTTTTTTTGCAATTTTGTGATTATATTTTTTAAATTTTTTTATAATGCTTACAATTTAAAAAATCAAATTTGAAGCATTGAAAATATCATAAAAAATATTATTCTTAGGAATTGTGTCAGATATTGATTGGATCACTAACATTAGAAAACCACATTTATAGTTGTACAGTGAACAAATATTACCTGTTGATATACCTATACATTTCCATATAAATCTGATTTTTTTAAAATTGATTTAGAATACATTTCATCATGTAACACATTAGCTCAATGGATAATTAGTATCCAATATAAGGACTTCATTATAAGCCATATCTTTTTAGGAATATAATTACAAATAATACTAAGGGCTCTGTGTTTAAAAATGTATGTTTTGTGAAAAAAGACTGATAGGAGAGCAAGAGATAGAATAACAAGAGATCAGGTTTATTCAAGCTCGCTCCAAAATGTTGCTTAATCTTAAATTTTAGTTTACAATTTACTCTAGTTTTTCAGCATTTGCCATACATCTTTATGCCCTTAATTATATTTCAAACATCCATAACAACACACATTTAAATTAAAAGTAAAATAATCTAATGGTTTGTTGCTTGGGAGTTTCTGAAAATTTTGAGGGGGGGGGGCATGTCAGATTTTGGCTATCATCCATACATCTTGAACTACAGAATCTGCCAGTTTATTACTGTTTTGAACTATGCAAAGGCTCATTTAAATTTACACATAAAAATATTCCTTATGCTTCAATTTTGCAAACATTTTTGACTATATTATGCAAATTAATTAATTATTTCATACTATATAGTAACCAGTGATGGTCAATGGAAAATTTAAGCAGGGATGCTTTATTACAGTATCGTCTTAAGCAAGGTGTACTTTATTGCAGTATTGTCAGCAAAAACTAACCAAAGAAAACAAAACAGAGCATTTCTAATTTTGTAACCACACAACCATTTTATTTTTCTATACCAATCATTGTTAAAGATATAATTCTATATTATATTTACTAACAATTTTATATTTTTTTATTTTACTGTTGTTTGAGAAATAATAATATCTGGAGTAGATCCACCTTTACTTTTTTTTTCATGTCTCAAAGCATTGGCCGGGAAGCAAATCCGCAAACCTGGGACAACTGCCTATAAGGCAGCTGTGCTGACCACTCGTCCACCAACGCTTGACACAATTACTTTTTGTTTCAATTTTTTCATGTAATAACAATTGGGAAAATATAATTTTTTTTTTCATATGTCAAATGCATTGACTGGGAAGTGAATCCAGCCCAGCTGCTTGGAAGGCAGCTATGCTAACCGCTAGGCCACCAATGCTTGACTATAATTTTTTTATATATATTTATCACTAACACTTATATGATAAATATTTATAATAATATTTCTTTTATTATTTTGTTATATTTTCCCGTATTTATATGTTAATTTATAAATGTTAATTACAAAGAAACAACAGAATATTTTAAATAAAAACAAAAACTTATTTGCTCTGAAGAGAAACCAGAATGGGTAAACATAGCGGCTTAAATAACTATATCGTATCGTGGCAGCACACTGCACTAGTAACACTAGTTATACGCATTGATAAAAGCAAAATTCTCTCTTGGAACTTGCTGAAATTCACCAAATATGATATTTCTGGCAACTGTCATAATTAGCAGCGCCTGTGCCTTTGAATAGAATCTGAAGCATCACTCAAAATAATTTTAGAAAATGGTTTAATTAATTATGTAAAATATTGAATTATTGTTATATTATTGATATTTTCAAGCACACAAATTTAATAATTAATTTTGTTCTGGGGGGTGATACTGTGCGGTAGTACTTATGGACCAGCCGCCACTGGTAGTAACAATTGTTTATCATTTATATTCAGCTCAAGAACTTTTTTATAATCAATTTTGGATGTAATGGACAAGATTTTCAGTGAGCAATATTTCTGCTTAAGCTAATTTCATTAAAATGTATATACATATTAAGCAGCAATCAAAACAGTTCTAATATCATTAAATTATGCAGCATTAATGCTTATTTTCCAAGCATACACACACACACACACACACACACAAATACAGTATTTCGAAAATCATTTTAAAACATTTTGAAGTAGCAACAAACATTGGTTAAGTTTCTTTAATCATAATCTAAACAAATTTAAAAATTTTTTAGTACTAAACTTCTTTCTTTATGCCTCATTTGATGTAAGTTAATCATTTTCTACATTACACCTCATTAATTTGTGATAAAAAAAAGAGTTTTTAACTTTTTGCACGTAGTTAAAACAACTGAGTCGACCTTAAAATATAAAGTTAATTTTTCATACATGTAACCTTCATTTGAATAGTGTTTGTGGCAAAATAAAAAAGTATGTTTTTTTCATATTTAATGTTATCTTTTAAATGACTAATTTTTGACAAAAGCATCTGAAATGAATTTATCAAGTTAAATTAAAAAAAAGAGCTTATTTTCTGACTTGACTACAAAAATGTAAAAAAACAACAAGTTATTTTCTAATGTGTAGATATTATCAAAACATATTCTTAATATTATACATATATTTCAGTTTTAATTCTATCATAAGCACTTTGTCCGCTTGTAAAGAAAAGATTGCTTTGTGGTTTCCTGAAGGTTTGTGATGATGGTGTTTTAGTTGTAATTATATGTTGGACTATTTCCATCATCTAATATGAGTATTGAATGTCTTTAGAAAAAATGAAACTTTATTTAAATATTCCAAATACATTTAACTGTTAGTAATAGCACACAGTTAATATATGCACAATGTTTCAAGAGATATTATTTCCCTCTCCTCTTCATGTGTTGCTGGCCAGACCAGTGACAGTATTACCATGAGAATCAAACCTGGACCCTTAGATTCTTTGAGTATTGAATTTTAGGTTAGAACTCTAACCAAATGAGTGAAAGGTGGCTCAGTTGGTTAAGGCATTACTTAAAATTCAATACTTAAAGAATCTAAGAGTCCAGATTCCATTCCCACACTAGTACTGTCAGTTGGTTAGAGTGTCACTTTTGGCAGGGTGGCTCATTCGGTTATAGCATTCCCTTAAAATTCAATACACTAAAGAATCTTAAGGGTTCAGGTTCGATTTCCATGCTAGTATTATCACTGTTCAGGCCAGCAACACCTGAAGAAGAGGGGAGAATAATATCTCTCGAAATATTGTGCATATACTAACCTGTGTACTATTACTAGCAATTGAGTATATTTGGAATATTTAAATAAAGTTAATTTTTTTTAAAGACATTCAGTACTCATATTAGATGATGGAAATAGTCCAACATATAAATACAACTAAAAGATTACTTTGTTTTAAACTTTCAATATATAGATGAGCATGCTTTCAGTCTAGTCAGTCAAATTCATAATGCTCAAACTCAGTGGCTAATGATGGAAAAAGTAATTATAGATTCTTACCCTCCTCCCCATTACTATAACCTAAATAATGTCTACCAAAATTCTCAAGCTGGTATTTGGATTTTTGCATTATTATTTTTTAATTACTTTTACCACCTATGGACAAAAATAAAAATTAAAATATAGAATCATTACCATTAATATAGAAACATGCAATACAAAATTGTGACGCTACTGATCACTCCAATATTGCAAAGTATTTTTGCTAGGACAAAAGAGTCACTACTTATTTTTGTATTTCAATTGGATAAAACATTGTTGATACCAGTTATAATGTGAAAATTGTGGTAATAAGCAATTTTCTGGAATTTTTTTTTTTTACCAAAGTACTCTTTTTAAAAAAGTTAAAAATATGTATTTTTCTTTTATTACTAGATTAAGTGTATATATTTATAACTTGTATTTCTTGTCTACTTGGACAGTCTTTCTTTTGATATAAATAAATCACTCCCTTCATTACAACTTATTAGTTCATTATAATGAGTTTTAATTATACATCAATCTAAATAATTCACTGTAATGTAAGTAATACTTTATCATTTTTAAAGATGTGTTATTATTAATGTGAAATCATTTTGCCGAATAATAGACAAAATGGACCCCTCCCAAAGGGAACAATTTATCTATATTTATAAACATGCACATATTGTATTATATGAGCATAAATTTATAATTTATCTGAATAATTTTTTTTTTTATAGGAGAAGGGTTATAATGAGTATTAAAATTTTGTATTGCTAAACACTTAATATTTATACCTCAACGTAAAATAAATAAAAGAATTTGATTCCCATCTTTATCACTTGAAAAACCATAAGAATTAGTGTATGAAAACTGGAAAGATAACTTTTTTTTCTCTGCCTTTTTTTTTTACTCCCCATTCTTGATCTAAACTTGACAGCTGATAATGAGTTCTATTTCCTGGCTTCTATAGCACAAGAAAAGGAATACTTTCTACAGTTTAATAGTAGCTCGCCACCTTTCACATAGGAAATAAGATAATGTCAAGAGTTATCTATCAGTCAGAGTCTTCAGTCTTCCTCCTGGTGCTCTTCCAACAATTAGTAATAGATGCAACGATAGAAATCCAAGAGGACATAGCAGAATATTACTTCATCCATATGGATGCTTTTAATCTTTCCTCTCTCTCCTCCTCCCTCCCCTTTCTTAAAAGACTGCTAGTAATTGCCTAAAATTTAAAATTCATCTTTTTAATGAAGTAGCTAATGAAATTTTAATATAAAAACTGTAATTCAAAATAACTTCTGATTTGAATGACAAAAATCTCTACAGATAAAAAGAATGAGAAACTAGTTAGAATGTTGAAAGTACGGGGGGGGGGAGGCACATCGAACTAAATCTTTCACTGAATGCTATTAAACGAGTGAGATACATTTAAATAAGACGTTTCAAAAACTGCCACGACTAAAAAAAGCAACAACTATAGAACAATCTGAATCGTGAATAATAAAGATATAAAATCTATCAGATAAGGAGATAAGAGTACGGAACAGGATAAAAATTTAAAACTTGGAAAAGATCACATTTCATCAGACATCTGGATATAAAAGACGAAGAGGAGAAATATTAAAAAGAAAAAAAATTCTGGAAAAAAATACCCTCAAAAATAAAACAAGAATTCTTAGGATATTTGTTTCAGAAACATTAATATTTTCGATGAAAAACTCTTTCAACGTTAAACTTAATTAAAATCAAATTGACACATTAAAATAATTTATAAACTAAGAAACTATAAATTATTATGATGATTAATTAGTAGTCATTACAATCCTTGTTAGCCATCCTTTGAAATCAGATTCCATAAATCTCCAGACTATTTTGCTCCAAGTCTCTCTGTTCAATAAGTAAACAGTTTACACATCCACGTATTTAAATTCATGTGTAAAAATTCTCATTATAACCATTAAATAATATAATAAATTACAATGTGAATATATGTACAGCATTGTATACAATCATATAAATAGTAAATGCTGTTATAGTAAATGGTACACACTCCCACGTAACATTCAGCAATATGACAGTAAGAAAGTAATTGCTTATGCTATTGTCGAATACGAAATGGGAGTATCTGTCATTTATTACTACTATTTAATAACTGAAACACAGGATTATTATATACCTGTGTCTATATATGTAATATATAGGGTATATGAGCACAGACTTTCACACGACCCACCACTCTCCACTCTATCTTTTAACACTGATACACTTGAACACATATACGTTGAAAAGATAAATAATCACCAATATACGCATTTCATGCTAAACCAGCAATCATCAGTTGGTCCAGATTACCATCTCTACACATATATGCTATAAGTGCTCAGATATATATTAAGATAGCTAATCTTCATACTTTAATGGACAGGCTTCAATCCACTCCACACTCCAATTCTTCAACCGTCCATCCAATTGAAAATCTGATGATGGAATGCTCAAAGGCCACCCTGAGGCTGAAATTCTTGACACACCCATGTTGACTTAAGGTCAATCTGACTCCTCATGTACAGGACATAATCCATTTAATACATATACAAGGGAGGGGCAGTCATCTCTACAATGTAATAACTGAAACACAGGCTTATATCCCTGTGGCTATTTATGTAATACATAGGGTATATGACAAGAATCTTGGCCTCAGGGTGGCCTTTGAGCATTCCATCATCAGATTTTCAATTGGATGGACGGTTGAAGAGTTGGAGTGTGGTATGGATTGAAGCCTGTCCATTAAAGTATGAAGATTTGCTATCTTAATATATATCTGAGCACTTATAGCATATGTGTGTAGAGATGGTAATCTGGACCAACTGATGATTGCTGGTTTAGCATGAAATACATGTATTGGTGATTATTTATCTTTTCAACATATATGTGTTCAAGTGTAGCAGTGTTATGAGATAGAGTGGAGAGTGGTGAGTCATGTGAAAGTCTGTGCTCATATATACTACTATTTAGATTATTGTGAAGAACGTTATACATACATATATAGACATATACAGGTATAAAGCTAATAATGCCTAAGGCTAGATAGTTTTATAACTGTTAATCATGAAAGCAATCAATATTTAAATAAGCTGAGATTGTTATTGATATTGTGTAAGTGTTGATTGCTTTAAAGTATTTATGTATATGTTTGTATATATGTATCCAAAATAAACATTCTAATTACATGTTTAATGGAAATGTTTTTCCATTAAATCTTGAAATTTATAAGCTCTCGCATGATTGACAAATTGCCGTGGGTATTTATGAGTTTTCAAGTAAACCAAGATGGCAGCCTGGCTCACAAAAAATGCCTGATAGGAAACGTCGTATTTAATAATTACATTTTATTGTTTATTACTGTTATTTTTTAAATGGAAATCATTGTGGAAAAATTAATTATAATATTTACAATTTGATTTTTTTTTTTTGGAATAACTTATTAACAGAAAAATGAAAAAAAAAAAATATTTATATTTTATTCATATCTGCAGTGTGCAATCATATTGTGACCATTAACGCACGCATTTCGGGAGGGCAGGGTCCTGTACCTTTGGAAACTGTCCACTACATCATCTTCTGTGATAGGAAGGTCCCAAAATTTTATTTTTATGATAATTTACTAAAAAAACTGCTTACAAAAAGAAAACTTGCTGAAGTGAACCAAAGTACAACAATGTTAAGAGCGCCTTGTCGCTTCTCTTGTTATATGTAAAGAAAAAAAAAGTAATAAAGCTTCTTGATCAAATTTGTCAGAATTTATTTCTTTTTTTTAAAATTTAACAATCGATTTATTAATTTTGTTTTAATTTAACAACCAATACATCTTCAGTAGATTTTAAACCCTCGAAAGTTATGAAAAATTCAGGATGCCATTTTGGTTTACTTGAAAACTCAAAAGGACCTTACTGTAATACTATCACAAGTTTTTTTTGGCTGTGCTTGAAAATACACTTCTTAACCATTGTTAAATAATATATTTAACATTAGATATCAAAGATTCTCAAATTTATAATTTTAACAGTCTTTATTGCTGTAGTTGTTTTGTTGGAATGAGCATTACTATTGTTCAATAGATAAGCTTTCAATTTCCAACTTTTTTAAACTCTTGCTGTGTCCCTGAAAAGAAGATATCTTATGAAGGAACAACTGCACTAACACTATACATGCTAAAACACCATGGGATGCCCTCTCATCATTACAGATAGTTAGAACTTCTGAGTTTATTCATTTAGAATCTATTATATTTTAGATATAGTTTTGGTCAGTAAATGGAAGCTCATCTTGCAAAAAACAATTGTGTACATAACAACAAAAAACGATCATCTCATCAATAGTATTCTGCTCCATGGTAGATCCAGAGAATAGTCACATTATCAATTCATCGAATTTCCACTTCATTCTCTTCATTGCTTGGCTCTTCAATTTCACACAACTCTTCACATCTCATATCATCCAACAATGTCAATCTTTTCCAGCCTTTCTTCTACTCACTATTCTCTCCACAAGCATCTTTCAATAAACTATACTTTCTTCTTAATATATATACAATCCAGTTTAGTCACATTATCAATTCATCGAATTTCCACTCCATTCTCTTCATTGCATAGCTCTTCAATTTAGCACAACTCTTCACATCTCATATCATCCAACAATGTCAATCTTTTCCAGCCTTTCTTCTACTCACTATTCTCTCCACAAGCATCTTTCAATAAACTATACTTTCTTCTTAATATATATACAATCCAGTTTAGTCACATTATCAATTCATCGAATTTCCACTCCCTTCTCTTCATTGCATAGCTCTTCAATTTAGCACAAATCTTCACATCTCATATCATCCAACAATGTCATTCTTTTCCAGTCTTTCTTCTACTCACTATTCTATCCACAAGCATCTTTCAATACACTATACTTTCTTAATATATATACAATCCAGTTTCTCTTTCTAATTTCTCTAATCAGTCTTTTTTTCTTTTCAAAACTTTTTCATTTATTTTATTCATGCAACTGATTTTTTCCTCATTCCTCTCCATGTCCACATTCCAAAGGCTTCCAATCTGTTTCTTAATGTTATTACATAAAAACAGTAATTTCAAAGGACTCCATTATTGGAAATATATTTATGAGCAAATGTGTACATTTTGTTTTGCTTTTTTAAAATCTAAATGTATGTATAATATTCCACCTTTATTGTTAAAAAGAGGTTGTCTTGACAACAGTTCCAGATTGTTGATTGATATTGTCTAATTGTTGACTTGTTTGCATATATTTACATTTGCATCATTTTATACATGATTTGAGATGAAAAGCACGAACTTTATTCCTACATGTTTTTTTTTTAAAATTAAAATTGTAATAGTCATCTTTTTTTTTCATTATCTGTATTTTTAAAAATTATTTATTATTTCTGGAAGTAGATATAATTTTTTTTTTTAATCATATAAATAGATTATTGAAAAGACAATCTATATTGAAAAAAAATCCCTTTATTAATCTGTTCAGGTTTCAACTCCAATTTTATTATTTGAAAGATCGTGATTCTGACAATATTTGCAATATTTTATTTTTTAATTAAAACCTATTTCTACATCATATATTGATAATCTTTATATTATTTGTGACAAATCTAAGTTTCCAAATGGTAGACAAACTAAAAATTAATATTTGAACTTTGGAAAATAGAAAAATAAAATTCGAAACCGAGGTCTTAAGTATATCAATAGTGCTTTTCATTATTGGACATAATGTTATCTTTTCATAAAAATTGTATGATGAAATATTTCTTATTTGAATTTTATTTTTAAAATAGAAATGAATTTTAGTTTAGATATTTATTATTATTAAAATTTTACAAGAAATTTTTTTATCAGTGTTTAGAAAAGCGATTCTTGTTAGCCAGTAAAAATTGCCTCTGTTTTTCAATAACTAAGTTTTTACCACTTGTCTTCTTAAAAGAAAATATTTCGAAATACAATCTAATTGTATTCACATACTTTTTTGGTTTAAAATAAATATTTTACAAATATGAATAAGCTTAAATTGTAAATAAATTACCGAAAATTATAATTTTTCTTTTCGAAAAGATGCATTCAAAAAAATGCATTAAGGCCAAACAATCTATTAATCAGAAATTGTCGTTAGTATTGAAGTCAAAATAAGGCATATGTCAGTTTGTTTTATATGCAAATTAATATTATAATTTTCTAAAGATCTTTATGATAATGACATTTTCAGATTTTTAAACTAATAATTTTTAATAATGATTTCTATGTAAGAACAACTGTGTAGAATAATCTAACATTATAGATAACTGCAGAATAGTGATGTGATGTGATGTGATGTATTATGGCTTCTCCTTAAACGAAGTCAAGAATATCTCAGCAATTATGCCCAGATAAACCTGTTAGCCACTTTCTTTTACATTCCCCACTCTAAATTTACCCATAATCTGCTCTATCCCATTTCCACAACATAATTTTTGTCAACTCTATAACCTTTATATCTAAATCCCCCTTATCTTTTCCCAAACCCAGCATAAAAACCAATAATTCACTTTCTGTATAATCACTCTTTTCATATTTATTTTTCCACAACTTCATTATATGTACCCTTTCTGTTTTCAAACATTTACATTCAATTAACAAATGCCTAATATTTTCAATTCCTTCCTTACATAATTTACAAAATAAATCACCCATATTTTTCATTTACATGTATATTCTTTTGTAACTAAAGATCCCGTTCGAGCCTTAAACAATAAACTACTTTCCTTACTATTATCATATATTAACTCACACCTAATATTCTGTTTATTTCTATATATATTTAAACTCTTTTTACTCTCCATACTATTTCTCCATCTCTCTAACTCCCTAGTCTTTATTAATAAATTTATTCTTTTATCCCATTCCTTACTACTATAACACTCAATAATCCTCTTAACACAATCATCCCATCTTTTGTACAAATATACTGATATAAATTCTTTATCCAAATCTTTTGCATAGCGCATTACCTTTCTCACCCATCTTGTTACCTGCCCTTTACTCATAACCCAATTAAATACTATTTTAGCTATTCTTTTATTATCCATAAACTGCAATCTGCCAAACATTTTCATTTTACTTTTTGCATCTCTCATATGAAAACTTGACCATCCCATTTCTCCTTGAATTGCCTCCCTTGCTGTCCATACTTCTGCATCCAATGCATGTCTTCCTACTTCCCTTTGAGCTTTTTCTAAATAATCTAATATCTTTTTACTAACATATAATGCATCATTACCATATGTTAACCCTGCTACTGCAACTCCTTTCCATATAATTCTAGCTACATCATATTTATTATATGAAAATACTGTTAATTTCTTTATCAATCCCTTTCTTTTCTTTGCTTCATTTATCAATTTTTTCTCCCATTCATCCAAATAATTTTTCTGATTACTTAAAATAATACCCAAATAACTATATCTATTCACCACACTTAACTTAATATCTCCCAATAAAAATTCTACATCTTCTCTTTCCTCAGTATTAACCATCATTATATTTGATTTTTCTTCACTAAATTTAATCCCCATCTCTTTACCCACCCTTGCACATGTCCTCAACATAACTTCCATATCTTCTCTTTTTTCTGCACACAAAAATATATCATCTGCAAAAAAAAAGACCTGACAAAATATATACTCCCTTACTACCTATTAATGGTATCTCTATCCCTCTTCCTAATCTTTCTATTGCTCTTTCCATTTCACTCAAATACAACACAAACAAAATAGGTGACATAGGGCATCCTTGCCTTAGTCCCACACCATTTTTAACTTTAATTGATTCTATATTCTCTAATTGATATATATAATAATTATTTTCATATAATTTCTTAATAATATCTATTAAAGCTTCATCCATTCCCAAATTTGCTAAACTTATCCATAATCTATTTCTATTTACTCTATCATATGCCTTCTCTATATCTATAAAACTCACATATAACTGTTTATCTGCATTCCTACTCATATCCATAAGTTGTGTAACTACAAATAAACTATCTCCTATACGCCTATCTAATCTAAAACCTCCTTGCATTTCACCCACTACATTATTCCCTTCCATCCATTTTACAACTTTACTAGCCACCATATACGAGAAAACTTTATATAAAACTGATGTTACCGCTATCGGTCTATAATTATTCAACTTTCTATGATCCTTACCCTTTCCTTTAAATAATAACCTTACTCTTGTATTACTCCAACTACTTGGGAAAACTCTATTCTGTGCCATTTTATTAAAACAGGATAATAACTTTACTTTTGCCCTATATCCTAAATTCATTACCATCTCTGCTGCCCATCCATCTAAACCTCTTGCCTTCCCACTTTTCAATTTCTTCTCTACCTCATTTAGTTCATTTTCTGAAAAACTAATATTCCCATTACTATATTCTTTCATATTTTCTAATATTCTATCATTCACATCTAACATCTTTTCTATATTCATTACATAACTATTTAAGATTCTCTCTAAATCTTCTCTAGAACTACACTCAATTCCCTCATCATCTAGTAATACTAACTCTCTCTCCCCTACATTTCTCCTTTTAATATAATTCCAAATTTTTTTACTTCCATCTCTTCCACCATAATACCCAAAACTTCTTAAAATAAGCGATTTTGTAGTTTTAAATCCAACACATTTTTTAAAAAGAAAAACTGACAAAAACTTATTGTTTTCAATTTGGTTTCTTTTTTGTTGTTGTTGTTGTTGTTGTTGTTGCTATTATTTATTATAAATAAGTAAGCACACTTTTTTAAAAAATGTCAGTTATTCAATACTTATTATCGATATATTATTTATAATAAAATTACTGTTTAGAATATATATATATTTAAGTTTGAAAATTTAACAATCCAGTTGAAAAGAATGTAAATATGCATTACATTTATTTTTAAATGAATAATGTTAAACATTCTGTAAAAAGTATCACATTTTATGTCAAATATATATATAATATTAATATGCTAGTATATACAATTTATTAATAAATTACGTTTGAAGTACCACATTTAAACTCACACAAGGAAAAATGCAGTACATTAGTTGAATATTTACTTACTATATACATATGTAATTTCACTATCCATTGAACTAGATATAAACTTTTATCAGCTCGAATGTAGATAAAATAATGCGGAAGTACCAGCTATATGTAAGCTATCAGTAAATGTAAAATATAGAATAAGTCCACATATTTTCGCTTTGATTGTATATAAGCATAACATTTAATGACATATTCTTATACATAGAGCATGATATATATATATATTAATGTAATTTCAAGACAACCATAAGTTATTTTGAAATCATTGAAAATTAATTTTACATTAAGAGGTATTAAATATAAGATTCACCCTCAGAATAACTGATAATTGTCTTGAAATTACGTTAGTATATATAAATGGTTACTTTAGGTCAACATGGGCATGATAACAATATTGGCATCAGCATGGGATTTGGGAATTCTATCATCAGATTTTCAATGGTATGAATGGCTGAAGAGTTGGAGGTAGTAGTAGATTGAAGCCTGGCCATTAAAGTATAAGGGTTTGCTATCTTAATATAAACTGAGCACTGATTATATATATGTATGGGAGATGGTAATCTGGACCAACTGATGAGTGCTGGTTTAGCACAAAATATTTATATTGGTGATTATTTATCTTTTCTGCATGTGGGTGGTCATGTGTATCAGTAATATGACATAGTGTGGATAGTGAAGGGACTTGAAAGTCCAAGTTCAAATCCCGATATTTATAAATGATGACAGTAAATGGTATATTTACATACGATCAAATCTCAAGAGTAGGTGGGCTTATTCTACATTTGATGTTTACTGACAGTTTACTTATATCTACTTCCACGTCATTTGATAAATTGAACTGTAACGCCAATAGCATATATATACACACACCCATAACTTAAATTATTTACATTATAAATGTATGATGACGGTTGCTTACATATATATGTATTTTAAAAAAAAGTTAGTTATACAATTGTATTTCTGAAAAAGGAAGACAAAAAAAAAAAGAGGAAAGAAGCAAACAAACATGTTTTGATCTGTTTTGGTCTTCTAAATCTTTTATGTAAATTTTTTTTCTGTTATTTACATTTATACTATTTCTTCCTGGATAGAATTTCCTTAAACAAGTAAAACTTTATGGTTTTTAAATTTCACATAAAACATATGTAATAATAGATTCTAAAACATCTAGAATTACATTGTTTTAAACATTTCTTTTGTTTCTTGTTTTTGATTCTTTTAAAAAATAATATGAAAAATTACATCATTGAAACAAACATTGCATGGATCAGAGATTTTTATTCTTATAACTTTGCAAATATACCTGTAGTTGCTGCTTTTTATGTGCGTATGTGTATGTGCACGCGTGAAATTTAATCTTAAGGCAAGTTTAGATCATAATTAGTGGAAGTTAATCATTTCTGGGCAGTTTTGCTACCTTGTGCACAGAGGTAAAATATTCATAAATATGAGCGTAATGAAAAGATGACCCGGTGGATAGAGTCGCTTGCTTGTGAGTAAATATATATCTGATGTACATCATATCTATGAAGGAAGAATTTTTTTTGAAGTTTTTATGAAATTACTTTGTTATTGAACCATAAGACATATCTTACTAGAATTCAATTTACAAATGCGCGCGCTGACATGTGATATCTTTAAAGTATGAAGATTCGCTATCTTAATATAAACTGAACACTGATTATATATATGTCTGAGAGATGATAATCTGGACCAACTGATGATTTCTGGTTCAGCACGAAATACGTGTATTGGTGATTATTTATCTTTTCTACATTGTGTGGTCATGTATATCAGTGGTGTGAGATAGTGTGGATAGTTGACGGGTACTTGAAAGTCTGATTTCAAATCCCCTATATTTACAATTAGGCTTCAGGTATGCGAAGAGTGCCTGTATTTCAAATATTTACACATTACGCCTGCATGCTGCCCATCCTGTTTCTATGTATTTAAATGGATAAGGTCCTATACATGAGGGTGGAGAGTGACTTGAGGTCAACATGGACATGGCAATAATGGCATTAGCATGGGATTTGGGCATTTCATCATCATATTTTTAGGGGTATGGATGGCTGAAGAGTTGGAGGTTGGAGTAGATTGAAACCTATCCATTAAAGTGTGAAGATTTGCTATTTTAATATAAACTGAACTGATTATATATGTGTGTGGTAGATGATAATCTGGACCAACTGATAAGTGCTGGTTTAGCACGAAATACATCTATTGGTGAATATCTTTTCTACATGTGTGTGGTCATGTGTATAGTGGTATGAGATATTGTGAATAGTTGACAGGTACTTGAAAGTCTGAATTCAAATCCCCTATATTTTGATATCTTCTAAATAAATCAGTTTGAAGATCTTTGTCATTTATTGGGGTAGAAATTATTATTTAATTTTTAGCCCAGGTATAAATGTTAAAGTTAATTGAAGATAAGTATATCAATTGCTAAATACGAGCATGAATATTATTAATCTAATTCCTGCCTTTTTTCCTAATCATGCATCATTACTTAGATATACTACAAAATTTTCAATCCCCATATCTAAATGTGATTTTATTTATATGTTTCAACGGGTGTGAATCGAAATTATAGATTTATAACCTTGACTCCTAGCCACCTCAAATTCTCATGTGGTTTCATGCAAGAAATTATTATTAGATGCATTCAGGTGGTATGAATTTCTAGCAATCCTGCATTTTATAAGATTTGTAGAACACATTTATATGTTATACTTTCTGATAGTTTTCTCCATATAATATTGATCTTAGCGAAAGTGAACTAATCCAGAGAAGGAAAAAATTTTTTTTTTTTTTTTTTTGTCAGCAGCTCCATTATTAAGAAAGTATTAGTGATTATCATTGGAAAGTTTCATTATCAGAGATTAATGATGAAATGAAAATTAATATATTCAAGGAAAGCATCACGATAAATGAGTGAATCATTGGGTGGAATTTTTTTTTAATAAGACAAATGTGAATTGTCTAAATGTATTAACTTAATAAAGTGCCAGATATTTTCATGATTGTTTTTTGTTAATTGGATTGTATACAATGGAAGAGAAGATATGGTGTCTACTTAATAAGGATTGAAATATCTTATGTAAAAGATGTTTTCTGTTAACCATACCATTGTAGGTCACAAAAATATTTGTAGTCTTGCGTTGTTAGCCGAGAGGTATCGCGGCTGCCATGCAAGCAAGTAGTTGGTTGCAGACGGTTGTGGGTTCGCGTCCCGGCCGATGCTATGCCATATGAAAAAAAAAATATTTGTAATGATACTTTTAATTTTTATGATTTACAAATTCACTTATATAAGAACTATATTTTAGTTACAATTTTCAGAGTATGGAGTTTCTTGTACTTCCAGAAAATGTACTCATGTTCTAGCAAAAATATATATATATATATATATATATATATATATATATATATATATATATATATAGAGAGAGAGAGAGAGAGAGAGAGAGAGAGAGAAGGTATACCCTTATGTGGTATATGTATCATCATCTTTAATCATTATTGATTCACTGCAGAATTATGATCTCCAATTTAATACCTTTCTCTGATCCATAATCTTTTCTCCACATCACATCAGCAAACTTCATTATTTCATTCATTCATCTCACATTTTGGGTTATTTTTCTAGATTTTTTTTATAATCTCTTGAGTTATAAACATCAACAGTTCATTATCATCTCTTCTAGTAATATGTGCATCTAAGCTCCATTGCAGTTTCTTAATTCTTTCAATTATGTCATTAATATTAGCTTGGGCTCTCATCATGTATTTTGTTTTCAGTCTCTTTTTTTTACAACTCACATAATTTTTTCCATAATTATTGAAGTAATCTGAAGTCCTGTATTACTCTTCTGTTATGTGTGGAAGTCTCAGATATATAAGTAAGAACTGATCAAATACATCTAAACACATTGGCATACTTCTTTTAATACTAAGCTATTTCTATTCAAAGGTACTCCATCCAACTTTGGTTCTATGATTAATTTCATCCATTATGTTTTCATCTGTATTAATAATCTGACCAAGATATTTCTAACTCAAGATTATCAATCTTTATTACTTTTTTTTTGAGAAAATCTATTTATTATTATCTTATGTTAGTATTTGTTTTTAATGTTATTTTTTTACTTTCATCTAATAATTTCTACATTTTCTGAATCTCTGAAGCCTTATGTGCAAAAAAAAAACAACAACAATCTCATGATCTGCAATATCTAGATGACTTAAATAATTCCATTTAGTTTTATTCCCTTAATTTCCCATCTTAACCCACAATTTACTTCTTGTAAACTTCTGTAAAACAGGGAGATATAGAATCACCCTAGCATACATTTTTTTCTATTAATTTTAATATCAACATGCAGTCTCATTACTGTTGCATTTTGATAAATATTCTTCAGAATATGATAATATCTTGGGTCTTCATTTTGGTTATCCATTACTTTACAATCACTGTGAAAATGCTTAGGGACTCAAAGGCCTTTCATAACTTACAAATCAAAGCATAATGACAACTAATATTTATTGCTTTTTTTATATAACCCTCTCAATACTTGGTCATGATCCATTGTGCTAAAATTCTTTTTAAATCCAACTTGTTTTATTTTTTTGGTTGGTTGGAATCCAAAATTTATTGTAAATGAATTATAATTATGTTGGTAAAGATTTTATATGGAGCTGATAGAAAACGTATAGATTTTTAATTTCTAATGTCTTCTTTGATACCTTTCATAAATATCAATATTGCTACTGTACTTTTCCAATCATCAGATACATCTTTATTATTTAGATATGTGGTTGTAATTTTCACCAAGAATTTTCTTATTTCTTCACCTGCTTTTTTAAAGATATCGATTACAATTCCACCATTTCTTAAAGTTTTTATCTTCTTCATAGATTTAATTGCACACCTCACCTCTTCATTTAAAATACTTGGCAATTCAGACATAGACTTGTTGAAAATTTTTATTCTTTATTACTATATCATTCTTTGTAGAACTCTTCCACATATTGTATGATGTCATCTCTCTTTTAAATAATAGTTTCATGTTTTCTTTTTATTGTTGAAATGACTTTTCTTCCAACACCGATCTTCTATAGCGTCTCTTGCCAATTCTCGATTATATTTATTTAATGTTATTATTAACTCTTTTTTGTACTATTTTACAAAATTTTAAATATTCAATCCTTTTTAATAAATCATTTTTAAAATTACATTCTTTCCTTTCTTCATTCATTGTCTTGTCTTGGTAGAAAATTTATTGGTAAGTTTTTTAAATTTATTATACCAGCTATTTCTTTTGCAGTTCTTAATTGAATATCAATTATCTTCTTATTAATTTCAATCAAATCAAATCATTTTCAAAAGTCTTTTTAATATTTTGAAATGATTTGCAGGTTATTGGATGTTAATGCAGGTTAGAAATATTAACTCTTAATACTATATTTCATAATAGATTTCACCTCTTTGGTTTTGCATTAACATATTTTTTACATCTTAGTAATTGATGATTATTTTCTGTATTGAATCTGTCATGAACATTAAAATCTTTAAGTACATATTTTCTCCTAGTCAAAGTATAATCCAATTCTGCTGTCCTTCATTTGGATGCTTCCATGTAGAAAGATTTCATACTATACTGTTTTTATTTTTCTGCAATTTCCACAAGTCTGTGTTCTTTTGTTTATGTCACCCCAACCAAATTTATCAATTCTGCATTAAAGTTTCCAGTGATCATTTTGAAATGGAGTTTGATTTGATCAAAAGCACTTGTACATCCATATAAATATCCCTTTTTTCTTATATCGCAATGTGAATTTGATGGTACATTTATCTAAATTGTCAGCATTGGTATGAATCCTACTGCACTTAGAGTTTTTATATTTGTGTATTTATAGTAAAGTTTATTTCCATTTTTTAAATCAATTTTCACTTTATCTTTTCTTCTAACTTCAGAAAGATCATCAATGTTCAACTTGATACCAGACAATTTTTCTTAGTGCAAACTTACTTCACCAGAAAGTGATCTGCCATTGTAGCTCTTTAATTAAAATGTCTCATTAAATAGCAGCCAGGATACTAAACCAAAGGTTTCTTATCATCTTTTGTCTTTAGCTGCCAATCACTGCTTTGGTTAGTGACTTTGCAACCTTCTGGGTGTAAGAATCATAATTTAGTTTTGGTTTGCCATGATTGTAATTGTCTTTCAATCTATACAGAAAAGATTATTCTCACAGACATTTATTTTGCTTTCAAGAAAACTTGATCATTTTATTTAAGAATTATCAGTTGAGAAAAAAGATCATGGTATTGACTGGTTTATGATGATAATTTAACTATGTTCCCCATATGAACAATCAATCACATAGTAACTAGTTTGCAATGGTAAAAATGGACATTAGGAATTTGCTCTGCTCAGTGTCTTTAAGACCTCAAAAAGGAATCTAAGTTTCCTTTTAGTAAACATCAAATTCCTTTCTATAGCCACCTTTATATATTAAAGCTGAAAAGATAAACAATTTTTTTATATTATTTTAAATTGTAATATACACAGTGTAATTAATATGTTTATTTCAGCTTAACCATTTCATCATCATGGTAGCCATATTAAATGTTTTGCAGAATTTAGTTAGGACCCAATTTTTAAAACAACTTCATTTAACTTTATGCAAAATCATGTAGTGTAAGTTATCCTAAATATAAAATACCAAGGAATATAATAAAGCTAAAAAAATATAGTCATTACACATTCAAAATAATAATAGCAAAAAATATTTTAACATTCTTTAAAATTATTATTTTTATGTTTCTTCAGAATATCTAAATTTTAATACATAAATTTTACTATATATTTTTTTTTAATTAATACATTCATTCCATATAAAATTTCCAATAAAATGACATGTAACATATTTTACCTTTGAAAATTTCATAATTCCAAAACATCAAGAATTGAGATATTAATGTTTCATTTTTCCTAGAAGCATCCACAAGAAATTCTTGCTTGTAGGTGTTTGCGTGTAATGATTGAAGAGAGAATGAGAGATGAATAATTTTAATCTTAGCGCTTCTCAAGTTGTAAGTAGCTCATATTCAATACATTGTATAGGTAAAAGAAAAGAAAAAGGTTTAGATTTAGTGCAATGTGGAGAATAATAACTCTCTTTTTATTATCTATTTTACTTTTCACATTTGAACAAAAGATTTTATTCTGCACTGCATATGTATCATAAAATGTTACTGTAACTATGCAGCAAAAGAATAAACATATAAATAAAAATACTTATATAACTTATTCTACAGAATTATTCGTGATTCCTCCTATTCTGATCACAAAGTATAAGCATCTACAGAGAAGAATATTGGGTGGAGCTGGTACATCATTCGATACTTCTAAAGAAACTAAATGAGGTACAATTTGAAGTGGTACATCAGTTATAATAATTTTAGTTGTTAAGCAATAAAGCAGCCTCTGATAATGTTTGCAGTTGACTTCACACTGCCAAAAAATTTTCACCCCGTCCCCTTTTTAGGCAGACAACTGTAAAGCCATTAAAAGCATAGCTTACATATGCAGATACTGGCTAACATCATAAATATTTTTACATATGTACAACTACATATGGTGCACAAATCCATCTGTGCAAACCTATTATTTGAACCCTCTCTTTACTGGTTTCAAGTAAGTATACTGTCACATTGTATTATGCTCAGTAAATTTAATAATTGCTTCAGCTACTACTTTTCTATGCATCTGATATGCAATTTTGAATTTTGTCACACTGGTCTATATATGTAGGCCTAACTCTGTATGTTTAGTCAAAGCCATTCGTTTTGTTATCTGTCATTTTTTTTATTAATACTGAAATTCAGTCATGATAATATGTTATGAGACCTGTTGTGTACCAATATGCCTGCAAAATAAGGCTGCCTCAGATTTATATCTGATGCAAGCCCCAGCTGGATGAAAAAAATTACAGTTGTTTAGACCAGTGGTCTTCAACCTTTTCGCACCTGCGGAGCAGCAAAAATAAGGATAAGATTTCACAGACTGGCAGGAGTCTACAGATAAATTTTCTTAAAGATTTAAACTGCTTAGCCTTCGATGAGCATACTTGTTATAACTGACTAAAACAACACACTAGTTACTGTGTATTGTAATGGTGTTGCTTATCTTCACATGCTGAACACTCTTTCTTGAGTTGCACAATCATACTGTTACAGAAAACTGTATGTTCTCATTAATGTGCCTGCATTGCTACGTTTATTATTTCATTGTTACAACATGCAAAAATAAAATGTTATTCACCTGAATGTTGGGAAATATCACAGCTAGTGTAATTACATGACAATGATTATGATAAATATAATATCTGCATTTAATGTTAAATATACAAGATGAAGTTATATATATATATGGAGTTTGTATAATAAAAAACATTCTTCTTTTTTTAATTTTGAATCTGGTGTTATTTTAATCTCATTTTTACCCAATTAAAAAAAGAAACTGAACGAAAAGGTGTTTTGGAAAAGTGTCACATAGAAATAAAACATTCACTATAAAGATGTCATTTTGCTAAAAAAAAAAAAAAGATAATAGATTTATGTTCTCAATGAAGAGAAATCATCATCAATGATCTGTCTCCATTTTGTGAAGTTTACAATTTCAAGAAGAAATGTCACATACAAAATAAAAAGATACAATTGCAATAAAGAATTTTGCTATATGTTACCAATAAATGAGCTGATGCAATACAGAAATGCCTACTAGGTATAGAAATTGACATACAATGAGGGTGAAATTATCATGAGATTGACGCTTTGTCTTTTAAAGATTGCATTTTCAGATAAATTCCTTTGATTGTTATTTAGTAATTATAGTATTATCTAATAATTTAAATAAAATTTTGATTATAAATAAAAATTGTTTATATTAATTAAAGGTTTAAAATCTTATTATTTTGTTATTACAAATTTTCCTGCCAGTCCAGTCTAGTCTAGTGCGGACTGGCAGAAAACTTCTGTTGATTGGCGCGGGTCCACGGATCAAGGGTTGAAGACCACTGGTTTAGACTATAAGCACTATGAGATACTAAATTAAAAAAAGGCAGCATAAAATTTATGCTGCATGAGCTAAATTCAAGCATATTTGATTTTTGCAAAATAAAGACATACTTAGGTACTGAGATGGATACCTGCTCAAGTTAAAAAAATAACATGAAATTAAAACATTTTAATATTGATAATATCATACACTGCTTTTAGCCATTGACGGTTAAAATCAGAAGCATGCCATTGTAGCATTATCTTGATTCATGTTTACATTTTTAGCAGTACAATATATATTAATATTTATTAATTTAAAAATATATAATGATTATTTTTTAAATTATTTCTAAAGGTATATATATATATTGTAAGGTGATGCCCAATCCTTATAAAAAAATGATAATAAGTAACTGATGTTTCAGGATAAAATGTATAAAGATTAAATAGGCAGCCAACTTTTAAAACCTAATTTTTTTTTTAGATATTTGGAGACATATACACATATATATACACACAAACATAACCATACATTCATGAAGGAATGAACAAATTTATTTTTTTTATTAAATGTAAAACAAAATATATACATATACACATATATATACATGAATGTAGATTTTAAATCATGACGTGACAAAAGTAATAGAAAAAATATTTGACATTAAATTTTAGTAACCACGCTTCTTTTGTTTAAAAGGGAAAAAAAAAGAGTAAACCTTTGTTGATTTTGGGAACGTGGAAAAATATCTAAGCAACAGATTTTTTTTAGTTGTTGTTGGTTTTTCCTGTTCAAATGAAGTACATGAAAGTAAAGTTGTAGAATAAGAATATTTTAATTGTTATTATATTAGTTATTATGATTTCCTTTCTTTATTAAAAATAAACTATTTAATATTTGGAATTTTATTATTCACTAGAGTAAAATATTTTAAAAAAAAAACATTATTTAATTGATGAACTTGCGTTCGTTCAAATAAACGCTAAGAGCTTCATAGTTATTTATCGTAAAAAAAAAATCTAATTGCTATAAAATGTTTTTTGAATAAAATAAAATCAACTAATGATGAAATAGAACTTTATTAACACTAATTTTTATTACTTTTAAAGTAAAATCTTTATCATGCGTCTCATACATATATAAATAAAACTGCATAGAAATAGTGTTTGTCTTATATTATAATGTAAGCCTTGGAAAAAGATTTATATTTAACAATTTATATGTGTGTAAATAATATCTAACAATGCACTTTTGCTAATTAAGTGTCGGGGGATTTTTCTATCCTCTTGGTGTCATTGGCGTGTGATGGAGGATCATATTCATTGGTATATTTAATCTTTAAATCAAAGTGGAAAGATCTGGAGATGGAATGGCAATGCATGGCTTTAAAATCAAACGCCCAGGAATTCAATTTTGTCGTGGGAATTGTTAATGCTTAGAATGTTTAACAAGACTTAATATACATGAATAAAAGAAAGACATTATCTGATAAGAATACAGAAGCTGCTCTTGAAAATTTAACTTGCTATTGTTTTAAGGAATTCTGAAATTTCATTATATTTTATGCTTTAAATTTTTTTTTTTTAAATGTATGCTAAGAGTTGGGTTATGAATTTTTCTCACCCTTTTATTCATTTGTAGCAAACATTTTTTTAAAAAAAGAACCCATTTGTTTAGAATTTTATAGGGTGAGAGAAATACACAACTCAAAGTATACATCAATATATTATATATGTTTGTAAATAAAATATTAGCGTAATTGAATGCTTAAATTAAACTGGACAATGACTAAAACAAAAGGTAAGATTTTAAATATTTACATTTATTAGACAATTAATATATTAAAATCAAACTAATTAATAAGTAAATATATATAACATTTTCTTGTTTAAATGAATAACTGTTTATGAATGAACTATACAAAACACAAATTAGCAATTCATGGACATAACCTTGAGGTACATTTAAAGGACATAAACAAAATGATAATCGTACATTTAGTAATATAATTTCATATTTAAAATAATTGATACATTATTGTAAATTATGCACTACAATTGTATAATTTTTATTTTAACTCATATTTTAATATTTAAATTATAGCTAGTCTTATTGTTGTAGAGATAAATTAATATTTTATAATAACCATGTATATATTTTGTTGATTTATAAATATCATAACTTTAAGCATGATCTGTTAATAAATATTTGTTGTTTGAAGTTAAAATCTTTGTTTCTCTGGTCTCTAGATTGTCAAGCATCATTCATACTTCACTCATCAGAATAGCTATTATACATGCATACAGATTTTTAATTTATTATTAGCATTAGCCATTAAGGATCTATATAGAGGTCACATTATTGCCATCCTATTTAATTCCATCCTTGAGCATAGTTAAAGGCAAATGTCTACACTGAGTTAGAACCCTGAGTAGTAATAGGACCTGTAAGTAGAGAAGGCTCTGGATGTACTATCCTAAAGGGTTTTACAGTCTGTTACATATTTTGGCAAACCAAACATTTGGGGCATCAATTAATTAAATCTCACACCCTGTAGACTGACGGTACATTTTACGGTCCGTTACATATTTTGGCGCCCAACATTTTGGGCCTGAAAATTTAAGTTCACCACAGATACAAACTACATACTGTTACATTTTTGACACCATCAACAGTGAAGCCTGTACACTAGCATATATAGACTTAATGAAAGTTGATTATCATGTCGCATTCATAATAGCCAATTATTAAATTCATTCTAGTTGGTTGTCTGTTACATTTTTGGCATGCAATGTGGTAAGCTTGAATACTTAGATTCACTGCATGTGAAAAGTTTTGTCTATTATATTTTGATACACAATGTGTTGAGCTTTAAAGAGTTAGGTCTATCATATGTTAATGTATATTCTTAGTGTGACATAAATTGAATTTATGAGAAATTGTCCATAATTTCAGTATAACCTGGTTTATCATATTTTAGTTAGTCATTTAATAAACTATAAATTACATAACCCTATGGATTAAATGGTGTGGCAACTTAATGGTATAATTAATTTAGTCAATCCACAATAAGTTCAAACAACTCTGAGTGAGGGTATGAATTGATAAATAGAGACCAAAACTAAATAGATGATCAAGAATCTAATAAGAGTAGGCAAGTGAAGCAGATAAAGGGAAAAATATATAAAACCAGCATTAATACCAATGATATGTAAAATACTTAAGGTAACCAAAATCACATGAGATGACACAAGTTGGTAGGAGATCCTATGACATATTATAGAATATTATATAAAAAGAAATAATTTTGCCATAGAATAGATAGTTTAAAGAAAAGTATTAATTTATTTTGTAATTTTCTCAGAAGTGGAAGGTATTTATCAGATATGAATAAGGAATTATATATAAAGCCACAGGATGTTAGTGGCAATGAAGCTGAGCATGATCCTAATATGGAACAAGTAGGATCAGTAAACATAAATGTGTCTGGGGGGTCAATGGTTGGAGCTGAGCATTCTTTCTCAATGCAAGAGGAAAAACAAATGATATCTCAAATTCAAGGAGACTAATGAACAGTCTGCTCAATCACCTGGAATTGGACTAACACAGGTTACAGAAGATAGTGGAGCCATGATGCAGATGCTCCAAACATTATTGGATCGAATGGATAATATGGCAACCAAGGCTGATATAAGCAACATGAGTGGTCAGATAGATAGTATGAGTGGTCAGATGAATGACATGAATGGTCAGATGGATGCTATGCAAGCTGATATGAGTGGTCGAATGGATAATATTGCAACCAAGACTGATATAAGTAACATAAGTGGTCAGATAGGTATAGTCAAGGCTGACATGAATGGTCGGATGGATGCCATGAGTGGTCAGATAGATACAATCAAGGCTGAAATAAGAAACATGGTAACTAAGGCTGATATTGACAAATTGGATGAGGAGGTTAAGAAAAGAATTAGTGGCATTGAAATGAGATTTTCTACAGCCCTGGAGCAGTTATCTTCAGAGATGAATGAAGTGCATAACAGTAGTACGGAATTAAAGCGAAATGTAGAAGAGATGAGAATAAATATAGATGTAGTGAGCTTGCAGTGTCAAGAGCGATTTACTGGGTTTAAAGAAAACATTACCATCCAAATTGATAACAATATTAAGGAGGTACACCAAGCCCAGGAATCCACTAAAGAAGAAATGAGGCAGGGTCAAGAAAATCACAAGAAAGAAGTTCAAGGAGATTTGGAAGCCATACAGATGGAATTAAGCCAACTCCAGATTAAACAAAGTGCAGAAAATGGGGCTCAAGAGCAAATGATGCAAGCTGTGAATCATCATTTACAACAGCTTGGACATATATCTTCTATGGAAACAGATGCTCTGTTAGGAAAAACAACGTTAGAAAAACTTACGGAGAGAACCACTGAAACACAGAGTCGAATCGATAGTTTAGATGAAGCCATGAAGCAACAGACATCAAGGGATAAGTCCCAAATTAACTCAAAAATACCAATTCATATGAAATCACAATTAGGAAGGGAAAAGAAGATCCAAAATGACTGGGAAGATTGGAACCATGATGTGGCACATTTGAAAGTAGCTTTTATCAATTTACAAGAAGCAAATGACCCATATGAAGAATCCACTTTTCAATCTCATATGATGCTTGAAGCGAACGGCCTCCATGAATTTCATATAAATGAAGCACAACCAGATGAATATCAAGCTGATGTCGATCATCTCCTCATGAATCCACAAATAAGTATACAAGAAATGAATAAGACTCATGTAACCAGCACGCAGATAAATGCTATTAACCAATTTGTGAAACTGAAAGTTTTTAAAGGTTTCAATAATGAAGCTCCAATTGAACATTTGAGAAGCTTAAAGCTTTATTTCATGGTGAATAGAAGTTTGTCTGAAAGTGAAAAAATTATAATCGCATATAGTCATCTCCAAGGTGATGCTTTAATGTGGTGGGAGTCATTATTCCAGACCCCATCTACATTTGACGATTACCCGACTATTGGTTAGGAATTTTTGGAACAGAGATAAACAGGAAGCCATTCTGTACCAACTTTTCCAGGAAAAATATAGGTCTGCACCCAGGGAAACACTTACAAAGTTTTTTAGACAACAAATTACCAAGCTACGTATATTGAACACATATTGTTTTAGGGAAACGGAGATCATCCGAATAGTTAAAAGGAATTTACCTTTACGTATAGAGCAATCGCTGATGTGTGCAAATGCTAAGAATATTGAGCAGGTTGCCGAATTGTTAAACAGTATGGATATGAATAATACTAATTTATCCATCAGGGCACCAGAGAGGAGGAAAGATGAGGCAAATGTTAATGCCTTATTTTATCGTAAGAGAAAAAACAACAATAATCCCAGACATTGGAAAGGGAAAGCCAATCAAATAAATGCACCAAATATGTGGTCACCCAAGAGGAATAGATTTAATAATGGAGAATAAATTTCCCTAGTGGCCCAAACAGTTCACCAAAACCAGGATGCAGTAATCATGCATCCAAAACTAAGCAGAAACTAAACTAGAAAGGTGCTTGAGGATTAGTTCCTCACCTCAAGGAACCAAAAATACAATGAGGAACAAGGTACCAATAATAGATGGAGAAATCACCAATATGACATGTTCGTGGGAAGACAAGGCACCCAACTTTTCCTTGCAGAGCTGTCCCATGATAGAGGTTTTGTTTGAGGATTTGCCGATTAAAGCTTTGTTAGACACTGGTAGCCAGATTTCTGTCATTTCAGACCGACTGTATCAGAAGGTTCTGAACAAGAACCCCCAGGTTAAAATCTTGCCCCTGAAATCTGTACAGGTTACTATGGCTAACAATAGGAAGTCAAAGCTTGCACAGAAACAAGTTTGGATTGAAGTAAAGTTTGGTCAGGCAATCCTCTATCATGTGTTTTTGATATTAAATGGTTTGATTCATGATGTCATACTAGGGGCAGACTTCCTACACTTACACTCTTGTATTATGGATTTCTCCAATAAAATAGTTAGGATTGATGATGAGGTCTTGGAGATGACATTGCTTCCAAGATATGGCCTACCTGAAGTTGATTGCGTTGTATCAAATATTCCTGAAGCACTTATATACACTAAACTTACAGAGTCCAATCTATTAGATAGCAAAAGTGCAGGAGAGTTATGATCCATTATTAATCAGTTTAACCCGATTTTTTCAGAGATTCCAGGAGTTATACCTGGATTCCAACAGAGAATTAAATTGAAGGATGACCAACCATTTCAATCCAGATCGTATCCTATCCCGTACCAATATTGGCAGGAAATATCCAAACAGATCAACAAAATGCTGGAGTGGGGGATCATTTCCAAATGCTCTTCACTTTACTGCAATCCAGTTGTAACTGTGAAGAAGAAAGATGGGTCGATGAGATTTTGTTTGGATGTTTGGGAGCTAAATAAAATCACTGTTCCAGACAGAAATATTCCACCGCCCATTCATGAGTTGTTCATGAGATTTGGAAACGAAGGTATTTTCTACCTTCGATCTGACTTTCAGCTATTGGCAGATCGAGCTTCATCCTGATGATCACCAGTATACTGCTTTTCGGTACGAAGGTTTTACCTATCAATTCAATAGGATGCCATTTGGGTTGATCAATAGTGGTGCTTGTCTAATTAGATGTATAGACAAGACCCTTTCTCCTGAGATTAAGTGAATCATAACCATTTATGTGGATGATGTGATTATTGCATCATCCAGCATTGCAGAACATCTTCAACAACTCACTACATTTTTCCAGGAGTGCTTTCACAAAGGAATAAAAATCAATTTCAAGAAAAGTACCCTAGCATCTGATCAGGTAGTCTTTTTAGGTCATATCATAGGTTGTAATGGGATAAGACCTCATCCAGATAAGATCTCTGCCATTCAAAACTTTCTTGGCCTACTAATAAAAAGCAAATTCGGTCATTCTTAGGTTTGTGTAATTTTTACCACCGTTTCTACAAAACATTTACTGACCACATGGAACCTTTATTAAAATTAATCAGGAAAGAAGAGAAATGGAATTGGATCGAAGAACAGGAGAGGGCATTTGAAAATATCAAAACAGGGTTTTTACAGCAAACAATTTTGGCTTTCCCTGATTTTGATAAACCATTTGTCGTTCAAACTGACAGTAGTGGTTTCAGGTTAAAGGTAACATTATCCCAAATCCAGGAGGATGGTCAACCTGGCATCCTGTACTTTATCAGTAGACTCCTGAAAGGTCCGGAATTGAATTATATGGTAACTGAGAAGGAGGCACTAGCTATAGTGTGGCCTTCCAGAAGATCCGAGAAGCATCTCGGATCTGAGGTGATAGTGGTCACAGACCATAAAAGCCTTGAATTCCTGAACCACAGCTATTTGACCAACAGTCGCCTAGTTAGGTGGAGTCTGCTATTGCAGGAATTTAATTACACTGTAAGGTATTGCAAAGGATCCGAGAACACAGTAGCTGATATACTTAGTCGGAATCCATGTCAGTCAGATCAAAACCATCTATCTGTAGAAGATGCCTACATTACAAATGTCGACTTAATAATCGATAGTAATGTAGAGGATGAGTTAGAAAGGTTGCCCAAATTACAATTTGAAGATCCAAATTTAAATTTAGTCATAAGAGCTTTAAAAGGAGAAGTTTTGAATGTGCCCAAGAATCTGACACTTTATAAGGTAGAAAATTAGATCTTGTTCTATCAAATTGATTCAAATACTGTAGAGTGGAAGGTAATGATACCTACAATTTTACATGCCCCACTCTTAAAGTATATTCACTGTTTGTATGGACATTATGGTACCCGTGAAACAGAACATACTATGAAAATGTGGTTTTACTGGCCAGGCAGGTATAAGGATATCTTGAGAACACTCCAGGATTGTCTAGTATGCCTAAAAGCTAAGCCAGTAAACCAAAATTATAGCGAGGCATTAAAATCTATAATTCCTGAAAGACCTTGGCGATCGATTATTATGGACCATTACCTCCATTCAATAAGCAAAGGTATCTCTTGGTCGCCTATGATCTCTTTTCAAAATATGTCTCTGCTTACCTTATACCCCAGGCTAATACCAGACACACAATCAGGGTATTAGACACTCTTCAATTCCCCAAGATAGGAAAACCTAAAACTATTTTGTCAGACCATGGAACACCTTTCCTATCTAAGGAATGGAAAAGATGGGTAGAGAAACTACAAATCAAACACGTGCTCATTTCCATTAGAAATTCACAATCGAACCCTTGTGAACGCATAATGCGGGAGCTTGGCCATTTGTTCAGGACTTACCTAAAGGATGAGCATAGGGGGTGGGTGAAGCAGACAGAACGGGTAGTGAATTACATAAATTGGGATGCAAATGAATCTACTGGATTCACACCCATCCAACTACATTTTAACCACCCTATTCCTTCGTTATTTGTGAAATACTAACCTCCAATTGAATGTCATCACTATGACATAGAAACTAAAATTCAAATGGCTCGACAACAGTTAATTAATAAATCCAATTTTAGAAATAAGAAGGGGAAGGAAAGCAGACATCACTTTAAGATTGGAGACAAGGTTTTTGTGAGAACACATAACCCAAGTAAACCAATGGATAATGTTTATCATAAATTTTGTCAACAATATGCTGGACCATATGCTATTGTGAAACGAGCTGGTCCAAATGCATTTTGGTTAAATATTGATGGAGAGGTAAAAGGAACTTATAATGCTCAGATATTAAAGCCATACAGTGGTTGTCAAGAACTGCCAAGTACAGAAGCTTAGTTATTTGTAAACAGATGATCATGATTAAAGTAGATGAAAGTGAAGTTTATAAAAAAAAATGTAAATGGGTGTATGCAAGTATATTGTAATGAGAAAGACAGCATTGTTCGTGAGTAAATAGCTAGAGTAGGTAGATGTGATGAGGGTGCACTCATATTAATGTTGAAACATTTTATTGAGGTATCTTAGAATTGGCTGAGATGTGGGAATTGACCCATACAATGTGGGAATCCCATATTTTGTTCAGACCTTATAAAAATCCAATAAGACTCCTAGGGAGCAGGATATAGGCTGACAAACCCAAATATGTGCCTTCTGGAACAGAGACACTTAACCAGTCAAATTCAGAGTATTCAACCATCATATAGTTAGTAATTCTAGTAAAGATAATAGAAACAATGTTAATGATGACAGTAATTCAATGTTAAGATGAAAGAGATAAGGATAGGAATCTAACCAAAAATGAATAATATATAAAAAAAGCAAATGTATATTGATGAGTAAATTAAAATAACTACGATAGCATTAGAACTCTCCCTATTTAAAAAGAATAAAATTATCCAACACAATAACCATCCAAACCTTTGTTTATGTGCTAAAATTTTGACAATGGTCTAAATTTTAACCTTCTAAGGGTAGGGGAAATGTAAGGTGATGCCCAATCCTTATAAAAAATGATAAGTAACTGATGTTTTAGGATAAAATGTATAAAGATTAAATAGGCAGCCAACTTTTAAAACCTAATTTTTTTTTAGATATTTGGAGACATATATATACACACAAACATAACCATACATTCATGAAGGAATGAACAAATTTATTTTTTTTATTAAATGTAAAACAAAATATATACATATACACATATATATACATGAATGTAGATTTTAAATCATGACATGACAAAAGTAATAGAAAAAATATTTGACATTAAATTTTAGTAACCACGTTTCTTTTGTTTAGAAGAGAAAAAAGAGAGTAAACCTTTGTTGATTTTGGGAACGTGGAAAAATATCTAAGCAACAGATTTTTTTTAGTTGTTGTTGGTTTTTCTTGTTCAAATGAAGTGCATGAAAGTAAAGTTGTAGAATAAGAATATTTTAATTGTTATTATATTAGTTATTATGATTTCCTTTCTTTATTAAAAATAAACTATTTAATATTTGGAATTTTATTATTCACTAGAGTAAAATATTTTAAAAAAGAAAAAAAAAAACATTATTTAATTGATGAACTTCTGTTCGTTCAAATAAATGCTAAGAGCTTCATAGTTATTTATCGTAAAAAAAAAAATCTAATTGCTATAAAATGTTTCTTAAATAAAATAAAATCAACTAATGATGAAATAGAACTTTATTAACACTAATTTTTATTACTTTTAAAGTAAAATCTTTATCATGCGTCTCATACATATATAAATAAAACTGCATAGAAATAGCGTTTGTCTTATATTATAACGTAAGCCTTGAAAAAAGATTTATATTTAACAATTTATATGTGTGTAAATAATATCTAACAATGCACTTTTGCTAATTAAGTGTCGGGGGATTTTTCTATCCTCTTGGTGTCATTGGCGTGTGATGGAGGATCATATTCATTGGTATATTTAATCTTTAAATCAAAGTGGAAAGATCTGGAGATGGAATGGCAATGCATGGCTTTAAAATCAAATGCCCAGGAATTCAATTTTGTCGTGGGAATTGTTAATGCTTAGAATGTTTAACATGACTTAATATACATGAATAAAAGAAAGACATTATCTGATAAGAATACAGAAGCTGCTCTTGAAAATTTAACTTGCTATTGTTTTAAGGAATTCTGAAATTTCATTATATTTTATGCTTTAAATATTTTTTTTTTAAATGTATGCTGAGAGTTGGGTTATGAATTTTTCTCACTCTTTTATTCATTTGTAGGAAACATTTTTTAAAAAAAAGAACCCATTTGTTTAGATTTTTATAGGGTGAGAGAAATACACAACTCAAAGTATACATCAATATATTATATATGTTTGTAAATAAAATATTAGCGTAATTGAATGCTTAAATTAAACTGGACAATGACTAAAACAAAAGGTAAGATTTTAAATATTTACATTTATTAGACAATTAATATATTAAAATCAAACTAATTAATAAGTAAATATATATAACATTTTCTTGTTTAAATGAATAACTGTTTATGAATGAACTATACAAAACACAAATTAGCAATTCATGGACATAACCTTCAGGTACATTTAAAGGACATAAACAAAATGATAATCGTACATTTAGTAATATAATTTCATATTTAAAATAATTGATACATTATTGTAAATTATGCACTACAATTGTATAATTTTTATTTTAACTCATATTTTAATATTTAAATTATAGCTAGTCTTATTGTTGTAGAGATAAATTAATATAACCATGTATATATTTTGTTGATTTATAAATATCATAACTTTAAGCATGATCTGTTAATAAATATTTGTTGTTTGAAGTTAAAATCTTTGTTTCTCTGGTCTCTAGATTGTCAAGCATCATTCATACTTCACTCATCAGAATAGCTATTATACATGCATACAGATTTTTAATTTATTATTAGCATTAGCCATTAAGGATCTATATAGAGGTCACATTATTGCCATCCTATTTAATTCCATCCTTGAGCAGAATTAAAGGCAAATGTCTACACTGAGTTAGAACCCTGAGTAGTAATAGGACCTGTAAGAAGAGAAGGCTCTGGGTGTACTATGCTAAAGGGTTTTACAGTCCGTTACGTATTTTGGCAACCCAAACATTTGGGGCATCAATTAATTAAATCTCACACCCTGTAGACTGCCGGTACATTTTACGGTCTGTTACAATATATAAATTGTGTAAAAATATTTTTATTTTTTTTTATAACGCACACAATAGATTATATATTTCAGGAAAAATGTATGGTTTTAAACAGTAAGGATTATTTGCTCTTATATTAACATTATTTGAAATGATAAAATAATATTACAAGCATCCAAGCTTGATGAGCAGTAGGCTATAATGTTGGAATTATAATTTGAAATAGTAATAAGCAGAGAAAAAAAGGGTAAATTTCTGTGTGAAAATTGTCCACATACAGAAAGAGTTTTCACCATAATTGTTTTCATTACCATAGCAAAATTAACTTCATAGTAGATATTGTTGTTAAAACAGGAAAAACTTACTATATATATTGTCACACACAGCAAGCTAGAGTAATCAATGGATGCCAGAAGGCTTGTGCATAAAATCCCCATCTAGTGCCTACTCATCCAATATCCCCAGACTAGTTTCTGGCTTATGGCCTTCATCAGTGAAGAGCCTTGGATTTGAGATGTTTAGTGGATATTGCCTAGAGAAATAATAATGTGTATAGAGAACCGTCACACAGTTAATGTCCTATACTTAGCTTTTGTTAACATTAATATTCTTAAGTATTGTATAAATTTTAACATTATTTAAGGAATGTATAACTTATTAAAAGTCAGAAGACATCAATAAAATAAGCATAAAAGTTCAAGCTTATCTGATTAGATAAGTAATACTTTTTATGAATTTAAAAATATTATATAGTTAATAGGATATGTTGAAGTAAAATTTTCAAATACATTTAACTTAGGTTAAAATAGGCACCAACGTAAGAGGAGGTAGTCATGTGATACATTTAACTGTTAGTAATAACACTATTTTAAATGGTATTCTTCTTCTCTCTTCTTTAGGTATTGCTTTAAACCAATAGCAGTACTAATATGGAAATTAAACTGGTCATCTTTAGATTTATGAAGACTACCAAGTTATGCTATTCTGTTGATGTTTATTTTTTTTAAATCAAATACTGCTTTTGGAAATATGTATTTAGCAATTTTACATTTAAAATTGAAAGTGGATCATTTTTTTAACGTGGTAAAGGTTGTCATTTTTAAAGAATTATTTTTATTAAATTTTCAAAAAACTGATGATGAATATTAGCAATGTTTTTGAGAATATTCATTTTTATGTTGCTGAAGATAGCCAGTAGTTAGAAACTAATCTTGGAATATGTCTATAGCACTCCCATCTATAGTCTATTGTTTACTAAAGTTCATAATAGATGCTATTGGAATATAGAGAAAAAAATACTGCTGTTAATACAGATTTTTATTTTTATAAACACAAATGACTTTATATAAATAGAGGTACTTGAACTCAGGAGGATTTTTTAGTCTATTCATCCTCCACTCTGTATCAAGCAACTGATATGCATAACCACACACATGTGGAAAAAATACACAATCCCCAAAATACGAAGTTTGTGCAGAACCAGCACTTATCAGTTGGGCCAGATCATAATCTCCCACACACATATACACTCAGTGCTTGGTTAATATTAAGATAGCAATTCTTCAAACTTTATTGGACTTCTGACCCTTCCAATTCATTTCATTGAAAAACCAATGATGGAACACAAAGCTCTTGCTGGATTTGATATTATAGTCTTACCCATGTAAACATTACATTAATCTAATCCTTCATATTGTCAGATATTACGTATCCATATATATTAGTAAGAGAGAGATGGGCTGAACTTATAACAAGATGTAATCTATTTCCCAACAATATGTAATTCTAAGACAGTATGAGAACATTCAGGCAAAACAACCGTTTAAGCATTTGAAAACATTATTATTAAGTTTTGATTTTATGTCAGAATTTAAATTTTGATTTGAAATGCAATTTATTAATACTATTTATAGGTTTTAAAATAATTGAAATGTCTAGCATTAAAAATAATTTGATATAACATTTCTTCTGTAAAAAATAAAAATATATATTTGTGGTTCTATGTTGAATCTTTTCAACACTTAGTTGAATTATTATATATAGAAAAATTTGAACTTATACTTTTCCCAATACATTTATCTATTAATAATAACAATTGAAAGATAAAATAATGATAAGGTGGAAAAGACATGTATGTAAAGTTGCCAATTGTATATATATCAGTGGATGTAAGTTTCATTGAGAAAATACAAGAATGTTGGTCAACTATAAAAAAGGTAAAAATTTATTCAGATGATCATGGCAAATAACTTTACAAGTTTATCTTGCTGTGATACTCCATAATGTTTGGAAACTACTCATTAACATTGCTCTTAATCTTTGATATAATTTTGACGCAAGCCATTAATTGATGCTGCATTCAGTCACATGTGTTCTTAATGTTAAGAATCCATTTTAATCATTTGATGATATAATTTAATAATAAATGTTGCTTGATTTTAAAACAATAGAGGTAGATTTGTTTATATGATAAAAACAAAAAAGATTATTTTAATCTGTTAATTTTTTAAATATTTTTTTGTAAATTATAAATTTTGGTTCTTAATAAGTATGTGATATTTACATTTATATTTCATTTGAATATATTAATTTTTTAACAAAAAATTAATCATCTGAAAATTTATTGCATCACATATGAAAGTTCCTATAATCTTTTTTTTTGTAATTAAAAATTAAATGTTAATATGTTTTTTTTACATTATTAGAATTTATATTTTAATGAAATGTGTTTTAAATATATTGATTTTTTTAGAATATTTTTTTTGTTTTAACCTGAAAACTAAAATAGTTTTTTTGCTTTGATTATTTACTTTCAATTATTAGTCTTTTTTCTTTATATTTTATTTTTTAGACTACTTTCATTTTCTGAATTTAAATTTGTAACTGAATTTTCAAAAACCAAATAGAAAGTAAGTGGTTTTATTTCATTAAAAAAATAGACCTCTACACAAATATGAAAATAAAAAAAGTACATTTAGTGTATAAAACTATTGAACAAAAAGATCATATACAAGGCTGAAAAGAAATAATGAAGAAATTAGGAGGAATCTCATAGATAAAACCCAGTCAGTTAGAGTATTAGTTTATATTTACTGTTTATAAAACTTAAGTACACTCGTTTAATACCATGCTAGATGGTAACTGGTTGGGCTGGAGAAAAATATATTTCATAACATTATGTTCTTGTGTGTTATTACTAAGTGTTAGATATAATTGAAATGATATAAATAAAGTAAATTTTTGTTTAAGATTTTTAATAATTCACCTAGATGATGAAACTAGTCCATGTATAACTACAAATGAAATGTCAATGTCACAATTGTTTAGGCAAATGTATATTTAGAAACAAATTTTTTAAATAAAAAAGTTATAATTTTTAAAAATTTATGAGTTTTTTTTTATAATAGTGTTATTTTAGATGAGGAAGAAACTGTTCTATTTTTCTACTTTATAAAAACATTTCAAATAGAGAATTGCACGATTGTTCAATGTTATGCTTAGGTTTGACAGTAATAGTTTAAATAAAATTAACTTTGCTTTCTGTATGCAGTTATGTGGTGAGCCTTTCCATCATCTGAATTGTTAAATGTTATTTAGAAAAATTCAAACTATTTCTTTCCAAATACAATAATCTATGTGTTACTATCAACAATTGAATGTATTTGGAAGAATATTAATAAAGTTGGAATTTTTTTAAAAATATTTAATAGCTCAACTCAGATGACAGAAATAGCTGATCTATGATGCATGTTTGTAAAATTATTAATAAAGTTTAATTTTTTTTATATATAAAAAAAAAACTTTAACAGTTTAATTGTGTGATGGTAGTCGACATAAGTAAAATTCAAGCATCACTAACATGTTCTTTGTGTTTTATTAGAATCCTTAGAGAGATAGAGGCTCTGGAATTCAGAGTTTATGAATGGCATCCCTCATTTATTATTTCTGATTGAACTTCATATAAACCAATAAACCATTTCACTATTTGTCACAAACTTTCAGATAAACAGTTGTTATTTTGAATTTCAAATTCTAGTAGTTTGAAGCCAACCACTTAATGCGTATATTTTCAAGCAAATAATTTGAAAATGAATCATTAAACAAAAAGGATAATATTTCAGTATAACAACCAGTTGAGAAATAATATTGAAGTCAGCGACGGGGATGGGGTTTGAACCTGTGATGATTGATATTCGTATTATATATGATGTATCATAAATATTTTTTTTAAAAATTTATTATGAAAAATTGCTTTTTATACCTTTTTTCTTTCAATTGTTTACTAAAAATGGCATTATTATTTTTTTTTCAGAATATACATTAGTAACAAGAAATATATTATTTAAAATCGTTGATTAATATTTAAAATTTATTTTGTAGTTTAATTTTGTTAAAAATACAAACTATTCTAAATTATTCTATTTTTAGTTATCTATATCAATTTTTCTATTATTACCTTATTTTATTTTTTTATCAGCAATTCAAAGAAAAATGTAAATTTAAAAAAGACAGTCATTTTTCCATACATACATTTAAAATTCATTTAACAACCGTATTCACGTATATCTTTTATATATATAAACGTTTAAACAAAACAACCAAATTTATCGCTCTTTTTTAAATTTTAATTCGTATTTTTAATAATTGAAAAAATAAAATAAAATCCAATTCTTCCAACCAAAAGCTCAAAACATACATTATTTTAGATGTAGATATTGAATTTGATGCATGTAAATTGTTTTTCAAGAAACTTGATTAAGTCTTTATACGAAGATCTATTCTGATGAGGGAGACAGAAAAAAAAAATCTAATAATAGCGAGCGGCTTTGATGTTAGAATGGAGTTTCTGTAATCCTGGGTGTACGGTGACTCATTAAGCAAAGCCTGCCACACGTTTCGACAGAATGTTTCCAGGCTGACAATGGACTAAACTTGGACACACCATTGTCACCAATTACCAATTGACCTTGATTAATCTTAATATCTAGTTTTTTTTCTTGATATGCGTGGGATGTGTGCATGCATATATTTATGTAAAATGTAGTTATTTGAATATAATATTTGATATGAAGCATTTGCAAAACGAAAAAAAGAGGTAAGATGACAAATATGATAGATGGTTTTAAATAGAAAATTAGTTATCCTTCAAAACAGGTCTAGATAGAGAAAACATGGAGGTGTTGTTGTAAAAGACGTTGAGAAATGTTTAGGATAAATAGTAGGATAAGGGCTAAGTATATACAAAAGATCTTTGAGATACTGATGAAATAGTAATAATCTTTTTTTGTCAAGTTCAGTTTTGTATGTTTGCATTCACCCATTATGTTGTCCCTCTATAAGAAATTGAGGTGCAATGTTTTGACTAGATATATAACTGCATGCATAAATATATAATATCACCCAGTAATTAGTTATCTTGATGAGAAATGCAGTTGTTCTATTACTACTTTTTGAAGGCTATCTGTTTCCTCTTTATCCTGTGGGTGTATCAGAAAATCAGTTTTACGATTTACATCATTAGCAGTAGATAACCTTTTTACCTAATGTTTAAAAAAAGACTGTATTTGTAATAAAAATAAACTTGTAAGTTTACAAATGAAAACCATTCTTAAAAATTATATTTCATTAATATCTTATTATTTCGAATATTAGATGCCAACAATTTAAGGCACAATAGGATTAGCCTGAAAAATTAGAAAAAGAAATTACCCTCAAATTTAAGATGCGTATATGTAATTAAATAGAAACTAATGTAAATACAATAAACGCACCTAATTTATTGTGAATCTTCTTCAGATATACAATATTTTCTCTTTCTACATCTTCATTTTCAGAACTTCACTATTCCTCCAAGATACATCTTCAGGCCATTTAAATTGCAGTCAAATGTTATAATTAGCTTGTCAATTTGCTTTTGTGTAAAAGTACACTTTCCCATTAAAATCTGAGTCATTCTTTTAAAATAATTTATATTTTTATAAATTTTTTTTTTTAAAATATAAATTTGTAAAAAAGGATCTAAAACATAAGTTTTCACTTTGAAAATCAAAACAAAGATATCGGAACTGTCAAAATAGGTCAAATAATGTTAAAAGATTCTAAAACATACATTTTTGCTTTGAAAATCAAAATGAAGATATTGGAACTGTCAAAATTTTGACAGGCTATCTTTTGTGTGGAGAACAAGAAACAACCAGTCAACACCTTGGAAAGCAAGCTCTTATTTTATTGCTATATTGATTTTTTGTAAAAAAATCTAAAGGTTATTCAGTAGAGTTTTCTTGATAAAATAATGGTAAAATCAGCAAAATAAATTGAAAAAATTCTAAAAAATGTTTTTCTTTGAAAATCAAAATGAAGATATTGGAACTGTCAAAATTTTGACAGGTGTTCTTTTGCACAGAGAACAAGAAACAACAAATCAGAACCTTGGAAGGCAGGCTGTTATCTAATTGTTATATTGATTTGTTAGTTGTAAAGAAATTATAAAGATTATTAGGTAGAGTTTTCTCAATAAAATAATGGTAAAACCAGCAAAATAAGTTAAAATAGCAGTTTGAAATAGAGTTAAACCATTTATGAAATTAATCCAAAAAGTATTGATTAAAAAAGATTTAACATGCTGTTCTGCACAGGTAATGATTGTAATACTCATGCATAGCATAAAGCAAAGATACACAGAAATAAGTTGTTTAAAATGTTTGTTTCCAATTTGAGATGCACCTCTCTTTTCCAGATCCAAAATTTGGGGGGAAATGTGCATCTTACATTTGAAGTGTATATAATTGGATGTGATTTTTGTTTTTTTATGGTTACTAATAACATATATATTATGATTAAAAAAATTGTTTCTATTTCATTGCTAAAACCTGAATGAATTCTTGTTTAGACATCATAAAGCAATAATCTTCTTTGTTTAAAATTTAAAATTTCACTTAAGTTTTTAAAAAAGACTAAAAATAACTGCTACATTATTTAATAATTTTTATTAATCATTCATTAGACGAGAGATTTTTCACTAAATGAATAATATTTCTTTAGTATAATTTTCACTACACCATTCTCATGCAAGATAGAACTGATTTCTATCTGTTTTTAACATCTGGTGCAGGGATGACCAAAGACATGTGAAAAAGATGTATAATCCCCCAGAATACATCTTGGGGATCCTACATCTTTTTCACATGTTTTTGATTATATGTATATGATTAGATCCTTCAACAAGAGATTAAAATGGGATACCAGTCCTTGTTTGAGAGTTGTGTAATGAAAATTACACTACAGAAATATTATTCATTAAGTGCTACAGTCTTTGTCTAGGTGCTCCTTTTTCAATCAATTATAACTTCTTTATCGTGATTATGTTTGTCTTGAATGGTTTTCTCAAAAATAAACATTTAAAAATAAAATATGAATGTAAAATCAAACAAAAGAAGAGAACTTGTAAGAATTCTTAAAGGCATTTTCAGGTCTTGAGAATAAAGAAATTGCAAGTCAGACGAGTTTTTGGTTCATTTGAATTAGGCTCTTTGTACAATGTAAATATTTTCAGACCCCCCAATTAATAAATCAATATATATATATTTTAATTTCAGTTTTTATTGTCAAATAAATGCAAAATGGATAAACTAGTGCTCCAGAAATTAAATTTAAGCCAAAGAATCAAAGCATCTCTTATGGCACGGCAAAAATGGTGTTAGGAAAAGAATCAAAATCTAATAGATTTCATATATGCATCAATGTAATTAATGTGTGTGCATATATATATATATATGTTCATGCATGTGTAATACATTTGATGATTCTTAAGTGCTGTTAATATAAATAATCTATTCTCTGATATGTAAGAATTTTTTTACAATAATAATATAATGACAATATTATGCACTAAGGATTTATAAAGGAAATTATTTTGAACTGCTGATTGATAGTTCAACTGAGATAATTATGGCAAATTAATTTAAAGTGACACTTTAATTTACTGATCAGACCTATTTCTATCCATTTTAAAGCTCTTTAAATCAATTATCAATGAAGATGCAATAGTGGATTACAGCTCCCGATCTATATAATTAACAAGGTGATTGATTATTTAGGCACTATCAATATAAATAATTGAATGACTTTTTAGCTATGGAGACAATTATTTACCGTACATATTTAGCTTATTCATTTACTTGCAAAGTTTTAAAATGAATAGAAATATTTTTGCTCAGAAAATTAAAATATTGGTTTTTTTAAATTAATTTGCCATATTCAGAAATATCTTTGATTGATGAAACATTCGTTCTTCTAGCTAATGTTCAAGATAATTCTCTATATAAAATGTTAGAATGTGATATGCAAATGTATTCTTATTGCAAAAATTGATTGAATATTATATCCAGAGGGCAATTCAATTATTTATATTAACATATCTTGAAGAGTTATTTTCTTTGTTATATATAAGTCTCCATTCTTCATATTAAGTAATGATTATCACTTATAACTTATTTTGAAAAGCAAACATGAATTTATTATAGCAATCTTTCACAGTTTATTTGCCTTTTTAAAAAGAAAACTATCATTTTTTTTAAAATGATGACCATTTTGCAAAACTAACAATAGAACGTTGACATCATAAAAGAAAGATATCTTTTTTATAAGATAAAATGGTTAGTCATTAAATAATTTTTTAAAAAACTTAATTACCATAATAAACTGCACCAAAAATAAATGAAAAATGCTATATTACACCTGGGTCTCGTTTTACGCGATAGATAGGTTCCTCAGAAAACACATGCAAACGAAATCGCGCAAAAATAAACGTAACTTGCCTTGAAAAAAGGGCGATACGGGCTGTGATTTTTTAAAAATCGCGTAAAAGCAAAGCACCAACGTAAAATTACTTTAAAATTCACGCAAAAAAAATAAGGAAATAAAATATGACTAATAAAAAATTTCAAATTTGAAAAAAATTGATACAAGACAAACTTTTTTTAACTATAATATTTAATTTTATTCAAAATAATATATTTTTATTCATAATTTACAGTACAGTAATTGACATTTTTAATACACGTTTTAATTATTATCGCTACTTGGCGATAAACAGGTTCGTTTGAAAACTGGTAAAAAATCAGATTCTTCCCAAGAGAAAATACAACTAGCACCAACTTCACTCTCATGTTGTGTTAATGGTTTTCTGGTGACAACGTAATTAGTAATTAATCTTTGAGATGATGATTTTATTAATTGTTTATGAAGCTCGCGATATCCAGACCTACAACCATTTAGCTCTCGGAATTTAAGAGCACATTCATGATTAGTGTCATTAATAAGAAAATAATTAAAAATAAACTTGGGGACACTAAATGATTGATAATTGATTACGTTCTTATTTAAAAAGCAAAAACAGAATGTGATTTAAAATGCAAAATTAACATGCACAATGTTTGAACAAATTTACATTATAATCTTGTAAAATTTAATGTGTGTATACATAAAATATGGAAATCATGATTTTAATTTTATTATTGCATAAAATCTTACTATTATAAAGCACTGAAAATATTGAAATTACTAAGATGAAAGTCGAAGTCCAATAATGTGCTATTACTTTCAATATGACGTAAGTGTGTGAAATTTATTATTTAAAGTAATAGCGCATTATCAGAGTTTGACTTCCGAAGAAACGTGAATCGCATAACTTCAAAATCGCATTAAATAAATCCGCGTAAAAAGAGACCCAGGTGTACTTTATCTAAAACATGATTTAATTACCTAATTTTTGTAATTACAAAGCAGAATAACTACCTCCTACAGAGTTATGTAGTGTCAAAAACCAATGAAAAAATAGAATGGATACTATTCTATTTTTTTAGGCTCTGTTGTTATGTAAGCTTAGTTTTTGATTTTGTTTTTAAATTGTATGGTAAATTTTGTCTGTTCTTTTAATTTATGTTCTGCAATCAACATTAATACATTCAAAGGATGAAAGAGTCTTACTTTTAACCCCCCCCTCATACTCTGACAGATTTTTTTGTTCTCTCTTGCTAGAAGCTTTCAACTTTCATTTAATATTAAACCATTGTTATTCATCAGAATATAATAAATTTGACCTCATTTGATAGATATTTTTGTTTAGAAATATAAAATTAAAAAAATCTCATTTGATTTTTGGAATTATTTTAAAAATTAGATTTTAATCAAATTAACAAACCATTTCATCATTCAACTTATGGGAGGAGCAGAGAGAATTTGCAAAATGAATGAAATTTTATTTGATTGATGTTTGTTTCTAAAATTTTAATGAATAATTATTAATATCTAGTAAATCTTTTAAATTTTCCTTTAAAAGTTTAAATTTTTTTAGTAATTTTTACAAAATTGCTATATTTTCCAACAGATTGTTAGTGGCAACATTTTCTAGAAAGATCATATTTTCTGCGACCATAATTTCCACGGTAACGTTAGTCAGAAAAATATCTTATATTTAAAAATAAAACATTTCCATAGAAAACAAATATGTAATAATATATAATTTTAATTTATAATAATTATCACACAATTACTATGCAAAAATAATTATAAACTTTTCCTAAAATCAAGTTTTTAATCATTCATAATATTTTCTCGGAATATTACAAAGTTTGAAACTGACAAGAATTCAGTGAGCGTTCATCATTGTGGACTTTACCATGTTTTGAAATTCCCACTTTTTTGATTATCCCAACATCTTTGGAATTTTTTTGAATTTAAAATATTAGAAACAAAAAACATATGTGAATTTTGAAGTTTGGGGGGAAAATGTTCGCAAAATCTTGCAGTAGAGGACGAAAAATGCAAATTCAATGCCTTGATTTCCAGCACAATAAAACATTTGTCTGTTAAACTGGAAAGTTAACTTTTGAACATTGAGTGAAATATTAGTTTTAATAATTGTAATAATAAATAAATAATCATAACTTATAAATATTTGTAATTGCAAATAAAATAATAGACAATATTCACCATATAATTTAAAAACCAAGTCAAAAACTAGGCTAATATATGAATAGATCCCAAAGATAAAATGGTATCATTCTGTCTTTTCATTGATTTTTGACACTACATAACTCTGTGAATGATAGTTACTTATGTTTTGCAATTAGAAATATTTAGAAGTTATGATCATTTATATATTATTACCTACTTTTTGTATAATATCCTCATAAAGGTAAAATTGCAAGGCAATATGTCTGCTGATTAAAAATGAGAATATTTTTGATAAAAAGTATAGTAAGATTTTATTATATAATTTTAAAAAAAATTGATTACATAATAAAATACAAAGAAATAAAGTATTCTTTATGTTATTAAAAACAATATATAAATTTTTATTTGCTTGTTGTATTTTCAAGAAAAAATTGGCTGCTTACTTGATATCTTTTGAAACCATTAAGCACCACATGATCACTATCTTATATTTTTGTGTTTTCAATATTCATTCTCATAGTTTTGTAGTTAAGTAGAGATAAAAGGTGGGTGCTGGAGGGTTGCATTAGATCCTAAGATCTAGGTGCAGTGCTCTCAGATCCAAATCTCCTCACTGATGATGGCCACAAGCCAGAAACTAGTCTGGGGATATTGGATGAGTAGGCATTAGATAGGAATTTTATGCACTACTGGCATTTCATTGATTACTCTGGTTGGCACAGGGTGGCAATACTGTATGGAGAGTTTTGCTTTGTTTATATCTTTTGATGAAACTATTTTTACAGCAAAATATAAAACGTAAATATTAAGTACATAAAAAAAAAGTTGATTACATAGTGCATGAAGTGCATAAAATATAAATTGCAAAATGTGCATTATGTTAATTGGAATGTTTTTTTTGTTCATTTAATTTTAATTTTAATCAATTGGATTCAAACAGAATATTGACTGCATGTCTGCCAATATGGCTTCCATATTCATTAAAATATTTAAACTTATCATAAATCAATAAACTATTTATACACTATATTTGATTAATAATTTATATTATTAATATACTTAATAAAATGTCTATTCATTATTTATCATTATTCTCAATTTTAAATTATTTTGTTTTTTAATAAATTATTTAAAGTTTATGGTATATTTTTTTATCATTGGAATTTGTTTTCCTTGCTAATTTGTTATATGAGTTTTTTGATTTATTATGATATTGGGGAAGTAATCATCATCTTTATTAAAGATTGTATTAGTTGAAGTATTTGATTATTTATTTATAGAAAGGTGTTTTATTATAATGATCATTAAGAAAAGCGAATTCTTATAGACATATGCTTACATACCTGAAAATATATAATACAAAATATTACCAGTGCTTAATATATATGTAATACATTGAGATTAAGATTTGGGCAGTTAACTGGTAAATAGGCAATTGAATTATTCTTTCCACAAATAAGATTTTTTTTATGAGAAAAGATCAGTCTCCCTCTTCTCTCATTACCTCATTTTTTTATATAGAGATTTGTCCGAAACCCTTAGGCTAGAAAAAATGAATATTAATAGGCTAGAAAAAAAAATTGAACCAGCCACACTATTTTAAAGATATTTTAAATTGATTTATATTATTTATTCGTATCTCCAAGAGTTTTCTCAATTTAGACATTGTCAACACCAATTCAAAGAATGAAATATGTAATATAAAATTCTTCCAGTGCTTAATTTGTATATAATACATCAAATTACATGAGTCCTAATCTCAATATATCACACATATATTATGCGCCGGAAGTATATATTTTCATTTGTTGAATGGGTGTCGACAACGTTGAAATTGAGAAAACTTTCAGTCATGTTAATTAATAATATCAAACAATTTAAAATATATTTGAAATAAAATTGTGTGATTTAGTATTAATTTTTTATGATCTAAAGTGCTTCAGACAACTTTATATAAGAAAATAAGGTAAAGAGAGAGGATTGGCTAATCTTTGCTTAAAAATTATTGTCTTCTGTTGTGACTAATGAGTATTTTAATTATCTATTGTACCATTTGCATGGGTCTATATAACAAACCTACTATTAGAAACTGCAAACATTATCACTGGTCATTTGACCATTGAAAAGTCACAGTTCATTGCATGGGAACTAGTTTTTAAATATTTTTTTTTGGCTTAATTACTATTTTCTCATGGCCACCTCTATCGTTCTATAAGTTTCAGATTTTTGTAATTCATAAAACTTAAGAAATATGTCAAATTTATATGCCACTATGCATCAGTCCGTTAAAATCATTTTTTCATCATAGAAAGGATCATTGTTGTTTTTTTGGTTTTCTTTTTTAATGAAATGAAATTTTTTATTATTTTTATAGATTTTAAATATTTTCCTAAAATATAAGTTGAAAAAAAAAAGTTTTCCTGAGTCATGAATTTCAAAACAAACGTTTTTGCAGGGGCGTATTCAATATTCACATGAGCAATTTTTATTTGAAAAGCTGTTATGTTTTAAATGAGATATAGAGAAGAGTGATGCCAAAAGAAAAGTCAAAGAAGCTTTTTACATAGCAAATGATCTCAGTGCCATTAATAGAAGAGAGGCATGTTTTGCTCTATCCAAACAATGGACTAACTAATTAAAAATTCAAACTCATTTGCATATGTGTACAATAAATCACAACAGTCTTCATTTGTAAAGCTATGAGTATGAGATTTGAACATTAAATATCGAAAGCACTAAGCAGACATATTATACATTATAGTATAATTATAGCTTCTCTAACGTATGCGAAAAAAGTCGCATATTTATAATTACAATTTTTACTGGTGAAGAGAAAAACAATGTATTAAATAAGATATAATGTAAACATTCAATATGTTTTGAGAAATAAATAATCATCAATTTAAAAAATAAATAGATGAATAAAATTTTGCGTAAATTTATTTACAATCTAAAGACTAGTTTTGTACATGCACAATTGTGATTTAAATCTCGTTGATTATTGTTTATTTCCTGTTACCTATTGAAATTGTCACTCAAAAATGCTTTCATCTGTAGATTAAAATTATAAACAAAATTTCAAATTCTTTTTTAAACTTAAAAAGTAAAATTTATAGCATTTTTTTTAATTCATTTTTTTTTTGCCATTAACAAATGCTTATGGGAAAAATAATAAGTTAAGTATTCATTGAAAATGGGACCCTCATTCATGATTACTTTTTGTTTAAAACTTATATATGCATCATCTTGAATATTTTTGAATTTTTATTGAATATACAATTTTCATAATAACATCAGTTTTCATGATGTGATGATAAAGTAAATGTTGCATAAAGCTAACTAACATACTATAAAAACAATAAGAGAAAATGCAATTATCATTATTAATTTAAAAGAATTTAATATTCTTAAAGTTATTACTTTCAATTTCCTTCATAAATCATGGATTTTGATGAAATTATAAAAAATTGTGATTAAAATAACATGTAGAAGTACTTATTGATCATAGTTTATTGTAATTATTTGGGAAAATGAGAATGGGTGTGATTTAAGCTGATTAGCATTCATCTCCTTTTTTATATGAACAGATCCTAGTGAGATTATCCTTCATATTTGAACCTTTTATTTTTACAATTAAACTTTTTTCTATATCATATATTGATAATTTTTATATTATTTATTTCAAATGATAGACTTGCTAAAAATTAATATTTGAACTTTGTAAAATAGTAAAATAAAATACTCAATTTAGATTGTAAGTATAGCAATGGCACTTAGTATTATGGGATGTAGTTTATTTATTTAAAACGTTAATACAATGAAATATTAGATATTTGAACTCCACTTTTTAAATTTAAAAGAAATTTAGATTTAGTTACTATTAAAGAAAGAAAATATATGTTAAAAGTAATCATTAAATTTGTTATTTTTAAAATTAAAAAAAATTGTTTACCAATATTGATGAGATCATTCTATTCATCCAGTAAAAGTTGCTTCCTCTTTGCCATAATAAACTTTTTAAGAGTTGTTGTTTTTTTAATAAATGTTTCCAAATATGATGGAACATGGTAATTTTTACTCCAAGACTCATCTTTGGTTATAAACATATGTTAGGGGAAAGATTCTTTTCTAACAAAATAAATATTAGATTATGTGATAATTTGTTTGATGAAATTTATTTAATAAAATACACTATTCTTGTTTGCCTTTTTAAAAGAATTTTTATTTTATTTTTCTATTTTTATTGTCTTGCAGCATTCACCACAAAGTGCACAGTCTTTTTGTTAAATGCACAGTGATGTATTTTGTTACATAATATGGAATTGAGAAATTAACTTTTTTGAGTATTTCGCACTCATGTGTTCATGACTTTAACTCACTTTTTAATCACTATTTTTAATGTTACTCTGCTGATTTTTGCCAGGGAAAAACTACTAAAAATGCTGCCATCTTAAGAATTTTGTTTACAACTAATAACTTAATAATATTTATATTTATCATTATAACAATGAGATAAACCTTGCTTTCCAAGAGCTGATTGGTCCTTTCTTGATCTCCATGAAAGAGCACCTGTCAATAATTTTGACACGTCTTTTTGTTATGATTTTCAAAGAGGAAACATGTTTTAGAACCTTTTCTACATATTATTTTTTTCACACAATATTTGTGAAATATTAATTATTTTAAAAGAATAATTCAGATTTTAGTAGAAAATATTTGCTTTTACATGAAGGCAAATTAACAATATTGTATGGGCGCATTTTATGTTTACTGCTACAAATTATTTTCATCAATTGTAAATAGAAATTTATTTTTTAAAAAACTTTCATTTACTTTATTAATCTAAGTATAGGGGATTTGAACACATTTTCAAGCACCCTTCAACTATTCACACTATCTCATACAACTGATATACATGACCACACACATGTAGAAAAGATATATAATCACCAATATATGTATTTCATGCTAAACCAGCACTCATCAGTTGCTCCAGATTATCATCTCCCACACACACACATATATATATTCAGTGCTCAGTTTATATTAAGATAGCAAATATTCATACTTTAATGGACAGGCTTCAATACACTCCAACCTCCAACTTTTCAACCATCCATATCATTGAAAATCTGATGATGAAAATTCAAATCCCACGCTGATGCTAATATTATTGCCATGCTCATGTTGACCTGAAGTCACTCTGACCCATTATGTATAGGACCATATCCATTTAAAAACATATAAGGAGGATGGACAGGATAAAGCTTGAAATGTAACAACCTGGGAGCCTAATTGTAAATATAGGGGATTTGAACTCAGATTTTCAAGCACCCTTCAACTATCCACACTATCTTACATATGTGTGGTCATGTGTATCGGTTGTATAAGATAGTGTGGATAGTTGAAGGGTGCTTGAAAATCTGAGTTCAAATCCCCTATACTTACAATTAAGCTCCCAGGTTTGTGAAGAATGCCTGGTTTTCAAATATTTAATAATCTAACTAATTATAAATTTGCATTTTAAAAACTATACTAAAACAAGCATAATTTTAAATGTGAAACATATTTTTACAGCTGATTCTGTAATTGACCAATCAAAAGTTTGGAACTTTAATTCAATCTGCCAATAGGGATTTTATTCTAAGAAAAGATTAAGAGAAGTGAAGACATTAATTTAAGTATTTGTTTAATAATATTTGGAAATGCAAATTTGAATTAGTAACTTTATTTGAGCAAATTATACACATGTATGTATGCTTATGTACAATTATATATATATGGCCTGGTTTTCTTCACCAACTGCTGTTAATTGTAATTTTATTTTATATATATATAATTTTTATTTTTGAAAGAATTTGATATAAAAAATTATTACCAAAAAAGTAATTTTTAATACTTTTATTTATCTTGAAAATAATTATGAATTTCTTTTAAAATACCTTTTGTTATTGTTTTTTTTTTTTAATAATATATATGTCTTTTTAAAAAATTATCATTTACAAAATATATATATAAACTTATAGTTGACTTTGCCATTTTGATTGGAATTGAATTTTGTGTTAGAGGTTGTGCCATGTGCATGCATGCATAATACAATCTATTTTTTCATTATGTTTAAAGAAAAGAGCCAAAGTGTTTTATATTGATGTTTTGTGTGTGTGTTTGTCATGTTGATAACAGTTATAAGATGAAACAATATAGCTCTTTTTAAAAGATTATTATAGTTACCAGTTATATGTTTTTAAAAATATTGTGTGCAGGTTTGGAATGTGGCAATGGAGGTAGTGAAGTAAAAGTATATTAAATTATAAGAGTGGTCATGGATAACAGTGAATAAGTTTTAGATGATGTGTTACTGAGCTGTTAGATAGAAATCTAGTTTCATTATTAAGACAACTTATTTTAATTGATTTACCACCCTCTTGAAATAATGGTATCATTTCATCATTTATTACACATTTGCATTTGTCTATTTAAATATTATATGATAATCGTATATATAATGAATGACTATTGTTGGAACTAGTTTGCTAAAAGCATTTATCATAAAGCTTGTAGAGGAATTGGCAATCCTCACTGTTTATAACTTACAAGCTTAAGAGATAGGGTCATGTGATCCATGACTCTTACTTTGACTATTTATAAAGTAAATATGATTTCTGGAATTCACAGTGTAGGGATTATGAACTAATTCTATTACTTTTGATGTTGAACTTATTAATTCCATATAATATATTTATTTATTTTATTGTATAATTATATTAACAGGATTCACACAAAGCAAAATAAGATTATAAAATTATTTCAAAAGATTGAACGAACTGTATCACAATTAAGTATATAGATGACATGTAAAAAGGAAATTTGATTTAAATATAATGTAAATTAATCATATGAAGTTATAATAATATCATGTAAATACTTTCAAGGATACTTCTATTTTTGAAGTACTATTAAGTCATCATTATCAGGAGCAGCCACTTACAAATTGGCATTTTCAATTTCATATATATATATAAAGACAAAAATCATAATAATACTACACTAGAAATGAGTTTACTAAAATAATTTACACTAAAGAACATGCTACATTATTCTGTTTACTTGATATTTTGTCATGCTGTTTTCTAACTATTTAACACTGTATGTAAAGTATAAGTTTCCGTCAAGCATTAGTAGCCGAGAGGTCAGCGCAGCCGCCTTGCAGGCAAGCAGCTGCTTGCAGACAGTTGTCGCAGATTCGTTTCCCGGCAGATGCTTTGACATATGGGAAAAAAAAGTATAACTATCTGTTATATTCTATTTTAAGCCATATATCTTCCTAATGAAAGCAATCAATATTTCACTTTTTTAGAGAGAGTATCTTTTGACATAATTTTATATAACATAACCAATTCTGCCTTTTCCCATGAAAATCAAATTCATGAGCACAATAAAGTCCTTTTTTAGGAAGCCAGATATTGATAATTTATTTGACACATTCAGTCCAGTAAACATATGATTTTACAATAATATATCTTATAGGATCACATCTAGAATTTATTGGTGTTTTGATCTTATCATATTTTTAGAATTTTTATAGATAAAGCATCCTAATGCCTTTATACTAAATCAATAAGGATTTCCAGAAATTGGATAAAATAGTACACCTAATCTAATTGCAGTAGTTATATTACAGTGATGACATATATTATCTTTTATGCTATTAAAAGTAGTACCATATTAAGTCTGTGCTGGACCTCAACACGTAAGTCCTCATTTGTATTTAAAACGTTATCTATATATTTAAATTGGCTTATATTCCATCCAAACTAAAAATTGCAACAATTTTTTTTTCCATATTTAGTTGATGTAAGACATGACTTTTTTGAACATCAATTACTGTTATATTTGTGCTAAAGATATCTTTTTAGAAATGCATAGATACATAAGTAGAATAAGCGTTTGATTAATAAAGGGGTAAATAAAGAGACAATCTAAAACTAATCAAACAAGTTTGATTAAAAAGTAATTTAATCGATCTGGAAGCAAAATAGCTTAAAAGGGTAGGGGAAATAATGAAATGAAATTATATCAGAAATAGGTAATCCAGTGGCACACTTTTGGAAATCCAATTATTACATATTGGTTATTGTAATTACTGACCAGTAAAATGTCAGAGATTGAAATATAAAAAACTGGCCGGCTGCTGTTTGGAAGAAAATTACATTCAACAGGAAAGAAATCCCCAACCAACATTAAACAGTTGCTAAATGTCATCCCATGTTAGTCCATGATTATGTAGGTTAATTTTCAAAGCGATCTATATCTGTAGGTTCCACTGTAGATCTGGGTTAAAAGCACGTTACACAGATCTTAATTATATATTTTTTATAAGCTTTAAAATAAAAGTTCTGTACAGATCTTTAATAATTAATGCATATTTTATGATTATGGAATTGTTATTTAAATTGTACTTATTCACAATTCGAAGAGCGTTATTTGAGTTAAGTTTTATAAATGATTTTTTGCATGTCACGTTGTAAGGGTACCGCACCTGGACGTCACAATTAATGAAATCGAAGTCTTTATATTTTGCATTCGAACTTTTTGCAGGTTCTATAATAATTAATAAATCCATTATTTGTTCTTCAAAATTTTCAAATCGTTCTTTGTATTAATGCTATCAATTATTTTTAGGGTTGTAGGTACATTTTATTTATTTTCTAAGCTTTTCTAATTGGTATTCTTATTTGATTTTTAAAAATAAATATGAATTATATATTAGAAATGGAAGGTTATGTTTTCACGATCTCAAATAAATGCAATCAGTTCGAAAATTTCTAGAAGAAAGAAAATTCAATATTTCCACTACAGCCTCCAGCATAATAGCTGCCATGGTAGAGAAATTAATGGAATCTAATATATAATTTTAGTTTACTTAGAGTATGTTTGTTAACTTGCTATGACAGACTTAATTGCTTTATGTTTATCATCTTCTCCCCTTTTTCTGTTCTCCACATTATAAGTGAAATTCATTTTCAGCAAAATGATTAAACAAAGACTGAAATCAAAGAAGTGTAATTAATATAAGAATATAAATTTGTAATTAGGGCTTTGTTTAATCAACATTCGGATATGACTATTGAGCATTTTATTATGTAAAAGTGTGTTTATTACATGTATATGCGCTCGGCATTAATTATCATGGATATTGATTGCTACATTATTTTTGTTAAAGGCCATACGAAAAGTAGTGCCTGATATAGCTTACTGCAGTGAGGGAATGGCTGACTTAAGACATCGGTGAATTGCTGTGAAGGAACATTATACCAATTCTGAGCAACAAACTTCTCATTGCTATCCAGACTAGAAATAAAGCTAAAGCTCACTATAGTATACCACAAAAAAGCTCTCAACCCCTGCTCAGGCTTGAATCCTAGGTCATGCCACTGTTTTATAAATACTTCATTTAAATAAGTATTGTAAAGTAATATTCTCTTAGAGCGTACATATAACTAGATTCTTTATGTTCGTCACTATGTGTTGCTCTGCCTGTTTTGATGTGGAAGATTGTTGACCCTAGAGCTCAAGGTCCATGGATTGCTGCTTAATTTTTGTCATCACCAATGATCAAGCTTCTTACGAATTATTGAGTAATAAATTATTTATTCGATTGTTAATGCCTTTTATAAAAGGTCTCGTTAAGCCGTTCATATTTCTTCATTGTGTGGTTAACATTATTACTAGATCTAATCACGTTTAATTCTTAAAATCAAAACACAAATATAAGAAGATTGTGGTCATGTAATAATTTATTTAATTTCACAATTTAAAATATATTTTAAAATGTAGGTAACATTTGATTAGATTGGGGGGGGGGTGCTAAAAAAAGAAAGAAAATTGGTTACTTAAACTTTTTTTCTATTTCAAAAAGTATATATAAAAGTGAAGCAATTTATATGAAAAATAGTTTCTTAAAGTCTTTGAAGCTTACAGAACCATAGTCTTAGGGACCTTGAGCTCCAGAGTCCACCACTCTTTATTCTAGTTGAAGAACTGGAAGAATGAATTGGTCCATGATCCATGGATCTAGAGTTTCAGAATTCATCTCTTTACCACTGCACCAAACCATGCTATGTTTTTAATTCTAAGGCAAATAGTTTCTCATTATTTTAATATTACACTAACTTTATTATTTTATGTATTTATTTTGCTCTCATTGTTACATATTAATATATAAACTTTTAAGAAGAATAGTATTTAGATGTGAATTGGTCACATACAAATAGTTATCTTCTACTGTAATGTAGTATACCATTATTCTGAATTCCTGGTTATAGACTTTTTATGCATTGATAAAACAATGGAAGCTTTTGACCATCACACTATCTTTAGGTTATAAGCTTTTGTCTTTATTAGTGAGACTTAAGATTCAAAGTGGAAGTAAATTCTTTGTGGTTTCAGAAAATTTATTCAGTTGATCCAAGTCTCTTAAATATATAATTATAATAGTAAAATGCTTTAAAATTGAACATGATGTATGTTTAGATTAAATATAACCCTATTAGCAAATAGTGCTTAAAAAATTAATTAGATGAAAATTAAGTAAAATTCACTACCTATATTTATTTGATTATGAAGAAATTTTGCCTTTGTTTGTGATAGAAATTTGATATAATAATAATAATAATAATAATAATAATAATAATAATAATAATAATAATAATAATAATAATAATGATGATGATGATGATGATGATGATGATGATGATGATGATGATATTTTTTTGTTGTTTTAATTTGTATATTATTCAGATGATAAAAATATAAAGGAAGCAGCTATTTAAAATAAGCACTTTTCAGATTAGTTTTTAAAGCAACTCTTATTTAACCAGAAGTTATACTAATAAGAATATACAATAATCTTTTGAATAGGAGGTCACATGATATTCAAGAACGAAGTTGTTAGGCTGACTATAATAATTTCATTCAGTGGATTAATTTGAAGTTTGGTTTTACTTTACATGGATTTGAATTGATCCAGGAACATTTCACTCTTGAATTTGCCATCCTATTACTCTACTAAATCATACAGGGCTAATAAATATTTGTTATTATACTGAAACATCAGCAATTTAGCTGTTATATTTTTATTACATGGAAGCTCCCAGAAATAATACTATGAATTTATCTTTTATCCATGAGAATATTAGAATTAATATATATATATATATATATATATATATATATATATATCACTTGATAATATTGAAAATTGTTAAACATTATGTTATAACTTCAAATATTGGGATACTAGAACAAATTGTAATAAAGATATTGGCAATGCCGATTGAGTGTTATTTATTAAGATAACACTCTATTGCATAATTATTTCAATATGTTTTCAGGCAGAAAATTAAATCTATGTAAACTCTGGAATAATAGACTTTCCAAAAGCTATTTATATCAATTCATCACACCTTTTGTGCGATTGCCATACAAATGTAAAGTAATCTTTTGCATTTACTTTCCTTATTCTTATAGAGATGGTAAATCTGACCAGTAATATTAATTAGGGCAGAGCTCACATCAAATCCAGATGTAAACATAGCATTTTCAGTATGACTTGACATTAAACTTCACAAAGTAGAGTTAATTTCTACTCATTTTTATAAAATCCTGCAAATTTAATATTGAACTGTGTAATTACTAATGAATACAAACATTTCAAACTATACACAAACACTAGAATTATAAACTTTCCTCTTTGTCAGAATTTAAGTACACGCATATATATTTTTTTCTGGGGTGGGGCTTACGATGAGTAGGAATAAATGATTTTAAGCATAAAGGGAATATGATTCACCCCCCCTACTTCTAATGTTTATTTCAGTAGTTATTTACTTAAATATACTTTCTGAATAGAAAAAAGAGAAAGGTTCTTGCAATTAAAAAGGATGAGATGATTTGGATGCAATCAAAAGCAATATTATATATTGTGACTTGCTTTTAAAAATGTTATAATTTGTTTACTAATATCATTTGGTCTTATTACTAAAAAGTATACCCTTTAATATCAAATGAAATAAATATAATAATCAAAATATTCTAGAATAAATACTAAAACAGTCCATATGTCTTTATAAAATACAAATAAAATCTTTGCTATAGCCAGCTTACTGGCATTTCCACCATCTTGAGTTTGATTGTTACTCAAGTTGGTGGAAAAAGATTGTAAGCTGGCTATAGCAAAGATTTTATTTGTATTTTATATAGGCATATGGAATTTTTTACTATTTAAAGATCTGACATTAATTAGACTCAAATGTTAAAAAAAAAAATCACTTTATGAATAAGATTAGGAAAAAACCCATTAATCAAAAGGCATGTTTTGTATATTAATAACTATTGAAGCTGAACTAAATTTGGAAAGAAAAAGGAGAAGAAACAATGTTTGGAATTACAAAAGAATATTTGTTTACTGGATGGGGGGGGGGGGGTTATAAGATTTATTCTCTTTGAAGTTTTTCTTTTAATTATATGGGCTTTCCATATTTTAATTAAAGATAATTAATTGTTTTGTTTTTTTTGTTTACAAATGAACCAAAGCATTCAGTTATTTTTTGCTGATCTGAGTTTATTTATTTTTGAGATAAGTGGATATAAAACTTTTTATGTTATAATTAAAACTTTTTTTTCCTGGATATTAATCTTTCAATGTCCCCTCAACCTTACCCTGAAACAATAGTGAACAAAGCTCTCAGGTTTTTCATCACTTCATTTTTGATTTTAAAATAACAAATTGGAACAAACGTTTTCCTGCTACTCATGATCTAATTGCATTTTTGCCCTATTTGGGGTGGAGGGGCAGATCAGGAGCTAGAAATTCACTGAACATAGTTCGACTCTGTCACTTCCGGTATTTCTATGTCATATGACCTTCTGAGTGACGTAGAACATTTGATTATTTTTTTTATTAGATTTTCCATAGTAGAGTAACAAGAGAACCTCATTTAAAATTCTGTATTTGGAAAGATTTGAACGGGGTGGGTGGGTAATTTTTAATATACATTTAACAAAATTAATATATAAGTGCAGTATGTATATATATTATTTGATATGTTTTGTATGTCTAAGATATAGGATACTTTTGTATAACTAATACTAAATATGCTTTTTAACAGTAACAACTTTACATATCTTATAGCCTCTATATTGAAATGAATAATGTCATTCATTTCATTGTTAGCCATGTGGTCTTCCACATAGTTGTGAGGATGCTAATAAATATAGCATTCAAAAATTCAATATATATAATGTACTAATAATAGGCAATATTCAGATGTATAAACTATTATTCAAACAGGCAAAACTCGGCAAAAATAAGAAATGCTGATCATGTGATGTATAAACTATCAATTGTCCTATTAAAAATATATATATAATAAGTTTTTAAAAGATTATTTAAATGTAGGTGAAACCAGTAAAATATTCTAAAACTTTCTCTTACTAAAAATTGAATTGCAAAACAATTCAATTAAAAATTAGATTTTAAATAATTGAATTAAAAAAAAATTAAGCCTATTTAGATGAGAGATTAAAAAAAGTTCAAGATATTTAATTTTCAAATTCTTTGCAAGTTCACCCAATTAAGTACTGAAAATATTTTTCAAACCCTTGTAATTAAAATAAAATTCGATCATAGAGGTGTGAATGTTGATAAAGACACATTCCAAAACAAATTAACATACTGGCAGGCCTTGATCTCTTGAATGATAAATTAATAAAGAAATTCAAAAGATGGAGCTTGGAATCCAAGTATCTGGATTACCTACCAATGAGTTTTTGGTTAATAAAAGAGGGTACTCATGAATTGAATCAATCTGCACAATTTGTAAAAGAGAATATGAAACCATAAACCATTTCAGGTTTGGATGTGTTCAGCTAATGCAGCTCAAAAAAACATTAATGAGTTGGATCAAGGTAGATAAAGCGAAATTATCTAATCTGAAAGACAGTATCAGAAAGGGATTATACCCAGATATTAGACACACTAATTCTAGATCATTTGATATGGCTTACTAGATATAAGCTAGTGTTTAATCCTGATAAATTTGATCCTATTGTCTTCATGTGGGAAAAATTAAAACAGACAAAAACAAGAGATGAACTGATAACCCCTCATCTCATTTTCTCTATGACATGGGAAATATTGGATTTAGACTCACCATGTCCCCAACCAATTGTATGACATTCCTAAAAGGGGAAAGAGAATAATAAAAGGCTAAAGTCCAGCAATCCCAAATGAAGGAAAATGAAACCATATCAAATAAAATATTTCCCAAAGATATATATAGCAATTGTGCCAATGGCGAAGAGGTAAAGAGACTGATGATTAAAAGATAACATGATCAGCCTGGACAATTAAATTTAAAACTATATGTTAGAATATCATAACTGCTAATGTAATAGTGTAATTATAATAAATTATTTATAACCAGCCATATATTAGGCAATGTGTAAACTGTTATTCAGTCTTGACAGTTAGTGTCTGTTTTACTTCCAAATGAATTGACTATTTACAGCCAAATCCCCCCCCCCATTATGAGAGTAATTGAATTCAGTGAGCATCATTGCCTATTGCTCCATTCTTGTCATTGGATGTATGTTATCTATTTGTATTGCTCAATCCAATCAAGATGGAATTTGGACTAGTCCATTATTTGAAGGCAAGGTAAGATATCACATTCTCTTCTGGTTAACTTCAGTTGCATTAAAATGCCATTAACTTTTTTTAAACTTTTCACTCCCTGTTTCAAACAATTTATAAAATATAGATTATTAATATCAAATATAAAATAAACTAAAATTTAAAATGTTTAAGATAAAGTCTAAATATTTTGTTCCAACTTACAAGGCCAGTTATATGGCCTTGGTTTTTTTTTTTTCATGATGGCAAATATTAATCAATTCATATGTGACCATAATTTCCTTTAACAATTTCCAGTTTTGAAATTTGAAGTAAGCATTATTTCTTCATTTTGTGCAGAGACTTATTTGAAAGTAGCATGTCAAATTCAGATGTCCAGGATAGATTACAGCAGTTGGTGTTTTTCTGCTGATCTACTCAGCCAGCATAATGAAGGTCCAACGTGGCTTGAATAAAGTAAAAATTCAGAATGATTGCTTTAAGAAATGTTAACTTTATATAAGTCTTAGTTCTTCCTGTTTTTGAGCACATGATCTTGATTTTCAAAGGGTTTTTTAATCTTGTTTTTCATATCTTTATGATTAGATTATATTTTAATTAGAATGATTTGAAAAGCACTTTTGTTGTTTAATTAGATGAACTTTCAAAATGCTTGATTATTAAATTACCTGAATTTTTTTTTCTTGTTTTTGAATCTCTTATGAAAATAAGCTTAATCTTTTTTAATCTAATTTTTAATTGAGGTATTTTGCAATTCATACTTTGATAAGTTTTAATACAGTTTATTGGTTTCACTTACATTTAAATATTTTTTACAAATGTATTACATTTTTAATATGATAATTAATAATTTATACATTTTAATATTGCCTATTATAAATACATTATATAAATATTTTTTTAAAACTTTTGAATGCTATATTTATTAACATCTTCACAATTCTACAGTCATTTCACAACCATGGCTAACACTGAAATGAATAAGACATTATTCATTTCAATATTTTTCCATTGAGACATTTCTCATGACTATATTACACCTTCATGGATATATCAGTTTTCTAATTGGTTCTGATATTGATTATTAATACTGCTATTAAATAGTTTACATTCTTATATAAAAGTAAATCTTACTGATAGTTACTATTTGTAGAAAATCAACATTATAAACATTATTGTTTTTGGGTATGTGTCCCTTTCTGGAAGCTATTCACATAATGACTAAGCATGAAAGTTTTGAAATAGAAATTTAAACATCAATACCATCAAAATTTGTTCATTGCAAAGCAAATAAAAGCAATTTATTCTAAAAATTTACAATATGACTAGAAACATAGAGTCTACTTTTAATAATAATTAGCATTAAGCTAATGCACATGCGCTTTGTAGATCTTAACAATAAATGAATACTCTCATTTCTCAAATCCAAGATAAAGTCTTTGTGAAAGAATAGAATGAATCCATCTATCCTTTCAACCCAAGCGTTTAAGTATGGGCAAATCTTAAAGTATTTGGAAATGAGAGTGTGAAGATATTAATAATCACTTTAAATTACCTTTACTATGTCTGAATGAATGACGCTGTTGAAATTTACTAGAATTTACGATAAGTCATTCATAAATGAAATTAAACATATGTAAATAAGTTATTATTTTTATATAGCACTACGTTTTAAATTGTAATAATAATTAGCATTAAGCTAATGCACATGTGCTTAACTTAGATGATAATAAATACATATCTTTGAAACAAGGAAATTGATGTTAGCTCATAAATTTAATGAATTTTTATATAAACATCAATCTGACCATTATGATATATTTTGAAAAGTGCAATATTTATTTATTAATGGCTGCTGAAAATTTGTGATGATGGAATTTACTTGTAAGTATATCTTAGAATATTTCCATCATCTATAATTAAACTATGAAATGTTTTTAGAAAAATTCAAACTTTATTTACACTTTCTGAATATAGTCAAGTATTAATAATAATACATAGATTAGTATAGAATACAATATTTTATTTTATTTTTTCTATGATTTTAAAGGCATTATTCTTACTTCTTCACAGCAATAGACAACAAAGAAATTAAATCATCAATATTTAAATTTGGGGATACTCAACTCAAAGTGGTATTCTAAGCAACTAAACTATTTCATCAAGTCTTAAGTTAAGTATGATCATTACTCAACAACATTTGGAGAAGACTGGAGAATAATACGAATCAAAGCATGTTCTATATGTTATTAATAACAGTTGAAAGATATTAGAAATATACAACAAAGTTAAAATTTATATAAAAACATTTGATGAGATGATGGAAATAGTTCAAAGTTTGATGAGATGATGGAAATAGTTCAAAGTATAATTATAAGCATTCACTTATTTATATTACCTTTTTTTTCTGGATGGGATTTGATAGGGAATTTCACTTTTGAGTTGAAGAATGATTAATTAATTTTTGTGTTAAAAGACTAATAATGTGCATGCTTAAACAATTTTTAATATGTTTTATGCATCATAGGTTTAACTTTAATGTGTAGGTTTCTGCCAAATTTACATTGGCATGACAATTTTACATTATCCAAAATCCATTTAGATTGTTAGTAATAAAAGCTTTCAAAGAAAATTTAATTTAGCAAGTATCATAAATGAAAGCTGTTGGATATTATAACATTTTAGTTGTAATTGTGCCTAGATGTCAGTAGCAATCAGTATATCAAAAGAGAAGAGCTCAATTTGTTCTTGGGAAAGGATACACCAACTATTATGTTTGGGCAATTTTTAACTATTGATAGAAAAATAAGTTGGTTTTTTATTTGTTTATGAGTGGTTATTTTTTTAGTAAAATTATATTAAAATATTATTTGTTAATACGTACTTGGTGTTTATATCAGATGGGAAGTAGGTTTTAATCTATAATTTTATTATTTTGATATAATTGGAAAATTGCATTTTCTAGATAATTCTTATTTTTAGATCTTACGATTTTAATAATTTTTTCCTAAAACAAAAAATGGAAGGAGAGTACGTTTTTTTTTTAAAAGTATAACTACATTTTTTTAAGACTGAAAACTGATATTAAATTTTTTGAGTTGATAAATTTGTTTTCTATTTTATTTGGGAAGTTGAATTTCATTACTAGAATTTATGCTTTGACAAAATTTTAATTAAAACCTAACGATTTCATGATGAATAATAAGTTGGTTTTCCTGTTAAAAAATACAATTGAAAATAAATATATATAATATAAAGATTCATTATTGAATCACAACTCAACACCACTTCACAGGTTATTGACACATGATGATACTGAAATGATATTGGAAAATCCTGAACTTAAAGAACGGAGTTGTTTGAATTAGTTTACTAATTGATATATAATTTTTTGCTTTCCGTTAACAAGAATATAGATTTTCTTATTCTTCCCAGTGGTCTTTCTTGATCACACAATCCCCATTCCCCAAACAGGTCTTCAAAGCATTCTTTATCAATTTCAATTCCAATAACAATTATTTTTAGCTTCTCATTCTTCTATTACTTTTGAACTCTTTTTTTTTTAGCTTGAAGTTTATCTAATAAACATGTCTTTCACTTATTCTCTTACTTTGTAGGCATAATGAAAGATGATGGGTCACGTTGTTGCACTGGTGAATGTTTTCAATATGGTGGAATTGAGATGATGGATTGCTCTGATAAAAAACCAGAAAAAAAATCCACGAGTTATTATTCTTATTTTCATAATTATACTAGTAACTGGATGTGATAATTGAAAAAGTGAAACAGAAATAGAAAGGCAATATTTTCACTAGCAAAATTTTAAGAGTTTTATTTTACATTCTATTTGAAGAAGAGCTTGGTTAAGTGATTAGCTTTTGAAATGCAGAGATCATGTCAATAAATTGATCATTCCAGTATCAATACCTCTTCAGCATTCTTCTATGAGGGAAAGGGAAGTAGAAGACAAAATTTATTAAAGTTATCAATTGTCATTTTTTACTGATTACAATGGTATTTCCTTTTTGTTTACTCTTTAGCTATGTATAACTTATTGACTATTTTCTTTCCTAAAATGAAATGTCTGATAGCAAATAAACAAAAGGACGTAGGATAAACAAAAATTTTGAAATGAAATTATATAAACAGTTGGAAAAAGTAAATTAGAAACATAAAGTTGAAAGGAATATATTGTTAGAAAAATTACATGAGGGTGGGGCTGAAGAGCATTCTTCTTTCTTATAGTTTTGCATATTATTTATATGAAAGAATTTTGACTAAGCTAAACAATTATCATCCTGGTATAACTAAAGAACAAAATTGAAAATGAAATGCATTAAAATGGAAATCTTTATTTATTGTTAATGCTAAGACTAAGAGAAGAAAATCTAAGTTTATTAGATAAAGTTTGTAATAAAACAGTTTGCTAGAAGTGAAGATTACTTATGAGAAATGCTATGAAAGAAAGTTGAAATGATCTGGAAGGTCAAAATTATTTTGATCTCAAGGAATGTGGAGAAGAGAATTGTAAAAGCACTTTGAAAAAAGTGTACAGAATTTGGTTCAGAAGAGAATTGTAAAAGCACTTTGATAAAAGTATACAGAATTTGTTTCAGGTGGAGCATATTTGGTTCTCATGGAATAATGATTTGTGTGTTCATTTATCATGCCAATGATCTGAGGTTCTAATATCTCAACCAAATGAACCTTGAAGTTTTTTAAAGATCTTAAAAGGGATTAAGTTGGGTAGATGACTCATTGGATTGTCAGTAAATAGATGTCTAACTAATCTTACCCAGTGGGATCCATATATAGTGCATATTGTGGCCACACTGTATTAAGTCATCTTAAAATACAACAAGCAATTGGTATATTACTAATCATTTTTTTAAAAAAATTGTTGACAAGGTCTCTACCCAAAGATGTATTTGAATATCTAAGCCAAATGATAACGGTTGATCATAGTTGATAACAGTTTACTACCATTAGCAACTGTCCTGAGAATTTAGAGTTGTATTGTAACTCAGGCCTATGCAATCTTTTTCAAGCAAACATGACTCATGAGATATTCGTCATAAATCAGATGACACTGCTGTAAGAAATTTTCCATATGTATTGTTAGGACAAAGTTTATCACTTTAGAAAATTATTTTAAAAAAAAAATCATACAAGTTTTATATAAATAGTAATAATAATACTAATCAAATGATTTGTGGCTCAGAAGTTCATAAGTTCAAACGCCGGGAGTAGCAGACTTGGGGACCATGATCAAGATATCTTGAGCTCCAGAAATCTGTCATCTAGTACTGCACCAAATCTACAGAGTGATATAATTGGTTATTATTTTCATATAATTATGAAATAATTTGGTCATACAAAAAGATATCTTGAGCTCCAGAAATCTGTCATCTACTACTGCACCAAATCTACAGAGCTATATAATTGGTTATTATGGTCATACAATTATGAAATAATTTGGTCATATAGAAAGTCATGCAGCGCAACCTGTGGTCGCGGGTTATAGGTTGTCATGTCTGTTATCGTGTTTACATCAGTAAAATTCATATTATTAGTCTTTTTTTTTTTAAAAAAAAAAAACAAAACGCTATATTTGCTTTTAAATTTATTCTTATTTTTGTTGAATAAAATTAATAAATATATAAGTTGAAAATAGTTTTGTCACAACTGCATGTTTTCGCTTCTTTTATTTTTTGTCTTTTAATATATTTTCTCTCTCTCTCTTTTTTTAAAAAAAATATTTTACTCATTTCCTTTTCTTACGTGTTTTATTTGTCTTATAATTTTATTGATTTTTTTATATATATTTGTGTAGTTTAAATAATAAATATATTGTGAAGGTAGATTTCTAATATGACTTGTGCATTGAAATTTTTCAATATTTATCGTTTTTTTTTAAAAAAAAAAAAAGATTGAAAAATGTTTTCGTGGGGGGGGGGGGCACAAACAATTTATAGTAATAGATTTTTTTTTGTTCTCTGCAGCTTAGCAGCATTTTGATTATGAATATCTTTCTCTGCATAAAATCTGGTTGAAAGTTGCTATATTGATTAGTATATTTCTTGAGATGATTAAAAAAGTGAATAGGAGGGTGAAAGAGGGAAAAATGAAAAGGATTACTTTCAAAGTATAAAATAACCCTTGATGTTTAAATTCTTATTAGGCAATGTATATAATGCATATAAAAAAATAATCTTTACAAACTTGTGAAAAATAATAATATAAATTTTACACGACCTGCCTCCCTCCACACGCAATGGACAAACTATCCTCGAAGGAAATAAAATTGTGCACTAAGATTACGGCATTTAAAAAAAAAAAAAAGGATATCCCGTTATAGACAAAATAAAAAAAATCCATAGACATATGCAAAAATGGACAGTTTTGATATTATTTTTAGTTGATATCCTATTAGCAATTGTTATTAAATCTTATAAAAATCTGTTTATTATATTTAAATCCACAGGTAATCTTTTGTTAAATCCAATTAACTTAAACATTATTATAGTCATTTTCCTTTTAAAAACTTAAACATTATTATATTCACATTGTTCCCAGATGAGAATCCAGATATACAATGCCATTTTGGCATGTTATTTTTTTTAATGATGATGTAATACCATTACCCTGAGAAGTACTTTGGTATTAGTCCTGCTGTGAATATTACAGCCATATTCATTTGATGATAATTATTCTAACTTTGCGATCTCTGCGATCTTGTGAAATATATTGGATTTTTTTTTCTCTTCTGGTCGACCCCAGTTATAACTTTATAGATCCACAAACCAGTGTCCACAAGCAGAATATCGAAAGACTGTGGAGTTTGGCCAAATGGCGGAATTAAAAACAATAAGGAAATGTGTGTCAGCATTTTTATGTGGCAGAAGATGCATAAAAAAATGGATGCTTTCATTTACAGTTTGGAGGACATCGAAAAGTTCAGTCTTCCCCAGTGATTGTTGATTATTTTGATTATTTGTCTGAAGATTCTGTGCAAATGTTATTTTACAAGATTGCAAAATTAGTTATTTCACAGCAGGTCTAATATCAAAATGTGCCTAAGAATCTTAGTATCCAAGTTTCTTGTATTAATGGTTTTTCTGGATTAAGAATACTTTTACTTTCCACATCTTAAAATAATACTAATAATCAAATAGCTTTGTTGCTTGGGAGATCATAAGAAGTCCAAATGCCAGAAATGAAATAGCTCCAATGTCCTTATGGTCCAGGGTCTGCCATTCTACTACTGCATTACACCCACAGGGTAATTATAAACCTCCAAAAATCTTTAGCAAATGAACATTGATTTTTCCAGGAAACATAAAACTGATTAAAAGACAATAAAACAAGACTTTCACATCTTTTGGAGTAATTATTTACAGATATTAAATTGAATGTGGCACTTTTTTAATTTTAAACTTGTGGTCTTTGATATAAAATAAAAAGAAGATTACTTAAACCTGCAGTTCTGTTGTATAATCAAAATTGTTGTAATTAACCTTCCAAACAGTAATCAAATCTACATCATGAGTTTTTAATTTTTAAAGTAAACTGACTTCATTTCCTCATTTAGCTACTTCTAAATTTTAGTACTCATATGTCATTTTTAAATTTATAAATTGATCTTGAATTTTATTTTATTTACCGTTTATTAAATGAACGATTGTCTAATGTATATACAGTATAATGCATTAAACGTGTGTAGGGCTTTTAATATCATATAAGGTCTAATTTATTGGTAATGGGTTGAATTTAAAGGCTAAAGATCCACGGATTGCAGCCCAGTTCTGCAATTTCCAATACTTAAACATCATATGAATTCTCAAGTGATAAATCATTTAGTTATTTTATTTTATATGCTATTACATAAGCTTAGATTCAATGTGATGTACAGTAAATATTTTCTTGGATAGTTCTTTTTATTATGATTTGAATTTATGTACTTTCACTGTGACAATATATTTCAAATTACTTTCATTAATTATATATATATTTAAACTCATCCTTTGTGAACTTTTTTCTCCAATCTTATAAAAAAAAAAAAAAAAAAATTTTTTTTTCAATGTATGACGAGTATATGATATTTTTGATGAGTAATTTATTCGTGGAGATTTGTTAAAAATTAAAAATATTTTGTGGTGATTTATTTTGAATGTTATTTATAATAAAACAAATAGATAAGTATTCTTACAATTTTTATACCTAAAAAAAAAAAAAAATCTCAATAAAGTAATAAATATTTGCATGAATATAATCTCAAATTATATATTAAAAAATAATTTAAATTGAAACATAATAATGTTGATTTATTAAATATTATACAAAAATTGCTTACTTTTTAGCTGCTTTTGAAACTTAGGCCCATTAATGGTCCTATCAAAGAAATTAATTTTTTATATTTAATCATTTTTGCTTCTGTCCAAAAGCATTTTTTTTTTAAAAAAAAAAATCTATTGACCAAAGCTGTAATTAAAATATAGTAGATTTTATACGAATAAGTTTGTGTGCTTTTATTAAGTATAGTATTAACAGGGTTGTTTGAAACATATTGGGCAGCATAGCCTATGAATCTATACCACCCTGAAATAATTTGCAAATAATTTAACCTTTCTGTGTTCAAAATCCTTATTGGCAGATTGAATTAATGTTCCAAACTTTTGATTAATCAATTACAAAATCAGCAGTAAAAGTATATTTAGTTTTTTAAAACCGTATTTGTTTTAGTTTAGTTTCTAAAATGCAAATTAATAAATAATTATCTCATTTAAGTAAACAGAAGTTTTTAAAAGTAAGTAAATTTCTATTTATAATTGACAAAAATTATCTATAGCGGTCAATATAAAAGATATGTTTGTTATCCAATTATAAATTGGAGCCATATATTATTGATTTCTTTGTCAATTTGTCTTCATGTAAAAGTAATTATTTTTTTACTAAAATCTGAATTATTCTTCTAAAATAATTAATATTTCACAAATATTTTGTGAAAAAAAAAAGATTAAAAAGGTTCTAAAACATGTTTTTACTTTGGAAACTCAAAACGAAGAAATAGAACTGTCAAAATCATTGGCAGGTGCTCTCTTATGAAGATAACAAGAAACAACCAATCAGCACCTGGGAAGGTAGGCTTTATCTCATTGTTTCAATGCTAAATTTAAATATTATTGATATATTAATTGTAAAAAAAATCTTAAGATGGCAGCATTGTTCAGTACAATTTTTCCTTGGGAAAATTGGCAAAATAACATTAAAATAGTTGTTAGACAATGAGTTAATGCTATGAACTCATGGTCAATGCAAGAGATTAAAGGAAAAATTAATATTTATATAAACTTTTGCACACCATTTTTGTTATTTATTTGTAAAGAAGTAATTTCACATATCAAGCAAAATCATCCTCTTTGAGTCTTTTTTATTCCTTACTCAGTTCATAATTATTTTCTTTCTTATGATTTTTGTCTCAAGTTTTTCATTTTCTTAACTAGCTTTTTTTACTTTTCACTACTCCTTTCTGCATATCTTTTTATATTTTTCCCCTTAAAGTATATGTTTATGTTACACTTTCCTCTTCAATAAATAGTTGTTTATATTCCTTTTAATATTTCTATATTGTTAATATAACCATCTAACTCATTTTTTGAAAATCCAAATTCATATCAAAAGTTTTTATTTTTTCCCCTTAAATTATCCAAAAATATTTAAAGATCCAATATTTCGGGTCAACAAATATCTTTAAAAAAATGTGTGTATATATATATATGGTATATAAGTAAAGGAGTTTTGGGATTAAACTATGTATTATTTTGTATTACTTTCCAATGTTTCAGATGAAATAGCATCCACCTTTGACAAGGTCAACTTTTCAAGGAAAAGCAATAACGAGATTAAGTGTGAGGTAAAAAATGAGATTGTGTGAGAAGTAGTTGAGCATTCAAAATGTGTGATTTACCAAAATGTTTATTTTTTCTAATTTCATCATTAATTGATTTCAAGTTTATATTAGAAGAAAGAGATAAAATAAGTGGTCTCCACAAGGCTGGAATACATTGTGCTTCATCAGTTTTATTTAAACCAGTTGGTCTTTTTAATATTTCAATCGATTCTGTCATGGTTCTCAAATCATACTTTTCCAAATTATCTAGTATATTAGCATTATCAAAATCAGGTTTGTGACCAATTTCCAAAATAATTTGAATTTATTTAAACACACATTGATTACATAAGTAATATTTACTAAGGCTGTAACCTCAAGAATATGCACGTAAAATGCGATAGTAGGGACCTCTACAGGTCTTAACCACAAGCTTATGTTTTGGAAGAAAAGAGGGGATCTAACTAAAAATGTGATAGTAGGGACCTCTACAGGTCTTAACCACAAGCTTATGTTTTGGAAGAAAAGAGGGGATCTAACTGCTTCAGCTTCACTTATTTATATAGAAAGTAGGTTGAAGTAAAGAAGGTTCTCCTCTTTTCTTCCAAAACGTAAGCTTGTGGTTAAGACCTGTAGAGATCCCTACTATCGCATTTTTACATGCATATTCTTGAGGTTACAGCCTTAGTAAATATTAAAAGAATTTGAAATAAAAGCTGATGTATTTAACTTTTAATTAAAGGCTTTTTTATATTCTTTAATTCTAGTTATTTTTGGGTCCGCCCTCTTATTTCATGTAAATATTACATAAATATATTTTAACTATCAAACTTTCTACTAATGCAAAGGAACAGGTAGAAAATGGAGAAAATTAGTGAGTAAAAATTTTATTTTATATTGAATACACCAAAAATCGAAAATGGAATACATAAATTTTAATTATCAAATTTTCTATTAACTTGAGGAGGATATAACCGGAGTTTGTAAATGGAAAACAAAAATATATTTTAATTATCAAAGTTTCTAATAAAAAGGATCGAACAGCTAGAGATAAGGACACAATTAGCAAGGAACATTTTTATTTGGTATTCAGTACATCAAAAGTCAAAAATAGCATTTAGATACTAAAACATTAAAAAATTTCTACTGCTCAAAATATATTCTTCTTATATATATAAATTAGAAATATATTTTAATTAACTGCATTATACTCTTTTTTTTTTTCATATGTCAAAGCGTTGACCGGGAAGCGAACCCGGGCCAGCTGCTTGGCAGGCAGCTATGCAAACCGCTAGGCCGCCAAGGCTTGACAACTGCATTATACACTTTTAGTACAAAGCTGCTAATCTGCTTTGCTCATGTTAATAAAATAAAACAACGTAATGTAGTTGAGAATTAAAATATATTTAAAGAAGATTTACATGAAATAATAATACATGAATTGTCAACAGCAGTTAAAAATGGCCTACAACATTGTTCATAAAATGCATTACAATAGTTTATTTTTTTTTTTGTTGGTATCTTATGCGGCATTATTTCATGTAAATATTATTTAAATCTAATAAAGCCGACAAAGCCACAAGTACTGCCAGTTTATTATAAAAATAAATCATTTGCTATCTGATTATTTAAATATACAGTATTATTATAGTGTTAAAAGAGATACTCTAGTATATAAAAATTAGGCAACTGAAACGATTATATAATTTTTTATTTTTTAAATTGGCACTTAAACTCTCACCATTTTCTACTTGATAAATAGTGTGTTTAGATCATTTTTTGTCAAGTCATTTTTTTTTTTTTTGTAATTCACATTTTAAATCACGTGCATGTTTATGATGAACCATGGTGCAGAATATAGAAATATTTTTTTTTAATAAATGAAATTAAGTCATTAAATGTTGTATTGCTTGGGGGATCATATAATGTTTGATTATTGGCAGTAACGAAGTTGAACCACGATTCATAATTATAACTCTCAAGTTTGCCACCCTTCTTATGCATTAAATCACAAAGGGCAAAGTAATCAATTGGATTGATGCTGGGAGGTAAATACGATGGCCAGGCACCGTAAGTGATGAGAAAGCTGTGATCCGTGGACCTTTAGCTTTTGAGCATGTCATTCTGCTATTGCACTAAACCGTACAGAACAAAGTAATGAAATGGTTTGATGCTTGGGAGGTCATATGATGAGGCACTGGAAATGACAAAACCGAGCTGTGTTTTATGGACTTTTAGCTCTTGAGTCTGTTCTTCCACCGTGTTAAACCATACAGGGTAAAGTAATTAAGTGGTTTAATGCTTAGGAGGTCATATAATCGACAAGCACTGGAACTCACAAGACTGAGCTGTGATCCATCGGCCTTTAGATCTTGACTTTGCCGTTCTACCACTGCTCTAAAATATGCAGGGCAAAAATAATTAAATGGTCTGATACTTTGAAGTCAAATGACGGTCAAGCAGTCAAACTAATATCCATAGACAGCATGACACACCAAGAACTGAAGGGATTTGGCTGAATTAAATTACATGTATTATGCTTTATATATACAACAGAAATTGTTTGCTTTCATAAGTCCAGAAAAAAATTGACATAAAACTGTGCTGAAATTATTATTTATATAGCAATGCAATTATAATTATTTTATTTTTAAAATAAATATTGTGTCTAAAGCATATTTATGAGTTACTTTTACTCTCGTTTCTTTCTTCTAGAGTTCGGATAGCCATATTCTTTTGCCTGTGGTTGTTAAAAAATATTATTTAGTCGTAATAGTGTTTTATAATGAAATTAATCATATATATATCTTTGAATATGTGCATGGTGTAGTAATAAAAGAAAAGTTATTGTTTATATTATTTTGAAAAAAATGTATACTTTAAATATTTTTTATTTAAAAACAAGAGAAAGAAGAAAATATTTTGTTATTTTTATTTGTTCCCAGGACAAAATGCAAAAATTTTAGATAGCTGTCTCAACATTGACCTTACGGTGTATATTTTTCTCCTATTTAATCCTCCGAATGGGAAGAAAAATTCAAAACAGATGTTTGCGTGAACGTAAATATGTTTATAAATTTTTTATACATAATATACATGAGCGTAAAAATTTGTTATTACATCGAATATATACAAATAAAACTTTGAAATTAATTTTTATGAAATGAGGATGTATTTAGGAGATATAATTGTAATAAAACTAATAATCTTTAAAAAGTAACAAGTCCTATCTGTCCAGCAGTTAAAGGAGCACTTCTCAGGATTGTACATGGCTGGGTGATAAGAGTTTGAGCTGATCCCCAAATTAAGAGTAGCTAGACACTAATTTACTGACTATTGGATTGGCTATGTTTGACAGTTGGCTGGCCGAAAGAACATTTTAAGCTTCTTGAGAAAGAATATCACCAAGCCTCTGGATTTGAAGCTCAGGTTATAGACATGATGGGTAGATATTCTACCTTTAAATCATGAGGTTATTCACTACTTATATGTACATAGTCATATTATTTAAAATGTGTTATCAACAGATTATGCATAGTTTATTTTATCAATAGAAATCATATGATCACTGTTTGTAAGCATTGTTGGCTAGAAGCTTCTCAGTTAATTCTCAAACTTGTAGCTCATTTGGAAAAATTATGCACAATTGAAAGGAAATGCTTCAAAAATACACATACTTCAGTTCTTGCACAGTTACTCTGTTGCCTATCCATTAAAGTATGAAGATTGGCTATCTTAATATAAAGCTGAGCACTGATTGTATATATGCATGGAGATGGTAATCTGGACCAACTGATAAGTGTTGGTTTAACACGAAATACGTATTGGTGATTATTTATCTTTTCAACATGTGTGTGATCAGGTGCGTCAGCAATATGAGATGGCATGGAGAGTTGAGGGTTGTGTGAAAGTCTGAGTTCGAATCCCTTATATAATAATAGTTTTATTATTTTTATGTCATAATTTTAAAAAATAATGATTTTTTAATGTTTCAGAGTATTTTATTTACAGATTTTTGTTAATGCTGGTATTGAGAATTTATTCTTTTTTATCAAGTGGATGTTTCTATTAAAATATTATTTCATTATTGATCTCATTTTATCTGAACTATTTTCAAAGTTTTTTTAAATTTTTAAATGATTGGCAAGCCCTAATTTAAATTCATGACATTGGAATATTTATGAAGACTGTGGATATTAATTGTTATTACTGTCTCTCTTAATGGCTTTTGCATTTTTAAATTTACATTAACATAAACAAGTGTCTACTTTTTATTAATCAGCATTTACTTTCTAGGTTTATTTTATTACCAACATTATATTTTATTGTATCTTTATTTAAATGCTTTAATTAATATCAGTGTTCTCTTGGAAATTTGATTGTTCACCTTCAAAATTAAACCTTGTTGGTTCTGAAGTTGATGAATTATTTTTGCACTTCTATATGATGTATTAATATGATTATTTTTTATTATTATTTATACTCAATTTTACTCCATTAGCATTTTTAATATTTATACCTCTTTAGTGAAGTACCAATCTTCTTTTCAAATTAGTTGCTTTTTAACCTTTATTTCCATAAAGTCTGCTGCAAATTTATTGCAAGCTATGGATTTTTATTTTATTTAGAAAAGACATAAACCATTATATGTGACTGAAAGCAAAAACACTATCGAATTGTAACTTAGGTCCAAAACTAGGAATTCTTGCCGCTTTCCTATCTTTTTTTTTTTTTTAAGTGTCATAGCATCGGCCGGGACGCGAACCCGCAACCCGGGCAACTGCCTGCAAGTGCAAGGCAGTCGCGCTGATCAATTGCTTCTTACTGCATTTGTGAAATGTACGTAAATGTAATTATTGGAAAAATTAATTACCCACTTGTACACATCATATAAGAATTGCCAGCCTTCCAATAAAAAAAAAATCATGTTATATTTCTTTCTTTTAAACTAAAGAATAAAAATCACTAGTTGCCCAGATATGGCATTTGTCGGGTGGTGATCCAGCGATTTTATGTAAATCTTCAAATGGATAATAATAAGAAATGTTTAAATAAGAATGTATAAAAGATTACATTACAGCAATGGGGCGTGCTCAACTATTTTACGGTTCCAGTGAATAACTGATTTATTAATTTATATAGGTTTAAATAAATTCAAAAAAAGTAAATAGTGTTATTTATTATTACCATACAAAGACCCCTCTTAATACAAAGAAACAGAGCATTTGTTTAACGTGTTTGTAACTTGGTGTTCTAATCTAGGACAAGAGAAATTCTTTTCACGAGATTTAGAATTTTCAGTTTGCCCATAGCTAACCATCTAATATTAGTCAGTAAATGGATATTTATCTTTTTTTTAACTAAGGGATAAAACAAGGTTTCAAAACTGTTCCAACTCTCACTATAAACCTGCCTTTCACTGTTTTTCTATAAGAAAGTGGGAAGTCTTTATCTTGCTGTGCGTTATTTATTAATTTAAAAAGCCGTTTTATTTTTTTACCTATTATAACAAATTTTGTCGATTCGGGATTTAACGTAATGAGGATTTAGAAATGTATTTAAAATAATGAATAGTCTAAAATTGTTATGTAAGATTTATTTTCATTATTATTAAGACTAGTTAAACTGTATTTGAGTAACTGGGGTTTTTTTTTTACCAGTGGAACTGACATTTTTTTTAAAAGTTTTTATTTTTAAATAGTGCTCACACGAAGATTAACTCCACTTTGGATTTTTCATAGATTTTTGCAGTCACATTTTTTTTCTTCTAAACATAAGAACTGACTGCTTAAATATTCTCGAATACTTCGAAAGCCTTTGTCAATTTAAGAACTGTGTTAAAGAGATTGTAAAGTAGGGACAAATTATCACCAGCGACGATAAAGTGCTATTATTTGGTCATAATGCCTATTGTCTGGTTTTTAATCCTTCTTTCAGCATATAAAACGTTACATCAGAGATTCTAAAAATAATATACATATACGCACACACACACTTTTAAACATCCTGGCTTGTGATTAGAATTAAGGTTATGTTAAGTTTGTTAAGAAACGGTACATGTTCATATTGATTACGTGTTATAAAACTGGATGAAAAGAAATACGACTGTATGCTATTTACAAAAACATTTTTAAACCGGTAACGTAGCTAAAATTTTTGATCTCTTATGCAATTTTTTATTGTTAATATAAAATATATATTTGAAAACAACAACAACACCTCGATCCTTTTTAAAAACAACATGCATATTTTTTGAATATACTGTATATAAAACAAGAGGCATAAGATACACATTGCCTTACTTTGCTTCATTACAGCTATATCCCTACTTTCAATCCTTAGTTTTAAAACAATATTTATCGATTATTACATAAAATACATAGATTACATAGAATAATTATTTGTTACAATACGAAAATAAAGAGTACGATGTCCATTGCAACATATTAAGAAATTAATATGTTTAATTTGCGAAATTATATAATAGAAAGAGACTTATATCTTATATAATTATGTAAACATTTCCTCCTCCTTCCTCTTCCTTAATTTTGCTTCTTTATATACCATAATATATCTTTTCAAAATAATCGCAACTTCTTACACCTTTTAAACAAAAATATTTATTATTATTGTAACAGTTTTGAAGTCTTCTTCAGATCTCATTCTATGCCTCTACTTTTCCCTTTCCACCATTTTATTTCCTAATAAATAAATATTTTTGCTTAAAAGGTGTAAGAAGTTGTGATTATTTTGAAAAGATATATTGTTAGAAAGAGACTAAGTAAAAGATATATTTTTTCTCTTATGTTAGATGCTTTTTGTTTTTTTTCTATATATATATACACAAAATAATAAAGCATTTAAAAATACGAAGCATTTTAAAATAACAGCAGTAGTGATTGTAATAAGAGTAAGTTCTACGTTAAGGCTTAGATATTATGAGGTACACGAATCTGATCTAGGAGTTGTATTTAATTTATTATAAAATAGAAATGAAAAAATGAACATTGGTTTGTTGAATAGCAACTTTAGTATTTGAACTCATCTAGGGTTTTTTTTTCCTGCCCTGATCAATTAGACTATCTAATTACTGAGCTAAAAGTTATTGTATCAGTTAGAATTAATTTAATAAATAAAGATAATAGTAACAAAAACTTTTAGTTCCGCTAATTCAATAAATTAATGTGGATTCGATCATTTTGATTTCTAATCATTAGTGTAAACAAAAATATTGGAAAATAAACAAGTGAATATTTGATTATATTAGACTTGAATAATGACACCAAATAAATTACAGGTTTAAATTGTCCTATTTTGGTCATATTATTAGACAGTCTAATTCCTTAATATATATATTATCAAATGAGATCTTTGCATATATATAATACTGGGAAAAGATAGTGGAGAAACAAAATATGACCAGCAATGAATTGACTCCATCTTTACAACAATGAATATGTTCTTGAGCATTTTGAAAAACCAAATTGATTTTAGGTTGAGCTGTAGGGATGCTATTTATATGAAAATTGTGATATTGATGATTTTTTGTTATCTCATCCTTTTCAACCATTATTCAATGGTTTCATATTGGTCTTTTGGTTAAGATACTATCTATCCACTTTTTATCAGTGTAGTTCTGTTTCAGCATTTTTATTCTTTCATTGATGTCAGGTGATATCTACCCATTAAACATGGATGAAGAGCTTATGGTAGAAATGATCTACTATTAAAAAGAAAATATGCTTATGTATTTGAAAAAGAAAATTTTAATAGATTTATTTTTAAATTTTTATATATGGATGAGACTTGAGTGAATCGCAGAATTGGAGACTTCAAAGCTCAACGAACTATGGAGAAATGTATGTCGGGAGTAACAAGGAAGAATGAAAAATAAAATATGTAGCTCTAGGAAATGTATATAATAAATCTAAATAAACATATAAGGATAAAAATAGTTATAGGCACATCCTCTGTAAGAGTGTGACATATATCAAAGTAGATACCTATTTAATGAAAAATAACTTAATGGGTAGGTAGTTGATGTGATGTGATGTACCGCGACTTGGTTTGTTATGTGAATGTGCTGACCTCACGTTATAAATAACGCTAATTACTTGAGTGATGTTTTTGTTCTGAATTTTGTTTCCTATATACATATACAGAAAACTTTTTTACATTGTCTATAGGAACATATCTATCCATATATATTTAAATAAGTTTCAGATGTTTGTTTTTTCCACATAATTATCTTATTGTGAAAATTCCACCGCTGTATTTCTTAGTTTCCCGAAAATCGTGTGTGTTTATTCAGGAGAGGGGGAAAATGTAGATTTTACATTAATAATGAAAATTACTTTTTGATCCAAACAATATCGTGTTATTGTGGCAAATTTCAAATAGAAATGTCAGTTTGGTTGGAAAATATGACAGCAGTACATATTAAGACATTTAAAAAGATATATTCTTTAACTATTTAATTAGCTCCAGTCAGAAAATTTTGACGGGAATTCAAGAATTTTTGAATTTGCTGAAGAGTGATAAAAGTCTAAAATGCTAGTAGCTATTGTTTCTTTCTCTAATAAATATTTAATGTTTAAAGCTTTTATTCCATATTAACAGAGTTACATTCCTAAAAATTTTATATTGTAAACAAAGTGGGCTTATATATTACTTTTTTTTATGTCTGTGATCAGTTATTGAGTATTACGACTTTGTCTCATATATATAATATCACTTATAACATTAGTATTTATTTAATTGATTAGCACAGTATTCGTATGTACTTTTAATCAGAAGGGAATTACAAGCTATATACATGCGCTGTACTGTTTTAATACCTCGATCATGTTTTGCTGAGTAAGAAGAATACTCTCCAACCAGCTTTTGAAAAGATAATAGCAGCTGTCTCATCTTCATACCTAATTTCACTTATATGGGCCAATCTAAAGCATTTTGGAATACGATCTTGAAGTTCTTCCACCAATCGTTTTACATCCATTAACTTTATTAGATTTGAGATTATTCACTTAATGAATAATATTTCTGTAGTGTAATTTCCACTATACCACTCTCACACAAGAAGAGACTGGTTAGAGATTGGTTTTTCTCACTTTTAACCGAATAATATTTCTGTTGTGTAATATTTTGCATTTATTATATACTATGTGTAAATTACAGTTAGAATCTACTAAAGTGACTTAACATTGAATTATTTTTGGCTATTAAAAAAAAATCACCATTTGAACATGTGAGCTTTCCCCCATTTATTGACTAATATTTTCATTCTCCTTGAACAACAAACATAAAATGAAAGCAATTTAATATTTCTAAGCTTTATTTTATTATCTAGGTAACTTTTTCAAGAGTTCTATTATTTAATTTTTATAATGATGGTAATGATTGTTTCATAAACCTAATGTATATCTCATAAAAACAGGCAAAACTCTTGTAGTGCTACTCAGTGCAAGCCAGAGTAATCATTGGATGCCAGAAAGCTTGTGCCTAAAATCCCTATCTAGTGCCTACTCATCCAATATAGGTGCAGTGCTCTCAGATCCAAGGCTCCTCACTGACGAAAGCCACAAGCTAGAAACTTGTCTGGGGATATTGGTTGAATAGGCACTAGATAATGATTTTATGCACAAGCCTTCTGACATCTATTGATTACTCTGGCTTGCACTGAGTGGCACTACTATATGGGGAATTTTGCCTGTTTTAATAACAGTTATGAACAAGCATAAGAAATGATGATCGTGTGATGTTTTGTGGTTTTATGTCTCATAAAACTGCATTTGTCTATAAGTCCAGTTAATTCCATGGGAAAGATCAACCTATGTACAGCAAAAAAAGATATTCAAGGTAAAATGGACTCTTTTTTTTAATGAAAAGAATTTAAAATAAATTAAAAATATTCGGAATTTTAATATATAAATTAAAATAGATTATTAAAAATAGTGTATGTTTACATTGTGTGAAGAAGGCGACAAATGCATCTGTTAAGAAAAATTTTACAATATACAAAGTTAATAAATAGATCATTTATTTTCATATATTTAAATATAATTATCATGCATGGGACAAGAGATTAAATAAATTGGTAAGACAAAAATAATTACAATTGTGGGACCACGAGAATAAAAGTTATATAAAATATGAAAGGATGTATGGTAACATTTAAAAGGGTTTATCATTGATGCAAAGGCAGGATCTTTAGATATGTAGAAAAGATTTTAAAAAAGTGCAATAAGGATTTGGGATTGTTGATGTACTTTATATGGAGATGATAAAAAGAATGTTGAATATTTATTTTTGAAATGTAAAATGTTGAAAGAGAATCAGGATTTGGAAAAAAAATAAAGATAAAGAGAAAGAAAGAGTGGGTTTATGACTTCTTTATATCTAAATTGAGAAGTTTGAAGGCAGGATAAGAGATTATTGAAATAACTTCTATTAAAATAGATTAGGAATATATAAAAAAAGAATCAAAACTAGAAAAATAATTGATTAATATGGAGTAAGAAATAAATGAATATATGTAAGGATTTGGAAGGAGGGAATGTTTAATATAGCTATCATTGTTTTCGAGCTTATAACCTATGTCCAGAAACTTCTGTTTATTTAAGAAGCCATTTTAAATCACATTATCATATCTCTCTCTTTTGTTGTCTGGTGATGTTTTTTTTTCTTCATATGTCATAGTATCGCCGGGAGGCGAACCGCAATAACCATCTGCAACCAACTGCTTGCTTGCAAGGTAGCTGCGCTGACATCTCAGCTAACAGCGCTTGACCGGTGATGTTTTAATAGTGTATCTGCATAATATTTTAATAGTCAATAGTTATTTGCTTATTTAATCCTAACTGTTTTTTTATAATTGATGAAGCAAAAGTGAATCATGTTGTGACACACATTATATAGAGAGATACTGACGTATATTTCTTTAAATGTGTATTAGTTGTGTCCTCATCCCCCCCCCCTCATACATTTAAACTTATAAAAGTCGTTCACTAGAATTATCTGGATGATCATAAAAAAAAAAACAACATCAATCGTAGTTGTACTTATATGTGGGCTATTTCCATAGACTGATTGTCTTTAGAAAACTTTTCTCGAAAGGCATTCAGTATTTAATGTTAGATTATGGAAATAACCCACCATATAAGTACAATTAAAATACCATCGTCCCAACCCTCAGATAAATCACAAAATACACTTTCAATATAAGTAGAATATTTTTACTTGCCGTGGAGAGGAGGAGAAATGAAGTTTTTTTCTGTGAGTTCTACTAATAGCCAGATTTTGAATCTATTACATACTGATATGCTATTTAATTAAAAAATAGTTTATTGTAATCTATAAAATAGCAATGAAAGTATATTGTTTTAATAACCCGTAATTAGCCATTCCTTCATCCTGCAGTAGATTGATAATGGTTATTGATGATGATGATGAATTACCCATTCTTATTTATACACAGTAAACATCAATCACCATCATTTTCAGCCATTATCAATCCACCGTAGGATGGATGTTCTCCAAGTTCAATCCATCTCCAATCTTTAGCCTCTCTTCTGCACATCAGCATAGCACACTTTTTTATTCCATCCATCCATCTCATATGTGGTCTCTTTCTAGGTCTTTTACAATCTCTTAGAATCATATATAAGATTTTAACTCTCATTCTATTATCATCTTTTCTAGCAATATGACCAGCCCACCACTCCAGTCTCTTAATTTTTTCAATGATATTAATAACAGTTGTTCATTCTCTCATCCACGTATTTCATTTTCGATCTCCTCTTGTTACTCCATACATGTGTTTCTCCACCCTTTAATCTAAATATCATTGGATTTCACAATGGTTATGAAATGCATGAATGCTTTCTAATTAGAACCAAAGTACCTTCCAGCTATCAAATAATTTGATATTCACACATGCTAAATTAGAATATTTCTTAAAAGAAAAAAAAAAGCATCAAACTTATTATTAGCAAAAAAATATTTATTAAGAATAGTATGCTTATGAAATAGGAATATTCAAACTAATATGAAGTGAGATTTCCACATTTTAAACTTAGTTTTTGCAGTATGTAAATTGTTTATTAATGATTGATGTTTAGATGCCTAGTAACCTTCTTCAAATGCATAATCTGCCATGAAGAAGATTGCTAAGTAATCAAAATATAAGATATTAATAAATTTTAATATATTGCTAAAAAATTGTGAAAATCTGATATTTTATTTTATGTTAAATAAGAATAGTAAAATTGATTTAACATCAGAAAAGTACCCCCCCCCCACAGTAGTGAATAATACCTATTTATTTATAAGTATTTTGTTTGTAAACATTGTATATCTTGAACTATTTCAACATTATAATACTGCCTCTGCTAACAATAACTATCAGATTTGACCACTTTAGTGCTGCATATGTAAGAACAAATACATTATTTATTTATTGCTTTTTAAATTAATTATTTCACCTGCATATATTGTTCTAAAATTGGGCTTCTGAGCCAGTTTTTTTTTTTTTTAGCATGTGGTCAATTTATTATGAAGTCCGTTTTTTTTAATTATTAGCTGTGTGTGTGTGTGTGTATGTTTTAGAGAATATATTGAAATAATATGAACTTATTGAGGATAGTGAATATATTGAGTTTTTGACCTGATTAAATTAAATAAATTAAATGTTTTTAGCCTATGTAATAATTCTTTAGCCTACATGTGTATGTATGCGTAAACGGTTTCTTTCTTATCTTTGCATCATAAAGCTGAATGCATTTGCTGTTCCCAAAAGTGCACCCAGTTTGTGATATAAAGACAAAAGAGAAACTGCTTTGTTGTGCATATGTACACGTGTACGTTAAAGAATTAAAACATATAACTGAAGGAAAAATGAATATTACATATGACGATGAGGATGAACTTGAATAATGTTTTTTTGTAATTTTGTAAATTTATATAGTTTTTTTTTTTTTTTAAATTTTGAAATGAAATACAAAAATATATTTGCAATTATTATGCATAAGAATAAAATAAGTTAGTTTACTGCTCGGGAGCACAATTGAAATTTTAGAACGAGAAGTGATAGTTGAGCCACAATTCATGAATCTAACTAGAGTTTGCCATTCTTCCACTGTTCCAAACCATAAATGTAAATAAACAATTAGTATTCTAATTTATTTTCATTTCATTTAATTGCTTATCTTAGTAAATTGGAGAGCACTGGCTCATTTATTTTTTGGGGATATATTCAATTCATATGTTTCAAGAATGCGAGGTGAAGTGGACATTTTAAGTATAGCTAAAAATGGTAAATATTCACGGGAAAAGATACGAAATTGAATTAATGATACTATGAGTTTATAAAAAGAAAAAGATATATTAATCTTTAATTGGGGTTGGTTGGCCTAGAAATATATGATATTCTCTAATTTAATAAATGGTGAGCAGTAATCATAAATGTTTTTGTCTGAAATGGATGGTGTAAAAATTATGAGCACTGAAAGCTTGAAACTCGTCAATCAAATTCTAAAGAACTTGGTTTGTAAGCATTACAGCAATAGTTAATTTTTGAATATTAAAGATTATGAGATAAGCTAATCCTATCTAAGTTAGTCATTGGATTATGATCTATTTTTTGTAAAAAAAACATTTTTATAATTGTTCTGGATTTAATATTTGCATTGTTTGTTACCTTCTTTATTCTCTTTGATACAGAATTTTGATTGTGGACTTATGATCTCTGTGATCTCATATTATGCTGATATTGAGTAACCAGGATTTGCAGAGATAGTTTACTGGTTTCACTATTCAGTAGCATTTTGTGTCATACTAACTGTATGAATAGAACTGATGGTAATAATTATAAAATGATGACTAGGCATTAGCCTCTCCATAGTTTGAGATCCTGTAGCATGATGGCAAGGGTTATTTTCTTTGATCACTGCAGAGTTTACCATTTATTGTATTTTCATTGTTTAAGTTGATTTACACATTACATGGATTTACTGATATATATATACTTCAATGTGTAGGCAAGAGCACCACATATTATTGTTACAATAAAAAATAATTGAATTACATGCTTGGGAATTCTTAAGTTTGAATATTGGAAGTATCAGAGATAGGCTATAAACGATGGACCTTGAGCTGCAGATTCTGATACTTTACTACTGCACAAAGCAACAAATGAGTGATTAAAACATCATTTTCTTTTATTGATTTGGTCAAAGTATTTGATTTAGTTAATATGATGCATCTGTGACATTGTTTGTCCACCAAAATTTATTCATATTATATAGCTACTACAAAGAAGAAATGTTATTACTACAAGTGGAAAATCTGAGGCATTTGAAATAAAAACCGGTATTAAACAAAGATTTGTGTTTGCTCCAATAGTGTTTTATGACAGTGGTCTTGGGAATTGTTTATATTTGTGTTAATCAAGATACAGTACTGGTTTAATGATGGAATTTTTAATTTGAATCGATTAAAAGCAAAAACAAGAACTTCATTTTCTTGTTCTGGGTTTATAGCATACTGATGATTGTGTGATTTTATCAACTTCAAAAGATGATTTACAGAATGTTCTTAATGATTTGAATGCAGCTTATAAAGATATTGTTTGATTAATCAATGTTCAAAAAATTTAATGGAAGAAAATTCTTCAACTACTTTTAGCTTGGATAGTTATCAACTAGAGAATAGCAAACCATTTTAAATATCTTGATAATTTTATAAATAGAAAGGTGAACTTAGATGGTGAAATCCAACATACATTACAATGTACTGTTGCTTTTGACAAATTAAAAGATAGAGTATTACTTCATAGGAAAATAACTATTGAATTAAATATTGTTGCATATACTAAATTTTACCTAATTTATTGTATGGATGTGAAATTTGGACACCATATTGGTACAGTATAAAAGTATTAGAAAAGTTTCATTTAAGAATGCTCTGTAAAATTTTAAAAATGCAATGGTAAGATTGTAAAAACCAATCAATATGTTCTTCATCTTGCTGGATGTGATACTACTAAGTCCACTATTGTAAAATCACACCTTCCTTAGACTGGAAGTGTAAAATAATTGACCAATGGAAGACTTCCTATAAAGATGTTTGTGATGAATTTGAGCATGAGTTTTGTAAGAGAGGAAGAATCCATCTATGTTTAAAGGAACATTTTAAAGACCTTCTGAAGAAGTGCAATGACGATTATTTGGGAAGATGTGGCAGAGAATAGAATACATTGGAGAGCTACAATTAGATATTGTGTCAAAGTATCTCAGAAAGAAAAGTTTTCTGCTGTGGAAACTAAAAGACATCTTAAACAGAAAAATGAACCAGTATGTTCTATATATGAGTGTATTTGTGGTCAGAAAGTCATTGCAAAACATTTCTTTTTTCTTTTTTTTTTTTTTGGCATTGCAATACTTATTTTTGAGTGGCTAATTTTTATTTATTACTGTTGCAGTGTTTACACCTGGGTCTCTTTTTATGCGGACTTATTTAACACGATTTTGAAGTTACGCGATTCGTGTTTCACCGGAAGTCAAACTCTGATAATGCGTTATTACTTTAAATAATAAATTCCGTGCACTTACGTTATATTGAAAGTAATAGCACATTATTGGAATTCGACTTTCATCTTAGTAATTTCAATATTTTCAGTGCTTTATAATAGTAAGATTTTATGCAATAATGAAATTAAAATCATGATTTCCACATTTTATGTATACACACATTAAATTTTACATGATTATAATTTAAATTTGTTCAAACATTGTGCATGTTAATTTTGCATTTTAAATCACATTCTGTTTTTGTTTTTTAAAAAAGAATGTAATCAATTATTAATCATTTAGTGTCCACAAGTTTATTTTTAAAAGGTGGGTAATAGCAGTGAAACGAAATTTGATTTTTAAATGGAATTGAAAATTAAAAAATTAAAGACAAAAATAAAAGTTTAGATACAGAAGAAAATGTAGAAAAAGATAATGAAACAGAAGTGGAGCCTGTTCCTTTCACTGCAAAAATGATTCGAGAAGGTCTTCAACTTTCTAATCAGTTGGCAAATTATTTTCTTATAAATGACACTAATCACGCACGTGCTCTTAAATTCCAACGAGAGCTAAATGGTTGTATGTCTGGATATCGCATTCATAAAAAATTAATAAAATCATCATCTCAAAGATTAATTACTAATTACGTCACCAGAAAACAGTTAACACAACATGAGAGTGAAGTTGGCGCTAGTTGTATTTTCCCTTGTGAAGAATCAAAAACCAGTTTGCAAACGAATCTGTTTACCGGTAAATAGCGATAATAATTAAAACGTGTATAAAAAAATGTATGCATAAAAATACATATTGTTTTGAATAAAATTAAATATTATAGTTAAAAAATAGTTTAAAAAGTTTGTCTTATATCAATTTTTTTCAAATTTGAAATTTTTTATTAGTCATATTTTATTTCCTTATTTTTTTTTGCACGAATTTTAAAGTAATTTTACATTGGTGCTTTGCTCTTACATGATTTTTGAAAAATCACAGTCTGTACCCCCCCTTTTTCAAGGTAAGTTACATCTATTTTTGCGCGATTTCGTTTGCGCGTGTTTTCTGAGGAACCTATCTATCGCGTAAAATGAGACCCAGGTGTATATATTTTAACCAAAATTCAATATCTTGACATCTTTATTAAGTACATCCAGTTAATTTTGGATGTTAAGTTATTGTGAAGTTTTAGACGGCACCATAAAAATCTCCCCCCCCCCCTGATGGCGGTCTATGAGGTAAATTGTATATATTTTTTAAAAGCAAATACAAGCCTTGTTTTTTTAATAAATATCTTGAATTGTGTTTGAGATAAAGCAAAGTACTTAACTCATATTGTCTCTAAGGGAGTTTAATTCAAATATATTTTAGTAGATATTGAGTTTTGCAGACATTTGTTCATCTGTGTAATAAAGTGGTTTCTTTCTTCTTTATAACCTAATGCTAAGCATTTTCAGTGAAATTTACCATAATCATAGCTCTCATGTGATTATGGTGAACTTCACCAAAAGTGCATTGGCATTAGATTATAAAGAAGAAATAAACCACTTTGCTACATGAACAAACATTTATAAATTTGAATTACAAATACAAACAAATGGGAAAATCAGTATTACGAAAATACTAACTATCTTTAAAAACAGAACAACTGTTCAATGATTTCAAAGTATACTTTTGGACAAATAAATACTTCAATAGCGTGAAGCTTGGAATGTTATAAAATTATTCAACCATTTTAAGTGACCGAGTTCAAGTATGATCTATAGATCTTTAGTGCTATAGTTTGCTTCTATACCACTGCACTAAATTTACAGTAGTCTCTTTGAATCATATTTGCAGTACATGTAACCAAATTTGAAAGATTTTCATATCTAAAATATTATATTTCTATTATAAAATTTAAATTTATTATTAGCGAGGGAAATTTTTTTTGTAATGTTTTTTTTTAAATTTACACCATTCAAAGATGAATTATTTTAAACTATATGAAGTGGAAAACAGACATTAAAACTTGCTTCTTTTGTGTATATATATCTAGTCTCTGCATTGAGAAGACCCTTTATATGAGTATTCATCATAGGTACTTTGATTAACAATAACTGTTTTTTTAAAAGTGGTGGACATTTTGTAAGTCTATTGATGTACACAGGAAACAGATGTTATTTTATTTGTTAAGATGTCAATATTTACTCCAAAAAATATTATAAAAGATTTATTAAATAATTTAAACAAATTTGAACCATCAAACATCACATGATGAACTGAGTTCAAATCTATACTACTATACAAGCAGATGAACTTAGCTTGAAAACATTATTGTGTTTTCATTTTGGACTCAAAGCTTTATAGTTAGCTAAAAAAACTAAAAGATGGCTGCTGGAGGGTTGCATTATATCGTAAGGTCTAGGTGCAGTGCTCTCAGTTCCAAGTCTCCTCAATTATGAAAGCTATAAGCTAGAAATTAGTCTGGGGGGATATTGGATGAGTAGGCACTAAATAGAGATTTTATGCACAAACCTTCATGCATCCATTGATTACTCTGGTTTGCACTGAATGACACTACTGTATTGAGAGTTTTGCCTCTGTGTAAAACAAATTTGAAGATTTATAGTAATCAAGTGAACTATAATAAGTTGAAAATATGTCTTACTTAATTTTTATTCAGTATTTTTGTACTGCAGTCTGCAATCAGATTTCTGACACTGAAGACAGCTACCACACACACGTTATTCAGTACATAATCAAAAACAAACTTTCATTAAACATATAATTAAACTGCATTAAAGATAGATTGAAAAATGTGCAAATTAAATAAAAAACTCCAATTCATTTAACTAATCTTTAATATTGTCATAGCAGTAGAAATTATTTCCCCCCCAGGCAAAAATATTTTATTATAAACATAAATAACATTGGCAAAAAAAAAAAAAGACTCATTCATTTTCTTTACTGAATCAATTGTGTATTATATCTTTTGATCTAATTTTTATTCAATTTGTTTACATTTTTATAACAACCCCCCCCCCCCCAGAGATAATTGATTTTTAAAATATTTTGTACATTGCAAAAAATAAATAAATTAAAGTTTTATTTGTTCTTTAAAAACAAACAAACATTGATAACCTACACATTTAGTGGACTAATAAATTTTAAAATGGACATTATATAAATTTAATTTTTTAAAAATATATATGCCTCATTTTAGTGTAGTGAATGTAAACTATGAAATTTCCAAAATGGCCACTATAAAATGAAAAATTATTTTAAAAAAAAGTAATCATAGCCACTGAAATGTATTTATGGTATGTTATATTTACATATAGGATAGTAATATTTTAAAACAGTAATACTATACTTAGTAAATGTTTATTTATTAAATATCATTCTTGCCCCCTCTCCCCAAATTTTAAGCATCATTTTTGCTAATAAAAGATTCAATATTTACTGAATATTTTGAATCTGTGGTAACTAATAACATTTTTATCTATAGGAAACCATTATCATTGCTTGTTTTTAATAAAGATTCTTGATTTTTTTTTAAGTGTCATAGCATCGGCCGGGCCGCGAACCCGCAACCCGGGCAACAAGGCAGTCGCGCTGACCTCTCGACAAATACATTCATGAACCAATTGATATCATTTGAATCATCATCATAAACTAGTTGATGTATTTTAGTGAGCAACACATCTATGCTTATTAATATGTCTTCCACACATCACTTAAACTGTTTGAATGACATCCAGTGGTGCTGTCTTTAATTTGAGCAATCTTTTTTCTCCCGCAAAAAACTTCAATTTCTTTTCTAATTTTAACTTCTTTTAAAAATATTCTACCCTGACTTATTATTTTAAAGAAAGCAGTCAGTATAGTTTTTCATTAATCTGGTTTTGAAATGACGCAGCCGCCTTGCAAGCAAGCAGTTGGTTGCAGGCGGTTGTTGTGGGTTCGCCTCCCGACCGATGCTATGACATAGAAAAGAAAAAAAAAGATTTAGTGTCATGAAAAACCCTGCTCAAATTCATATTAAAATACTTTTTTTTAAGAAAGTATATTACTGTTAAAAAATAACGGAATGCTTTCTAGTTCAAGATTTTGTAAGCGCTGGAAGAGGCAGATTGAACCATGGTCCATGGACCTTGAGCGCATGTGTCCACTCTCTTATCATTTTACTTATTAATCTTGCATGACTCTATTGCTATTGCATTTATCTCAGATGCATAATGGAGATAAGTATCTCATTCATGTAAACAGGCTTTCTCTGTTTTTTTTTGTTGGGAAAAGTTTTCTAGGCTTTTTAAAAACCAGAAACAAATACTTAAATAAACCGAAGTAGTCAAGCGTTGTTAGCCGAGAGGTCAGCGCAGCCGCCTTGCAACCAAGTAGTTGGTTGCAGACGGTTATGGGTTCGCCTCTCGGCCGATGCAATGACATATGAAAAAAATAAATAAATAAACCGAAGTATTTTCATGCTAATTAATTTAAGGTTTTCTTAACAATTTTACAAAAAAAAAATCCGAAAGTATTTTTCATCCACCATAATCATCTATTTTTTTTATTCTTGGAAATAAGAATTTAAAGATTTTAGATTTTATTATAGCATTATTTATACGTATAAAAAAAATAAAACTACAGAATTATTGCATTATTCAAGTTGCTTTGATATTTTTAAAGAAACATTTATTTTATTAAAGGATTTAAAATATAGAAATAAAAGAAATATTTTCTCGCTGCTTCTTTATTTATTCATTTTTGATTGACAACGATATTGAGCTAAGAAAAAAAAATATTTGTCATATATTTTTGACTTTCATCTTTTTTATCACCTGTTTCTGAAATATATCAAAGAAAAGGGCAATAAAACCTATTTTATGTTGAAAGTAATTTCTTATATCAATTTATTTGATCTTAATAATAAATTTATTTTTGTAATTGAAAATGGAAATATTTATTTTGGATATACATACTGTAAAATCTTATATTCTCTATATTTAGTTCCAATTTTTTGCATGGATGCTGAAAATCATTGATGTACTTTTTTTGAAAAGCTAAAACGGGCAAATATAGAAGAACAGACAAGAGCATGTTTTTACTCTCGTATTTTCCTATATCAGACCAGTTCTAGTTCAGGATTCAAAGTTGGAAATAATACATTTATGCATCCTGCAATCACTGTAACACCATGACTGGTTCGAAACTTCAAGCTGATTAATTACTTTGCTTGAACAATTAATTGTATAGATTTACATTCAGTTCCATAATTACCAGGTAGATGCTTTTAAATCTCTGCCCTGGGATCTATTTCCGTGTCTTGCCTTTGTCATTGGGGCTCTGTATTCAAAGTTGGAAGGGATGCAATTATTTACCCAGAAACCATATTAATATAATAATCAATCTAAATAACATTGAAAGAAACAACTATTTTATGATTATAATTATTTAATTATTAAACCGGTTTTCATCTCTTATTAATTATAAGTGTATAACAACATTGTGAACAAATAATTTTTATATTGGATATTTGACCATCATAATCATATTAACCCTGTTTATTTATTGAGACAAAAACCTGAAAACAACCCAGTCTAAAATACTGAACTCAAATCAGTCTTCTTGAACAGTGAATTATAAATCTGAATTCAATTAGGTAACCATATACACCCTTAGTTCTCCGGCTAAGAATCTTAATAATAACAAATCACTTAATTCCCCAGTTCACATAATATAATGTAAGACGAGCAACTCTCCATTTTAATGCCATATATTATAAGCTTGAATAATCAGGGATTTCCACACAGGTCTATGTAATTGTTCAAACAGATTGATATGGGTTCAAAACCTTAGGCCTATTTGAACTTCTGGTTTTCAGATTGATAAGTAAAATGGAAAGTTACTTACTGGATGCATAACTGCATTCCTCCCAACTTTAAATCTGCAGCATCATTAATAAAAACAAATCAGATTGAGGGTAGACATTTAAATGCATTTTATAATCTCTTAGTATTCAAACTTCCATAAATGGCACTAGAGTGGAAACACTCTTGTTTTATCTCTTATTGTATGTATTGGGGAGTTAAGATTGCTCATTACTATTACTGACATTCCTAGCCAGGACAAAAGGTGCCTACAATTAATGAAGAACTGAAGGTAATAAGGTGTACAGTATATAATTAATTGTTCACTGACTCGGGTTCAAAACTTCAGACTGATTTGGATTTTAAGTTTTTAGCTGAACAGGAAAAGTGGAATTAAGGTGACTAACTGCTGGATACACAACAGCATTCTTTCCAACTTTAATGAATTCCAGCTTCATTACTAAACACAAATTCTAGAAATAAGTTTGAGTATGAGTATTTAATGAAGAGATAGGGGAGAGGGAGGTAGTGAAGGAGAGATTGGGGGAGGGGGAGAAAGAGAGAGAGGCAAAATTTGAATTTGATTTTAAAGGTCAGAATCCAGTTTCTAATCAATAAATCATAGTTATATTCAGTGGAAGAATTGTGGATATGGTTGACAGATATGAAAATTCATAGATGGAGATACAGAATCTTAATGTAGAACCATATGTAGCTTTAATATTGGCCTGATATAATAAAATGTATTAAGAGGATGGAAAGCAGTGGCAAACGGCCACTGATGATTACCAAATGTTGCAATTTTTTTTATTATCTGAGCAATTTATTTTTTCAGGGCAGAGTCCGGGACATATATACAAACATTAAAGATTTACATTCAAGAATTAAACCATTTTTTTTAAAAGTATACATCTAAAATAAATCTTTTAGATGTGTTTCCCTATTTAGAGGCTTTTTTCTAAATATCCATTGATACAAGTGGCATTTATATTTTTGTATGGATGTGTTTATTATATATTAATATGAAATAAAATTGTTTAAATTAAAGGAAATTTGAAATATGTTATCGGTTCTAAAATTATTTAGTGGGAAATAGAAGGTAAACATCTTACATTGAGCCCCTTAATGCTGTAGATCGCAGCCCAATTATCACTTCCGCTACTTGGAACTATTTATGGTTTACAGAATGGCAGACCATTCAGTTATTTATTCATTAATATATAGTGACTAAATGTTAGTTCTTCACTACTTTTCACTGTTGCATCTCATGAAATGATCTTGCGGAATCAGCCATAATGCACATATGTGTATATCTGAATATATGTGGTAAAATAAAAAATGAAAACTGTTTATTTGTGTCCTTCTCAGCCATATAATTTTTGTATTAGTCAACAAATTTCTTTTCTTTTTCAGAGGTTTAGGTTGTTCTTGAAATCATGTAAGATATACTACTTGTTTCAACTCTTCCACATTTATTCAGATAAATTAGTTTTTTTCTTTCTATCTACTGGTAATTTTTCTCTCTCTTATATTTATCATTCTACTAAACTTACATGGATATTAATTAGTAAGCTTGATATAAGTTTAATTGATAACTATGTTTCATTTGCAATTTGGGATATTATCTAACTAATGTTATGTCATTCTTATTACAGTCTGAGTGAATAATTAATAATTGTATGTTTCACTTGCAGTTTTAAACATCTGACCAATGTGTTTTTTTTATTATAATCCGAGTATAATGGATAATAATAGTATGTATTACTTGCTATTATAAACTTTGTGTTTATGGTAATCTTTTATGATCTGTAGGGTTTTTTTTCTTATATTTATGCATGTGTGAAGATTGTATCTGTGGCATAGATGCAGACTTGCCCATGACTTAGGCTTCAAATTTAGGCCAACTGAAATTATTTTTAAGAAGTTTGTAATTTTTATTTCATGTAGTTAACTTATAATCATCTCAATGACAATCCAAAATTGGTTAGTAAATGGGTGTCTATTTATCCTTAGCCAGAGATTAGAATAAAAATGGAAAGACAAATTAGCAAACTTGTGACTATTGCTGGCTCCTCAACTATTCCTTTATGAGGAGATATTGGAAATATTTTTATCTTGCCATAGCCTACTTATTTTTGCCTACCATATGTGTGGGAATAAATTACTATTATTATAAGATGCCACCTGATTGACATCAGCTCTTGTCATGTAAATGGTTTTTTGCCTGCATACAAATTGTTTAGTTTGATATTTAAAAGTAGTTTATGTAAGTACTTTACCAATGCAGTTGAATATATATTGATATTAACATGACCATGATCAATCTTATTCCATGTTGCCCCTCACCAATTTGACAGATTTCATATAATCAATCCATAAAAAACGGTAATGCCTAATTTATGGTTGTTTGTCAATTCTCATTAGCGATCAACTCATAAATAGCTTAAATTTATTATTTCCCTACTATCGCATTTTATACGCATGTGCTTGAGGCTACAGCCTTAATGAATATTATTTACATGACTTTAGTAAATTTTCATTTCAAAATTCATTCCAGGAAGATTACGATTAATCCAAATACCTATTTAGGGTTTAAAAAAAAAAGTCTATTTTTCAAAGTGTTCTTTAATTCACTTCTTCAATATTAGAATATATTTAATAACAATTATTAGATTAGATTAATAAGTAATGAATGCATTTCAAGGCTAAAAGTCTTAGTGAACTTCCGAAATAATTTTTCAGCCCGCTCTTTGAAAAATTTGGATATAATGTCATATATACTTTTATAAATATATGAATAATCTATAATATGCTAAGCATTAGTATATTGTTTTTCTTTAATAATAAATTATAATCAGGTGTACAACTATTACAAAGTGTAATCGCAGGACCCCTGCTAGCCTGGACATAACAGTGTAAAGCACATGTTAAAAATCAATCAGCAACCACATTACATTACTAGTTGTTCCAGATATATAGATTTAGTTAAGTTCTATTTTTTTAAAGATAGTCTTAGGTCATCACTTACTGAGATTAAAAGTTAATTACAGTGATAATTAGCCAACTAATGTAACATTTTTGCACCTATATATTATGAGCGTTTATATATGTGTATGTGTGCGCGCGCGTGTGTAAGTACTTAAGTAAAAGGTATCAATAAAATAGTATTAAAATAACCCACTGCAGAATAAGGTTTCTTGCAGCTCTCTAAAGATGGGCAGTGATGGAAAAGTATTATTCGTCAGGCTACAGTCTGGCTAAGAATGATCAAATACTTATTTATTGACCAACAATTGAAATGGATAGTTGGTTTGACTATGAGCTGGCATAGAAAGAAAACATTCTAAATCTGTTTGCATTCTGAAAAATGTATAACTCTTACCTGATATGCATTTGAATTCAGTTGAATGTGATCACCAATCTACATGGTTTTTTAAGTACAAGGACTATGGAGATGTAATTTATATACAGTCACCAGTTAGATATTAGCACTTAAAATTTAAAAATAAATATATACCTTTTAGAACATATATTAAATATTTGTATGTGTGTGTATTATAATTATCCGAATTTATATGTTGGCGCATGATTATTGTCTATTGAAAATCCATTGATGAAAATAAAGATTGATAATGATGAGTTAGAAGAAGGTAATGACTATAAATATCTTGATCAGATTATTCCTACAGATGGAAACATAATAGATGAAATTAATCATAGAAGGTAATGACTATAAATATCTTGATCAGATTATTCCTACAGATGGAAACATAATAGATGAAATTAATCATAGAATTAAACTTGGTTGGAATTTTTTTGATAGAAATAATATTAAAAGAAAATATGCCTATATGTTTGAAAAAGAAGGTTTTTAATGAATGTGTTTTAGTAGGTCTTACTTATGGATATGAGATCTGGACACTTAACAGAAGAATAATACAGAGACTTTAGACCACTTAAGTAATTATGAAGACATGTATGTTAGGGGTGACCAGAAGATATTGAAAAAAATACATGGGTGAGAAAACAAACAGGTGATTACTGACATCATTGAAAGAATTAAAGTGACTGAAGTGGAGTTGGGCTGGGTATATTGCTAGAAGAAATAATAAAAGATAAATAGTTTAAATCTTAAACTGGATTTCAAGAGGTTGGAAAAGACCTACAAAGAAACCACATGTGAGATGGTTCATATTGCTAGAAGAAATAATAAAAGATAAATAGTTTAAATCTTAAACTGGATTTCAAGAGGTTGGAAAAGACCTACAAAGAAACCACATGTGATTATGGTTCATATTGCTAGAAGAAATAATAAAAGATAAATAGTTTAAATCTTAAACTGGATTTCAAGAGGTTGGAAAAGACCTACAAAGAAACCACATGTGAGATGGTTCATATTGCTAGAAGAAATAATAAAAGATAAAATAGTTTAAATCTTAAACTGGATTTCAAGAGGTTGGTAAAGACCTACAAAGAAACCACAAGTGAGATGGTTCATATTGCTAGAAGAAATAATAAAAGATAAATAGTTTAAATCTTAAACTGGATTTCAAGAGGTTGGAAAAGACCTACAAAGAAACCACATGTGAGATGGTTCATATTGCTAGAAGAAATAATAAAAGATAAATAGTATAAATCTTAAACTGGATTTCAAGAGGTTGGTAAAGACCTACAAAGAAACCACACGTGAGATGGCTCATATTGCTAGAAGAAATAATAAAAGATAAATAGTTAAAATCTTAAACTGGATTTCAAGAGGTTGGAAAAGACCTACAAAGAAACCACATATGAGATGGTTCATATTGCTAGAAGAAATAATAAAAGATAAGTAGTTTAAATCTTAAACTGGATTTCAAGAGGTTGGAAAAGACCTACAAAGAAACCACATGTGAGATGGTTCATATTGCTAGAATAAATAATAAAAGATAAATAGTTTAAATCTTAAACTGGATTTCAAGAGGTTGGAAAAGACTTAGAAAGAAACCACATATGAAATGGTTCGATGAAATAATGAAGTGTGCTAGAATGATGTGGAAAAGAGAGACTAGAGATCGGAGAAGATGGATTGAACTTGGAGAGATCTTCGTCCTACAGTGGATTGATAATAATTGAAAACGATGATTTGTATACATATATACACACATTTAAAATATATGTTTATGCTGATTGTGAGAATAACTTAAAATATAGCTAAGAATACTTTTTTGCTGTTGGTTTTACCAGCGTATTTTTCAATTTCATCATATCCCAACTGCCAACACAGAGAATACATTACAAAGTAGTGTTTGGAACATTAAATTTATGTTAATTTCTAGACCTACAAATGAAGCAATTTAAATCAACCCATTTTTTTTTTGTTTATAACAAAACTTGTGACAAATGAATAGTAATTAAATTTTACTGATTGGTTAATATTTGAACCTGAACAAAATAATTTGGTAGTTAGCTACTTTTTTCTTCACTTGATTACATCGCAATCTGAAATATTTCTACCGAAAAATATTACAGTTAATTGCTAATAATTATGTTATCTACAAATCTGCTTTTAAATCTCAATTTTATAAATTAATGTAGTTATTTTTTTTTTAAAAAAAGAAAAAGTTAAAATAAATAATATGAAAGACTCAGGTTTTGGTTTAGAGTAGACAATAGAAATTAAGAGCACTAAAATAAATTCCATTTAAAGGTTTATTTTGAAACAAATTGCTTTACTTTGGACAATTAGAAATTGCTTTTTTTTTTAAAAGGAAAAAAACGATCGTAGATTTGTTGAATGAGGCACAAAGCAGATGCTAGTAATAGCTGGAAATGATTGCTTCAAAATGGATTGGATGTTGAACTGAAAAATATGAAACAGCTGAAGGACGACTTTTCATAAAAGCTAGCAATCTTTTTTTATTGCAAAATTTTTTTTTTTTTATTGTTCAAAACTTGAATTACCACATGTTTGTAAGAACCATTACTGATATAGCTTAAATACTTGTAGTGTTAATTAAGTGACGAACTTCTTATAGTTTTGTCTTGGTTGTTACCCGCAAACTATAAGCTTCTTAGTGTTTCTATAATAAAAACCAATGTTGTTTCATTATCTAACGTTTTAAAACTAAGTTAAATATTAGCCTCTGTGGGAATAAAGGGAAATGCCTGATTTTTTTTTAATTATTAATGTAGACACTTGAAAAAGAGGGTGGGGCGAGGGGGTAAATATTTTCTGCTTTAAAAAAAAAGTGCATTAATTTAACCTATATTAAATTGTTTTGAAATGTGGTTTTTATTTAAGTCTTAAGATTTAGAAAAAGGGAAACGTCATTTTAAGACTTTAAATTAGGGTAGAATTTGAATTTTGTTAGCAGTATTCATAAATATTTTTTTCTAATATTTAAAGTATAATTTATATACCCGGAGTTTAGTTGTAATGTAGGGGATTTGAACACAGACTTTCAAACTTCCTTCAGCTATCCACGCTATCTCATACAACCGATACATATAACCAGCCACATGTGAAAAAGATAAATAATCTCCAATATACATATGTCGTGCTGAACCAGCACTCATCAGTTGATCCAGATTATCATCTCCCACGCACACATATATAATCAATGCTCGGTTTATATTAAGATAGCAAATCTTAAAACATTAATGGAAATGCTTAAAATAATTTATTATATCTTAAAACTATTTTCTTATAAATTTTTATTTACTAAATAGAAAATGCAAATTTTGTTTTTTGTTTCATAATTGTTCGTGGAATTTTTTATGATGTTTTGAGAAATTGTAAAATTTTTATTATATTCTTTTTAGAAGGCATTGACACAAAATATGTGTATGCCAGTATTTGCTGACTAGATTGCCATAATGCATGTGCTATGTGTGAGATTTTTTTTTTTAAAGCAAAAGATAGGTATAGCCACATTGGCATAAAACTCCATACGATAATTTGGGATAAATCTTATTATGTCAGCCGTTGAGTCAGATTTTCTTTATGTCATAAAAATTAAATTTGTTATGAAATTTCAAATATATATTGCTGGATTTGATCCTCAAGACTTTACTTGAGCCTTATCAACTGATTTAAACAGCATATGGTTGTTGTGCCCATCTGCTTCCCAAATGGAATTTAACAACCCTTAATCTATATAGATATGAACAAACACAAACCAATGAACGATATATTTAATAACTGCCCTATCTAAAATGGGCAAAACTCTCCATACGTATTGCCACTCAGTGCAAGCCAGAATAATCAATGTACAGTATGTCTGAAGTATTGCACATAAAATCCCCATCTAGTACTCATCCAATATCCCCAGACTAGTTTCTATGAGGAGTCTCCATTGATTACTCTGGCTTGCACTGAGTGGCAATACATATAGAGTTTTGTCTGTTTTAATAACAGTTATAAGCAAGCATAAGAAATGGTGATTCTTTTCTATAGTAAACATTTATTTTTATGTCAATTACAGTTTCTTTATAGTAGGACTATCGAAATTTGGCATGTGAACTGCCAGTCTGCTAGCGGTTTTGAATTTTTATTAGTGAAATTTGAATAAAATAGTGATTAGCTATTTTAGTTCTATCACTAATTGATGATCTTGTTGTTGATATTATTATCTGGTGTTCTTACATCATGGGAATACCCACATAATTTTTAAATATGTAATAAAGAAATGACCTTGCATTGTTTTGATCCAGCACGCATGCTCTGAGTATTCATAATGAATGTGTGCACAATTAATTCTATTCGCTGATAATTCATCTGCAGCTTATAGTAAGATCTTTCAATAATTTAATATAAGTACTCTATTATTTTGAATGCACACCCCTCAGATATTTTTTTATGGCCGCCTTTGCCTTTGGCTTACTTAAGGTTGGATACATATTTTTTTATTTTTCTGTTACTGTTTTCTAACAATGTTTAAAAGATAAAGCACTTAAAGTTTTATCATTTTTTGTTTTGTTGAAAGATTAAGTAACTGAAATATTTTTAAAAAATGTAGTGTTTAAAATTTTCAATGATTGCTTCATATGTGGACATAGTAAGGAAAACAAAATGGAAGTATTAGTCATACCAATTACAGATGTCTTATTGGACTGGTTTTTTAAAAAAATAAAATTAAATTAAATGTTTATAAATTGAAGTTGCAAATTACTTTGTATTAGTATATACGTCAATTATATATGCTATCCAAAAAAAACAAACAAATAAAATTCATAAATTTAATATATTTTATGACACATGATTAGTCCATTTTTCGATCTTTGAGCACTGTACTGATCATGTGTTTAAAAAAAACAAATAAAATTTGTAAATAAATTTTACAATATGACAGCAGCAGTTTTCCTGTCTTGAAGAAGAATTGTATGAAGTCAAATGTTTATTAATAATATTTTGTGGGTTTATGTTGTAAGCACATACATTTTATTTCTTCCTTTGATATCTTTTCCAAATTTGAAGTGCAGTATTTCACTTAATAAAATGTTTTAAACTTAATGCTAAATGTTTTGCAAAATTTATGAAGAAATTTAAAGTTGATTACCGATTTAAAAATATCAAAACATTTACAGAGATTGTAGCTTCTTAATAACAACTCCATTATTATATTTCTATATGAGAAAAAAGTTTTTGAAGAAAAAAAATGGTGAAAGTGAAAATTTCGTTATTCTTTTTATTTGAAAAAGAAAAATAGTGTATTAAGTAATTTTTTTATTTCTTATTCGTATTTTTTCTGTGAATGAAATATAAGTAAATGTGTTTTCTAAATTTACTATTAATTACTATATTATTATTATTATTATTATTATTATTATTATTATTATTATTATTATTATTATTATTATTATTATTATTATTATTATTATTATTTATATAATAATTTTAATTTATATATGCATATTATAATATAAAAAGCATGTGTTAGATATATGTACACTTGCAGTTTAAAAAACAATACATATTGTATTTTATTAAAAATGTGTGTTATTTGGAAGATCAGCTAACATTGTATGTATACAAAGGAATGATTCTAAACACTAGATAAAGGAGGCTTGGCATATTTCCAATAACGTTAACTCAGTAAATAAAAAGGAATCCTGGTTTCACCTCTCTAAAAAGTGGACAATATAACCCATTTGCATATATTTACATAAAATTTACATTATAGCTTTTACCCACAAGCCTCTCATCTACTAGTCATTGCTATGAGTAATGATGTCAGGATTAAGATATCGAAAACTGCTCAGCATAAGATAATAAAACTTATTTTAAACTTTCTTTTTACAAGCATTCTTAGTGTGTGTCAATTTAAGTTGTTTATGTAACTTTAAAAGACATCTTGAAACTTTGGATGAATTTAAAAAAATTACTAGAATGTTACAGCTATACACATGAAATTCAATATGGACTTATTTGCCCCATTTATGTCACATTTGCTTCACATAGATAATTATTATATAAAGAGCTCACAAATAAGCTTTTAACAAGCTTTGCAGAATGTCCCTAACCCCAGACCGTTTTCTGCTACTGGCTTCCTCAGTGAAGTGCTAAGATATTCAAGTATTAGCACCTCACAGAGGAAGCCAGTAGCAGAAACTGGTCTGGGGTTAGGGACATTCTGCAAAGCTTATTAAGAGCTTATTTGTGAGCTCTTTATATAACATTTGTAATACAAGCTTCTTTAAATTAGGTCACGTGACATACAACTTGATTTTTCTATAATTAGATAATTATTATTTTAAAATTCATTTACTTTAATCATGTTTAAAGTAGGAACTAATGTTTATCATAATACATGTATTTTTTTTTTTAAAAAGAAAATTATATGCATAATAATAATAATTCAAAATTATGCATATTATTATACTTATATTTTGCTAATTAAAGCAATGTTTTATTTTGTAGGTTTTATTTTTGTATCATCATTATTATTATTATTATTTCTTTGTTTATCAAGGAATGAATTTTGTCATCCTTTCACACTATTAACCAGTGGATTAACTTTTCCTGAATAGCAGTTCCTGGGGATTTTTAAGTCTTTGAGCTATCTTGAAATAGGCACATTCTTTCAAATACTGTTATTAGCTTGGAAATGATTGATCATTTCTAGACTTTGAAAATGAGCACCATACTATCAGTTCAAATTACAATTTAGATCAAATCTGTTGGCTGGTTAAGACCTCCATCATTTATATTTTTTCATATGGAGGATTTTATCATTTATGATCCCTGATTTTAAATGACAAACCATTCTTTCAAAATGTTTATCTTTTAACTAGTTTGAAGTCAGTCTTTTTTCCCTCTAGAGTAATGTCTTTTGGAAATGCATCACATTTAACACTAAAATACCTGTTTGCCATCTTAAGCTTCAGATGACAGGATGAATATATTTTCATAAAATGCTGGTTTTTGAAAAAATCAACTTATCTAAGGATTTGTGTGCATGCTTGTCAATCATTAAAAAGTATTTTATTTATTTTTTTAATTCTTTGATGTGTATATAGGAATATTAATAAATGAGAAATTTGTTTGGTGATATAGCAATCAACTTCACCATTGTTAATTACTACATATTGTAAAAATTAGCATATATATATATGTTGATAGATTTTCACTGATTATAGATACAAATGATATAATTTTCAGGTTTATCTACACATGATTTTTATTCTAAAACATACTGAGTTTCGGCTTGATCACACAAGCCGTCAACTGAGGAGTGATGAATAGAATATTATAAAATATAAGTAGAGGCATTATAAACATTGACTTATAACAGTGTTAAAGTTTCTGCAATAAAAAATTTAAAAAGTCAAAAACTATTCAGATTAATAATTTTTTAAAAAAAAATCTTCAAAATAGAAGGAAGTTTGTGTATGTTATCAAATTTGTTAATACATTTTGGTTTTTTTTAGTATCTCAATGACTTCTCTGATTGTACATTGGAAGAGTGTCACATCTGGATAGAGTGCTGGTGTTAGAGAAATCAGTATTGTGACCTTAATAGCATGGAATGAGGTTGCTGATGATGACGAGTGTTGTTTAACTGTATTAGCATGTTCATCTTTTCTAATACTGATGCAATGAGTGCTCATAACTACATAGAAAACTTTACAAATGCCATTTGAAGTTTCATAAACTCTATGAGCCTCAAAAAGTTATTAAAATTTAAAAAAAAAAACACATTAATCTGAATAGTTTTTGTCTTTTATTTTTCAGTTTTATATATCTCTTTTATCTATTGATGGAACTTTAATATTGTTATAAATCTGTGCTTACAGCATCTCTATATTCTTTTTATACTCATCACCCAGTTCATGACTTGTGTGATCAAGCAGAAACATCAATATCCATATATATAAAATCCACATGAATGTATGTTTGTCCATAAGGCTGTCACATGTCAAATTCACAATCAATTAAAAAAAATTATTATGTTTGTCTGTAATGCTATCAATTCACAATTGAAAAATAAAAAAAAAAACTTAATTTTTTTTAATAAATAAATAACTATATCTAACTAAACTAATTTATATTATGAGCATTTTATGCAAAGTAAGATTCCACAATTTATATTTAATAATCTGTAATATTTATTATGAAGCATATTTTATGTGAAGGAAGTAATTCCGCAGTTAATAAACTAATTTTAGTTGCCCTTAACACTGTCAAATTCGCATATCAAAACAATGGCCTTTCAATAAGCTAGGTACATCTGATATTTATACTAAAAATATAAGAATCTGAGGTTACAAGGCCCCATGTTGGGTGCCATTTGTAACATTATGGAAAATAGGGGGTTAATAAGGAAGAATCCGTGGTTATAAGGTACAGCAATTGAATCACCAATTGTAACAGTATACCACATTAGAGCTGAATTATGAGATGGGAAGCCATCATATCACCAAATAGACAAAATATTAAATTAAATATAAAAGGAATGAACATGAGAGATCAGCACAGAACTAACTATAAGTTCACCACCAATAATGAATGATCAACAATAGATACACCAACAGTCAATCTTGTGACTGGATCTGAAAATTTATCCACTATAGATCAGCCTAATTATTTAGCCACTGCCAAACCAATGGCAGAAATACAAACAATAATGATCTAGATATATATACTTAGGTACTACTCCATCAAAATACAACAATAAGTCAAATAATGCTGAGATACTAAAAACATTCTGACCTACCATCAATGCTCTAACCATAGTACCATTAACGTACTGACTAAATATAAACTAAATTTCTAAAGGAATAATAAATAATGGACTTTAAATGATATTCCTTTGTGTCAACTTGGATTATCTGCATGTCCATAACACTAAACATAAACCCTCAATTCATACAACTAACTGTTATGCACTAATCTAGCTCAGGAAGCAAGAGCACTATAAACTATTACTGTAAGCAAAATATAAATAAAGCAACTTATTATAAATCACTTTAAATAATTTCTATGTTTGCTCTATTATAAGTGAATGGTTTTATTAGGATCATTTAAAAAATCCTAGAACACTAAGCTGCCATGAAATAAAATCACATACTGCCACATATGTAAAACAATTATTTAATAACTAATTGGTTAACAATAAATAAAAGAAATTGACATGATAATATGAAATTTTAAACATTCATTTCATCACAAAATATAGTTACATAAAAATTATATTAACCAGCAGATTTCTATTCATTATCTTTTAATTCATTAAGTTATTTCTTTAAAATAACTAAGAACTAGAAAAATATTTTCAAGAAAAAAAATCAAAGAACAAATCTTTGATTTAGCTTAAATAATCTTTTGTTGTGTTTTAGGAGGGAAAATGAATGAAAAGGAAAAAAAAAAACATGTTTACAAAAATTGAATTTAAATTTTAAAAGTAAATTTTAAAACAATTTTTTTTATAATTTTAAGAGCATATATAAGTGATTTAACCTGCTGAAGAAGAAGCTGTCAGTAGTAAAAAAAACAAATTAAATTAATCTAGGCCTAGTACTTCTGAGGTTTTCCCTCATATTCATGGCCAAAATAGGTTATAAACCATTGCTGAAATATTACTAAACGATAATGTATGCAATTGCGTATACAAATTAATTTGTCCATTTTCTTGAAATAGCAAAACGTGTCACATCTATTGATGGCATTGTTATCATTGATAATAAAATACACATTCTTGATCTTTCTTTTACAATCATTGGCTTTGGAGCACACTATCTTGGGGTTGCAGGGTTCGAACACATGACCAACCTGCTTCTCATGTTCAAAAAATATTGAGAAGTTATCATTATTCGTTTTGGCTCTTCTATACATATACATGTGTTGAGCAGCTCTATGAATGGATAAAAAAAAGTTTCACAATTTAAAACATTAATAAAAATATTCAATATTATCAATTCTTACAAAAAATATTACTTTTATATAAAAAAGTAATTTTTTACTATAAGTGAAATACAATGTACATGCAAAAATACATTTAACCATGGTTTTAATCTTCTGTTGAATGCTTTCCAATTATAATTTCAAGTTGAATTTTCTTTTTGAAGGCTTCTACTCATGAACATGATTAATTTGTCTTTTTCTTGGTGTGCAGTATTTCCAGTTAAACCAACAGCAAATTTTATCTATTTCCTTTCACTAAAATTTCCAGGTGAGACTAACCCACAGAAAATTATGCTCTTGATTGAAGACAGTTGCATATTACTTTAGGGGGTAACTTTTTTACATTTCATTCCAGTGAAGGCAGGTTTCATGGAGGAAGATGATGTCTAGCTTGTAACTAACTTAGCACAAGTTTTTATTGTAGAAACCATTTTTATAAATAAACTCATAATATGATAATAGTTTGATTAAAACTTCTGATATTCTCTACAACAGCTTGGTTAATATTCCTGCTATATTACATAACAGCTTGATGAAGACTTCTGTTTCTTTCTTCTTTATCAACTAGACTAAGACTTGACTGGTTTCTCTTCAACAGCCAAGTTAGGAATATCTTCTTACCAGAGACTTGGATTTTCTGACTTATTCACACATTATTTTTATAGAATAATCTTGACTACAAGCCAATCACAATATGTCTCCACCATGACAATTTTTTATAACAACAATTCAGATAAATTTTTACAACCACAATTGTTCAGATATTTTCCACCTTAAACTTTGACATTGAAAAACAAGTCAAGATCTTAAAATATCATAAAAATATTGACTTTCCTTTTGCACAAAAGAAAAGCAAGATAATTAGTTAACTGCACTGATTTGATTTTGTATTGAAGAGAGATAAAGAGAAAAGAAAAAAAAACAACTTTTACCAAAAGTATTAAAATCTTATTTTTTTTTCTTTTCTAAGAATACTATTAAACTTAAAACTTTATCTCTTCTTTAACTGTTTTACGAGCCTTGGCACCATACTGAATTTTAAAAAAACTGGATTGAGACACAATTTTTACAATAACTTCAGTTTTAATAATGTTAGAGCAAAAAGCTTTACATTGATAGAAACTAGAAAAACTAAGAAAAACAATAAGGCTAAGACAAATAAATAGTGATAACCATTTAAAAAATAAGGAAAAAAGATATTTCAATATCTAACATAATTATTACTTTATTGTTTTTGTTCATAATTTCTAATTTATCATTAGCTAAGTTTAAATTACATCTTCATTGATAATTTCTTTGTATTCCTCACAAAATTATCTTTCAATGTAATACTTCTTACCTGAGATAATCCATAGCTTCAGAATCTCCAGAAGTATTCACATAAGAATTCTTCATTTTTATCTTGTACCCCAAAGGTGACAAATCTTAAGGGTGTCTATAAGAAAAAGATTCATCCTAATAAAAGATACAAAACAAATCATTTTCAGAAGACGGATATGCATTTGTCGGCTTCTTGTCTATCTAAAACTAGAAATTGTATGATACTGTCTGTATCACTGATAAAATTTGTTTCATCTTTTCATTTTATATTTTTTGTGTACATCAGTGATGTTTATATTCTTTATGCACACCAGTGATGCTATCTTGTGTTATTTATTGTCCCACAGAATATAATTTATTTGCATATACCTCATTTTCTAGCTATAATATTGAAAATAAAGTGATTCAAGGCGTGGCAAAACTACTGACTCCACAGCATGAGTACCAAGGCATAGGCAAGAATTAAAATTTGATCCTTTGCGTGCTTAAAATTTCATATGGTATATACATAACTATTGTGGTTATCTCACACCCACACACACACACACCATTTGAAATCTCTCTTTGTTGGTTTTAAGTGTTTATATTTTTACATGGTAGTATGCCCAGTAAATTTTGTGATTGCTTTGTCAACTGCAAAATTTTTGTATATTTGATAATCAGTCCTAAAATTTACATTGTACTGCTGTATAATATTTTATTTTAATATATATAGACATTACTTGTTATATAAACACAAACCTGAAATTTGCAAACGCAAAGACTAATATAAATATAAATATAGTAATTAACCTAGTATAAATTATTAAACCTTTTGTGAATCATTATGTCTAGAAAATAAGATTGCCTAAATGTAGATCAGAGCCCCAAAATTACTTAAACTATTTTTGTTGTATTTGAATACAATTGTTTAAATTTATATACGTATAATAAAGAGCATAAATAATATATAAAATACAAACATATCATTTATCAAATAATTTTTAAAAATTTACTATTCAAATAATTAAAAAATAAAAATTTTTAATACTTACAACTTGATATTCTGATTACATTTTGAAATCCTTGAAATGTGAATATCGGTGCATTTTTAATCTGTTTTAGTAGATTCTTTGGCCGTTTAAAAATTTCTGCCCTTATCTTCTCCATGAAAATTAGTAAACTGAGGGGAAAAAAAAATTAAATGAACCTGTCCATAAAAATATTCATAAAAAATCCAATTTTTTTTTTTTGGATTTTAACATAATGGATGTCATTAGAAAGAAAATTGAAAAATGCAATGAATTCTGGGATTTCTGTTGATGTCATGCTTGTAGTTTTCATGTTATTTTAAAAAGAACAAACTTTCAATGAAGTGCCCTCGCTGTCACTCTATTCATTTAATAAGTTAAGGTTAAAATTATTATTTAGTAAATAATTTACAAAAAATAGAAAATTATTTTTCTCTTAGTACATTTTCATTGTTTAAATTAAAACTGCTAATTAATTATAATTAATGATGAGAGAAATTTAAAAAAAAACTTGTTTACATTCTTTTATAGATTTATCTCCCTTCTACAATCATTTATAACATATTAAAATATTCCTATATTAAAATCATTATTTAGCAAATTTAATGTTTGAGAATTTTCATACTATCACTTTGGGATTTAAAATATTTAGTTAATTGAAGATTCATTATTATTATAAAAAAATATGCATGGGGAAATTAAATATTATTATCCCATTAATTAAATAATTCTATACTTAAAAAATTTGAGGAGTATGCTGCTATCTAATTATTTTTAATGCAATTATGTAGCTAAATGGTTACAATATATATATATATATGTAATTGATACTTCTAGATTATCTTTTCTTGATATAGAAATTTTTTATTCATATAATGTAAATATGAAGCTTCTAATCCATTTTATAATTTGTCCCAATTATCATTAAGTCATCTTATTCCTCGAGTTAAAGAGTTCAAATCTAGAGCAGTTTGTATCACACACATTTGAGGAGCAAGACATAAATAACTATTTTATTCACACCTGGCACCATCCCATTGAAGCACTTATACATTTGAACTTATTTAAATTAAATGATTTGTTCATTCCCTATTAATGAAATAGACAAATATTCATAGTAATAATCCTCAATTATATTTATATTGATAATGAATGTAAAATATATTTTCCCTATAAATTAAGAATTTCATCATTATCTATTTATCTATATTTTTTCTTCACTGTATCAGAGCTAGCTTTGACTGTTGTGTTTTAATCTCACCCATTATCTTAAGTTCATAAAATTCCCTGCTTTCTACTGTTGTAGTTTACCTAAGAAAACATTAAGAACTGAAATAATAATATAACAAAATAAAAGAAAAACAATTTTAGTCAATATTAATTAAATATTAAAATCTTACAACTACAGTGGAACCACAAATTGTCCTATATTTTGTTTCAAACTTCCTGTGTTCAATATATAGTGTATAATATCTCGTTTTGTTTGAGAAACAGTAATTAGAATAGAATAATATTATTTATTAAAGTGCAAGGTTACATTAGTTTCCACATGCATAGATATAACACAGACACTTTTTTGTATGTATAATAGTAATATAAATCAAGTTTATAGTATAAATAAAATTGCAAAATAATAGTAATATAGCTATTAATAATAAATTGAGGGAACATATTTTGTTGAGTGTGTGTTCAATCATGCATTCACTGAAGCAACAAGAAAGAAAAACTAATACTGTATTTTTAAAAAAATAAAATAAATAGCAAAATGTCTGATTTTCACAATTATTAAATATGCTCTAAGCAATATTTTTTTTCAATAACTTTTCATTTTTATATAAAAACAATAGTTAACTTGTTATCAAGAAATTGGGATCTTTAATTATTTTGATGTTTTAAAATAGTGTCAACTTTTAGCTAGTTCTAAAATTTTATAAAGTTTTTAGCATTATGCTCAGAAAATATTTTATTAAACAAAATACTGCACATCAAATTTGGAAAGGATAATAAAGGAAAAAATCTGTGCTTTCAAAGTAAACTGGAGAAATTTTATTTATATATATAATCACACAAGGCATTCAGAAAAGGAAAATGACTACCAAATATCATAAAATTTGTGAATTTTAATGGATTTTTTTTGTTTGTTTGCTAAATTTTTCTTTAAGTAGTATATTATTGAAGTTGTGCAGTTAGATTCAACGTAAGTTGATGGCTTCACAGTATATAAATCACATCATCCATACAATTTTATCTTTACTAATTTGCACTATCAACTATGCATTTAAGTAGAGACTAAAATATCACTGTTAATGTTTTATATATGTAGCTTTCAGTTAGAATTTATAGGATTTTTTTTTCTATATTAAGGTTCAGTTACTTGTATTTAAGAATTAATAATTGTTATTGAAAATATCTCTAAAAATATTAAAAACAAAACAAAATAATTTTAGTAGTTTTGAAAAAAACAACAACTTTATAATGAGAAAGAGAACCCAACAATGTATATCTCCAATTTCTAACTAATGTCAAAATTTTGCCTTAATCATGTTTTAATTTATTAAAAAAAACACAATAAAATATTGATGCATATAAAAGTTAAATTTCTATTAATAAAAAGTATTGAAATAAATAAAAATATCTTAGTAATGTAAAAAAAAATTAAATTAAATTATAACTTACCTTTCATCTTAACAAATTTCCTCATTAGAACTGACCTCTGGTAATAAAAATGAGAACTAAAGTATAGATGCATTATCATTAAAAGTAAATCATTATCTGGGACAAAATTGAACTGAATAAGAAACTATTACAATAAGTTGGAACTGTGTTGTTGTAAATAGAATAAAATAGGTGGCATCACCCTGACTTAGTGTCCATCCATATAAGGACAAGTCATAGTGCATTACATCATATCACATGTGGAACAATGGAAAAGTTAATGTAGTTAATCATCTCATGATTTAATTGTTATTTTTGTTTGTAAAAGTTTACCTTGATAAGAACTCATTTTATTATAATTTTCTGTTGCCTTCCTAACCTGCTTATTTCTTTCCTTAGAAAAGAATTGTATAGTAAATGTTATAGATATTTAAACAAATACTTGCAGGACAAAGTGCTAACAGTTATATTATTTGTTTCAATCATAATTTGGGGAATGAGCGTGATGTGACAGATTTGCTACTGACTTCCTAGTCACATCATTTTAATGTTTTTGAAACCATTTTTTATATATTTTTTCAAATATGGTTTAAATGATATTTATTTTTATTCGTGTCTACATTCTAATGTGAGCCATTGATGTGCATGTAACCCTTAAACATTTTTTTTAAAGATGCCACATATTCTTGTAATTTTAGCTAAAGCCTTAGTATGCAAACAGTCATATTTAGTAAAAATTAGAAGAGGGAGGGTTTAAGTAGATCAGGTTAAATGATCTCTCCAACAGACCTGAATAGCTAAATTTTAATATATTGTAAAAAAAAATTTAAGTTTCACCGACTGTTGTCAAACTTTGTATCGTGAGCATAATAACTAGATATGCTAACTACGACACCCCTCCATGGAGGCACAAAAATATATTTAAGAGTGTATAAAGGAATAATTGAATAACTTTATTCTGTAAGCGAGATAGACGATTCTGACTGTACAGTATTCATAAGAAGTTTGATTACCAGACCAAACCACATAGGGCAGTATTTTTAATAATGGTGTTCAACAAGTTTGTAAATGGTTTTTTAAATTCTTTGGTAAAATTTTTTAAAAGATAATGTTATATTTATAAATTTATTTATTTATTGTGAAAAAAATCGTCAGTATTATATATATAGTACATAATTAATTTCAAATATTTGTCATTTTAAATGGTATATCTAAATAGTTAGCATTTCGGGATGGCAAGCTGTTGATAGACTCATAGTTTTTTAACGGACTTGTTTGTGTTATAGAATAAGAAAGCTTATCAAGACTGGAAACCTCTGAGCACGTTCTATCAACAGAGATTAGCTTAGCGCAACTCTCCAATTTGATACGGGAAAGAGGAAGCAGCTCATTGAAAATGTGCGATGTCTGTTATTTTTACCAGTTTCATATTTCTAAAATTTATTCAGAATGAAGAAATTGTATATAATAGAAATTATCCAATTCCTGTTTGTGCTTCCAATCTGCTCGAGTCTGATTTTAATTTTTGTTCGATTAGTTATGTGTCTAGATGTGATTACGGTTAAGAACACAAATTTTGTTTATTTTCATCTTTTTATTATCATTTTTCATCATTCTCTTTATTCTTTTTGATATTACTTTTAAAAAAGTTTTTTTTATTTTTATTTTTTAAAACTAAGTATTAAAAATTGATTTTAACTACTTTATCATTATTAAATGGTATTTTAACTTCCTTTTTGCTAATTTGTTGGGGCAGAGTCAACCGACGTTTATCATCTATCTATCTATGAATAGTAATCAATTAAAATAACTTTTTTCATTTTTTTATATGTGTGTATGGTAATCATTTGTGTATAAAGTCATTCTTTTCATATAAGAGAAATTTGATAGTTTGTGTAGAACTTTGTAAAAGTTTCGATGTTTTGTTGTGGTTGTAGATTCGGGGAGGGGGGGATACTGTCTTTGAATATGAGGATGATTTGACTTGAATTTTAAATCAGGAAATTCATTTTTTAAAATGATGCTTGTGATCATTTGTAACCGGAGCCAAGATTCTTCTATAAAACTTATTTACATTTTTTCATCTTTCTTTTCCTACACACATACGTGCATGCGTGTGTGTATATATATCAAAATTAAAAGAATGATTAGTATTTAGTAAATAATTTTATATTTGCTGCTTTCTGCATTAATTGTATATGAATTTTACATTGAATGCATTATAAGGCAATTAGTTGTATTATATTCTTAGATATATGTCTTTCTCTTTAAGTATATGTCTAAAGATATTTGAAAAAAAATAAACGACTTCTGTGATGTATATTTCGCTGAAATGGCGTTCTTCAGTTGACCAAAGTCTCCAGCCTAATAAATAATTAGCAGATTTTTTCTTTTTTAAATGATGTGAAAACGTAGAGAAATTTGCGGAAGATTTATGCATGAGCAGAAAGGATTGGTTGTATTTATATATTGGACTATTTCCTCATCTAATATTAAGTATTGGATGTTGTTTAGAAAAAAAATTAACTTTAAATTTTCTAATTACATTCAGCTGTTAGTAATAGCCCTCAGGTTAGTAGCGTTTCGAAAGGTATTATTCTTTCTTGTTCAGGTGTTGCTAGCCTGACCAGTGACAATACTAGCATGGAATTAGAACTTGGACCCTTAGATTCTTGAATATTGAATTTTAAGGTAATGCTCTAACCAATTGAGCCATCATGCCAGTAGATATCTTTGATCATTATAGATAAGAAAAAAAAAAGTTAAATGTGTAAGCACAGGAACATTGGTACATGTACATTAAATTGTAACAATTTAAATTTACATCTTATAAAAGATTGTTATAAAATTAAGGATTTAATAGAATGATAAAGTGGTAAATTTGGGGGATAAAAGTTCACGAGTCAATTCTCAGCAAAGGAATTAAAATAAAATCATCAAATCTCAGGATCTGGGCATGTGTGCGAATACTATGGTTGTATGGTTTTAAAATTAAATATGAATATAACAATCCAATATTTTACAGTTTAAAATATGGAGGTCTGGAACCAAGTGGTTACAATATTTACCGATACATTTTTTCTACATAATTCAATTTTTTTACAAATAAAGTTCTATGTAAGAATATATCTAGTGGTTTGTAATTTTTTCTTTATACTTGAAATATTATCAAGAAATTATTTCTAATTAATTTATTAGATACTTAGTATTAGTTTGCCCACTTATATTATAATGCTGTACAAAAAAATACATAAATAAAGACCAAATTAAACACATTTACAATCTAAAAATGAAAATAATTAATTTTTTAAATGAATGTTAAATAATAAACCAACATTTTGGTTAAACAACTTTCTCCTTATCCGGATATTATCAAATATTCACTTTAAAATTTTTCATTTTTAGATTGTAAATAAATGTGTTGTAATTCGGTCTTTACTTAGTTTTTTGTTTGTGCCAGCACTTTACATCACCATCAGACTAATACATTAGTACCATTTATGGTGCTTGTCTTATAGATAAATATGCCATTGGATGGCACTGTTTTCATGCTAAAACTATAAAATATGACCATTCGGGCCATTGATTATAATAATTTTGCTGTCCTTTTTTGTAATGGGAAAATAAAAACAAAACAAAATCGTCTTTTATAAATATTATTTTTTATTAAAGTATACAATTTAAATGATAATCATAAATGTAAAATAAAATCAACAAATTACAATTTGATTCGTGTTTTTTCTATGTAGATTTTTTTAATTGTATTATGGCTTTTTTTTTATCAATTTTCTATCTGATATTTTTTTACTAAAAAATAATAATCGTAATAAAAAGTATAATTTCGTAGTCTATTTTTTATTTTTTTAGTCTTCGTTTTACATTTTTTTTTTTTTACAAAGAGATATTACGGCTATTTCTTACTTCAAATAGAATGACAATAAAAAGTAAAAGTTGTTACGGTTAGGTTTAGGGTTAGTGTTCTGTTGTTTGTAATGCTAAAATAAAAAATATCAAAATCGTAATCATACTCGGACAAAAGAAAGAAACTCAAACTTTTTTAACAAACACTTATAAATGTCTTCTTTACTTATTAAACATGTTTATAATATTTGCTTTTTATGAAATTTACAAAAAATAGTGCATATTTGTACTTTTCCTACTGGATATTTTTTTTGGTACCGCTCTTTTTTACTTCAAAAATATACACACGTAGAATCTTCTTTGTCTCGTGGAATGTTACAAACAGTACGTTACTTGACGCATTACCTAATTGCAACTCACTAAAAACATAGATCTTTAACATTTTCTCAATTAAAACTTCAATACAGTACGTTGTAAAAAGTCTTAGAATTATTACTTTAAAAAATCTGAACATTTCAATACTTTAAAATCAAAAAAATCAAATGAAAACAACATTTCCATCCAATTCAAATACAAACTCTCTCACCAAGCCGTAACTATTTTATAAACTGTGCGAATTCGGAAAATGTATTTGGTGCTATGCAACATACATGCTGTACTGCGACGCGACATAGCGGCCTGCATTCTGTAGCAAAACAAAAAAGTTGTATTATAGAAAACGCAGGTTCGAGCCACAGAGCGGCGTCTTTAGCTATAAGATGAGTACCCCATTTATTATTATTATTGTTGTTGTTGTTGTTGTTATTGTAATAAATAATCATAACTTCTTAGTATCTATTATTGCAAATCAGAAGTAATTACCTTTCATTGAATTATGTGGCGTCAAAAACCAATGAAAAGATAGGATACCATTCTGTCTTTGGGGTGTGCTGTTATATAAACTTAGTTTTTGACTTAGTTTTTAAATTATACAGTGAATTTATCTTTAGAGTAAATGTTCTGCTGAGTAATAGACGATTACAATTATTATTATTTTTTAGTCATCAATTTTCATTATGTCAACTATTTTTTTGTGATGTTTTACCAGTAGGGTACTTGAAGACTGCAACATATTTGGTAGAAAACTAAGAAATAGAAAGTAGCCTACTTTCAAAGATTACTAAATTGAGAATATCATTAAGAAACTGTTTCTTTTGAAAATAAATCATTCTTTTAGTTTAACTTTTTTAAAGAATCATATTTATTGTAACCTATTTTTAGAAAAATTGTTTTTATACAAAATTTAATGTTTAGTAATAAATATTTGCATATTAAAAACAAACAAACTGATTATATATATATGCTGGGAAAAATAGCTACCCAAAGTTAGATACCACTATTCTCTTAGTATTGCAGTTAAGACATGTAGGTATGTATGTATTTGTATATTATATATACACAACATTTGGATCCTATATATAGTGCCGGAATCAATCCTGGGGACTCCCAATCCCAAGTCAGGTACTCTACCAACTATGTCAAACTGCACAGGGTAAAAATGCTAGTGACTTTTTTGCTCGGGACCTGAGAAGTTTGAGCACCAGGATCAATCCTGCGATCTCCCAATCCCAAGTTGAATGCTCTAAATGGATTATTAAACTTATTAGCAAACAATATAAAGTAGTCTTGCATTGGTGGTCGAGAGGTCAGCGCGACTGCCTTGCAGGCAGTTGCCCGGGTTGCGGGTTCGCATCCCGGCCAATGCTATGACACTTTAAAATAAAAAAACAACAATATAAAGTACCAATCCATTCTTTATTTAACAATGAAGTTAACATTTTTCAGTTTGTCCAAAGATTTGTAAGATGGTGTTTTAATTGTGCTTTTTTTTTTTTTGGTGGACTATTTCCACCATCTAGGCAAAATGTGTTTTGTAGGAATTTTTTTGTCTTTATCATTGTGCATTTCATTTCGAGTCTTTCAAATATGTTTACGTCTTAATTAATGATGCACAGGTTAGTGTCATTATCTATTACATAAGCAAATTGTTATATGCTATTAGAAAAATATGTATATCTCCAAATGTATTCAATTGTTACTAACAGCACACAAATTAGTATAGTTATATACTGGAATATTCATATGTAGATGAATTTTTAATGTTGTTACAAATATTCTACTTTTATATGTTAACACCCTAAACACCAGTGATTCACCTATGTTTTTAAAACTTTTGCTGCTGAGGGATTTATACATTAACAAATAGCGCATGTCGGATAGGTTAATTTCCTTCTGTATCATTGCATATATATATATTCAGTGCTTATTTATAAATTTACCTAAACATTATATTTTATTTATATCTTTCCAAAATAAATTTAACTCTTAGTAGTAATATAAATGAATAATTATATGTTAGACTATTTCCATCATCATGTTCTATTAGTAAATGTTTTATTAAAAATTGTATATTATTTATACTTTTCGGAATACGTTTTCATTGTTATGGTAATCACACACAGGTTATTATTAGAATAGACTTCTATTTCAACACACACACACACACACCTGAAAAGGGAAATCTGAATTAGCTAAAATATATTATGATACTGCCTAGTCTAATAATTAATTAATAATAACCATTAATATATTTGTTTAAAGAGGACGATGTTAGACCAATGAGAGCAAAAATACTGTCATATGGTTTAATGTGTACTTAATATAGAATGTAATGTTATTTTGGACAATTAAATATGTATTTGAAAAGATGTAAATGAAGTTTTTCTCAAAATATTTAATAACTTGGCTAGTTGATGAAAATAATCCTATATATAACCACAATTAATACTCTTTAGATATTATTTCATTACCAATGTATAAAAATAAGCAACAAAGTTCCAATGGATAATACTAATTGCTTTAGTTTCAGCAAACTTCAGTTAGAATACCCTCCCTTTAACACCATCATCCCACACATTATTTTATTTCAAATGTAATATATAGTTTAATCTAACAGCTAATGAATCCACAGAAATAACTGATGCACAAAAGAAGACTTACGTATTAAGTATTTTTTGTCAAATTTATTGCCTATCATCCAGTATATTGTGCAAAATTGAAAAATTTGTTTAGTATAAGAATGCACAACATTAAATCTAAAATGGAAAAAAAATATTGTGACTGAGAAAGAAATTAAAATAAATTGTCAGTGAATTTAAATTTAGAATCATTATTATATATGCGTGTGTGGGTAAGATGTGTATATATCAAGATTTTAAACTCTAAAGAATCTTATCTTTAAGAAAATGTGATGCAACAAAAACTGTATAAAATAATTCACAAGTAGGATATATATATAATATTAATTTTCTTTTCACTTGTATATGTAGTTCTTTTGCGTACTATGGTTGCAAAGCTGTACAAAATAGTTTTTATTTCTTTTGTTAATTTAGCTGAATGCACGTTCATTGGTGAGCACTCTGCTAAATTAAGAGCAGAAATAAAAACTGCTTTGCAAAGCTTACACACTGTGTGCATGCAAAAGAATTATATAGTATATATATAATAAGGTATTTTAAGTTATTAATCATGTTGATAGAATTGTGTTAATATCTATTGTAGCCTTGGATTTCAACTTATTAGGTTTGAAATACAGGCATTCTTATACCTGGAACTTAATTGTGAATGTAGGGAATTTGAACTCAGACTCTCAAGCAATCTTAAATTATCCACACTATCTCATACTACTGATACACATAATCACACACGTACCAATACACGTATTTCATGCTGAAGCATCACTCATCAGTTGGACCATCATTCTACTGATACATATGACCACACACATGTAGAAATGATAAATAATCACCAATTTGCATATTTCATGCTGAACCAACACTCATCATCTTGATATACATGATCACACACCTTAGAAAAGATAAATAATCACCAATATGCATATTTTGTGCTTAACCAGCACTAATCAGTGTGGTCATATGTATCAGTAGTATGAGATAGTGTGAATAGTTGAAGATTGCTTGAAAGTCTGAGTTCCAAACCCCTATATATATATATATATAACATTAGATATGCTATCTCTTTAAAAACATATATTGCAAATGTAAATAGTAATTTTTCATTCTAGGTTATCTAATAAATAAAGACAGTAGACCATAATATTGATAGTGCTAGAAAAAGGTCCCAATTCTAATTTTTTTTTTTACACATATGTGCATTTTTACAGGTGTATAATGATAGAACTTCTATCTATTATATTGATAAACTGGGTCAAATTCTGTCCAAATAAATATAATTTTTTTTAAATGCTTTGGAATTTTTCTTTTAGGTAGTTTACCCATGGTTAATCTAGCTAAGTGAGTATCCGGGTATTCTTAGCTAAAGATAAAACAAGGGTGAAAAACAGTTCAAATTCTCACTACCCAGAAATTGGCAACCCTAATGAGAGTTGCCCTTCATTAACTATTTATCCATGAGGGACTCGTAAAGAAGCTTTGCTTTACAATGAATTATTTAAAAGACGTTTATTTTTTTTTCTTTCTATTATGCATATATGTATATGTACATAAAAATGTATGTGTTTACGCAATTTAAGACAGACTTTTAGTTGTATATATATATTTTTGCTGGTATTCTTTCGAATATCAGTATTATAATTAAGAATTCTGTCTATATTTAATATTAGTCCTATATATAATCGAATGATCTATTGTTCCAGAGTTCATAAGAAGCTCTACCGCCCGGCCATTGTCCATGAACTTCGAATTCCAGATTCTACCACCGCCTAAACCCACACAGGACAATATTATTAAATAATCTAATCACAATTAAGCATTTCAGCTATATGTCTCTGTGTACGCACACACGCACATATCTATAACTATAATGTAATATGTATAACTATAATACTAAATTTCCATTATTAAAAAATAATATTCAAAACCTAATTTTTATCCAATATATATATATTTCAAAGCACACAATCCGATATTTCGGGTTAAAAGGTAAAACGAGAATGTTTTGCCAATATTTTGAACTAGATAGTGATGGCTATAGTTTTATGATTCTAAACTTTTTATTCTCTGAGTATATTGATTAGACAAATAGCTAAAGTATGTACGCGAGAACATTCACTTCTACGTTCAGTGTTGTGATAGAGTGGCGAATTACGAGTTCAAGTCCTATGATCACGGCTTCAGTCTTGTCTCGTCCTATGCCCTATTTTTTTTATAAACTTTCGAGACTTATGGCAGTTATTTAATAGTAGTTTAGATCTCCCCGTCGCATCAGTGATTTCTCGTCTGGAATAATCGAATCATTTGATTTGAATAACTATTTTTAAATCCTTATTTAACTCTTGTTGAATAAAGGCTAATTACGTTAAATGTTTTAATATGGAAAGATTTGAAGTCAAAAAAAAAAAACATTATAGTGCCGGAGTTAATCATTTTAATATACGCTTTTTTTTTTGGCGCAAACTATCCTAATTTGTTTATGGTAATTTTTTCTTCACGTGACTAATTTTAATGGTCGATGCATTTTATTTTAGATTTGAAATTCTTCTTTTATCTCTTTTCATTTTCCAACCCCCAGAACTCATGCATGCTTGAACGATCAAAATTTGTTCAAAAATTTTAGGGAGGAGCATAAACGTTGCCGTTAGGCAAATAAAAATCTTATATTCATTTCAGCACTTTTCTGTATATTTATGACTCTTCTAGGTACCCTGATAATAAGAAAAATTATAATATAAATATTAATAGTTGGAATGTTGATAATTATTTGAAATTTGCTTAACATCTAAACCAACATCTACTATTGATAACTTACTTATGTTAATAAATATTTTATTAAGCGTAAAGATAAATAAAAAAACATTCAGTTTACTGGATGAATAAAGATTAGCGCTGGATTGTTAAAAATAATTGCAAAAAGTTATTCATCTTTTTCCAGAATGGGTTAATGCGTAAATATGAATAACCAAATCAAAACTTTTCTCGGGCATTGGGTTTATATAAATTAGGAGTTACACTGCGGGAAATTTTCACCTCGCAAAGGATCGGTAATACTTGAAAGTAATGGTGTTTACGATGCGATGGTTTGTTTAGTTAATACAAATTCATTTTTAAGGGGTTTTGTGTGTGTGTGAATTTGATTATCAATAAGAGTAAGTCACATGATTAGAGTGGTAAATGCACCCTGTTGCAAAAATAAATCATAGTTTCGAGTCGGTATATTTTTTGTAAAAATTTATTTACATATGTCTAGCCAAACCCCCCCCCCCCGTCACTTTGTCAAATCTAGAATTGCTAGGAAAATAAAAAAAAAATAAAGCCACTTCATTTTTTATGCGGAACGTTTTCCAAATCTGTTATCAATGATCGAACAATATTGAATTATTAAAAGTTATATTCAAACTTGCTGTTGATAAGAAAAGAAAAAAAGATTATCAGTGAAAATTATTCCTTTTCAGTGCTGCAAATAAAATACGAATTGCACAAATAACTTTTATTAGTCGTTCATTAAACTAGAGATTATCCAGCAATGAATAATATTTCTGTAGTATAATTTTCATTATACCCCTCTTAGCAAGGTAGGGACTGTTGTTTTGTCTGCTTTTAACATCTAGTGGAGGGGTATAATCATAATCATAAACATGAGAAGTCATGTGAAAAATATATATGATCCCCCAAATGGCACATTTCGTATTGAATCAACTATGGTCTAGACTTCCATCTCTTACACATATCTTTATCAATACTAACTATACATATAAATAGAAAATTGCTACAGATTTATTGCGTGAAAATGGTGTAATGAAAATTAGACTACAGAAATGTTATTCATTACGAATTGCCTTACTTTTTGATTTTTTTTTCCTGGATCGGTGAACCTCGCCAGGAGATTCATCCCACTACTTTCTCTCAGCTTTTACAGCCACACACACACACATGGAACTATTATACTTATTTTACTGTAATAATGTAATCAGGAATAGCTGTGGGTATATATATCATTCTTTGATGTTTGTTGATTTAAATATTACGTATTATAATTATATAGTTATTTTTTAATTGTTGGTCCATAAATGCCAAAAGTGTAACATGGCAATGGTCGCTATTTTGATGATTATTTTGGAAAAAAATATTTGATGTTTTTCAAATTAATCGGTGCAATTTTGCGATCGGCACATCAGATAATGTTTTGCATTAACACTCTATGAGACATATTTGAGACCGAAGTGTTTAATAAAGAAAATATGCGTATTGCATATATTTAATAAATTGTGCTTGTAAAATGCTCATTAATAAAAACTTAAAACGATTGAAAAATATTGGTTTGAAAATATTTTTAGCTGCTATTATTTGATAATATTGCCCTGATTGAACATTTTGTAATGGTTAATTATTATATAACCCCCCCTGCACGGTAAATTTGATGAGATGTGGATTTTGGAGTAGAAATTCATGAATTGCAGTTCAAGATCTGTTTTTTTCGGTGCTAGAACATATTGATTTATGAACTCCCAATCAATAATCCATTTGCTTCTTTTGCGATTATTATACAAAGGGTGATATTTTTATTGTTTCTATAAGCATTATACAATTGCTCGTGGACATGCATGAGTCTATATTTAGTATCATTATTTATGCAATAAATAAAATCACTAGATAACAAAAGAAAGGATACTGTAGTATATTCAGTTTTTCTAAGATGCTAGTATTCTGAAAGTCCCCTATAAATTTGATAGAGTGGCTTGTGGATGATATCTTTGTTAATTTCAGTTTAAGTTTTTATACTATAAAGATAAACCTCATGATAACAAAGAAGAAATCGTTATTAGCCATGTACAGCATAATTATATTTGACTCGTCATAGTAAAATATCAGTGCAGTTTATGTCATTTTTGAGCAAGTGACAGCCAACTGTTCTTTGAAAACTTCCTCCTTAATTTTTTTCACAATGACTTGTCACAAGATGTTCTGTTTCACAGTGATTCAGCAAACTCACATTTCATTTTCCCATATCAAAGGAGAATTTTTCCATGACAACATATTGAGAAACTAAAATAAATTTTATTAAAGACTGAAAGAAATAAACATCTTTTCGCTGATAGTAATGAAGTGTTTCATTTGTGCAAAACACTGTTTTGCCTATTAACTCATCTATTTTCATTACAATTAAATAAATCTATTATTGGGTGGTTCATGGTTAATGCGAAATTAAGGCAGAGAACATATATAAATTATTTGAGTTCCTGCACGGTTAAGTGCAGTGGTAGAATGGTGGATTTTAGAGCTCAAGGTCCATGGCTTATAGCCCAGTCTATCACTCTGGTGCTTGAGCTTCTAAACTCCCAAGCAATAAAACTATTTAGTTAATGCTACTGTTAATTATATATGTATGAAAAAAATTGAAAATAAAAAAACCCTCACATATAAATGTTCAAGTGCTTTTAAAACGAACTGCTATTATTCATAAGCTTACATGTTAATTACTATAATTTAAAAAAGAAATGTGTTGCTGAGAATGGTTTTAGTGTTATTATTTCCTAGTGAACTTTTTAAAAAGGAAAATTTGATTTAATATATATATGGTGTATAGAGTATCAATATTTTTGAGATTTAAAATATCACAGGGAATGAAAAATGTTGAGAATATGATCGTAAAAGAATTGTATAAATATATGATAGGAAGATTAGTTTTGTTTTTCTGTAATTATTTATTGTTATATAAGCGAAGTGCATTTTTGAGTTAAATTGCTGCATATAAATGCCTATATGTAAATATACCACTGCCATCAGCATTAGCCATTTGCAGATAAGTATATCCATTCCAACTCTAATAAAAAAGAAGACAATTATAATAGTAGTAGCAGCAACAGTAGTAGTAGTAACAGCAGTAGTAATAAAAAAAAAGAAAATGAATTTTCCATACGTCATAGCATCGTCCGGGAGGCGAACCCACTACTGTCTGCAACCAACTACTTCCTTGCAAGGCGGCTGCGATGACCTCTCGGCTAACACCCCATTATTCTGTTTATTTGACATTTTGTGACGTAGTATTTTAACTTATTTTGCAACAAACTTTTATTCACAGTGTTATATATATATATAAAGATGTACTAACACATATATCTTGCATTCAAATATATGATTTCTCAATATATATTGTGATTGCAGAGTATTAAGTTAAAATGATGTGATCATTTTAATGATGTTCTTTTGTGAGTATCATGTTATAGCCTCATTAACTTTTTTTTTTTTAAAGGCTAGTCATAATTGTAATTTTTTAAAAAGAAATATCAATACTAATCATTACTAATGAATTAAAATCTTTGTCTTTTGCACACACCTGTCACCTCTGAAGACCTGGAGTGAAAGAACACCTGATGTTCCCCAATATCCTTTTTCACATCATTCTTAATTGCAGAAATATCCATTTTAAAATTTCACTTTTTTATACTTTTTTCTTATATGTATAAATGTGTGTGTGTATATATATATATATGGTAAAGTAAATGATTATTGTTACAATATATGTAATGATTAAAGTTTGGAAAGAAATATATATATAACATATTATCCTAATTCTATTATATTAAAACCTTCTTACATCCATTGATTACTCTGATTTGCACTGAGTGGCACTACTTTATTGAGAGTTTTGCCTATATTAATTCTCAACAATTCTGAATTAAACCCCTCAAATTATAAGCCATCAACATACTGAAAAAGATGACAGACTGATCGACTATATATATATATCATTAAAAACTAGTCAATACTTAGACAATCCCAATATCAGTCAACAAATTTCAAACTGAAGACATGCATTTCGGACTGGCCTGGACTACATACCATTTCCCCTTTCCACTTTCCGTTCCCTTTTTACATGTATCCTTCCCCTCTTACCATGTTGCTCCTGAAATTTCATTTATTTTACTGTATCTGGTTTTTTTTTTTGATGAATAAACATTTCATCACTGAGAAAAAAAAAACAATTTCAAATTGTTGTCAAGGCAACTTCCTTTTAACAATAAAGATGGAATCATATATATATGAAATTTTGCTTCTGCCGTCAATCGTGAGATATTTAAAAAGTTTAATATAAGAATTATTTGACTGGGAACATATTCAGGCTTCAAGACGATTCATTATCCGATCATGATATTTAAAGAGAAAGTTTGGTCTGTTAATAGTGGGGTGATTTAGGCATTTAATCTTCCAGTTCATTCAATGGGCTGAAATTTATTCCTATAAATTTCAGCCCATTGGATGAGCAAGAGGTTTAAATGCCCAAATCTTCCACTATTAGACAATAGCCAAACTTTCTGGTTAAATATCTTGATTGGATACTTAGTTCCGCCTGAAACTTGAACATGTTCCCAAATCAAGCAATGCATATATTAAACTTTTTAATGCAACATTATAATTATTTCACAATGGGCAAAAACAATTTCTATTAACATTAGAATGCCTAATATAATATTGTCCATCATTATAAAGTATATATGTGTAATGATTAGGTACCAGCATGCATTCATAGTATTTAAATGGGAAGATGGTTCATCTTTATTGATGAGGGGGAGGGGGATTTGGATTTTTAAATCTCCAGTCCATGTGATTATTGAGGGTTTATTCTAAGAAATACTATGTATTTATAGTAAGAGAGGACCATCAGTCTGTTATCTTTTTCACTAGATCTTTAAATAACATATGAGTTTATAAAGTGAAGTTTGGGGATACCTGAATTAATTTGATTATAGAATATATGAATGTGTGTTATTTGCTAGAAGGCATTTTGAAGGAACTAGATGATAGGCTATTACATTCAGGTGCTAACATTTTTGATAATGGTCGATGATAGTTTGCATTGCTCCTATTCTCCTAATCGCAGTTCACTCTAATATCTTAATATTCGAAATATGTAACTTTCTTGAGCTTTTTATATTAACTTTATTAGACAACTATTTTAGAAGAATTTAATATTTTTTTGCAAATTTATTCAAACTTGTTGATAGCAAAAAAAGTATTTTTTTCCTGTAAAATTCTCTCTGTGTATATATCTTATAAATTGGGAGATCCTAAGTTTCTAAATATTTTTCATATGTAAATCTCTTCTGTAATGAATTATATATATAATATTAATTAGAAAATTTTCATAGACTTTTTTGTAGTAAACAGTGTAACTATAGTGAGAATTTCCACCTATCTATTTAAACTTTAACTATAATGTAATTAGACATATATTACATACTGAAATCATATAGTAACATTTTTTTTTTTCGAATTTACCTTTAAATTAAAGGAGACATTGCTTTTACTCTTCGATGAAAATTTACTTTTTCTCTAGCACTCTAGATGTTATGAGTTGAAAGGCAGATATAATTAATTACCTTACACTTGAGAAAATTGTAAATCTGCAATTCCTTAAATAAGAGTTATAAATATGCATTCAATTTTCATGGACCTTATAAATATAAGCATTGAAAGTGTAATAAAAATTTCCATGTGTTTAATCTAGATAAACTTTGACCTTGATGTAATTAAAACACACAAATTTTTATTACTCATTTTATATTTACTTCTGCAAAATTTTGTACTATGTTCTTTTTACTTTTCTTAAAGCACTTAATATAATACAATTTTTATATATAATTAATTAATATAGATATAATTTTTTCTAGTAGCGGTTTGTTTACTTCTGAAAAATATTTAGGAAATTCTAATGTTGCAGTTTTACATACATAAAAAAATATATGGCTGTGATTTTTTGACTCTTATAACATCTAGAATACTAAATAACATCTAGAATAATAAATTAAAAGCAGTTCCGCGTTTAGTTTAAAGATAAGTCAGTCTAACATTCTATTACTAGATAGCATGATTTCATTTGTAATTGCCGGTTGTAATTGATTGTTTTCCTAATTATATCACTGCGAAATTTAGCTAGATAAATATATAGAAATTCTTAGTAATTTCATTTTTTACACACAGGCGCGGTTGCCGCCTTAGTTAATATAAGATTTACCAAAAGGGTATTTTATAGTAACTTGAGCATCAAAGACATTGTAAAGAAATTCAATTTGGGGGAGACGCATTGGAGAACCACAATTAGACATGGTGTTAGAATGAAATAGTTTAGAAATAAATTTTTTGCAAAAGTTGAAAGGGAAAGGCAGCATCCTAAAGTAAATAAACAGAAAAATGGTTGAGCTTGTTATATATATGGATATATTTATAGTTCATGGATTAGTTTGTATAATCACCACAAAAACTCGCTTGTAGAATAGTTTTTTTTTTTTTTTTGGTTTCTTGAAGATGGAATGACCATATTCATTTATTAATTGTTACTGATGCTGCTGAAAATGAAAACTATTAATAAATATATGACACTGATGAGAATTTACGATAATTTTGATGTAAGAATTTTTTCTACATTGCAGGCTTTTTCATACCTGCCCTTCAATATGTAATATATAGGGGGTTTGAACTCAGACTTTCACATGACTCTCTACTATCCATGCTATCTCATACTGCTGACACACTTGATCACACACATATCAAAAACTGCACTCCAATATTTAATATATAGGGGTTTGAACTCAGACTTTCACATGACCCTCAACTATCCATTCTATGTCATACTGCTGACACACTTGATCATACACATATCAAAAAGATAAATAATCACTAATACACGTATTTCATGCTAAACCAGCACTGGACAGTTAGTCTAGATTATCATCCCCATATATATATAGTCAATGCTCAACTTATATTAAGATAGCCTTTCTTCATACTTCCAATGTGCATCCCATAAGAATAATTTCAAAGTTAAACTTGTTTAGAATTATTTTGATAAACTTGTAAATAATATCCTGTCCCATATCAATATTAGGTCACAAGTTAAATAAATAAAAAAGGTTCACTTTGATCTAACTTCTATTATATGGAGAATAAATCAATTATTGATACTTAAGAGTAATGAAACATTATATTAGCTAGGATCTTATCTTCATAAAGTTTTCATCAAATGGATTCATAGTTTGAGACTTTACAAAGATTGTTGTTAATTTAACATTTCACTCATTCAAGTACCAGTGATTAATTATCGTATGTAATACAAATTTGCATTTGTTTGTTTGTTTGCATAAAGAAGTGGTTTCGTTTTTCTTCATATAATTATAAAATGCACTGTTTTAAGTTATAAAGAATGAATAAACCATTTTGTTATGCAGACGAACATATCCAAACTTGAATTGTAAACACAAGCAAGGGAAAAATCAATATATCATATATAATAGTGAGGGGCTTATTATTGCTTGTCTCATTAGAGGTATAATTTACAAGTTTATTAGAATATATTTAAAAAGTATATCTTATACATTGTTTTTATGGTATCTAATTGGAAGATTATTTCCTCATAAATGTTATCTGTATCTTTTATGTTAAATTTTCTATCTGAAGACTGGTTGTGTAACCGCTTAATAAGAGTATTATGATTGTTGGATGCACTGAGCACTGTTTGCATTAGTTTAGCATTGCTTACAACCTCCAGAATTTTAGAGCTATGTCAGAAACTGTAACGAGTTCCTAGGTATTAAGATATAAAATAATTCAAGTTCATGGATGGAAAATTAATGTTTCTTTTAATAAGCTACCATTTTAATATATATATATTGTTATGATGATTCCCTGGTCAGTGAAAATCTCTGCTAATGGTTTTGTCGTGTAAAAAAGCCTGGAAGAAATAAATAAAAAAGTTATCGATTATAATAATGTAGCTTTAGTGTATGATGTCTAGAAATATTTCATTAAAGGAAATAATGATAAAAGTTTAGCCAGAGATAAACGGATAACTTTGGTGCTCTTTGAAATCTTGTTCCTTAGTCTATATAGGTTCCAAGTTTTGCTCGTATCTGTTTTGTTTTGAAAATATTCCATCTACATGCTTTGGGATCTTATTTTATTAGAGCTATGTGTATTCCGTTTTCAACACTCAAATTTCTCCTATTTTCATTTTCAGTTATGCTGAATCATTTACTTTTTTTAAACTGCTTATTTGTTGTTTTACCTTTTAACAATTTAGATTTTTTTTTCCCATCATTTCTACATGTTGTTGTGTTATTCTTATTTGATGTGTTTTCTGTTAGCTTTTGGTGTGTTAACAGTGTTTCTAAGATTGATAAAAAATAATTTTACTTCTCTTCTATTGCCTATAGTTGCAGATTCATCAAAGGAAGATACATGTACATCAGTTTTGATATTTTAAAATATGATTTAATATTATTATTTCTTTTCAAAAAAGTCTTTTTTTTTTCATATGTCGTAGCATCGGCCGGGAGGCGAACCCGCAACAACCGTCTGCAACCTACTGCTTACTTGCAAGGCGGCTGCGCTGACCTCTCGGCTAACAACGTTTTATTCTAATTTTTTTTTACTATAATGTATCAATTAGAATACAGAATTTTAACTTTCATTCTTTCTTTGCATTTTTTTAGAAATGCTCATATAAGAGATCAGTTTTTTTAAAATAAAATTGTAATAAAAATATTTTTTATAATTTTACACTACGATTATTAATTAATAGACAGGGTATTTCATTGATTATTATTGATTAAGTGATAAAATTTAAATAAGTAAATACTACGCATTTCCTTTTTTCTTTTTAAATGCACATTGTTTATTAGGGATCTCTGAGAATAACTGTTAAAGTATATACATATTGGTAGCTTTTAGTTTTTTAAAAAAAATATTCATTGATATTTTATTTACAATTTATTATTATTGAAATGGGAATATGCAATTTCTTTCTTTACATTAGTATTCTCTTACTTATCAGTTTCATTTATGAAAAGTTCTCAAGCAAGTTATTAAGGTATTAAAATATAATTTAAATGATTAAATCTTTATTAGTTAATAATAGCTTTGGATACCGTAATTACATGTTTTCAGAATTATATGAGTGCATTTAAATGTATTTCCTGAAAATAACAAGTAATAAAGAATATATATATTATTAATCCCACTTTTAAATTATACAAATTAATTTCATTCTCTCTCTCTTTTTAAAAAAATACTCCAGTAAGTATTAAATGTTTTTATTTTTATTTTGCATGATTAAAATGTAACGATCCTTATATTTAATGACATAATTAAAGATTTAGAATATTAATATCCATTAAGTATAATTGATTAATGTGGATCTGAATAGCATTATTATTTCATTAGTTTGAGCTTAAACGTTGAAATAGGATTATAATTATTTTACAAACCTTTTAAATTAGGTTATTAATTTATTAAAAAAATATTGCTTTTACTGTTTTAAGGGCACAGCGGGGTGGGGGTGTAACACTTACAATTTATTACTGTACATATAGGACACTGAGAAAAAATCCATTTCTTACCCATGCCTATGATTTTTAAATAAACCATCAGTTTTGGATATCATATATATCCTGCATATGGACATCAAACAAATCCTCATGTCATTGCCCCCGTTATTTTCATTTTTTTTGCATAATTTATATGTATTTAAATACAAAATAGTGAACATTAGATGTAATTAAAGAGGATTTGAACACAGACTTTCAACTCGCTTCAGCTATCCACTTTATTTTATATAACCGATACACATGACCACATGCAATGAAAAATATAAACAATCTCCAATATACGTATTTCGTGCTGAACCAGCACTCATCAGTTGGCCCAGGTCGTCATCACACACACACACCTATATATATATTATGCAAATAACATTTCCCCCCAATTTTCTTTCATCCTCAAACTATGTTTTGTTTGCATCCATCAATTGCGTACAATTCTACATGGATAGCTTTTTTAAAATAATGAAAGGGTGATTGATATTCTTTACTTTTCATCTTGCTTTGGACTAAAGAAAATCACTGTTATTGAGAATTATACTTCATTGCTTATGAATGCACCACTCTATGTGGTTAGGTACAGTTGGTGGAGTGTCCGTCTTGGGATTGGGAGATTCCAGGATAGAATCTGGCACTTGCAGTTCTAGAACTCGAACCTTTTATGAACTCCCTAACAGTAAAGCCATTTGAGTTTTTTTTTCTTCAAACACATCAGAGTATTAATGTTGAGCTTTAATTAATAGCAAGTGATTTTGTAGGTACTCATATGTTTCATCATCTGTTAATATGATTTATTATATTTCATTTGTTATTGTTTTATTACATTGCAGTATTTATATTATAGAATAAAAGATACTGAATTGAAATTGAGTACATTTTGCTAAGATGTATAAAGTTCGAGAGAAAATAATATGAGGTCAGTGGCTATGGATGTGTTTAAAATCTTGAAAGAATATTAAAAGAAAATATCAAATTAATAGCTTCAGATTTATAAAACTTCATTACAAAAATAAAATATCAATAAATTAATAGCTTCAGACTCATAAAACCTCATTACAGATTTTTTCATTCTTCCCTTTTGTTCATGCCACTCAGAAAAGACAGTCATATAGTCTCAATAGTTTTAAATTGAGGAACATACATAATATTTGAGCAAAAATTGTTAATTAGAGAGTCTTCATTAAGCAGCAGTATAATGGAGATATAAAATTGGGTATTGTGATTTTATGAATATAAATACAAAAGATTGCATTCTTCAAATATTTAATCATTTTATTTAATATTAAATCACTACACAACATTAATTCTTCATACATCAGTTGCCAAAAACGTTTCTAATGTTGGCTAAGGAAAGGACATTTAAAGGAGTGCTGTGAATCTGCAACTAATTACAGATGATATAAGAAAAAGGATAACTTCGAATAATTCTGTTATGTAAGCCAGGTGTGAATCACTTTGTTACAATATATATATATATTTATTATTTTCACAAAGAATAAATAGATGGAGAGATGCTCTGAATTATAAAATCTGAAGTACAAGTTATAAAAAAGCACAATCAGTTAAGCTGTGCTCTATATGTATTCTAGATAATGATAAACATTAAATTGTTGTCTATAATTTTTAGTGTTTTCAGGTTACATGGAATTTTCATATATATTATTATTATTGCTCTCTGTTCATTTGAAAAATAATATGGTTATTTCTGTATATTCTTGCATGCATATTTAATTGAATATCTTCACTACATCTTTATTGTTCATATTAATATAATTTCACTTTATTTATATATTTCAAGCAACTTTATTTTATTTGGTTCTAACAGTTTCATCTGAACCTGCCGGTCTTTATCAGAGATCTGTTGTTTGTTATATATATATAAATTAGCATTTATATTAAAGATTAAATAGATCTGTCAGGAAAGCTCAGACTAAACTGTTAGAAAGAAATAAAAAGTGCAAGAAGGAGGAGGGGAGAGAAAGAAATGTATACGTAGATTAGCTAGAAAATAAAACAATGTTAGTAAACGTTGTTGTATGTTTATATGATTAAAATTTGAATACAAGTATAATGTATATACTGAATTTTAAATAAAATTAGAGGGGATTTGAACACAGACTTTCAAGCTCCCTTCAGCTATCCACTCCATCTTACGCAACCGATACTCATGTCCACATACATGTGAAAAACATAACTGATCTCCAATAGACGTATTTCGTGCTGAACCTGCACTCATCAGTTAGTCCGGATCATCGTCTTCCACACATATATAATCAGTGCTCAATTTATATTAAGATATCAAATCTTCAAACTCTAATGGACAGACTTCAATCTTCTCCACCCTCCAACTTTTCAGCCATCTATATTATTTAAAATCTGATGATTAAAATTGCTGTTTTTTATTTGATTAATAGATGTGTGCTTACATAGTAAATATACAACTTTAAATATCGACCTACGCATGTGATATACAAATGTCAATGTATATAGTATAACTGATTTCTGTATATTAGTTATAAAATGTGAATATTGTTTGCTTACGGTCTGCTTATATTTAGGAAAAAAAATTATGGATTTTTATTTAACTAGACAAATGTAAAACAAACAAACAAAAAATTTGGTAATATTTTTTATGTTCTATGAAAACGCCAATAAATTAAGATTTTTCTAAAAAAAAAAAAAGTCCGTGCTTTCTTATCTGAATGTTCAAAACAAATCTTTTTTAATGTACTTTCTAATGTCGTGTCATCTTTTTTTTTTTGGCCAAGTATTTGGTATTAATTTATTTCTTGATTGTAGGGTGGAGTTGCCACACCTGTCGTTGAAGAGGTGGACCACGAAGCAATGTACTTGACAGTATAATTGCCTCTTATTAAACTACAAAAAAAAAAAGCCCGTTAGCAGGAAATGAATTATATACATATGTGTATTTTTTTTCTGTTAATTTTTTTTATACTCATGTCGTTTCACTTCCAAAAGTTAATTAAACAATTTTTAAATCAAGTTAACTCAATCATTTTATTGGGAGAGAGAGGAAAGGATTATTATTGTTGCCTCTTTTAGATTTATTGATGGTGTAACAAATTTGTAATTTCACTGAATAATAGTTTTAAAAGTTTCTAAATAGAAATGACAACTAAAAAAAAAAAGTTGAGCGTGTTTGATATTCATATCCTAATTTATGAATAAAATGGATTGCTCAGGGTTCTATGGTTTTTGTCTCTTGCCAGTTTGTTGGGTACGAATGCCACTCGTGTCATTTAGTTATTACTAATCCAAATGTCTACATAAGCATTTATTTATTTTATAAAAATTATTATCTTGAGTAAATATTTTGAATTTTTGAAAGACTCTTTAAATAATCCTACGTTTATAGTTTAAAATGTAGATGTTATAAATATTAGTACTGCATTAAAATTTACGCAAGCATTGATAACTGACTTAATGAATAACATTTTTGTAGTATAATTTTCACTACACCACTCTCGCTGTTTTTAACACCGTGTGGAGGAGTGTAATCATAATCATATGACTGAAGAAGACATGTGAAAAGTTGTATGATTCCCAAGATGCACATTTCGTGCTTTCCCAACACTTATCAGTTGACTCAGATCACAATCTCTCACACATATCTTTATTATTGTTCAGTATATGTATGTATATAAGAAGTTCGATAGATAGATAGATGGATGGATGGGATAGTCAGTTACTACAGTTTAATAGATAAATGTCCTAAGTTAGGTTGTGGTATCAAATATATATTTCATAGTTCTGAGGAAGATTGCAGGCGCAGTCGAAACTGTTAACTGTCAAGAAATGATGGTATGAGCATTAGGTTTAATAATAAAGGAATTAAATATGTAAAAAGAGTATCAAATACAGATTACCCATCAAGCATTGGTGCTCAAGAGGTCAGCGACAGCTGCTTTACAAGCAGTTGTCCCAGGTTAGCAGGTTCGCTTCCCGGCTGATGCTATGACGCATTAGAAAAAAAATACAGAGTACCCCCACTTTCTTATTTGACTCATGTTATTCATTCAGATGTATCAGCAGAGGATGGACATGCTGCATAATTAGTAGAAATGCATATTCTTAATCATATAATGTAATCAAGAAATTTATTTTAAAAATATATTTATTATACTCATATATATATAACGAAAACGAAATACATGCAGGGAACAAACAGGTGTTACTGGCAGTATTGAAAGAATTAAGAGACAAAAGAGGTGGCAACAGATAGACAGTTGAAATCTTAGAACTGGATTCCAAGAAATTGCAAAAACCTAGAAAGAAACCACATGTAAAATAGATGGATGAAATAAGGAAGTGTGCTGGGGTGATGTGGAGAAGAGAGGCTAGAAATTGGAGGTGGATAAACTTTGACATTCATCCTGCAGTGAATCGATAATTGTTGAAAATGATGATAAATATATATATATCTACAATATATGCATTAAGAAAATGTGATTTATAAATAAATGTAAAGTGAATAAAACATTCATTTTCAGATGTTTTATTCACTTTACATTTATTTATAAATCACATTTACACACAACTGTGATTCATAATGATGCAAAGATATCATAAATATTTATACATTATTAACATCATGATTACTCAGTAAGGTTATATGTTAATTCTTTGCCTGAAAGCAGATTACTATAAGTAATAAATATGATGCTACAACCAAATATTATTTGTTAGTGATAGTTTAACTGTTAACCCTCTGTTTAATGGATCAGCTTTCAAATTCACAAACTGGTTAGAGAATTAATTACTTTAAAATTCAATATTCAAGAATCTGAAAGTCCAGATACTATCACTGGTCAAGCCAGCAACACCTGAAGAAGAGAGAACAATGTCTCTTGAAATGCTGGGTTATGTACTAAATTGTGTGCTATTACTAACAGTTGAATCAAAATGGAAAGTTTAAAAAAAGTTTATTTTTCTTCTTAAAACATTCAATATTTAAATGGCCATCATCACAAATGATCAGGGAAAGATTTTGAAAATGATAATAGAATCTGTATAGTGCTAATACTGGAATTACATACAACAAAGTATGATAATACCATCAGCGCCACTCTTTGAACTTTGAGGCCCCAGGCACAATTATGGAGTGGGGTTCCCAGTTAATAAAAAAATCAAATCTTTAATTTTTAATACAAGAAAGGAACATATAGAACATTTATTCTTATCTAAATAGTAATAGTTAACTTAAAAACACATTAATATTAACATAAAAGAAAAACAAAATTAATATAACCTTATTTGCCTTGTTTTAATTTCACCAAATTTATGTGTATCTCACTTAAATTTAAGTCTTTGCATAATTTATTTTCTATAGAAAGTAATGTTAGATTGGATAGTCTTTCTTTATGTATAAGAACTTGTATCAAATGGCGACCTTTTAGTATTTTATTAATGTTTAAGATCTATATTATGTAGTTGATTAAAATAAGATAACTTGGTATGCCCCCCCCCCCGGCACGCCCGGTTGACTGACCATATGCTACTGAATATCATAATCTGGAGTACTACTTGAGTGTTTAAAACTTCCAATTCAAGCAGATGGAAAATGGAAACCAACTCCATTTACTTCTAGAATTTGAAGTAGAGAGTAATTCAGAACAATGTAAACCACGAGAGCAAAAAAATTAACTGAGCAAAACCAAGCAGTTAGGAAATGGAAACCATATTTTATCTGCTACTAAGATTTTAAGAACGATATGTTTCGTTTCACTCCTTCGTTGACTTTGTTCTGAATTAATATCTATTTGAAATCTTAGTAGTAGGCGGAATTTGTTTCCCATTCTGTGTCTGCTTGATTTGAAACTTCGTAATATCCAAGTCTTGCGGCTGGAAAATTTCACATTGGGTATCGTCATATAACTGATTGTATATATGTGTGGAGATAGTAATCTGGACCAACTGATGATTGCTGGTTTAGCATGAAATACGTATATTGGTGATTATCTTTTCAGCATGTGTACCATCAAGTGGGTCAGCAATATGAGATGACACGGAGAGGTGAGGGTCGTGTGAAAGTCTGAGTTCGAATCCCTTATATTACATTATATGTGTGCAGGTGTGTGTAAGCCTGTACAGCGTATTAATTTATATATGGAAGTAGAGAAATTTTTGCTTTTAGAATAAACAAGATTTGTAAAGAAAATGATACTAAATATGTTGAGAATAATTTTTATGTAATGGGCCAATTTTGAAATAAAAAAAAGGAGTGGTTTATTTATTTAGTTAATTATATTTAATTTAAATGCTTAATCAGCAATACACATACGCGCTTATCTATACATTTCAATTTTTATTTTTATTATGTTTATGCTATACAATAGAATCATTCTAATATAAAAATTATAGTTTGAGCAAGAAGATTTTAAACAAAGTAAAAAGAATAATTTGATTTGAAAGGGAAAGTAATTAAGGATAAAAACTTTGAGGTCTTTATTAACAAAAGCTAGCACTTAGATGATTAGATCTTTTTACTTCTTAGCACAACGTTGTTCAAGTCACTTAGGGACCATATAATAATTATTTTAACTATTCAGATTTATTTCCATTTCAAAATAGTGTTTTGAAATAAATTTCGCTATCGTTATTATTATTATAATAGGTAAATGGTTTATAAATTACATTTTATTAAATTCAACAGATTTTTATTTTTTGCAAATAATTATGTATTAAACTATTTCCATTATCTAAAACTCCAAACTTTAAACTTTTCTAATACATTCAATGTTTAATCATAATAAAGGTTAATATATAACACAAGTTTCGATTGGTATTATTCTTTTTTCTAATACCCCAGCGCGGATTGACATAGTGGCAGGGAATCCAACTTGGCATTGAGAGACCCAGGTTGGAGTTTGCAGGTCTGGCGATCGAACATTATATGACCTCCCGAGCAATAAAACCAATAGTCTTTCTCTAACTAGCCAAGCTACTTGGTCAAAGGCAGCAATCAGTAAAAATTATATATTATCATCACCATTCATCATTTTCAAGCATTAGCAATCCATTTCATGATGAAAGCCTCTGCAAGTTCAGTCGAGCTTCTCCAATCTCTAACCTTCTGCTCCACATCATCCCATGCACACTTTATTTCATCAATCCATCTCACATAGTCTTTTACAATCACTTGGAATCCAGTTTAAGATTTATATGTGTACACATATTTGTATTTGTGACAATCCTTCTGATTTCTCCACAGATCATGTTCTAGCTCTAACTTTTCTGGTGCTCAAACTTCTTATGAATCTCCAAGCAGTGAGCAGATTATTTTTATTTTCCTGCATGATTTAAATGCAGAAGTGAAACTGTGGAATCCAAATACCATAGATTGTGGCAGGCATGTCTTAGTTCTGCCACTTCTCCTACTCGGATTTCTTATAAATTTCTGAGTAATAAACCATTCAATTATTAAAGGATAATAGGTAATATTTATGAAGATTTGGTATGCATGGTTTTTTTTCCTCAAAGAAGTAATATTTATTAAGTATTGATTTTTTCCTATTGTTTGTATTTATATAATTCAAATTTGCATATATTTGTTTCTTTTCTATAACACAGTAATGGTTTTTTTTCTTCTTTATAACATGAAGCTGGGTGTAGCTTTGGTGAAGTTCACCATAATCACGCATAATGAAGTGGTTTCTTTCTTCTTTATAACCTAAAGCTGAGAGCACTTTCAGTGAAGTTCACCATCATCATAACTTTATAGTTATAATGAATTTCACCAAAAGTTCACTCAGCTTTAAAGAAGAAAGAAACCACTTCATTGCACAAAGGAATAAACATATTTGTTAAAATAAAACCTTATTAATCTGACTGGTTATCATATATCAGTTAACTTTTACTATTCAACATTATTTACAATTAGTAACATCATTTATTTTTTATTTATTTGTTACTGTTAAAATGCAAAATTTTCTCACAAGTGTAACTATAAGATTAATGATATCATGTGATTGTATGAAATAAAAATTGATAAAATAGTTTATAATTCGGGTTAAAAATGATAAGATATCAAACGTTGTTAGCCAAGAGGTCATCGCACCCGCCTTGCAAGCAAGTGGTTGGTTGCAGACGGTTGTGAATTCACGTCCCCATCTGATGCTATGACATATGGGGGAAAAAAGATAAGATAATTTCTAGCCTAATAAATGATCAGTAATAATCATTAATCAATGTACCTGAAGAGGCTGATGTCAAAATTGTGAACAAAAAATTTGGCACTTGCAGATTATACAATTTAAATAAAAATAAATAAAAGTAATAAAACAAAAATAATTACTTAATGGAGCTTTTTTTAAAAACAACAATGTTTCCAAAATTAAAAGTTAATTGCACATGGGCATTAAGTTAGTTAAAGAAAGGAAATTAATAAATGCAATATAATTCCTTTTTCGTTTTTTTACTATTATTTTATTTTGATAGTAGTCACATAATTTTACTAATAATCATTAAGGTATTCGAACGTGGTAGTGCTGGAGGTGGAGCTAGGGGAAGATTCATAGTTATGAGTGCAAGAAATTTGACACCTTTAGCTAATAATGTATTAATTTAATATTAGTTACTACTGCACAAGGGTAATGAAGTAGTATGAGAGGTCGTGGCCTGGACTAACTGAAGAATGTGATTCAGTATGAAATACATGTGGGGGAAATGGGTCATTTAGGTTTTTCAGATGTTTATATATAAGATAAAAGCATGCATGGAGAAATAGAAAGTTGTAAGTATATTAATTTTATTTGTACTCTATCTGCAGTCAAAGGTTCTAGTTTGTAATACTGTAAGAGTTTATCAACAGTTGTTTTCATTTTGCCATAATTTAATTTAAAAACTATCATACTAAATTTTAATTCTAGGGTAGTCTGCCGTTTGCTTATGCTAAATGTTTCCTACATATGTCTATTTATTCATCCTCCAATCTTATCCCAAGCAACCAATACATAGAAACACACACATATGAAAAAGATGCATGATTTCCAATATACATATTTCGTGCAGAGCCAGCACTCATCAGTTGGCCAGATCATAATCTCCCCACATTCAATTAGTGCTCCGTTTATATTAAGATAAGAATTCCTCAAACTTTAATGGACAGGATTAAATCTTCTCATCATCAGTTTTTCAATAAAATGGTCGGTTGAATAGTTGGAAGGATGTGAAGATTGAAGCCTATCCATTAAAGTTTGAGGAATTGTTATCTTAACATAAACCGAGCATTGATCGTATATATGTTGGCAGATTATGATCTAGCTAACAGGATGATTCCGATTCTGCATAAAAATACTTATATATTGGGGGTTCATATATTTTTTTCACACATGTGCGGTCATATGTATCGGTTGTTTGAGATAGAGTGGAGAATGAATAGACTGAAAATGAGTTCAAATCCTTTATTTATATACTAATTTTTATGTCACTTCATCATCATCAACCATTATCAATCCACTGCAGGATGAAGGTCTCTTCAAGTTTAATCCATCTCCGATATTTAGCTTCTCTTCTCCACATCATCCCTACACACTTTCTTATTTCATCCATCCATCTCACATGTGGTCTCTTTCTGGGTCTTTTACAATCTCTTGGAATCCGGTTTAAGATTTCAATTGTCCATCTATTTTCATCTCTTCTAGCAATATGTCCAGCCCAACTCCAATCTTTTAATTTTTTCAATGGATCAGTAACACCTGTTTGTTCTCTTACCCATACATTGCGTTTTCGATCTCTTCTTGTTACTCCCAACATGCATCTCTCCATACTTCTTTGTGTGGTCTGGAGTTTTTAAGTGTCCAAGTCTCAAATCCATAAGTAAGAACTGGTAAAACACATTTGTTAAAAACCTTCCTTTTCAAACATATAGGCATATTTCCTTTTAGTATCAATTTATTTCTACCAAAAGCACTCCAACTAAATTTAATTCTATGATTAATTTTATCCATTATGTTTCCATTTGTATTAATAATCTGACCAAGGTATTTGTAACTGTTAAGTTCTTCTAATTCATCATAATCAATCTTTATTTTTATATTTTTAGCAAATCGATTAAACATTACTTTAGTCTTTTTAACATTTATCTTTAGTCCTACTTTCATCTGATAACTCCTGCACAGTGTGAATATTATTTTTTTAAAAAAAGAATTAATGCATTAAGCCCTTTTTTTTAATGAAATATTTTATTTTAATTTGAATTTTTTTGTTGTATATTTTAAAAAAAATTTTTGGTTTTTTTTTTAAAAAAAAAGATACAAACTAAATTTAACCCCATATTTAAGCGCAGTGTAAATTTAAGAATGTTTATTTTATTTGGAAAAATGTAAAAACAAAACAAAACAGAAACAATAGTTTTACAATAAGATGGGTCGGCAATATGAGATGGCATGGAGATTTGAGGGTCATGTGAAAGTCTGAGTTTGAATCCCTTATATATTAACATATATACATGCAGGTGTGTGTAAGCCTGCACAGTGTATTAAGTTAAATATTTGTTTATTTAAATATTTAATTACTCTATATAAAAAATAAATTTTGATTTATTATATGAACTATTAAAAATTATAATAATACTTGAACATTTCAATTATATTCTTTTATAGTCTTTCTCAAGGAATAATTGGAATATCTATATTTATAAATATGTATTCATTATAAAAATGGGTTATTTTAAAAATAGAATAATACAGTTATTTGCTATTAATTTAATTTGTTTGGATTGCCATTCTCATGAATGTTGGAGTTTTTTTTAATGAAAAACACGTATAGATATTCCAATTGTTCTCTGAGAAAAACTATAAAAGAATATAGTCAAAATATTGGAGTATTATTGGAATTTATATGTTCAAATTTATTTATTGAGTGCATAGATTGTATGAAATTAAAAAGAAAGGATTTCACATTTTTTTAACTTATGCTTCACTGATTTTTATAATAGCTCAACAATGCTGTGTTGAGTGCAGAGGAAACCCTCAAATCCAAATACAAGATAAGAAACATTATAAAGATAAGGGTGGCCATCTTATGTTTAACCTAAATTCTGATTTATATAAGCCAATCTGAAGCGTCTTGGTTTGAGAGAGTGAAGATGTTACTCTGTTCACTTTTACATCCATTACTTTCTTACATATATTGATATCCACGAAATCTTTCCATTTCCTACGTATTATGAATTAATAGAAATTATGTAACGTTCAAATTTATTTATTAAGCATATAGATCATATGAAATTAAAGAGAAAGGATTTCACATTTTTTTAACTTATGTGCCTCACTGATTTTTATAATAGCTCAACAATGCTGTGTTGAGTGCAGAGGAAACCCTCAAATCCAAATACAAGATAAGAAACATTATAAAGATAAGGGTGGCCATCTTATGTTTAACCTAAATTCTGATTTATATAAGCCAATCTGAAACGTCTTGGTTTGAGAGAGTGAAGATGTTACTCTGTTCACTTTTACATCCATTACTTTCTTACATATATTGATATCCACGAAATCTTTCCATTTCCTACGTATTATGAATTAATAGAAATTATGTAACGTTCAAATTTATTTATTAAGCATATAGATCATATGAAATTAAAGAGAAAGGATTTCACCTTTTTTTAACATATGCATCTTACTCATTTTTATAATAGCTCAACGATGCTATGTTGAGTACATAGGAAACTCAATCCTTTCTTTTTAATTTAATATGATCTATGCACTTAATAAATAAATTTGAACATTATGTAATTTCTGTTATATGTAATATTAACACATAGTAAATTGAAAGATTTTGCGAATGTTGATGTGTGAAGGAAAGTAATGGATGTAAAAGTAAAGAGAATAATATATTCACTCTCTCAAACCAAAACACTTTAGATTGGCCTGTATAAATCAGAATTTAGGTTAAAGATAAAATGGCCACTCTTATTTTTATAACGTCTCTATCTTGTGTTTGGGTTTGAGAGTTTCCTCTGTACTCAACACAGCATTGTTGAGCTATTATAAAAGTCAGTAAGGCACTTGAATTAAAAAAAAGGTGAAATCAGTTTTTTTTAATAAAGATTTATAAAGAAGTTGCATATTATGTGTTTTATATATTGTAATTAATGGGCTATTTTTAAAATAGAGGACTGTGTTTTGTTTGTTATTAATTTAATTTATTTTCATTACCATTCACTTGAATGTTGAAAAAAAGTTTTAATGAAAAATACATATTTGTAAATATAGATATTCCAGTTGTTCCTTGAGAAAGACTATAAAAGAACATAATCGAAACGTTGGAGAATGATTGTAATTTATAATAGTTCATATAAAAAATCAAGATTTATGAAGTTGCATGCGACTGGTTTTATATATTGAAATTAATGGCCTATTTTTAAAATAGAAGACTGTTTTGTTTGTTATTAATTTAATTTATTTATAATTACTAGTTTAAAATATTTTTAGAATTTTTAAATTTCTTATGAATGACCTAAAAATGAATTTTTACATTTTTTTAAAATAGGTAAATGTGAATATATATTTGTAAGTATGTACATATTTAAAATATTGTTTTTTTTTTCTCTCTGAGGCTCATTATTGATATATATAAAGTAATATTTGTTTTTGCTTTCTATCATAGCTATTTTTGATTAGGTGTTGAGAAATTTGATTATTTTAATGTTAATAATAGACTTCATCTTGTAAGAACATATACAAATATATAATTATTATTATTGTTACCTCAAGTCAAAAAGAATTTTGCCCGTGGAATTTGAGTCAGCTTGTGCACAAATTTAATTGATTATATGTGACTTTTTTGAAGGAAATTCAAGTTTGTAGCTTAAATATATTATTTGTAATTAGGGGTTATAATTAAAGTATTTTAGATGCTTGATTGGTTGTGCCTTGTTCGGAAAAGCCGTTTATTTCTCATTTTTAGTATTGCTATTTGACAGAACAAAGTTTGCCTGGGCGTTTTATCTGTTAAGGTTGTGTTTGTTGTTATAACCAGACCATGCAGAAAAGTGTTGGCAACTTCACTTTAAATCTGGGCTTGTGAAGTTGACAACTTCATCTGACCTTCTTTGCTCTTTGTGGCTGGTTAGTTTTTAGTTGATTTACTCCATATGTACTGGACATTAACTGATTATGATAAACGTAAGATTTCAGAAAAAAACTACTACTACTACTAAAAAAAATATTATTGCGGCGTATAAAACAATATACAAACACATAAAAAACTCTCAATTTAAACCTTTATATGTATTTCATGTGCATAATTTATATATATGTAAATGTATGTTTTTTAATCCACAGACACATTTGTGTGGGTATATATATATTCACACAACAGAACTGTAATAGAAGTAAATACTTTTTATTATAGGTATATATAGTAAAATGAACACTGAATTTAATATATAAATAACAAAATATACATACATCAATGTGTAAATAAGAGTACTGTATATATAATATCAAACATCAACTACTGAGCACGATTTTAATGTTGTATATTAAATTCAGGGATATTCAACTGTCATAGTATTTAGTCTGAAATATCATTAGATAAGTGTGCTTTCGATGCTATATATATTCTGAAATATCAGCAGCTCTATATACTATCACTACTGGATGCCAGATTTGTGGCATTCAACTGTTAAAGTATATATAATATAAAATACAAAACAGACAACTGCACATTTGATGTTATATTTCAGATTCACAATAATGAACGGTTGAGTTTGAATCAGCCTATGGAATTGATTTTATTTTAAGACCTTCTTAAAGGAAATTCGAGTTAGAAGGAATAAATTAATTATTGGTAATTAAGGATTATAATCAAAGAATTTTAAATGCACAATTGGCTATGCTTTACTCAGTACAGCCTTTTTATTTTTACTATTGCTATGTGACACAAGAACGTTTGTCTGGCGTTTTATCTTTTAATATTGTGTTTGTTGTTGTAACCAGACCAAGCCGAAAAGTGTTGGCATCTTCACTTTGAATCTGGGTTTGTTAAGTTGACAACTTTTTTTGACCTTCTTTTCATGGCTGGTTAGTTTTTAGTTGATTTACTCCATATGTACTGGACATTAACTAATTATGTTAGATATAGATTTCACAAAATAAAAAGCTACTACTAGTAAAATAAAAATATTGTTGCAGCATAAAAAATAATGTACAAACGCATAAGAAACTCAACTCAAAACTTCCTGTATATTTAATATGCATCTTGCATATATAAATAAATATATGTTTGTACATATATATGTAGTATGAAACTAAAAACTCGCAAAATTGCTTAAGTTATATGTTTATGCAGAAAAATAAATTAAACTTTGAATGTGAAGAACATGTTCTTCAATGTGGTAAATGAGAGCATATATAAACTATCAACAATTGAATGGGCGTTTGGTGCTTTTATATAATAGATTCATAGTTTTCAATTGTCATAATATATCAATCAATAGTATTCTGGACAGATCCAGAGAGTAGTCACAACATCAGTTCATCCATTCTTCCATTCCATTCTCTTCCTTATCCATTTCTTCACTTCCACATAAGTCTTCCCATCTCTTATATCATCCATTAATGTCAGTCTCTTCTATCCTTTCTTTTTATTTTCACTCACCACTCCCTCCAAAACATCTTTAATTAAACTATAATTTCTTGTTAATATATGTCCAACCCAGTTTCTCGTTCTCTCTCTTATATTCTCAATCAATCTTCTTTCCTCATTTACTCTTTTCAAAACTTCCTCATTTGTTATTTTACTCACCCAACTGATTTTTTCCATTCTTCTCCATATCCACATCTCAAAGGCTTCCAATCGTTTGTTAATTATATTACTCAATGTCCATGTCTCACAACCATACATTAATAATTAGTCTCCATCTTAATTCTCTTTCCAAGGTCCACAAAATATCTTTTTTCTCTTCACAAATGTCTTTTTTGCCAATGCTATTCTTTTTTTAACTTCATCTTCACTTCTTTCATTTTCACTCAACCAACTACCCAAATATCTAAATCTCTTCACCTATCAAACCATGTTATTACAGATTCCAATTTGCAGTCTTTTTGCATCTCTCCCCATCGATAAACACTTATTCTTTTCAATATCAATCTTCATTCTATATGCCATAAAATCCTTCTTCCAATTTATTCAACATATTCTGAAGACCCTTTTCCTCCTCAGCGATAAGAACCATATTATCTGAAAGTCTTATACACTTTATTACTCTTCCCCCAACATTTTCTCCTCCACAGTCCAAATAATTATTTAGCATGTCTTCTAAATAAATATTAAACCGAACAGGTGACTACATATATAAAATATCAAAATATATATTTTCAGCATTATACATTATGGCATTCAACTGTCATAATATATACATAATCTGAAGTATCAACAAAATGCTTCTGGTGATGTATCTCACAGATTTAAGGCATTAAACCATCGGTGTATATATAATATATCAGCAGTTAAGTGTGCATTCAGTATCCTGTATCAGATTCTTGGTATTAAATTGTCATAGTGTACATATATAATATCATCAGCTAGAAATACTGTTGGGGCTATATATCAGATATTATGGGAGGAGGAGTGTGTATGATTGGCTGCTAATATTTTATATAAACTCTGATTTACACATTGAACATATGTTTTTGTTATCTATTATATATATATAAATTTGAAAGTTTATTTATTGCACCAATCTTAATCAATCTTTCACATCTTTTTTTTTTTTGGAGAACTATATAGATTATGGATTTTTGTTTTAAGAGTTTTTAATTGTTGTAAAAAAATTGGTAATTTTTTACCAACATGAGTGAATTCATGGAAGCAACTAGTTTCCACATACACATACTAATAAAAACATGCAAAACATTCTAAGATGAATAAACATTAACTATGATCTTGACTTTTCTTTTGTTTCAGTTTTAATAGAAATTAAATACAGCTTACACATGTATTGATAATACATATTTATTGCAAAGTATTCATTTAAAATACTGGATTTCTTTTCTATTTATTTATTCACAAAATTCTTAAACAGAATCAAAATTTTATAGTAAACCTGTATGTATAAACTGTAATTGTTGTTTCTTAAAGTATTCATTTAAAATACTGGATTTCTTTTCTATTTAATTTATTCACAAAATTCTTAAACAGAATCAAAATTTTATAGTAAACCTGTATGTATAAACTGTAATTGTTATTTCTTAAAGTATTCATTTAAAATACTGGATTTCTTTTCTATTTATTTATTCACAAAATTCTTAAACAGAATCAAAATTTTATAGTAAACCTGTATGTATAAACTGTAATTGTTGTTTCTAAATTGAAAAAATAAAGGGCCTGTCAATAGAGCAAAATTGGACTCTAAAATATTGCCGTATTTATTAACAATATTTGTTATATATATATATAAATTAATAGTTTTTGGGCTGAACCGTGGATTATTTTCCATTACATACCGATATTTCTACGGACTAGCATCCTCCATTATAAAGGTTAACTTTTGAAAGAAAAATCGTTAGATCTCAAACAATAATGTGACTCAGTGTGAGATGAGAAATGAGATTTAACTTGAAGTAGTTCAGCATTCACAATATGAATGAGGTTTATCAAAATGTTTATTTCCCTCAGTTTTTTCACCTACTAATTTTAAGTTAATATTAGATAAAATGAGAGATTTCCACATAGCTGGAATACGTTGTGCTTCATCAGCCCTATTTAAACCAATAGGTCTTGTTAATATTTCAATTGACTCTCCATGAGAGATTCAATTGAAGTATTAAAGAGAGAGTCAAGTCATCAATTTGTTTATTTTTTACTCCATTCTCTTCATTACCCAGCTCTTCAATTCCACATAACCCTTCCCATCTCATATCTTCTGATAATGTCAATCTTTTCTGTTCTTTTTTCCTGCTTTCACTCACCATTCTCTCCAAAATATCTTTCATCAAACTATAGTTTCTTTTTCTAATTTCCTCAGACAATTTTCTTTTTTCATTTACTATTTTCAAAACTTTCATTTGTTATTTTATTCATTCAAGTGATCCCTCCATTCTTCTTGATGTCCACATCGCAAAGGCTTCCAATCTATTTCTAATTTTATTATTCACTGTCCATATTTCACAGCCATACACTGGTACACTTCACACGTAGTGCTTAATTAATCTTTTCTATAATTTTCTCTTCAAAGGTCCACAAAATATTTTATTTCTTTTAATAAATACCTCCTTTGCCATTGCTATTCTTCTTTTAACTTCATCTTCACTTCTTCCATCCTCATTCAACCAATTACCCAAATATCTAAATCCCTTTACCTATTGAAGTATGCCATCTTGATTTCAATTTGCAGTATTTTTGCATTGTTCCCTATCCATAAACACTTTGTCTTCTCAACATTAATCTTCATTCCATACATTTTCTCATCCTCAACTAAAAGAGCCATCTACAAATATTTTATTATTCTACCTCCAACATTTTCTCCTATATTTTCTAAATAAATATTAAAAAGAACAGGTTACATATTGCAATCTTGCCTAACTCTTCTTTCCATACTCACTTCATAGGTTTCATTATTCTTCAGTCTAATTCTTATCCTTTGTCCAATATACATATTCCAAACCAATCTTCTCTCTTTCCAAAATACTTCCTTTACTTTTTAAGATGGTCATAAGTACTCTATCAAATATTTTTTCCAGGTCCACAAAGTGTATCCCAATTCTTTTTTTTAATTATCTTTTTCAATATATTTCTCTGCATCTGGGCTTCAAGATTGCCAATTTATATTAATCCATATAACTATCCAATTGGTATTTAGTTATTCTTATGTAGAAAGTAAAACAAGAATAGGCCTGGTGAGCAGTACATTCATTTTGGAGAGGCCTTTAACTTATTGCCGTTTATTAAAAAGATGTTTTACCATTATGAAATAGTTGTAAGTAAATATTTCAAGGTATGGTATTTGGTTTGAATGTGTCTAAACAATTTTTATTAAATAATAGAAAAATAAATTGAGCTTAAAGCAGAAATTGTGTTATCTATTTTTTTGAATGGTACTGTTAAACAATTAAAAAATATATAAATAATGTATATAAAATAAACATTTTAAATTATTAAACGTATTATCAGTAAAAATATTTGGTTTGAATATTATTAAAATTCTGACTGTTGAGAATATATATATCTTCAGTTGCTGAATATGCTAATGGTATACATTATAAAAGAAATATTATACTATATCAAAATTTTGCTGATACTTGTAAATCAAATTGTTATACTTTGATACTAATAAATAATAAACAAATTATAACGTCATATTAGTACTGATGTATTAGACCTGCAATGGCAGAATGCTGTATTTTTCTCCAATGTATGTGTGTGTGTGTGTGTGTGTGTGTGTGTGTGTGTGTGTGTGTGTGTGTGTGTGTGGAGGGGAAAGTGTTTGCATGGTAGATTGCTGTATTAAAAAGTCGCAACTAAGGTAGACCATTGTAAATACTGCCACTCACTGGAGAAAGGTACAACATTCTGCTACGCAAACACAGGTAGCAGGTCTAATTACACAAGTATCAACATATGTTAGGGAATGTGATGTAGAGTATTGGTTCAGAATGAAATGTGCATCTATGGGCTTTTACCCTTTTAAGATAGGATATATCTAAAACTGATAATACACATGGAAAAATAGGAATGAATTTTGATTAAAATAATACTATGTGTTTACATTTAATTTTTAAAAAAAAAACAAACATTTATTTGGGTTTAAAGTTTATATCTGTGCTAGAATTGATATAGTAATCTCTAGTTTAATAAATGATTATTAATACTAATCATTAATGCATGTATCTAAAGTGGATGGGTTGAAGATCTGAGTGCAGAAATTTTTGATACAAGTCACATTATAATAATCTGATAGTGAACAAATGATATATGAGATTGTTATCAGGACATGAAGTATATATCTGAAAGAAGAGGGCATTTGTCTTTTTCGGATATTTTTATTCATGTGTTTCAACAATGTTTGGTGGGATGGATCATTATCCATATCTATAAAAGGAGTCATAAAAGCAGCAGAAAACAAAAAATACAGTGCTTTAATATTCGTTAACAATAAATATTAAGAAATTTGAATGTTATTTAATAAATGTTTGTTTATAATATTTGACTGCTATAAAAGTTTTTTATCGGAAGGCTGGTGAACCAACTAGTAAACTGAGTACTGTTACAAAATGATAATCTTTAAATAATTGTCTAACATCTCAATTTAATAACTATATTGTAAGTTTAATGACCACATACATTATTAAGATGCAGTAGCACGTTTTACGAGAAGCAAATTTTTTTTGTCCGGTTTGAAATATAATATAAATATGTTGATTTATTTAGATATATGCAATTTTTTATATAAATAATTTATAATTAGGTTAATACATTTAAAAATATATACCGTATTCACCGGCATATAGGATGCCGCTGTGTATAAGACACCCCTCCGCCTTTATATACATTTTTAAGAGAGAAAAAAATTTTTTTCTACATTTTTTCATGAATTTTCATAATGATTTACTTTATTAATTTTATAGTTATTTATGTCTACAAGAAATATAACTAGAAAACACTGTAGTTAAGTACCTTTTAATCTTCATCTTCAAAACCCAGAAATTCATCTCCAGAGCTTAACACTTTGAAGATTAGCTCTTTTCTTAACGGTATGTTATTTATCTTGCGGATGAGAGAACTTTATATATATATATATTTTAACCATTTAATTTTAAAATAATTTTTTAAAAATGTTTTTTGAATGTTTTGCTTTGATATTGATATGATTATGACTATATGCATATTAGCATGTCTACGTTGGGTAGCTATATATAGCTTCATCATCATCATCATCATCATCATCATCATCATCATCATCATCAACCATTATCAATCCATTGCAGGATGAAGGTCTCTTCAAGTTCAATCCATTTTTTTAAATCTTTAGTTGCTCTTCTCCACCTCACACCTGCACACTTTCTTATTTCATCCATCCATCTCACATGTGGTCTCTTTCTGGGTCTTTTACAATCTCTTGGAATCCAGTTTAAAATTTCAATTGGCCATCTATTATCACCTCTTCTAACAATATGTCCATCCCAACTCCACTTCAGTCTTTTAAGTTTTTCAATGAGATCAGTAATACCTGTTTGTTCTCTTGCCCATACATTGCGTTTTTATCTCTTCTTGTTACTCCCAACATGCATCTCTCATATACTTCTTTGAGTAATCTGAAGTCTCTGTATTGCTCTTCTAGTAAGTGTCCAAGTCTCAGATCCATAAGTAAGAACTGGCAAAACACTTACATTCATGTTTATATAACATTTTTTTGTTTCCAAAAGGACAAAATGCAATAAAATATTTATAAACTAGAAGTTTTAGACTGACTGAAATTTCAACTCATAATTTTGATTACCATTGCATATAATGCACCTCATATTTTAGATATATTTTTTGGGGGTGGGGTGTCCCATATGCTGACAAATACAATATATAAAAAAGAATGGTTTTGGTAAAGTTGCAAGCAATGTGAAATTAAATATGATTATAAATAGCAGGTAATGTAAAATGATAAGCTAATGAGAAATATACTGTAAATGGAAAAGATTTGATCAGTTACACACCATTACCCAGCTGATATTAGATAATCATCTACATTGGCTATGGGTTGGCTGCTTCAAAAACAATTTCCAAGCATTCTAAATCAAAACTGCTTACTGTTCTATCATGATACCTGTAGTGGTTGAGCTAATGACAACTTATTATTAAGCAGAATATCCTGGTGCAATTTTTGGTTAGAAAAAAAAAATTTCTAAGGTGCTCTATTGCACAAGAATTATGTTGGCAGAATTATTAGATTCATCACAGGCTGCATATTTAAGATTCCCCTTATATATTGTACCAATCGCATATTGAGTAACCATTAATATATAGGTATATCACCATATATCTATACCAGTCAGCTCATGGGTATTTGGTTGTTACCCATTCCATGCATACTATCTAGTTATGATGTTCAAAGGTACAATTTATTAGACTAATAATCTCTTTTACAACTATGCATAATTTTAATGACCTTAATTGTATGTTTATTTTTACTTTATCAGCAGTTAACAAATGGATCACAAAATAAGGAATTATTTGTAATCAATGAGTGCCAGCCATTTTTTATTCCTATGGTATTCCATTATCACATGATAACTTAACCCTTATTATGATTCTTAATTTCTAAATCAGTATTTAACTGTAAATACTAGCTTTCAACATTAGTTATATAGATCACACACACATTTATAATATGTTAAGAATATTTTAACAAGCTGCTATGAATAAGAAGATAGAGATTATAATAAAGTTAATAATTTAATAATAATATTACAAAAGTATTTCAAATATCCCATTTACTTCTAGAAATAAAAAAAAAACATTTTCATTATTACACAGAAACTTACAATAATTACTTAAAATACATGATCCCAAACAAAAATGAAATATCTAAAATCACTTTAAAAATAAAAAACCACGTCAAACATTAATAATAATAAAAAATCTTCATACAATTATTGAATTAAAGAAAATTAGCATATTCTCACCTCTGGTTTGAAAGTCACTTCAGTTTATAGTTCAAAGTATGTTCATTTTCCCCCTCTAAATGTTGATATGTGCACACACGTATTCAAGATCACTTTGCATACTTGCCATAATTTTGGTTTTACCATTCTCTTCCATGATTAAGGGTTGCTGATTGATTCCTCTACAATAGCACCACTTCATTTTCCTGGTTTATATATTGTCTTTTCCACAATACACACATGTACTATAATAATTCTGCATGTGTTTGCTGGTCTGGTCTCTTAGAAAGGATTGGCTATGAGTTTACCTTTTTTACATGAATTTCCATTTTCTCTCCTCTCAGACTACATAACACATTTAGCAAGCAAAGATGTTCTAAACAATTGGTAATCCATCTCTGGTGAATAAATGTGATCAGCATTTATAAATGTTGTGCTTTACATGTTTGTGTTAACTCTTCTTTTATAGAAATTGTTATTTTCCATATTTGTATACTACAAGTGAGCTTGTACTATAGGTTCAATAATCAAAAACATTTATGGCAGTGGTTGAATCTTTTTTTCTACTGACACATTTGCTTCCTTCTAGGTCAGATGCCAGCATAAAGAGAGAGAACATTAATTAAAGACACTTTTTATAGCCACCTATTTCTGAATACGTGACCAGATTGACCAAAATCAAATTAACAAAAATTTTTACTTACCTTAAGTTTTGGTCTATAATTAATCTACTTACTTTTTTTTTTTTTTTACAAAAGAAATAAATTACTAGATCTATAGATCTACTTATCTGCTAATTACAGAGATAAAGTTATTACAAAGGAAAGAAAATTCCTTATAAAGTTTTTTTTTTTTTCATTTTTCAAAGTTTAATAAACATTAATATTTTCCACTGCATCTTATACAACCAATACATATATGTAAAAAAGATAAATATTCTCCAATATATGTATTTCATTCTAAACACTTATCAGTTGGTCCAGATCATCATTTCTCTCACATACACATATATATAATCAGTAATCAATTTTATATTAAGATAGCAATTCTTCAAACTTTAATGGATAGGCTTCAATCTTCTCCACTCTCCAACTTTTCAGCCATCCATATCATTGAAAATTTGATGATGGAACAGTCAAAGCTCTTGTTGATGCCAATATTATTGTCATACCCATGTTGACTTTAAGTCACTCTGACTCCTCATGTTTAGGACCTTAATATATCCATTTAAATATAACTGATGAGTGCTGGTTCAGCATGAAATGCATATATTTGAGATCATTTATCTTTTTTCACATTATGTGATCATGTGTATTGGTTGAAGATGTAATATAGATGTAGGGAGCTTGAAAGTCTGAGTTCAAATCCCTTCTAATTACATTAAGTTCAGTCTAGGCAATATTCTTGTAGTTAAATATTACATATTCACCTGTATTTCTGCCCATTCCTCTTCTGTGTATTTAAATGGTCAGAATAGTTTAAAGTCAATATGGGTATGACGATAATATTGACCTCAACCAGGATTTTGAGTGTACCATCATTAGATTTTCAATGATATGGATGACTGAAGACTTAGGGAGTGGAGAAGATTGAAGTCTACCCATTTAGTTTCAAATAACAACTTTATTCACACTAAGAAGATACATATGGATATCATTTAACCTCTTTTTATTATAGGTTACATGCTTACAATGTACAGTGGCTCTACAATAAAAACAATAAATAAGAAAACTAATGGTAAAAAAGATTTACTATCTTAATATAAAACGGAGCCCTGATTTTATTTATATATATGGGTGATGATGATCTGGATCAAATGATGAGTGCTGGTTCATTTATGTTTTTCACATTTATGTGGTCATATGTATTGGTTGTATAAGATGGAGTGGATAGATGTATGGAGCTTGAAAGTCTGAGATTGAATCCCTTATATATATATGGCGAAGAAACATTGTAGCAGTGGCTGCAACAATTATTTTTTTTAATGAAGGGGTTATTGAAAAATGAATAAGCCTTTAATAATTTTATGGTTTAATCAAATATATATTATTAGGATTGTAAATCTTTTTCACATTACTAGAATACATTATAAGCTAAATTCTTAAGAATTATTTTTTAAATAAATCTGTAAATACACTTACCTTTTTGTTGTATCAGTGTTAATCTATTTTGTCTGGTAAAAGATTTTCTTCTATCTGACCCTTTGGTTTGTTACACTGAAATATGAAATTTTAGCCTTTTTGGGTATCAATGCTTAATTTATTTACACCATAACAAACTGAAAGTCAGATAGAAAATATTTTATCTGACAAAATAGATTAGTATTGATATAACAAAATGGTAGACATATTTTCTGTTTTATTTAAAATAGATTCTTTAGAATCTGGCTTATATCCTAGTAATGTGTGTTTGTTCTGTGAAATAATATTTATAAAAAAATATGTTAATGTATATATGGAATGTCTTTAATTATCATTTGATCCAATGTAAAACACATTGGTGTTGATTGCTGTAGTATTTTTTTTTAGAGAAAACAAAATTAACTATAGTATAAAGTCACATTCAAATGCATGTTTCTGTGAATGTATTGTCATAGGAATGACAGACTTTCCTCACATTGCTTATGTCAATGGACCTCCAATTTTGATAGATTTCAGCTTGCAAATATGTCAAGTGAATCATTTAACCTAGGATGTTGGATAAGAATAGTCATTTTGATAAGTGATATTAATCAAGGGATTACTGACATTGGTGAAGGAATTAAGACTGAAATGAAGTTGGGCTGGATATTTTGCTAGAAGAGATGGTAATAGATGGACAATTGAAGTTTTAAACTGGATTCCAAGAGATTGCAAAAGACCTAGAAAGAGACCACATGTGGGATGGATGAAATAAGGAAATGTGTGGGGATGATGTGAAAATGAAAGGCTGGAGATGATGGATTAAACTTGAAGAGACCTTCATCCTACAGTGGATTGTTAATGGTTGACAATGATGATAATGAATTACAAAATATTATCAAACTTTAGAAGGTAATCTTATATTATTTATTCATTGTAGCTGTTGAGGAGAAAATAAATATATAAACTACTGAAAACTGTCTACAAATATATTAAATAAACAAAAATAATTTGTTTAATAATAAAATAATTTTTGTTGCCGCATTTATATCATTTCAAATTACTAATAATTCTTTTATTTAGCATAGGGACTTTTTTAAAACCAGCTAACCATTCATAATCATTATGTTTGTAAAAATAATTTAGTATACTTCTCCAATAAATGTAATAGTATATACAAGCACTTTGACAAGCTGGGTGAAGAAGCTGTTAGTGGTAAGAAAATGGACAAGTTAATTTACATACGCATTTACATACACTATCATTTATCAATATCACAACAACGATTTAAAATCTGTTTTGGCCATGAATATGAGGGACAAAATCTCGAAAGCGCTAGCCTGCATTAATTTACTTTGATTGTTTTTGTTACCACTAACAGCTTCTTTACCCAGTGTGTTAAAGTGCTTGTATATACTATCATTATGTTAAAAATTCTGTAGGGATTTCAACTTTGAGATAGATTCATTCTTGGTTTTATCTTGCTTTTTATATGCGCCAATTGAACACTCGTATGCGAATTACATTGGTTATAGCTTCATAACATAGGTAAACAAGAGTAACTAAGTTGGATTGGAAGATCAGTTTTTAAATCCCAACAATTTGATTGGTTGAAAGATTTTTTAGATTAATATCCCTAAAGGAAATTTGATTTGAGGTGTGTGTTAGAATGATAAAACTATGTCTTGACTTAGCGGTAACTTTGATCGCCTTAATATTTTTACATATTTTCTGCTAGGTAATTCACAGGAAATATCCAAAGTATTATGTTAGGGCAAAGTTTCCCAAACTTACTTTATCAAGGAACACTTTGATTTTTGTAATAGAAAGCTGGATTTGGATTTTTCAATTTTAATAACAAATGACATAAATAAGTATAAGAATTAAAAAGCAAAATAAACACTTATTCTAAAATTTTAAGTTATAATACAACTCACATGTTTAAAACACATACAAGGCTACTAATTTACCAGATTTTTTTTTTCTTGGTGAACACCAGTGTTCCACAGAACACAGTCGGGAAATGCTGTGTTAAAAGATTGTGTGAATTGGTCAGTACTTTGAATTTGTGGTAGTAACTATTGCATGAATTTATTTGATGCTCACATAATTAATTTTATTCAATATATTTTAACTTGCTTGGTATGTTATATTATATCACATTTTATTTTAAAGACAAATAATATATTTATTAATCTTTAATTGAATTTAAAGTTTTTATCTGAGATGATAATATCTAGACTAATAAATAATTCGTAATAATTATTAATGTATTTATCAGAAATCGATAATGTCAAAGTTATGAGTGTAGAAAATTTGTCGTTTGTAAGTCAAATTGTAAAACAAATATTACATTGTAATTTTCAAGCTATTGTAGTAATAACTTAATTTATTTTTTATTGTTTATATTTTTACTATTATTATTTTTTTTAAAAAAATTTACTATTTTTTTTTTTGCTTATAAAAAAAAAAAAGAATTCTTTTAAAAGTTATTATTATTTTTAATTACAATATGATTACTAGGTTGAAATGCTAAAATTTTGATAGGTGTTGTGAAATGTTTACTTCTTTCTAAAGAGAACAGAGTGCCATACATACCGATTCACTCATAACATTTCTGATGTTCCGATTTTTTACGAACTCCCGAAAATGAACTTATTTCGACTACTTTATCTATTAAAAATAGTGGAGTTTTGAAAAAAGTACTTTATTAGGTCAGCAAAAAGATACATAGTCATAAAATAATATACTGCAGAGTAAATCATGAGCTCTCTTCTTATGAAACAGGAGAGACAGAATTATTATCGGACTTGCCTTTTGCTAGGTCGTGAGTATTTGAGTATTTGCAGCTTTGTTTATTCTATAGTTAAAAATAGTTGGATATCCTTTTTACCGATGATTATTGGAAAGTTTCACTGCATAGTTTAGTGAAGTGGTAGAGAAACATAATTGAAAATTAAAAGTCCTAAGATCATAATTCAACTCTGTCATATGGGCACAAGCAATACATCATTTGATATTTGTATTATAACAAGATTAGCTAGGTTGTTTATGGGCCATCTATTTTGAAAGACAAATCCTAAGTCTTTTTGAAACCTAAAGTCGTAAGTATGGAAGGTAGATACATTGCCACAATATCGAAAAGCCCACGCACATATATTTTTAGCTTTTGTAAGAAATCAAGTTGTAATACTTATTGTACTAATATATGCACAAAAATACACACACACACGTTTATTAGATTTTATGATTTTTTAAAAAATTCTAACGGCAGAATTCTGATAATTTTATCGATGGTTTGCTCATAATTTTGCAGATAGTTTCAATTCCCGGATGAAAATATTTCTTACAGTTGATTTATTGGAGAAATGTAAATATATTAATTTGCCTTGTAGTATTTCTTGAAAAATCTCACCGTTGAGTGAAAGTAGGATGTGGCTAAGACCAGTTCTTTATCAGTTTTTCCTTGTTGAATTTTTTCGCAATTTGTCCAACTATCAATCTTAACTGGCCAGGTAGGTTAGTATGATTTGACATTCCAACGACCACCAACTGCTTTGCGTCCTAATCATCACCTGACAGCATTTCTATTTGTCTTTGTCTCTGGGCCTACCTCTGAGTCACACCCTTTTTAGATCCTTTTTAATAATTTTAAAAGAAAACGAAGATAGCTTCAAATTACTAACCTGTATACAACTTTCTTTAAAGTTAAAGAATATAATTTACATTACACTCGTACTTTCTTATATACACTTTTAGTGTGTGTCATATACATAGGAATTGTTCATATGTGTGTGAAATAACTTTTCTTCTTTTACATTTCTTTTAGAATATATATGTATGTATGTCTACTGAGATGAATATTAACGATGGGAAATATGGAGTAAATGAATGATATAAGAAAGTTAAGAATATGATAACACTTATTCCAGTAGTCTTTCAACAATAACAAATTTACTTTAGGTTATTTTTAAAAATACCTAATTGAGAGATACATTATATATTCCAATTGATGATGAATGGTGTTCATGTATCATAGTAGATCTAAATAATGGATTCCTGTATTTTAAAGTGAATCATGACTTTATCAATACAGAAATGGTGCTCATGTATATATCATTGGAAAACTGTGAAGGAAATTTAGTCTTTTTGATTGTAAAGAAGTATAGTGTTTTACTTTGTAATGAAATATACTTGGTAAATTAAGAGACCGAAAAATTTCCAAACTGCGTCTTCTCAAATATGCTAATCTAATATTTTAATATTATTTGATTCTAATGAGAATATTTTATTTGGATTTAATGATAATGGATTTATGAAGAAAAGCATGAACGATATTTACTTTACATGAAGGTATTGCTAGAAAAATTGGATTAACGTCAGAAAAAGACATGAGGAGAAGAGCTTCTAACAATTAGCGCATCTCACAAATACCCAATTTCATTTGCATATTTCTTTTTTATAAAATCATGAATAAAATGCCTTTCATGATTTAGTGCAGAGAGGTTAAAGTCCATGGATCACAACCAAGCCTCTTCATCTAGGGCTCAAACATTTTATGACCTATCAAGCATTTGATTATTTTGAAACAAAATAGTCTTAAAAGCTCTACAAGAATACAACATAGATCTTAAAGCAGTGTTAAAAATTTCAATATCAGGTACATAAAAGTTTGGATGTCCAGTATTAATATAAACAGGTTGCATTAAATTTTTTTTTTTACATATTTAAAATATATAATTTTGGGCTTTACTGAATATTGTTTTTTCGTTCATTTTTTTTTTTTGTCTATGTATAATTTAGATTCACTTACCATCTATAGTGTATCCTCAACTACTTAACTTTACTGTATTTGGAAACTGGTATAATTCTTATTGTTCTATGTTGAATTTGAAAAATTTTAATTTTGACATAATGTCAAAATTTGAGACTTTGTTTTAATAATAGTTATATTCTTTGCTCTTGTAATTATAAATTCATTTCTTGTTATTGAAGTTATTACTGAAACTATTCATTGGGTTTCCAAAAAAAAAAAAAAAACTCCTCAAAGCACAAAGTTTTCAAAAAATCCAGTCATTGAGGGTGGGTGGGGGTGATTTTTGCTATTGTAGTAATCTCAGTCAGTAAAAATTGTGTCACTGATCACCATGCTTTGGACAATTTTATGCTGGCAATGCATGATGCAGTGAACACTAATAGTATTTGGCATGAGTTATTTTATGTAAGCTATAAAGTGCCCATAAAGATCAATAATTGACGAAGATATCTTTGTCTTTAAAATTATATTCAGCGACTTCAAATAAAGATTCACTTTTTGTATTTATTTTCAACTATTTTGCAGATAATTATTTGTTAAATTGTATATGCAAACAGCAAATATTCATTACCTTAAAATGTTCTTTAGGATAATCCATAATATAAATTAATTTGTTTGTAAAATGGTACATATTTTTTGTACTTTTGGTCATTTTATTTATTCACTTTTGAGCTGTAAGTAAAATTAAATCTTCACTAATTGAGTAGAGGTTTTATGGATTGGGAATTAAAAGATTATTATAAAAGGTTCACAAACATATTTATTTTGTGCAAAAGCCAACCAAAAATATTTTTGATAGTTGGTTAATACTCAAATTTGTTATGGTTTTTGAAAGTAAGACATTATTATCTATGTTTTCTGATGAATTTTTTTTGAATATCTTGGTAAGCAAGAAAGCTTCACAGTCTCATTTGAAAATATTTCCCCACAAATGAAGCACATTTGTCATTGCTTGTTTTTAGTGCCTGTAATATATATATATTCCAAACATTCCACCCAATAATATCTGTTTCTTCTTTGATTTTCTTAAGTTTGCCATTATTTAAACAACGTAAATCATAGTTTATTTGTAAATTGTTTAATAATAAATATATAAGGAAAATTGAAGTAAGTTCTTATTGTAATGCTCAAGTAGGGTGCTGTTATTGAAAGATTCGTTACATTATCACAATGGAGCCATGGGAAATTAATGATGTATTTCCGCTTGCAATATTTTGATGAAATAAATATGTAAATCGAAGTGAAACCGATTATATATATTTTTTCTTAACTGAGATGAAATAAAAGTTCAATGGCAGGAAGATTAAAACAAGTTTGTTGTAGTTTCTGATTGATATAAATCCGGTCAGCTCATGAAGACATAAGAATGAAAGGATTATACTGCACATGCTGCATTTTAAATGCATACACTTGCATGCTTGCACACATGTACATCACAGTTATCAAATTGTGTTTGAAAATTCACTGCTATTTATAACAGTATAACATTTTATAAGAATTTTGCATAATCATATAATTAAAATGCTACCATGTGTTTCCATTATATCTAGTGTCTTTTTTGGAGCCTGTCACCTCTTTGAATATCCTAAAAATACCCTCTATTGCTGATTTGGAGATTAATACTTTCTCAGAAAGCTTGGAACATTCCTAAAAGGCACTAGTGTCCATATTGAAAATAACTGCTTAATTCTTAATTACTAAGAGAATGCCTATTAATGTCAAACTCATCAATGACGATCTCATAACTTGCTATATTACCTTTATGAATAGAATTTAACCTACACAGTTAATAAAACATAAGCTGACGTTTTAAATATTGATTACTTATGACGTCAGTATCATATGTAGCAGGTATAACCAATATTAACATAAAGTTGTTGTTTTTTTCATTGTATTTTTTTTTGTAGTTTACATTTTTAAAGTTTAGTTAATTTTGAGTTTAAAAGTTTATATTTTAATTTATTGTTCCGTTTGATATCTAAATCAACCATTAAAATAAGTCAATGCTGACAGGTTTTAAGATTGAATTATTGTTTTGTGTGATGCATTACTTCTTTTTGTACTAGAATAAAAATAATATATCATTCTATGAAGTACTCGCTGTTTTCCCTGAGGTCTTTATTAAAAACTTGGGAAAAGTGCGTTTTCTAATGAAATGAGTGTCTAAAAATACTGACCCAAGCTGCTATTTATTACATTTTAATTATTCTTTTTATTATTTTTTTATTTTCTTTAAATTTGCTTTTAATGTATTAGTGATAAATATTTATTTTCAGAAGGGTATACTTAATACTATATCTTTTGCTATCTATATTTTTTACTTATCTTTTTATTAATATATATATATAAAACACTAAAACATCACTCGTTCACCATTTCTTATGCTTACATACGTAAATCAGCAGCGACTGTTCATAAAGTAGGCCACAAGCTAGAAACTAGCCTGGCGATATTGGATGAGTAGGTACTAGATGGGTATTTTGATGCACAAACCTTCTGCATCCATTGATTACTCTGCCACATCATTAATAGGTATTTGAGCATGGTATGTTTATTTATTCTGGTTTCTCTTCGGAGGGAATACGGTTTTATTGTTTTCATTTGGAATGAGCAATAAAGTATTGTTTTGTTTTTTTTTGTAATTAGCATTATAAATATTTATTACAGAAAAATATAACAAAATAATAAAAGTAATATTATTTTATCAATATGAGTGTTAGTGTTGAATATATATAAAAAAATTACATTTTCCCAACCGACATTACACGAAAAAATTGAAATAAAAAATAAGTCGATCTACTCCATTATTATTATTTGTCAAACAGCAGTTAGTAAAAAACAAAACATATATTAGATCTTTTAACGATTGGTATAGAAAAATAAAATGGTTGGGTGGTTACAAAATTAGGTCTGCTCCATTTTGTTTTTCTTGCTTACGTTTTGGTAGTGATATTACAATAAAGCACTTCCGCTTAAAAATTTCATGGCCCGTCATTGATTAGATTTTTTTAGAAAAATTGCTTACTGAATACTAAATATTAGTGTATCTTATGTAATAGTTTAATATATGAACTTAATAATAATAATAATTAAAACTATTATCACTTTATTTGGGAGACCATTTTAAAATCTCTGTGATAACAGATATAGTAGATCTGCTTTTGTATATGTATTAACACATACATCTACCAGAAAATATATTGATATCACTCACAGGTAACAAATATACAGTTTTCTTGATTTATTATCAATTATGATCACAGACTTTTATTGTAAAAAATATTCAAAAGTAGATAATTTTTTAGATACCATAAAGTAATAATAATAATAATAATAATAATAATAATAATAATAATAATAATAATAATAATAATAATAATAATAATAATAATAATAATAATAATAATAATAATAATAATAATAATAATAATAGATACATATGAGCATCTCCAAGTCTGAATATAGTCTGGGATTGTTGAGGATTAACAGATTAATTACCTGGTCATTGTGAGAGTTAACAGATTGATATTCTGGACTTTATGTAGATTACTAGATTAATAGACTGGATATTTAGAAGATAAACACATTGTTAATCTGGACAAAGTGATAATTTGGATATTGTGTGTTAACAAATTGATAGCATAGACATTGTGAAGATGAATAGATTGTTTTATCTAATGACAATAAACATCACATGATCACCATTTCCAATACATATAGTGAGTTTTGCCTGTTCTATCTAATGAGTAATAATTTATTTGTCTATTGAGCATATCTGCATAGTCAATACTACTAATAATAATAATCAATCCTTAAGCTATCAGAAATCTCAATCTGTAGTCAAGACAACCTCCCTATTAAAAATAAACATGGAATCCCATCTTTATCTACTGGTTTGATATGTTTATATAGACACTAAAGATTGCAATTTGATCAAGGAGTGGGAGATTAATAATGCAAAGAAGTTTAAATAAACCTCGATTAATCAGGCAAATATAAAACCTGCTCTGAAAGCAGACCACTAAATAATCAATTATAATTTCCTGATTCTGAAAGCAAGCTAATAATTTATAACTTCCAAATTCCCTGTAAAGTATATATTTACTAAGACTATTTATTGGTCTGCTTTCAATACAGGTTAGTTGCCTGATTAATAAGGTTTGTTTAAACTTTTTTGCATTATTAATTTCACACTCCTTGATCAAATTGGAATCTTTAGTATCTACATAAACATATCAGACCATAGATAAAGGTGGGAATTTACTTTTATTATTAAAAGGAGGTTCCCTTGACTACAGGTTAAGATTGTTGATAGCTTAAGGATGCTTATTGTCATCTACATTTGAACCTATTAAAGCCTTGAGTAATTGGCCTTATTGTCTTAGTAAATACTAATAATAAATAAAATGGCAATTGGTTAAATGGCCTAGATAGTGGCTTGTTGATTTAAATGTAAACTTGGTTGTAGGTACCCAGATTTGACCACATCTTAGTTTTATGGCTTATTTAATAGGTCTTGTAGTTAGATCAAAATATGTGGCCACAAGAGCAATTATATCATTTTAAAGTTTATTATTTGTGTGTATTGATCATTATAGTAACAATTGAACAACCAGTTCTGGGCATTACCTTGCTGTTGCAGTTGAAATGATAAGCAGAGGAAATCCAGAGATGATAATATTTTTCAGGGTACCACATAAGCTATTAAAAATAGAATAGCTAAGAAATGCATTTAGAAAAGTGGTATATAAGTATATAAAAAATCAAATATAGTAATATATCAACTCCCCACATTAAAGCGCTTATTAATGAAATATAATCTGGACTCTTAAGTAAATGAAAATCCAATAAACATAACATACATTTTTTTTATTGACAAATCTTGTTTTTTTTATTATTTATTTTTAACTGATATCAATGTATATATATTTCCTATGTTTCAACCATAATTTGCTGTCATTATCAAGTGTTTTTTTGTTTTGTTTCCAAAAGTAACTGAAATTAATATATGAAATATATATGTATGAAATGAATGTATCTCATTTATTTGTTTATTCAAAACCAAACAGATTCATATCACTAAAGTGAAATTAATAAGTAAATTACCTTCAAATAATTGTAAAGAATGCAACCATTGAAATTACTTGTTCACTCTAACTTTCATAATATTATTTCTATATGTTATACAATAATTTAAAAATTTGATTTAATAAATAAATTAAAACCACTAAACATCACATGATCATCATTAAATTTGTTGGCTGAGTACTTTTAAAGTTATTTGGAGGAGTATTTTCATTAGTTATTTTGGATCTGAAGCTATAAATTTAATAAGAAATAATATTTAAAAAATTTTGGTAATTAGAAATTATATTTGAATTGTGGGTAGTTTTATGATGTGTGTGTGTGTGTGTGTGTGTGTATCTGCTACTTGTTCGTTTTTACTTGAAAGGATCTATTTGTTTCTGTAGGTGAAGCGTCACACAAGAATATTTTTAAATTTTAACATTGCTAGTACTTTTTTCATTGTATATAGTTACACATTTTTAAATTGTAAAGTGCATATAACGCATGCGCACATACACTAAGGTATATATATTAAATACATACGAGATGTATGAATTTTTACTTTTTAATAGCTGTATTGACACATAATAAAAAAAAAGTTAGCAAAGAAAATGGTGTGTATTTTAATGTTTATTGGAATTAATAGACAATATCATATTCGTTTAATTTAAAAAAAAAAAAAAAAAGAGTTTGAACTATTTAAATAAGATAAATATATTAAAAATAAACAATTGAATGGTTTTTCCTCGTGGGCTCGTAGGAAGTTCGAGCAGCGGAAATAACAGCTTGGAAATACAATACATGGGCTTTGAGCTTTCAGAGTTTGCCTAGCCGGGGCAATATTTAAAACTATATCTTTTTGAATGAATTATATGACTTTAGTTTCAAGCTTTGCTCTAATAAACCAAGTTTGCTAATACGGAATTGAACGTAATTTTTTTTTTTTATCTAATAAAGAGCTCTCTATTCATTGTATACACAACTTCTTCGTTGTTGCTTTTAAGTGAAGCCATTTAATGCTTTATTTTAAAATTTTATTTGTTGTTCTTAGATTAATTTTAGGAATATCATTTCGATACACTTCTAATCATTTTTTCCTGAGAAGTATTAAAAGAATTTAGTAGTTTATCATTCTGTAAATTAGAGAATTTATTAAATTTTCATTCTATTCTTAAAAGTCATTTAATTAATTTTAAATTCTAAACGTTAATTGAGAATTACCGACTGAATTTTTTTTTTTTTAATTTAGTAAAATGTTGGCTTTCAATTATTAGTATTTTAATGCTTTTTAAAAGTTTTGTGAAGCTAAAATTATAAATATTATGCGATTATACTAATTATCTCTTCTTTAATTTTCAGTGTTAAATGCAACTTTTATGAAATTAATCCCAGTGTGATGAAAATTTTCTCTCCAGGAAGGAAACTTAGCTTTCCCATGGGTGACTGGAAATTTTATCTTTAGGTCTTTAAAAGGTTGAAGAGTTATTCTACAATCCGCCTTTAATTTCACTTACTTTAGTTAATGAAACATATATCTGTTTTTTCTTTTTTTTTGCGTTCTCCTCCTCCTAAGAATAGCGTATTTTCGCTAATATACTTCCCAGGGTCAGGCCACATGGATTATATTTTTTTTTGTGAATTTTCTCTCAGCAATTTACTTTTTTTAAATTATATATATGTAAACACCTAAGTATTTATTCTTGTGTATGGATCTTATAGACGTAAAATGGTTTATTGCTCTAAATATGAAATGTTAAAATAAGTAATGTTAAGGGATTGTGGAAAACAGTGTCAATCTGTGCAGATGATGATTAAATGTTATAACTTGATTGTAATATTCTACAACATAGTTATCCCAACCTTTTTCCAGGTAGAAGATTCGATATGTATTCAATGGCAAAGCTGCTATTAAAATTGTTTGATTCATAAAATAAAAAAAAAATAGCACACGCACACATTCATAAAGTAAAATGGTTTTAAATAACTAACTGCACGGAATAGGGAGGGCGACGACCTTTGATTGCTGAGTGCTTATATTACCGCTTCCATATATTGTTTTATAGTTGCAAACTGTTTAATATTCATTTACTGACAATAATTTTCTACGGTTAAGTGAGATTACTGTAAAAGAGCATTTTGAAAAAAATTTCAAGTTTCACTTAGATTTAAACCCAAGTTAAGAGCTACTAGACCTATCTGGGAATATATTTGCATATACAGATACAGTACTATTAATCTGGTTATGGAAAATTCAGTAACATAAAAATCTAGGAAAAATAACCATTAGAGCTCCAAATGTTTTTGACTGCCAGGTTTTTTCATAAAGCTTAAATAATGATTTACTAAGTATTTTTTTTCATCTTGAATAAAAAATAATAATAAAGATAATAATATAGGGTATATGAGCACAGACTTTCAGATGACCTATCACTCTCCACTCTATCTAATATCACTGATACACTCAAGCACATATATGCTGAAAAGATAAATAATCACCAATAGACGTATTTCATGCTAAACCAGCAATCATCAGTTGGTCCAGATTATCATCTCCCACACATATATACTATAAGTGCTCAGATATATATTAAGATAGACAATCTTCCTACTTTAATGGACAGGCTCCAATCTACTACACCCTCCAACTCTTCAACCATCCATCCAATTGAAAATCTGATGATGGAATGCTCAAAGGCCACCCTGAGGTCGAGATTCTTGTCACACCCATGTTGACCTTATAGAGATGTCTGCCCATTCTTGCATATGTATTAAATGGATTATGTCCTGTACATGTGGGGTTCAGATTGACTTTAGGTCAACATGGGTGTGACAAGAATCTCGGCTTCAGGGTGGCCTTTGAGCATTCCATCATCAGATTTTCAATTGGATGGATGGTTGAAGAGTTGGAGGTTGTAGTAGATTGGAGCCTGTCCATTAAAGTAGGAAGATTGTTTATTTTAATATATATCTGAGCACTTATAGTATATATGTGTGGGAGATGATAATCTAGACCAACTGATGATTGCTGGTTTAGCATGAAATACGTGTATTGGTGATTATTTATCTTTTCAGCATATATGTGCTTGAGTGTATCAGTGATATTAGATAGAGTGGAGAGTGATGGGTCATCTGAAAGTCTGTGCTCATATACCCTATATTACATATATAGACACACAGGTATATAATAAGCCTGTTTTTAGTTATTACATCATAGAGATGTCTGCCCATCCTTGCACATGTATTAAATGGATTATGTCCTGTACATGTGGGGTTCAGATTGACTTTAGGTCAACATGGGTGTGACAAGAATCTCGACCTCAGGGTGGCCTTTGAGCATTCCATCATCAGATTTTCAATTGGATGGATGGTTGAAGAGTTGGAGGGTGTAGTAGATTGGAGCCTGTCCATTAAAGTAGGAAGATTGTCTATCTTAATATATATCTGAGCACTTATAGTATATATGTGTGGGAGATGATAATCTGGACCAACTGATGATTGCTGGTTTAGCATGAAATACGTATATTGGTGATTATTTATCTTTTTAGCATATATGTGCTTGAGTGTATCAGTGATATTAGATAGAGTGGAGAGTGATGGGTCATCTGAAAGTCTGTGCTCATATACCCTATATTACATATATAGACACAGGTATATAATAAGCCTGTTTTCAGTTAATAAAGATAATAGTAAATAAATTAGTATACACACATTTTAAAAGACTGTACTCTGTAAATTTTATAAGCCTAATTAATACAAACCTTAATCCTTATAGCTACTGAAAACTGTAATCATTAATTTTTGAAAATACATTTCCACAATGTGGAAGAGATGATATGTAAGAGATATGAAATTTACCGCTAGAAAAGCGAAAAAAACCCCAAAATGTTTAATATATTTAATATACACTAATATACAAAATATATTCAAACTATACATACCCCTGATTTGAAATTAAAAATATATATATTATTATTTAATATTTGCTTAAACTTTCCAGCAAATACAATTTATAGACAGGGAAGCTTTATGGTGTGGTTGGGGAGGATAAGAGGTGTTTTATTGAGTTATTTCTGCAACCTATCTTAAATAACAATAATTGAATTGTTAGTAAACTTGAGGAGAAACTCATATGAAGATGTTTTAGCATTAGAAGTGATAGGTATGAGTTTGAATCTGAGCCCCTCACTTTACCATTTCTCTAAATAGCATATGACTTTATAAGGCTTGGAAAACAAAAATTCCATATATATATATATTACCTTTACTTTAATTAACATATGGACCTTTATGTGAGTATTTGCCATAGTGATTATTATCATTTTGTACCCATTATTTTGATTTACATTTAATTATTCCTCTCACAATCTGTAAAAAAAAATTGAATTTTTTTTTTTTTAAGTAATATTTTTCCAATATGGCTGGCAAAAATGGCAGTCATTTTGTAAAAGTAATGATATCATAGGATAGTATTTTCACTAAAGCTACATCTTCTGGAAATAAAATGGTGATATTTATGCTAAAAATGTACAGTAGAGTTTATTCATTATACAATATACAATGTTATTTTAGTTATAGCTTTAAAAAACCAGATAACGTACTTTATTAAATTTTCATCCAGTAACTTTACAAAACATTCACTGCTTTCATTTACGACATATCCAAGGTGAAGAAAATTTTTATCTTTAATGACTACAAAAACACTCCACTAGTTTCATTCATCAATACTTTGATCATATATAACAACAAAGCATGTGAATATTTAGTTGTAAAATGTGCATGCTAGCTAATCTTTATTTATTCAGTTAGTTTTATGGATTAAAATTCTTGTGCAAAAATGATGATCATAGTAGTCATCATGATTTAAGTTATTCTGGGAAAAAAAATGATTTCATACACTGTGCAGCTAATCATCAACCTTATACAATCAACGATTATTAAACATAACTTTTAAATACTATTTATTTTGTTTTTACAATTTTAAATCAATACTCTCATAATTTATTTTTGATTTACTCATGGTTATTGCCAGTTTTAGTGGAAATATAGATTGACATGTCAAGCATTGGTGGCCTAGTGGTTAGCATAGCTGTCTTCCAAGCAGCTGGCCCGGGTTTGCTTCCCTGTCAACGCTTTGACATATGAAAAAATATAATAGATTGACATAAGGAAAAAAATATATAATCATTTATATACTTTATTAAATCTATAGTTATCAACTGTACATAATTTTTTTTTTTACCTACATTTTATTTAATGTCACTTCATTTGTTAAAATAAAAAAATATGGCATTAAAAAAATAGTAATCATCCTGGAAAAAATACTTAAAGTCTCATCTCATTGGTTAGAAATTGCAAAAATAAAAAAAAATTAACAAATGTACATAAAGCGCATGAAAAATAAATTCTAATATGTACATTATATTAAGTTAAATGTTTTATTTGATTTTAAAATGTGCATTGTTGATCTTTTTTCCTTCATGCTTTATTTTAATTTAACAAATCATAATTTAGTAAATATCATTTTGCAACTAGATAAGAAATAAAATGGCAACCAGCAATGGAAAAAAATCATAATTTTTATATTTATTTTTGTTTACACATTAGTTAACACTTTTTTTAATTTGAGGTTTCTTTTTTTAATTGATTTCTTTTTTATATATTTTTAATGTAAAGTTGTAAATTAATTTTATCCCCATATGAACTGATTATAATTGCTTTTCTTTTTTTATTATGCACGATTCTACTTTCCGAGGCCTTTTGGAGACTAACCAGAGTAAAGGTGTATGTAATTTGTTGAGTAAAACTTCACATACATATTCTCTCTCAAAACTTTATTTTTATTATTGAATCATTAAAAACACCTATATTATATAGCCTGTTGAGTAATAATTAACATTGACTGTTTTAATATATATTCATTATCTATATAATGAGCATGTCAATAGTTCTTAAAAAGCTTTTCAGAATATTCCTATACTCAAGACCGTTTTCTAGCTCTGACTTTTGTCAGTGAAACTGGTCTGAGGATAGGGATATTCTGGAAAGCTTGCTCAGAGCTAGTAGCATGCTCATTATATAACATTTGTAATACAAACTTATTAAATTAAGTCATGTGATATATGACTTGATTTCCTTGCAAATAGTCATTCTCAAAAGTTTAAACTATATGTGAAATGCTATATGTATGGATAGTCAAAATGTCAGGAAATGGGAAATAGTAAGATACACAATATGTTTTTAGTGATTAAATAAATTTATAAACAATCAAATGGTTATATTTAAGTGACAGGCTGAAGCTGTCATCTGTGGACATTGATCTGGAGTTCCCACATTCTACAATGGATCAAGCTGTGCAGAAGCTTTTTAATCATCCTATAATAATGTTATTTTCTATATTTAAATATTTTTTAATTTTTTTTAAGATATACAAAATAAATAAATAATATTGAATAAATTATTAATAAATGTCAGCTATAAATAAAATTAAAAATATATTTACATATTTTTATTAAATTCCATTAAAAAATAATAATACCAAAGCAAAATGTTTGCCAGGAAAAATTGTTTTTCATCAAAAGTGGATTTTTTTAAAAAACATGAACTTAAATCAATTTTTTTAGTGACTCTCCTGCTGAAAAATATAAGTCAGTTTTCTTCAATGAAGGTATGAATTAGGGATCAAGTGACAGCATTAGCAGATAAATGTATCAGTAAACTGTTGCTTTCTGATTTCCTGTGCAAAAAGATCCATTCTAAAAAGGTTAAAACATAAGTTAGATCAAATAAGGTATCATTTGTTTTTATTAAATTGCATCTCATCACATTATCACTGCAAAATGATGAAAAGCAAAGAAATGAGAAATGTCGTTAGACTTATTTAATTTTTTAAAATGATTTATAATGTACGTTATGGATATATTCCAGTGCATATCACTAGCTTAAAATTCAAGTACAAAATGTTCAAACCACCTTCCCAAATGTTATGTTTTTCAGCAATGCCCTCTGTGAATAAATATAGTCAGAAACTTCAAATAGCTTTCTCTCCCAATGTTATGTTTTTCAGCAATGCCCTCTGTGAATAAATATAAAAGTCAGAAACTTCATATAGCAGACTTAAAAGGATATCCTTTTCCTCCCATATGTTATGTTTTTTTTAGCAATGCCCTTTGTGAATAAATATATAGTCTGAACTTTAAACAGCAGACTCAAAAGGGTGCCCTTTCTCTTCCAAATGTTACATTTTTTCATCAACACCCTCTGCGATTAAATATAAAGACTAAACTTCAAATAGCAAGAGTCGATACTCTTTCGAGTCATACTGTTTGAAATTCAGACATTATATTTATTCATAGAAGGTGTTGCTGAAAAAATGTTTGGGAGGTTGATTTGAACATGGGGGTATCCTTTTGTGTCATGCTGTTTGAATTCAGATTTTATATTTATTTACAGGGGCCATTGCTGTTAAAACATAACATTTGGAAGGGTGATTTGAACATTTTTTTTGGATATATTAGTTAACATCATTCCTATGTGAATTTGGCAACTCACTTTTTATGAATTAAATTATCAAACTATTAATTGTAAGCAAATTGAAATGTTCTTTACCTAATATGTATGTAAAGGCAACAAATGTATGCTTTCTACCCCAAAACAGGTTGTGATTAGGTCGCAACAGAATTCCATGATTGAACAATAATATTTGTTTATTGACAGCAATAATTTGTCATGGTTTGTTATTCCCTTAAAGTATATAATTTTTTGAAGCTGTATTACAGATTTTAATAATAGTAGGTAAATAGTTTGTTACCTCAGAATTCATACTATGTTCAAACCCTGGAAGTGAAAAAAACCAAGTAGTAGTGATCCATATATATTTAGCTTTAAGGCTGTCATTATTCCTGCACAAACAGGATGCAGTTTTTAATAAGCCCATTACATCACTAAACATGCACGAGAGCAAAGGGGTTATATTAAATCTACTTGAACTTACCGTTATCATGTTAATTTATAATGAATTTGCTGTTGCATAATCTTTTGATTTGTTGTTTTGCATTGACAATTAGCTTACACATTGTAAAACATCAATAAACCAAGGCAATTCATTCAATTAATATTAAAAACAACTGACGTCATGATGTTGTGAAAAACAAGTATTGCTTGCATCACAAGGGGGGGGGGGATTTGATTATTCTGCTTACGTAACAGCGTGTATCTACATATACACATCAAAACGCAGAGGCTTTGCTTCATGTAATAAAATTATAGCTTTCTTCTTTTTTTTCTACGTGACTCATTCCTTTGATCCATTTAAATTCGTTAAGTACTTGAAGTTTATTATATTAAATTTTGGATCCAAAACCGTAACAAAAAATACTCTAAAGATAATTTCTATATTACTTTCATTAGTTAAAAAGATAAATATTCTCACATTTTTTTAAAATTGAATAAAATAAGATTTGCATTAGAGCAGGCAGGTCTTGATAATTTATAAAATTATTTATATTCGCTGGTAGTGAATCCTTAGATTTTTTTCATCTATTTAAATTTTGTTCACACTATCGTTTGAAAGCTGACATGAAAAGTAAATACATAATAAAATGCCTTAAATAACATATAATATTCTGTCTATATTGTCTTAATGATAATTTGAATGAAAGTCAAACGTGGAATTTTTATTAGGCACATTAATGCATGATAGTCACGAGGTTAAATCCCTGTATATAATTAAATGTAAAATGAGAGCGTCGGACTCCATATTTCCAAGTCCCATGTATTGTGACTCGGTCAAGTCACTTCTAGTGCTTGGATTGCATTTGAATTTCTAAACAAAAATCATTTCATTATATATATGAAGTTAAAAACAAAATTTATTGCTTGGGATAGGGAGGGGGGGTCATTCATTACAAATTATTCATAATAAATTAATATTTTTTATTTGGCAATCATTAGACTAGAGATTATCCAGTAATGAATAATATTTCTGTAGTGTCATTTTCACTACATCACTCTTATGTAAGGTAGGGACTGGTTTCCATCCACTTTTAACATCTTGTAGAGGGATGTAACCATAAACATATGACCAAAGACATGTGGAAAAAATATATGATTCCCATGATGCACATTTTATGCTAAAGCAGCACTCATCATTGTCTGAATTGTACATCTTTTTCACATGTCTATGGTCATATGTTTATGATTACATCCCTCCGTAAGTTGTTAAAAATGAATAGAAACCAGATCCTCCCTTGCTTGAGAGTGATGTAATGAAAATTAACTACAGAAATATTCATTATTCGTAATAAATGATTGCAATTTAAAGAAGCTATGAATACCAAACTTGAAAAACAAAGTATTTCAGACAATATCATTAGGAGATATTGTGCAGTAGTTGAATTGTTATTATATTGTGAATGAGAGCATTTAAGTTCCCTCTCTTAGCTCATTGGGTAACTAGTATGTAAGATGTTATATTCAGAATTGTGGATAATGATAATACTAGCTCACAGAACCATTTTTTATATGATTTGTATAAGTTCCTTGGGTCAATTCTAATTCTGACACTTCCAATACTCAAACTTCTCAAGAACCATCGGTATTTGATTATTTTAAGGGAACCCTCATTATTAGTTGTTCCTTTGCTTTAACATTATTAACCACAAATCAGAATATGCTTGAACCTTATATATATAATAAATAGTAATAATAAAAATAATAGATATAACAGTAATAAACTACTATGTGCAGTCTTTCAATTCGCAGAACCAAAAGTACTTCTAGAAACGGTTTGAAAGACTGTATATAATACTTTATTACCATTATATTTATTATTTTTATTGTTATTACAATAGTCTTTTAATTAATGAACATTTTATTAGTATTATATATATGTTAAAATGAATATTTTCACAGGCAAAAGATGTTTTATAATTCATTTTCAGAAGAACCTGGGTTTAATAAAATAAGGTTAAATATTTGAAATACATGCACTCTTCACATACCTGGAGCCTAATTTTAAATATAGGGGATTTGAAATCAGATTTTCAAGTACCCATCAACTATCCACATTATCTCATACCACTGATAGGCATGACCACACATGTAGAAAAGATAAATAATCATCAATATAGGTATTTCGTGCTAAACCAGCACTCATCAGTTGATCCAGATTATCATATCCCATATTTATATATATAATCAGTGTTCAGTTTATATTAAAATAGCAAATGAACAGGCTTCAATCTACTTCAACCTCCAACTCTTCAGCCATCCATACCATTGAAAATCTGATGATGAAAAGCATGGGTATTAGTGATATGAGATATTGTGGATAGTTGACAAATACAAATCGTCTATATTTAAAATAAGATTAAAGTAAAATTTTAATGTTTTGAGAGTGAGAGAGAGCAGATTTCACTTGCTTTATTTCAAGTTGCAAAAGAAGAACACACACATTAGTTAAAAGTTATCCTTTTTATATCACTGACTGCAAATATAATTACGTTCTAGATAAGTAGGAATTTTTTATTAATTTTATTTTTGACAAACCATAACATTAATACATAAAGAAGAGTTGCTTTGTAAAATGTATATTTATTAATTGTTGATTATTGTTTTTTGCAAAATTAATCCCTTTTACAAGTAGATTAAATTTATTTATGACAAGCCTAAAATGTTAATTTTAATTTCTCGTATTTAATGTAGCCTTCAGTTTAAACAATTTTTTTAAAAATCTATATATTATTTTTTACAATAATTAATACTTTAAACATGAGTATATTTAATTTTTAAAAATGAAATGGTTTTTAAATTTATTTCAATATTAATTTCTAATAAGAAATAAAACAAACCTTGTTTGTTTGAGCCTTCACATTGAGTTCATTCACTGCATACGGGTTGCTTGGGGGGGGGGGGCATTAGTATAAATAAAATTAAATATGTTTTGCTTTTATTAATAAAAAATATCGAAATAAATGTAAAATATATTTGCAATGCAAAAATAAGATTTTGAATTAAAACGAAACTTACCTTTTTTTTTTTTATCAAGAAATTTTATTGTGAGCTAAAGAATTACATTATAGCAATAACAGAGTTATGTTGTTAACAGAAACTATAAAAAAAGATTACATAACCCAGTATCTATGGTCTGGGGGTAAAAAAATCAACTGTTCAATCACAAATTGTCCATTGCTACAAGCTCCATGTAGCATTGTAGATGTATGTTGGAGCTAATTTTTCATCTCTGTTTCTGATGGTCTGAAGTTTTGCCAAAAGTAATTTCTTATGGCCAAGCAAGGTATGGACATAAATGAGAGTGCACCTAGTTGACCAATAGCCAAACAGCAGAAAGGTTATGAATCTTATGGATGAAAAAGATCCCTTAAGATATGCTAGAAATCAGTCCAGTGAGGAGAGGCACTCAGGTTTTGTATATGGATGTGATAAAGTCTCTGGCTCATTGGAGTGAGGTACAATGGCTCAGGATGTGTCATTGTGTCATCATCCCATTTACATAAAGGGCATACTGGGTCCAAGCATGAGAATTTTCTATGATAGACCAGAAAATGACATATGGGCAGAACATTCAGGTTTATTTTAATCAAAAAAAATTTAAAAATTTTGGCTCTAGGTGCCACCATTTAAATCTTTTAATGATTGAATGATTGGGAAAGGTTAGCAGTGATGAGATTGGGTGGGTTTCTTCATTAATTAGATGGTATGCATCCCAGTACTTAATTTTTTGTGAGTTAACCTGATTAGGTAGAGGGATAAATTTTGCAATATTTAGCAATAAGGATGTCAACCAACCCCTCATGGTAGGGGAGGGGTGTCAGTAGGACAAACAGAAATGAAGCATGATGCTTTCGGAAAATGGCAAGATAGGTTAAGGATGATGTTATGTGTACGCTGGAAACAAAATGTCATAACAGAATGCAATGATAGCCCATTGAGTTTTGTGTGCCTATGGGGACTGATGGCCATGGTCTTGCCCTTCCACATAAGTCTTCACATAGTGAATTTATCTTTCTGATGAATCTTTGGGAAAAGTTAATGATCGGAATGAAATAAGAAATCCTTGGGAATACCAGGATATTGCTTTTGCATATCAAATCAATGGTTTTTTGTATTGAGAGGAGAAGGGAGTCCTGTATAGTTCTTCTCATTGCAAGGGGTGAGTTGTAGATTGGGAAATCCAGAAATTTTTGGGCATGGCAATAAAAGGAGAGGGGATGATGTTCCCAGAGGATATCTTCCATGCCGAGGATTTATTTAAATTAAAGATCAGTCCCGACTCAGAAGAAAAAGCATGGAGCATTTTGGCAAGCTTTGGGATTAGTTTTTATGATTGGAGAAAAACAGCCAGGTCATCCATGTATGCTATGTGGGGGATTGATCTATTGAGGGGGCGGGTATGAATATCCCAGGGAGGTCTTGTTCATGTCTAATTAATAGAGGATTAATGTATTAACCAAGCAGAATATGAAAAGACTGACTGCTTACATTATATACCAAGAAAATATTTTTTTTAAGAGTTTAATTTATAAGAAAATATTTTTTTTAAGAGTTTAATTTATAGCTGACTGGACCTAACATCTATCAACAAAAACAAATACTTGTAATTTTTATAAGTAAACCATGATGGTTGCTAAAGTAACATTACTCATATTTATACCGGACTGGTTACATCATTCTACAGTTAACAGAATAAACAATGAAAAGATTCATAAGCAAATAAAAAAATAATTCTACTTTATAAAAGCCCTCACCAGTTGAATTTAATAATAAGTTAGTAGAGGATGGTTATGTGCTTGCTATTTGGTTTTTTTCACTCTAAATCATAAAAACTATATTTGGAGGTTGCCTAGAGAACAGATTGAAGATTTATGATGTAGATAAGCTTGGGCTATTATGTGATTGCATTTATAAAACTATATAGTTTTGTGCAATATGGGCAATGGAGTATGAAAATTTCAAAACAGGTTATATTTTCCTAAAATTAAGTTTTAAGACTGGAGTGAAAAATGAAAGCAATGTTTTATATGTAGAGATTGTTTTAGCAACATATTGAAGATTTATGATTTGGATATGCTTAGGCTGTTACCAGAAGGATTTGAACTCAGACTTCCAAGCTCCCACAACTATCCACTCCATCTTATATGGTCAATTCACATGACCATGTATATGTGAAAAAAATAAATGATTTCCAGTATATATATATATTTTGTGCTGAACCAGTATTCATCACCTGGTCTAGATCATCATCTTCCACTCATGTATCTAATCAATGCTCAGTTTATATTAAGATAAATCTTCATACTTTAATGGACAGGCTTCGATCTTCTTCACCTTTCAACTCTTCTACCATTCGTATCATTTGAAAATCTGATGATGGAACATTCATAGTCCTTGTTGATTCCAATATTGTTGTCATACCCATAGTGACTTTGTCAATCTGACCCCTCATATATAGGACCTAATATATCCATTTAAATACACAGAAGAGGGATGGGCATAATACAGGCTAAATGTATAATTTTTTAAACTTAAGGGATTTGAACTCAGACTTTCAAATCCCTTCTGACATTTTCACTATAGAAAATATTTCACATGATCACGATCTCTTATGCTAGCACATAACTGGTATTAAACAGGCAAAACTTTCCATACAATAGTGCCACCCTGTGCCAACCAGAGTAAATAATGGATGCCTGAAGGTTTGTGCATAAAATCCCCATCTAGTGCCCACTTATCCAACATCCCCAGATTAATTTCTGGCTTGTGGCCTTCATCAGTGAGGAGCCTTGGATCTGAGAGCACTGCACCTAGATCTTAGGATCTAATGCAACCCTCCAGCAGCCACCTTTTATCTATTTAAGTACAAAACTATGAGAATGAAATTGAAAACACAATATTTTCAATCTAAGCTCAATAGCTTATATAGTCATATGGGTCTGAACTCAGTTAAGCACCCATACATTTTGGTATCTTTGGCTCTTTAACAACCATAGCCACCATTATCCAATTAGTCTGTAGATGTGGATTTTATGCACAAACCTTCTGGCATCCATTGATTACTCTGGTTAGCACAGGATGACACTACTGTATGGAGAGTTTTGGCTGTTTAATAACAGTTATGTGCTGTGATGTTTAGTGGTTTAACGTCAATCCTGCCTAATAGGATAGTGGTGGCTATGGTTTTTAAAGAGCCAAAGACACCAAAATATATGGCGCTAAACTGAGTTCAGATCCATATGACTATATAAGCTATTGAGCTTAGATTGAAAATATTGTTTTCATTCTCATAGTTTTGTAGTTAAGTAGAGATAAAAGGCGACTGCTGGAGGATTGCATTAGATCCTAAAATTTAGGCGCAGTGCTCTCAGATCCAATGCTCCTCACTGATGAAGGCCACAAGTCAGAAACTAGTATGGGGATGTTGGATGAGTATGCACTAGATGGTGATTTCATGACAAACCTTCTGACATCCATTGATTACTCTGGTTGGCATAGGGTGGCAATACTGTATGGAGAGTTTTGTCTGTTTTATAGAAAATATATTTAAATATATATTTAGCTTGAATTATGCCAATCTCTCTTCTGTGTATTTAAATGAACATATTAAATATCTATATGTGAGGGGTCTCAAGAGTGACTTAAAGTTAACATGTGTATAACAACAATATTGGCATCAACAAGGGCTTTGAATTTTCCATCATTAGATTTTCAATGATATGGATGGTTGGAGGATGGAAAAGATTGAAGCTTGTCCATTAAAGTATGAAGGTTTTCTACCTTAAAATAAACTGAGCACTGATTATATATATGTGTAGGATATGATGATCTGGACCAACTGATGAGTGCTGGTTCAGCATGAAATACATATATTGGAGATCATTTATCTTTTTCACATGTATGTGGTCATGTGTATTGAATGTATAAAATGGAGTAGATAATTATAGAGAGCTTGAAAGTCTGAGTTCAAATCCCTTCTAAATTACATTTTTAGTATAGAAAATATATTCACGGATAAATGATGAATTCATAGTATTGTATCCTTGAACTTCCGTGTAATAAAAAAATGTCAGTCACCTCTCCCATGCCATGTTTTTTCAGCAAATGCTACTGTGTGAGTTAAAGATAAAATCTGCATTTAACAGTATGACTAAAAGGTAACTCACAAGGTAGCATTTGCTGGAAAAAACAGTGTTGAGATAGTTGCTATCATTTTGTCTACATCATTTACATATAATGATAAATAATATTTTGTATCGAATAAATATATGTGAAATTTACCAAATGTATTTAAGATAATAAATGAACTGCCCTCTAGCTGACATGTTCTATAACTTTTTACAGTAAAAAGGTGAACAATTCTTACCATATTTTAGATCTTTTTATTTAGAAATTATTTAAAACAATATCAGCTTACAGAGCAAACTCAAATCAGCCTATTTGCTGTCTGACTGTTATTGTTCTGGATAACTCTAAGAAGTAGTCAATTGTTCTTATTTTAAAAAGTTATTGAACATGAAAACTAGAAGGCAGTTCAATAGTCAAGCGTTGTTCTCCAAGAGGTCATCGCAGCCACCTTGCAAGCAAGTAGTTGATTGCAGATGGTTGTGGGTTCGTGTCCCAGCCGATGCTATAACATATGAAAAAAAAAATTATTATTCAAAATAGATTTGGTAAATTTCACATTATATTTATGCATATTAATTTATAAATAACAAATTTTTCATACTCCCCATTTTGACACAAACCACTTCAAATAAGAATATTTATTTAATGAGTATGACCAATCATTTATTAAAGTATTCCAATACACTTATAATATGTCTATTTAAATATGTAAATATAAGAATAAGTCAACTTTATTTTTCTATGTGTAATATCTTTTATAGATATACTTAAAACTTTCCATTCCATACCAGATATTCTTGAAACGTTAATAATGACATCTAAATAAGAAATGATCCAATGTTGCATTTAGTGCTGAACTTGGAACAGCACTCTTCTGTTGGCCAAGGTTACAATCTTTTGTATGTTTCACCTTCTGTTCAGTGTTTACTAATGCCACATTGTTACCCTGTCATTATAAGTCAAACTGTATATTAAAATATTCAATTCAAGGGTAAGTTACAGACTTAGAAATCTCAAAGCATCTAATGTATTACCAAATGTTAAATCACTTTGTTGTGATTTGTATTTTCCCCTCCAATTGTAATTACTCTGCACAGATAGACATTATTTATTTATTGATATTTACACTTCTCTGTTGAAATTTATATTGAGTTTGTTGTCTGACTAAGGAAGATTTGGATCTTTTTATTCATTCTTTCTAGCCTTCTACTATTTGTTTTTCTTAATGCTTTGTTAGTTTTTATATTGGGAAGCAACTACACAGAATGACATTGCCAGCAATGGATTGTAGTCTTATCCAACGCAAAACATTTCAACATGCATTGGAGAGATATGCTATGCATGAGTTCATATTAGCATTTGTGCACTATAATTGTCAGGACAAAATTGCAATTCATGAAGCTTCAGTTTTTGTGTTCACCATTTTTGTCACTGTTCCTAATTATGCACAAGCGTCATACCCCCCCCCCCCCAAAAAAAAAAAAATTGAAACTGTGCCAAGGAATGAAAAGTAATCATATGAATTCTGGAGATAATATGATGTTTTAGCACAGGAAATGACAGTTGAACTGCAGTTTATGGGTGATTACATGTTGAGTTAAACATTTATATTCTTACATTTCAAACCCCACTGGAGAAAAGCGGTAATAAACTATTCCAATATACTATATTGAAATGTTTATAAATGAATGGAATGGCTTTCATTTAATATTTGATGACATTTAGTGAGATTCACTTATTTCTATGCTTTCAAGATCAGTTTTTTCAACCTTAGCGTCATCTATTGTCATCTTGAGAAATCATTGGTCATCAGGTGGTATTTTTCTGGGTTTTGCTATCATCTGTGAGAGAATCAGGGTTCAGAGCTGCAACTAATGTACTTATATATATCTTGCACTCACCACCTTTTACTGAATCCAATAAATCTGACAGCTTGACCCCTCCCCCTCCAATGTTTTTGAATCCAATAAATCTGACAGCAGGTCCATTTCTATTTTTTTTTAAATAGATCTATTAATACCCAGATTATTACTTGATAATTTTGAATAGGTGATGAAAGATTATATTTTTGTTTAAAGATTAATGGCAATTGATATCTTGCCATTTTTATTAAACTCTTAAATGACAAATTTAACTATTTCATTATTGACCCACACCAATCACAATTTTCTTCGATATCCTTTTTTTATGTATTTCTAAATCTGTTTTTCACAGCTGATTTAATATGTATGCTAATCTTATCTTAATGGAATGAAGGCCTCACATAAAGTTTATTTTGTAGCTTTGAATATTTTAAGATGCTTACATAAATTATGCTAAGAGAATAGCAAACAGTCACGATCTGTTATCATTTGGTTGCCGTATTCTATTTAGTGTAATTATTCAACTCATCTTCAGAAAGAGAAGTTACCATTAATTCTGTAACTTGTTCTAGTCCTAAATAATAAAGCAGAATTAGTGGTTTATATTTTTACAAGGCCCCATATATTTTTTTAGTTGCACTATACAATTTTTTAAGATAGAATATTTAATAGCAAGTAATAAGATCTTGGAGTCAGGAAATATACGACTGTGAATTATAGGTAAATAATAATTCAATAACTAAAGAGCCTCTTTTTTTATATTCATTAATTACAATATATAAAAATTAAATGTTTGAGGTGTCAATTCCAATCATCTTGTGCACTAATTTTTAGTTTGGGAACCATGTTGCATGAAGAAAATGCTGTTGCTCTACAGTATACATGAATTTTAGTTTCATTAGCTTTTTGTCAGCAATCCATGCAACTACAACAATTTCCTCACTTGATGGTCAAGGGGTGAGTATTTAGTGCTATGGTTATTTATTGCAAATTAACCTATTTTAAAATAACTATATATTAATCATAGTGGTTGTTATATTTCAACTATCATTGGTTGTTCTCCAAGGTAGTTGATCTAAAAAATTACTTCTGAAATTGCAAAATGATTTGTCAGATTTATCTATAACATGACATCCATAGTAAAAATGTATTGCATATGATGATTGAAGACTGATAGCCTTTCAAAAATTTTATCTAATATAAGATGATCTTATCTATTGTTTTAAAACTTATATCCCACATATTCATTTTCTTTACAAGTCTTATATCAGAACCAAATTTTCAACAGCCATACACACACACACATATATATATATATATATGTATATCATTCTACAAGTCCAATTGCATTTCGATCAAATTCTCTGGATATCCACATCAAATATTTTTAATGCATGTTATGGTAAAATAATATGAAAGTAGAAGTAATTGAAAACAGTATTTGAAAATGAGCACAGAATATGGTCGAAACCTAGGGGAAATTGTAGAATGATATATATATGGGTATAGAGTAATAAGTACGATTTGACAAGAATATATGAAGAACGTTATTTTTATATATTTAGATAAATAATTGTTACATTTTTATTTTCCATTTTTAAACCCCCTCCCCTCACACTTTTGCCCCCTCCTTTTAAAAAAAAAAAAAAAAAGAATTTTTAAAAATTTTTTTAAAAAAAAGATATCCTCTACAAAAAAAAAAATTAAACATCAGATAAATAATATTGTAAAAAGTAAACGAAGTGTGTTTTTTATCATTTTGATATCTGCAATGTACAAGAATTTATAAAAGTAATTAAATGATATTCAAAGTGAATTCCTAGAGAAAAAAGATCAGTAAATTGAGGTATGTGTGAATTGTTGAATGTAAAGAACACTCTTTTGAGTCATTGAGTATTAAAAACGGGGGAAATAACTACATCTTTGGTTGAAACTCAATGCATTGTGATATTTATATAATTAATATGAACGCATTATTATTATGCATTAAAATAAAAAATGCGTTCATTTTTTGAAATGCTTTTTATAGCACTGATAATGTTGAGCAAAAAAAAGATTTAATTTCTATAAAAGTAATTATTATAGTTTTTTTTTTTTTTAACTGTTTACTTTCACGGTATTATTTTTACATATGTCAGAAATTTTTTCGTACTCTAAAATATTCTATACGTTCGTGCTGATTCTGAGTCATCGACTCAGTTAATTTATCATTGACTTTGATGTCTTTATCAAGTCTGCCTTTCAATTTACCTGATTTGTAACAATCATAAGCTCTTTTTAGTCATTACTTTGCTGTCTAAAATAAAATGTTTTATTAGTAGTATTAGAAAATTATTGGCATAAGGCATTGATTTATAGCTTTAAAAAAATGTATAATTCAATGTGTAAGTGGGATTGTAATACAATATATTTGTAGATGTAGGTACATGTGTATATATGTATATTTAAACTAAGTAAACCAATTCATAATTAAATCGCAATTCAAAATTAAACTTCAAATAGTTTCCCGCCAAGGCAGTCTATTCAAATGCAAACTAATACAACAATACTATTTTTCCAAAGAAGACAACCTTAGCCTATTCAAACATAGTCTTATGGCCTGTATTTCTTTCATGAATATATAGCACAAACTAAGATATTTATACTTTATTCAACTTTTTTGGAATTTATAATTCTTTCATAACTGAAACACAGGCTTATTATATATCTGTGTCTATATATGTAATATAGGGTATATGAGCACAGACTTTCAGATGACCATCACTCTCCACTCTATCTAAGTGTTATTAGATAGAGTGGAGAGTGATGGGTCATCTGAAAGTCTGTGCTCATAATTCTTTCATTTAAGGCATGAGTTCCCAATCTTTTAGGTCCCAATATCCCTTTGGATTTTTGTAAATTATTGTAATAAGAAATAAGCAGTTGGAGAGTATTCCATGCAGTATGTCATGTGCTTGTGAAGGGAGGTGCAGATGCCATAGAGGTGAGCCTCAAGGAGGTACAGATCTGATAATTTCACTAGTGATCTTGAATCTTAACCGTACATTTTGAGTTATTGGAAGCTGCAGAAAAAAAGAAAAAATCTATGTAATCTCGCTGTATTCATGTCCAAAAAGAGGCCTGAAATGTTGGTAAACGGTCAATACCAACATGGAATAGGCCAGAAATGTTGATAACATAACTGTTTTTGAAATATATTAATAACATAATATACTTATTTATATGCTATTTACTGTAAATTTTGTACAAACTTTTCATATCTCTTGGTAGTAATGGAACTATAGGTTGAAATTCCTAATTTAAGCTAAGCCTATGTGTAATTTCTTACAAAAACAATGAATTATAGAAATAACTCAAGAAATGGTATTTCTATCAATTTTCTCTTTATATTATTCAGTAAATTATTTAGTGTAACATTTATAATTTCTCCATAAAATCTTATAACTTAAAAGGCAAAGAAATAAAATCATATATCCTTAATCATTTTATCTATGCTATTTTGATAAAATTCTTTTTTTTAAATCAATACTATTTTTAAAATTATTTAATTTTTTAAGGAACTATTTTAACAGTCCTGATAGGTATCATCATTACTTTTAATATAAGATGCATCAAACAATTATTTTTTAAATATCATCATTAATAAATCTAAAAACTTTAACTGAATAAACCCAACTCTTCTTTTTTAAAAATATATTTTATAGAAGGATCAAAACTATTAAATTTATTTAATAAATCTTCCAATTTATCAGCATACTTAACAAAATTATTTTAAAAATATATATATTCATAATTAATGATTTGATCTTCCAAACAATATATAAACTGAACAAATCATATTTAACATTTTAGGTGGCATGATGGCTCAGCGATTGCTACTTTTCCGCATTGTTTTAAAACATTATATATGTTAAATTATGGTGATTGCAGCGATTCTTTCTATGAAGCTTCCGTTTTTAATGTATTAATTTTAAAAAAATTCCAAGAGATCTCTGTAGTATCTGGACCTTTACAAACCTTTGTCTGTAATTGACAGTGCATTCTATTGTTTTGACAAAGCTATGAAGGAGGTGGCAATTTGTGACTGGCTGATGCTTTAGATTCATTTCCTCTGCAGCCAAATGCGACAAAAACTTGATTAATGTTTATGATGCAATATTTTTGTAAAAGTCTTAAACCAAAAAGTACATCCCTGGGGGGGGGGGAGGGTTGTCTTTGAAAACATTTTATTTATGAAAAGTCAGCTCTTAGAAAGTATATGAAATATGTTATGAAAACTGGAAATTACCACAGAAAAGCCGTTAGAGGCTAAAAAGAAAATCATTTTTGTAAAAACTGTGAAATATTTTAATAACAATTAATAATTTATTAACTTTTAGAATTTTTTTTTTGTTTTTTTAATGATAACTAATTCTAAATATATCATTTTTTAATAACAAAATTCTAATGTTTAATATTTCATTTTTTTAACGTTTTTGAATAGATATTGTGAAGCCAATAACATGTCCTTTGTTATCAGTAAGACCTTCAGTTAAATACTTATGTTCATAATTTTAAAATATTTATTTTTCATGTTTTAGAATTTTAATTATTAGAAGGCTTACATATTTATAATATAATCTATAAATGAATGTTGTAATATACATAAAAAAAAAAAATTTAATTGCACGCACACAAAAAAAATCAAACATGGTGTCATAGTAAAAATATTTATCACTAGAGTATATTCAAAAATTTGGGGGTCAGATTAACACTGAAAGTATTAATATTATAAAACTTGATCATTATAAATAAAATGCATAGAATGATCCAATAACAAAGCAAATTGTAATATCTGTAATTTTATTTCTGATCTGTGCCAATATTAACTAGCAGATGCAAGAATACCATTACCATGATAATCTATTAACTGATTTTTACATATTTTGAATACCGAAAGAACCGCACACACATTTATCTTTCATCTAAAATTATTAATCTTGCCAAAACCCTCTAAAGAAGTTCAATGTAGAGCACTACTAGTAAAATTAAAAATAAATCTTAATTCTATGGTTATAAGGCGGATTATATTACATGACTGTTTCAGAGATCGCTGGTATGTCTCATTTTATATCACTCTTCTATAGTTATCAGCAGTGATATGTCCATACATTTTTTTTTAAAAACTGCATAACCACAAACTAACAAATATTTCATTCATTCATTCATTCATTCATTCATTCATTCATTCATTCATTCATTCATTCATTCATTCATTCATTCATTCATTCATTCATTCATTCATTCATTCATTTGTGCATAAATGTAAATGTCATAATTCTCCTTCTAAGCACGAGTTGCACTTTCATGTAGAATGCAATTTTAATAACAGTTTATATATTTACATTTTTTTATTTTTATTTTAAACATAATACAAAATATGCTAATGATTATAACAACTACAAATTACATTTCGATAATATATTAATTATACATAATAAAAATATTGATTATATCATATTACATACTCATATATGTTTTGCTATATACTAAGTTATTTTTTTGGTAATTATTAATTAAAAAAGAAAATCTGAAGAGATCAATAATGAATGAACGTTGAAGTGCATTTATTCCAACATCAGTGTGCTTCCTCGTGTAATTTATTATATATTTCTGATTATTTTATTATTTTATACAATAATTGTATAATACTTATTTAAAACTATAGAATAGTCATATACACTTTGATTTTATTTGTATATGTTTTATTTTTAAAACTGGAAATTAATAAATTCAATCATAATGTTAACAAAGAAAATCACAGCCAGTAAGGTGATCCTGCTTTGTAAAACTGGTCGCTTACAGCCTACCAACACCGTGGTAGGATCTGAGCTGTTCTAAAAATTATAAATGCAATTTTAATATTTTATAACAGAATTTTGTAGATCTATCATGGCTTCAAATTTATTCCTTCCTATTTTAAAAATAATTTTCACTCAACATAGATTTTAATTTTTCTAGAGTCACAGGCTTGATTTTTTTCCTCCCTACCATGCAATGATGAAAAAGCCCTCTTTTCTCTTTTTGTACTCATTTTTATAATATTTGAAAACTTCAAATATAATTTCTTAGAATGTGTTTCATTTGTAAACTTAAATTTCTAAGAAATGAGTCCATTTTTTTTACGTTTTAGTATAGAATAAAGGTTTTTATACCAAAATCAAATATCTAAAAGTGATAAGATCTCTCACCAGGGATAACAATAGAATAGAATATTCTGTTAGAGGATTAAAGGAACTTTTTTATGAGTATTATTATTGTAAAGAACTTAGCTAATATGAAATCATTTGATGGCATTTTACTTACTTCAGCCTATTAAAAATTTTGATTGTTCCATTTTGATTTTTGATTATAAAATCAAACTGTTAGGATTTTTTCTAATCAAATGAATTTATCGTTATTCAGTTCTTTATCTACTTTCTATTTAAACACATTCCCTATTATAATTGCAAAGTGGTTATGTTTGTCTTTATGATAAAGAATTGTATTATCAATTATTAATTTACTTTTAAGATGTTTGATCTTAGAAGGGTTTATGGTTTGTGTTTTTTTATTATCTTTTATTTCAAACCAATTGATTTCTTTTTGCTCATCATTTAAATTACTGAATCCCATAGACAAAATTATATCTACAATTATATTATATCCCAGAAAGGAATAAAATTAGTTCTTCCATTAAGAATCTCCAATTTCCTCATAGTTAAATCAATCGCAGCAAAAGTAATTAGTTGATAGTACTAGTATACGGTTACTAAAACTAACATATCTCTACTTACCTTCATCTAATGGACTAATCCAGGTTTGATTTTATCTTGATTAGATTGAGCATTCATTGACAAGAACCAACAGATATATGAATAGATTAACAGTAAATATCCAATTTATAATAGAGTTGGTAGTCATAATTTTTATTTAGTATAAGGAAGCTATATTTTTATGCTAATTAGAAATTGAACATACTACTCAAAATTTCAAGAAACAGTGATATGCCATCATGAATTTCCTTATTAGAGAGTCAATTAAGTTGAAATGTAAAGATTCTGATGAGAACAAGTGCTATGTAGTAATCATTTTATTGATAGTCACAAATGTATAAAGATCGTTTATGGGGTTAATACTTTTGTTTGGTATAAAGATAATATATAACCAATAGTATTACCAGGCCAATGGGTGATGATGCTCAGTTAATCCAATCAAGATGAAATGAACTCTGGACTAGTCCATTAGTTAAACAACCAATTCAATTTTCATTCTTATTTCATACAATAAAATTTAGACTATTATTTCTAAATTGGCCTCTAAAACAATTCAAATTCAAATATTCTTCCTTGTTTTAACTTATCTCTATTCCTTTCAAATTCTGAAGTAAATTTATACAACCTAATAAAACTCTCTTTCAAAAAGTTATTCAAATAAGTCTGTAAATTTAAAATAAATTTGTACTATTAGATTGGTTTTTTTAAAGTTAATATAATGATTCTGTAAGCATTTTTATAGTGATTAAAACATTAGATTATCAGGATATTGTCATATTTTGAAAAATGTTTTTCAAACGTTGGTGGCCTAGCAGTTAACATAGCTGTCTTCCAAGCAGCTGACCCGGGATGGGTTCATTTCCTGGTCAACGCATTTGACATGAAAAAAAAAATGTTACAGCATTTATTAGATTACATAATGATACTAGGAAGATTAGAATCCAAAACTTTTTACAGCAGGTTTACAAGAAGTATTTTGTGGGTTAAAATAGGATGCTGGTGGAATATAAATAAAAGATTATTTAAGACATTTGGATTTAGCAGATAGTGTGATTATTTTCATAAATAATGCTTCACAATTTCATGAAATGTTGGAAAGGTCATCAAATGAAAGTAAGAAAGTAGGACTAAATATATAAATCCTATAAAACTAATGGTCAGTGGCTGTTCTCAACAGAAGAAAATAAGAATGGATTATCATGAAAAAGGAATTAACAACCACAAATATCTGAGGTTATTAATATAGATGGAAATATAATGGATAAAATGAATTAGAATTAAATCTGGAGATAGATATGGTCATTTTCGTAGAAATAATTTAATATTAAAAGGAAATATACCTATATGTTTGCCAAGACAAGTTGTAATACATGTGTTTTTTATCAGTTTTTAGTTATGGATATGAGACTTGACACTTAACAGAAGAACACTATAGTGACTTCATGCCACTCAACAGATTATGTAGTGATGTAAGATTAGGAGTAACAGGAAGAATTTTAAAAATGAAATATCTCGGAAAAAGAACAACAGGGATTACTGGCATTAGTGAAAAAAATCAAGAGATTGAAATGGAGTTGGGTTGGATTTATTGCAAGATGAGATTCTAATAGGTAGAAAGTTGAAGTTTTAAAATGGATGCCAAGAGATTGTAATACAAAGATTAAAAAGAGACTACACGTGAAATGGATAGATAAAATAAGGAACTTTGCTGGCATATTGTGGAGATGAGAAGCTGGAGATTGGCGATTGAGTTTAATCCAGTTTCTTCAATCTGCAGTGAATTGATAATAGTTGAAAATGATGATGATGCCAAAATATCTGGGATGATATCATCTCTAATCACAGGGTATGAAATTATTGATAGTATTACTGTTTTGATGTGATATGAAAAAACTGTCCAATCACTCTGCAGGATGCATATTTCGAATACAACTGAGCATAGCAGCCATTCAACTTTTACACTTAATATGATTGGATAACAGCGATTTCACTTTTTGATTGGAGGTTGCCCAGATAAATTTTATATATTTTTAGTATGCTAATTTGATATTAAATTTAGCGATTATTTCTGTCGTGATTATTATTTGCTATGTAAATATGAATATTATAATCTTTAGTCATATTTTATGATTGAGCAGTTGATTTAATGTTGGTTATAAAAGTTGAAAGTTTGCTATATTTATGTGTGTGTTTGGATATGCTTGAAGGCAGCTGAAAAAAGTACTTGTATTTACTGTTGATCCAATATCTTTATTTGGTTATTCCCATATCTTTAGGCAAAAAAAAAGTGTGTACTATAAATTCTTTATTGGGGGGAGAGGCATCTTGTATTTTATAAATTCTTTGTTTTTGAGAAAGTTTGGTATTATTAATTTTAATGCACTTTGTATTGATTTATTTAACTTTGTTGGAAATTGAAGCAGGATTAATACCTGTAAAATAAATTGTATTTTGTTAGAACAAAGAAGAGATTTTTTTAAAAAAAAAAAATAGATATATTGCTTCTGTATTTTTAAAAGTAATCAGTGTTATTCAGTTGTTAAATTACATTGGTCTCCCACAAAGCTTTTCTAACTGAAAACACAATTAGTATATTGCTTAAAATTTGATTGAACTTAGTTTTAAGTAGAGTATTTACTTAATCTTTCTTGTCTCCCTCCCTTCTCTTTTTTAAAGTCTATTTAATTTTGAAGATTAGTTCATTAATTTAATTAGTTTGCAATCTTGTTTTTAAACTTAAGATTTTTATTCAATTTGCAGGAAAATATTTTTATAAATTATTGAACTTGTATTTATTGTATATTTGCAATTTATTTTTGGAATATAAAAATAGACAAGTGTATTGCTGAAAAAAAAAAGCTGTTCCTTCAAACAATATATTGATTTTATGATTTTTATTTTATTTGCTTACTAAATCTTCACAGGAGCTGAAAATGCGGTGCTATTAATTTTGACACACTTTAGATTATTATGTTTGCATAAATAAACAAGAAATGCATTGCAATAAAATTATGCAGATCTGAAGAAGTCTGCTAGATAGTTGAAACTGCCAGACAAGTGAATTGAAAAAAGCATAGAAAAAAGTAAAAAAAAAAAGAGATGAAATTTATATACAGGTTATAAAAACTTAATATAAGTACAAGAATATAATATTTAAATAAAATTCTCTTTCTATAATCAAAAATAGTGAATCCAAGATTGTTCTTGCATATTTTAGAATCAATATCTCAATGAAGAATAATAATGAAATTGTAAACACGTTTATTAGAAATTAATTTTATAGCAAAAGGAGGAAAGAGGAAATGAGCAAAATTTTGAACTGCATCATAATACTCTGCATTAATTAATATTTGCTCATTACTTGATTATTTAAGTTTATTATATATTATATACAAGAGTAGCCCTCTACTGTAGCATTAATGATTATAAACCTGAGTAATCAATGATTGCTAGGTGTATTATATATAAATAACTGCCTCATTTTTAGTTTTGGATCAAATTTTTTTTGAGGTTGCGATTAAATTTAAATTACTAACATCTGATAACTATTGATTACTCAAGCTTACAATAGATGTCACTAGAGTAGAGAAGTGCACCTGTATCAAATACTTATCTTGAGATTTTTACATTCCTGCTAATAATAGTTACGGGTTCATTCCGGATCAGTATTGGAATACTGAATTGCATTAGCTGAAGGCTCATAAGATTGCTGGAGCCTAAAAAAAGTTCATTTTTATTTGAACCATTAATCATGGACTTGGCAGGCAAATATATTATCTATTATACTATTTAAAAAAAACCCTAGGTGATCTAAATGAAAATTGATGCTGAGAAACATTTTCCAAATTTTACCTAGATTTAAACCCTAGGATCATGGATGGACATTGCAGGCAAAGATGCTGAATAATTTCTTAAGATTGATGCTTATTTTAATGAGAGAGGGAAAATTGAGTTGGGGTATGGGCTCATAAAACAGATATTGTATAGTAATGATGATTATTGAAAAAATGTTCCCAAGTATTTCTTTACATCTTTTAAAATATTCTTGCTTAATAAGAAACCTCTTTAAAAATCATTTCTTCTTTACATAAAAAAGTTTTAAATAGTATAGATAAACAGAAAATTTGTGTGTGTCTATATAAATATACTTATATATAATCAATAAAGCAAGTCATATATAATGTATCATATAGAGAAAGTAAGTTCCTGTGGAAAATTGACGAGTTTCTAGCTCTCTTTCCAATATATTTACAGCACCATGTTTTGAATTTATGCACATGTTACATAATGGCATGGTTTACCTTCTCATTACAAAAATTTTAAAGTATTGATATGTCTGGATCATGAATTATGACATGAAATGTGACAGTGTATTTTTATATCTTAATTTATGGCAGTGTTAACATTACAATTTTGTTTCAATTTGAGCAAAATATCTGCTAAAGTGTTTGAATGAAAAAATTTAGGCTGTGTATGGTAAGATATGAGTCACAAAAACAAATTTTTCAGTGATTGGTAGATTTTGTGATAGCAGGAAGAACATTTAAGACTATATACAAAAGTATGAAACAGTCACATTTCATGTTATAACTCTTAATCCAGACGTAGTAGCACCTTAAAATTTTTGTGGTGAATAGCTAAACTATGTTACTACATAACATATGCATTAATTTAGAGATGGCACTAAAAGGCAGATTGGAGAAATAAACCAGCCATCTTTCCACTGGAACACAATATGTATGTGTATATGTAGAAATATAAAATGAGTTCAGTGTATGTTTGAGAACATAATGAAAAAATAATGTAATATAATTATATTTTGCAGCTCTGAAGAAGACTTGTAGATAGTCGAAACTGACAATAAAACCAAAAGCGAAAAAGAAATTAATTGTTAATACTTGTTTAACCTACCCAAGGAATGAAAGATTATTGATCATCTTGGGAAGTTGTGCATAGAATTATTTAAGTCAATTGTGATTTTAATGTAAAAAGTAGATTTAATTAATATGGTTTTTGAGTGGTGGGTGTGTGGTACATAATAAGTAATATCTTGTGGAAGAAGCTAATTTATTATATGAAATAATTTTACATGTCCTTATTTATATAAAAACTAATTTTCCAGCAGTTATTTTTGTTTCATGTAAAATAAACATTTTATCTTTGAATATAATATGGTTTCTGATTTGCCACAATTGAAATTTCATTAAAACAAAAAAATATATAGAATTATTTTTTATCCGTTTTTTGATCTTATGGAAAGTGCATTTTAGGAGGATAGGTCCTCGACAATGCTAGTACTTTGAAGAATACCATTTCAAGATCTTCTATTCAGTGCAAAGTAAATATGATTTCTTTTATGATTCTTTTAAGATGAAAGAAAGAACTTTTTCATGCTATAATAAAATCACATATGCTGATTAATGATATAATATCATGAGTTTATAGGATGGAGGATTGTCTAGCATCTTTTTCATGGCATAGTGGTTAATATATTTGCCTACCTTGTCCATGATTTGTGGTTCAAATAAAGGTCAACATATCTTTTCAAAATTGCCGAGAAATTAAAAATTGTCAAAATCAAAAAATCTCATAGATTCAATTTCAAAGAAAGTGGTAAATATATAATAATGTAATTTATGTAATTTTATAAGTCCTGGAAGAACAAAATTTTCATTGACTCTAAATGACATTCGAGTTTAATTCCATATGCAAACTTTGTGAAAATAGATGTTTCTCTGATGATATGTGATGATAACATTTTCCCATCTTTACCTGAATTGTTAAATATTTTTTAAAAAATTCCAAACTTTATTTTTGCCCGTCTAAATACCTACAGTTCTTAGAAATAAAATTTTAGTTAGTACAGAGAACAATACTTTGAGTTTTCTTGCCTGTAAAATCATTAATAAGTTAGTAAACATTATAGCTATTATATATTTGAAAAATAGTGTACATTAAAGAAAACGTAGGATTAAAGTATCTTAAATATAGACTTTGTTAACTGTCTTTCATCTAGTTATGAGTCAAATCACATCCTTTTCACTTTTATTATAATTATTTATATATATATATATAATTTATTTCAATTCAAATTTTTTCCTACACGATTTCATATTACCATTAATTAAATCTTGACAATATTCTTGATATCTGCTTCCAATCACTGTAAATTGTTTCCTCTGTAAATCTTTACCTTTTATAAAAACAACTGTCAAATATTGGCAGTCATTTTAATCTTACTTAATTTCTTGAGGCAGAATCTTCAGCATTTGTGTCGGGTATCACATCGTTAAGACAAAAGCTTTTTGGGTTTACACATTTACTTCATTTAATATTTTAAAATATATTGCAAAATTAAATTGTCAACATTTTTGTAATACCTTTTCAAATCAAAAGTGGCACCATTTCATCGGAGAGCAGCCTCCAGAGCAGCCTCCACGGGACATGATTCTCTTGCGATCTCTTTCAGTAAGTGTAATTGAAAGATTAGAGTTAATTTGTCTATCCTTTCCTCTGCATTTTTTCTGGTAATTTGCATGACAATCATTCGTGAACTTTGTTCAGTGCCCCCCCCCCTTTCAACTCACAATAGATTAAAGTACACACTATCAAAGTTATCATAAACATTTTTCAGCATTCTAAAATTGGTTCCAGTGAATAAGTAGGGTTTTTACGAGCTCATACAATGTTACAAATTTCGAAGTATTGAAATTAATCTTAGCATAGTTGTATTCATCACCTGAAGAAATGAATATGCCCGGTTATAACTTAAGCAACAACAAATATTTGACAATTCTACCCCAAGTCAGAAAAGTATAATAAAACATTATCGCCATACTTCATTTGCTTGCAAAGATCTTCAGGATTTTTATTATCTCCACATGTGGTTTGCTTTGGGACTAAGTTTGCTGTAGTAGCTATGGTAATTCTGCAGTTGGCAGGCTTACAAAGGCTTAAATCTTATGATCATTAATAGATAATTGAATATACATTCATCGGTTTTGATTTCTGCATTTTCTAAAAAGGGCACCCAGTTTTTTACTATTGTTTGTGGAGGTTTTTTTTAAAAACAATAATCTTATAGAGTAAAATTGTATATCTTATTTAATTTTTGAGGTATTAATGTGCATGTATAGAATAAAATACATATAAACTTTGAGCCTAATATCCCTTGCACATATTTATAATCAAGACTTAATTCCCTCAACACCAGCAATTAAATTTAAAGGCTATCAAAAGTATCAAAGTAATCAGAACAATGGACAATGTATTCTAAAGGGATTTATTTATGATAACTATGGATTGGCTATCAGAAAACTCATCTTTAATATCTTATTATTATTACTATAATAAGAAAAATTTGGCTTTCTATTTTTTCCTTTTTCTTGGAAGTAGAAGGGTCATACTCATTTGTGAGTGGCCGTTACTGATGAGTTGATTTGCTTTGAAATTGTTACTACAAATCCCAAGAGATTGTAGAAGACCTAGAAAGAAATATCATGTGAGATGATGAATTGGAAAAACTGGATTATACTTGGAGAGATCTTCATCCTGCAGTCGATCGATAATTATTAAAAATAGTAATTACTTTAAAAAAAAATTACTATCTCTCCTCAGAGTTTAGATCACTACTTTATTTATACGGATTATTTGGTTATGAAAAAATAGTTTTATAAATAGCGTGGTAATTTGGATCACAAATATATATATAACATCAACGCTACACTATTTCTTAATGAATCATTGTAACACACCCGTCAATTTGTATTTACAATAGATAGTCTAACTATTGAGTTAATGTTTTTGAGCGTGGGTAATATGGTAGCACATATATATAATATTATGGAAATTTTGTATATTTTTCTCCATAATTTATTTTGCCGTTTCCTGGATTGGCAATAGTAGATTTGACAAGCAGGTGCAAGTAATGTGTTGCTTACAATTATTATTATTGCTATCACTGCTTAAAAGATAGATTTTCTTTATTTAAAGCCTTTATGTTCCTAATTTATTGATAAATTGTACCCCGAACATAAACAAATGTATGTGGGATTAAAGCCTTGGACATCCTTTTTAAAGCAGAATCAACACAAAGTAGCATTTTTATCAAAGGCAAAAATGAAAATTTAGGTTTCTTGTCAAGCATCATTTTTCTTTTTAAACAACTGCCTCCTACTCTATTGTTCTATTCAAAATGCCTCCTAGATAGGCAGGCCATTAACTCAGGTCATGTGACATTAATGAAGCCATCACCGAGAAACAAATTCAACCTGACATGAGTAATCAAACAGTGACAAGCCAGGTAACAAAATTTCTCCTGACACAGAAACAAACTATAGAACAAGGAGACAAAATAATTTTGTCTGCTAGAACCAGCTGACGTGTAATAAATAAACAGATATTTCAGGAAGGCAGAAAGATATTTGGAAATGTGATTAAGTAATTTCAAAATAAAAAAGGAAACGCAGCCAATTCTGATTTGTCTAAGTAAAACAAATTGAGAACTTAAGTAAACTACAGACATTCCATGAATTAATCAACTTCATTGTGGATAAATAAATGCTTTATTGAAAGTAAGATTAATCGGTGGGCATGGTCAACTGTGACACACACAAAAAAAGGTGACTAAATTAATTCACAACCAATGTAGTCCGTGTGTGTGTGTAAATTGATTCACGATCTGTATATTCTCATTGTGTATAAATTAATTTACTACCAATGTATCATCTGTCTGTGTGTACATATATACATTTTGTATATGTGATTAAGATCGTGTTAGATTGATTAATAAAAGACATGTATCTATATAAACTGAATCATCACAGTTTAGTATGTTTACTATTGAATAAACTTTCTCTTTGAATTACGTACGTTATTGCAGTTACTAAGGGCAGAATTTTCATCGCACGATTTTTTTTTTAAAAAAATAGAGAATTACAGGTAATGGTGTTGAATGATGAAATAATCAAATGTTTTGTTACTTGGAAGGTAGTGTGATGTTTGAGCATTGGAAAGAGCAGAGTCGAGCTGTGATCTATTGACCCTTCAGGGGAATGTCTTCTACTCATGTTTAAGTTTATTATTATTTATTTAATTCAAGTTAAAGAATATGTAATTGTTGTGTTAGGGACACAAATGTTTTTATTCGTAATACCTGATTTGAAGAATCACTGCTTAAGACAGGGCATTGGAACTTTCCAGCATCGTGTGGTTGAATAAATTGCATTAAAAAAGCAACCAATGACAAAATTCTATTGGCAGTAAACAGGTGTTGTTGTTTGTTTGTAGAACCCTAATTATTTTAGGCTTCCTCCAGACAGAGAGCATGAAACACATTTTATATTGTCTTATCCAATACATTTTATTTAGAAAAGCAAATGATAACTAATAATGTCCAAGTTGTTTTTGATACTTGTCTTTAGTTAATATGAATAGATATTGGGTGTACTATTATTTTAATGTATAGGCCTTGTGCAGTTTGTCGCAGTTGGTAAAGCATCTGCCTTGGGATTGGGAGGTCCCAGGATCATTTTTGGTGCTTGCAATTACGGAGCCGAAACTTCGTATGAATTCCCAAGTAATAAAGCCATTAGCCCTTTTTAATATATATATAAAAGTTATAGGATAATTCTTTTTTAAAAAATATAAATCTTATTTTTTTAAGACTCACATATGTTAAACCACTAAACATCACATGATCCACCATCTCTTATACTAGCACATAATTGTTATTAAACAAGGTAAAACTCTCCATATAGTAGTGCCACCCTGTGCCAACCAGAGTAATCAATGGATGCCAGAAGGCTTGTGCATGAAATCCCCCATCTAGTGCCTACTCATCCAACATCCCCAGACTAGTTTTTGGCTTGTGGCCTTCATCAGTGAGATGCAGTGCTCTCAGATCCAAGGCTCTTTACTGACAAAGGCCACAAGCCAGAAACTATTCTGGGGATATTGGATGAGTAGGCACTAGATAGGGATTTTATGCACAAGCCTTCTGGCATCCATTGATTACTCTGGTTGGCACAGGGTGGCACTACTATATGGAGAGTTTTTGCCTTGTTTACTCATGTGTTTCTATAACCATCTAACTTTTGACTATATTCTATAATCATTTTACAAGATCCATTTTCAGATATTGTCCAAATATATATAATTTCTTAATTATACAAAAAATTCTAAAATCAAAAAGTCTTTGCACAATTTATAAATTTAACCATATTTGTGAGAATAATTGAACATAGACTTTGAAAATGACTATAGGATATGATTGAAATACAGGTGGAATAATTATATATATGGCCCTAGAAAATTTGTTTTATAGAATAAATGAGACATTTATTTTATATTGTGCGGTGTTTATGAATTGTAATTTATTATTAAGGTTCATAAAGCGCATGTGAATTAGCTTGAAAAGCTGATCTTTAGTTTGTAGAATAAAGTAAAATTTGTAAAGAAAATGAGAGCAGGTTCGATTGTAGTTTTTATATATTGTAATTACTGGGCCAAATTTGGGGGGGGGGGAGAATTATTTATTTTACCAACAAGGAACAGGAAAACATTAAGTTTTTATTAACAAATATTATTATTCTGGGAGCTCTAATTGTTAATTGTTTTTTTGGTTCGGTCACATCTTTGAGCCTTATCTGCTAGGTGATCTGCCCTGAATGCAACGATGCCAACGCATGCTGAAAGAGATCTGGCACATTGCCAGAGACAAATACACAACAAAAAAGATTCGTCCTTCCCCCTTTTGAAAAAATGGCCAACTTAAACAACCAATTTGCCATTCAAATAAGCTAATTACTTTTTCTCGTCTCTTAAAAAAACCAGACAGTTTTCTTTCCACTGTTAATGCCATGACTATAATTAGTACAATTAATTAGTCGAAAGTGCACTATGCAAATTTTGCTAACTTAACAAATTTAAAGCTTATCTCATGTTTATGTGTATATTCTGTTTGCAAATTTAAATAGACTCTCATATGGTTATAGTAACTGCAATTACAGTATTGTTTAAAAAGTATTTCTGCACAGTTGTTTAAAAAGATTATTAGTTTTAAAAAAACTAAATTAAATAGTACTAATGGGGTAAAAATAAATATTTATATTTTTAATTAATCCTGCTTTAAACGAATTAATAGAATACAATTCCCGTCAAAATTGGTAGATTAAGTTGGGCTGTGATATGAGCAAATGATCAAAAAAAAAAAAGAGTATATGCACAAACTTAATTCCAGACAAAAAAACTTCAAATTTTAGGCTTGTACTGAAAATCAAGATGAATTTTTCCCTATCTTTTAAAATTATAATTTTGGATTAATTATTCCATGTGTTTATGCTTTAAATAAGAGCAGATATATTAATTATTAACTGGATTTAAAGTTTATATCTGAGCTAGAAATGATACGTAATTTTTAGCCAGTGGATGATGTCAAAATATCTGACATTTATAAATAATTAACGAATGGGGACATTTTAATAAGAAAATATCCTTCAAGATGCATTTCATGCCAAATGACACTTTTCTAAGTTACAAGCTTTTACACATTTTCATTATTTGTTCAGTATTTTTAAAATCAAATTATTACAATTTGATTTATGAGTGACAGAATTTCTGCACCCACAACTTTGGCATGATCCACTTCAGGTAAGTAAGTACATTAATGATTATTATTAATCATTTATTAAACCAAAAATTATCAAATCTTTCCTACCCAGACATAAATTATTAATCTTAATTTGTCTCTTTTTCCACGAATAATATATTTTTTAATATATTTAAAATGTCTATTCCATCATGCATTCTTGAAATACATGAATAAAGACTACTGTTAACAATTCTTATTAGTCATTTATTAGACTAGAGATTATCCAATAATAAATAATATTTATGTAGTGTAATTTTCACTACACCATTCTTTTGCAAGGTAAGGAATAGTTTCTGTCCACTTTTAATGCCTTGTGGAGGGATGTAATCATAAACATATGACCAAAGAGATGTGAAAAACATCTGTGATCCTCAAAATGCACATTTCATCCCGAACCAGTACTCTTCAGTTGGCCCAGACCACAATTTCTTACACATATCTTTATATCATTGTTCAGTACACCTAATGGAAGTACATTAATAGTTTTATTAATCATTTATTAGACTGGAGATTATCCAATAATGAATAATATTTATGTAGTATAATTTTCACTACACCATTCTCTTGCAAGGTAGGGTATCCACTTGTAACTCCTTGTGGAGGGATGTAATTATAAACATATAACCAAAAACATGTGCAAAAGATCTATGATTCCCAAGATGATGGCAGCATATTTGAGACAACAATTAAATTAGTAATTTGCTACACACACATATATATATATACTGAACAATGATATAAAGATATGTGTAAAAAATTGTGATCTGAACCAGCTGATGAATGCTGGTTTACCATGAAATGTATATCTTGGGGATCATAATTTTTTTTTACATGTTTTGGTCATATATTTATGATTACATATCTCCACGATGTGTTACAAGTGAACAGAAACCATTCCCTACCTTGTTTGAGAATTACACTACAGAAATATTCATTACATGAATAAGGACATTTGAATAAGATAAATGATCTCGAGATATAATTTTGCTTTATATCACTGTTTATTCAGTATTCGATATTGACGCTTTGTTGAACTTCAGATTTGTTTCATGAGCATAGACTTTTTTTTTTTAATGCTCACTTGTATTTTGTTTCTTATTAATGATCAGTTCCTTGTTAATATAGACTATTGTGTGTATATACACACATATATAACAAAATACTATGGGAGTGTATTACGTCAATTTTTTAATTGTTAGGTTAGCTGCTTGGAAGGACATGTCATTTGAATACCCTATCGATAAGTCAAGCATCATAATGTCATTTAAATGTCTAAACATATGTTTTTATATTATTCAATCAAGATACAATTCTGGAACCTTTTGCTTAAACTCTGCCACCTATCAGTGGATTAAATTCTGCAGTGTTTCATATGAAACATCAAAATGAAGATGCAGGAAATCTTATGGTGCATGTGGATATCTAAATATTTGTTATTCAAATTTGCATATGTTTCTTCATCTGCATCACAGAGTGGTTTCTTTTTCCTTTATGATATTAAAGCTTGGTGCACTTTCAGTGAAGTTTACCATTATTATAGCTCTTTTAAATTTCACCAAAAGTGCACCCAGTTTTAGCTTATAAAGAAGAAAGAATCCACATCATTATGCAGATGAACAAACATATGCAAATTTGAATTACAAATACAAACAAATGGGGAAAATCATTACCAAATATTAGTTTGTACATTAATCTGCTACACCATACTCCTGGGAGTGTCTTGAACATTTTCCTTAAGTGCCTAATCAGAACTTTTTTTTTTTAATTAGCTGGCCTATAGCCAATTTAGATTGTCATTCAATATTTGTATCTATCTATTTATATCTGGAAGATGAAATATATCTTAAAGGAATTTAATTTGATTGGATGAAAAATGAGAGCACTTTCTGTCAAATGTGATAAAAGTACTTGATTTGACTTCAGTCATATACATTTGCTTCACCCTTGAGATCAAATCTTGGCTGGATGAAATTTAATGAATTTTTTTCAGGTTTCAGTCAGACTTGTTTTTTTTTTTAAACAAGCTACAATCAACCCAGGTAAGCATCCAGTATTAATTGGTAAATGAATGTACTAATATTCTCACCATATAAGGGTGGAAAATAAGAATGAGAAGCTGCCTCCATCTCCTACCAGAAGATAAAAACCTTTACTGCTCCCTGATAGGTGGATGAGCCAGTGGAAATATGTTTGCCCTGCAACAAATTCTTCATCATTAAATACAGTAGTTTATATTCATTTAATCAGTTGTTATAAATGGAGCAAAAAACAAAAATTGTATTATAAAATTATCAAAAATATATAAAAAAGAGAAGACAGTTGCATGCACGCATTTCTATATCTGTGTGTTTTAATTTCCAAACTGAAGTATAGCAAACAAATGTCACTTTAATTCAGAAATTAAAGCTAATTATAGTTTATCATGACAAGAAACAAAAAATAATAATAATAATGAAAAACATAATTAATATAGACAGACAAATGTTAATCATATTTTTAATTGATATGAATATAAATATTATACAATTATAAGGAAATTATATGATTAATGTCCAAAATCTGTTCTTTTCATGAACAATCCATTTTATTATTACATTTTAATGAATAATAAATGAGGTACTATTTATCATATCAGTTAAACTATAATGAGGTAATATTGCTATTAGGAACATTCGATGCTTAAACAAAAGGATTCAAATAGATTTCACATGCAAATCAAAAAGGTAGTTTTTTAATTTTAATATATATATATAAGTTCAGTATTGTAGTGCAGACACAGTCACAAAAGAAAACACCATCTTCACTGTTTATTTGCATATTACACAATATTCTTGTGAAATGGAAATAAAGATAATCCATTATAATGGTTTTTAATGTGTAAATAAATAAGTAAAACTGAAAAAGATTATACAACAAATATATTTTTTAATACATAAAAGCTTCTTTTATTACTCTCTTCTGTATAAATACTAACGAGAATATTAATGGTGGTTCTCATCAATATATAGTTTACATAGAGAAAGGTACTAAAATGTTGCTAAAAGAGGTTTTAAGGTATTAAAAAATATATTTGTTGATGATGTATAATCTTTTTTTGCCTTTATTTGTTTATTATTTTCTTTGATCGACAGACATTAGTTTCTGTGAGATTTTAATGCCGTTTATGTAGTGGTCGGAGAAATCTTCATCTTCAACAGATTTACATAAATAGATGTTTGTGTAAAAAGTAAATACTGCAAAGCCTTTCCAGTATTATTCTATAAAGAAATAGTATAGTGAGGATGGTATTCATGAGGTGAAATGCATATTCATTGGTGAGAGTTTATCATTTTTTCTCCTTGTTATATTTTTATCTGAAAAGTAACATCCATTTATTTATCAATATAGAATAACTAATTGGCTTGGTTATCTGAAAAAGAAAAAAAATACTAAGCTTGCAAAAGAACTAGAAAATATTTTTTTATTAGGGATAATCTGTAAATGAGCCAATTACAGCATACAATAATATAAGTATCAAAAGATGGTATAAATTGCCTGTATTCATTTGTTCTAATCTTTTCAAAGTCCTGGGTCATTTGATTTTCAAAAAATATTTGGTGAGACAAAATCCATAAAATTGTATTGTGATTAATGCACCAGCTTCTTCCTAATCTGGTAGTTCATTTATGAAAAGAAGGTAGAATAATTTTTAAATTTAGTTGATGAATTTTTTAATAAGGTTAGTTTTTTTTTATGTAATCAAAACAGGCAAAACTGTCCTTATCGTAGTGCCACTCAGTGCAAGCCAGAGTAATCAATGGATACCAGAAGGTTTGTGCATAAAATCCCTATTTATTGCCTACTCATCCAATATTCCCAGACAAGTTTCTAGCTTGTGGCTTTCATCAGTGACGAGCCTTGTATCTGAGAGCACTGCACCTAGATCTTAGGTTAATGAATTTAAATTCAATCTAAATAGTAACATCTGGCTATTTTTAGCTTGAGAATGAAAATTATCTTTTAATCAGGGTTAGACATTTTTAAGAACAGTTCAAATGTTAATATTACTAAATCTAATTTGTAATGAACTGCATGCATTTCTAATCTCCTAACTATTTAATTTATGATCAATAGTATAATTAAAATTATAATCATTAGAAAAGATTGCATCCAATTGCTAAGTAGAGAAGAAGTATACAAATCATTGAAAAAGCAAAAAATAGATCAGTTTACTAAATAATAACTATTCATTTTAAAAGGGAATTTAAAAAAAAACAAATGGGGTTAATCAGTAAAAGTAAATGATTGTTTAATAATTATCATAACATTTTTTGTTCAGATAAAAATGAACATATGTTGTATTTTAATTATTAATAAAATAAATAAATAGTGTACAGAATGTGGGTGCAATTTGAAAATTATAATTGCAATTTGTAATGTTATAATTGACTATTTATTAGTCTGCATTCAGAACAGGTTATATTTACCTGTTTAAGGAGGTTTATTTAAACTTCTTTCTATCAATAATTTCAGTCTGTGTAGTCAGGTTGCAATCTTGTCAAGCATTGTTAGCCGAGAGGTCATCGCAGCCGCCTTGCAAGCAAGTAGTTGGTTGCAGACGGCTGTGGGTTCGCATCCCGGTCGATGCTATGACATATAAAAAAAAAGTTGCAATCTTTAGTGTCTATATAAATATGAGAGCATTAATAGAGATGAGATTCGCTTGTATTGCTAAAAGGAGGTTGCCTTGACAACAGTTTGAAATTCTTGATTGTTATCTATATTGGGATTGTTTAAGTGTTAACTGGTTTCTAGTGACTATATATATACACAAAACCGAGATATTAAAATTAATATTTATTTATATTTTTAGCAGAATTTGGTTTACAGTGAGAGACTAAAAGACATGATTTTGAAAACTGAAAAATTCATAATTCTGAAAATGTTTGGAAAGATTTCAGATTAGTGGTATTTTATATATATTTGCAGTAAAATCACTATTTTTTTCCATTTGTATTTGTTTTACAATTAATATGTTTTGTTATCTCAATTTTTTATAAAACGTTTGTTTATTTTTGTACTGTTGTATTTCAAATAAATAAATAATCATATGGTAAATTATTCAAGAGGTAATGTGACATCCAAGCACAGTTCTTGACGGATTGAGCACTTCTATTCAGTTAATATATTTTTAAATGTTAGTCTGCTGTTGTGCTAAAGTGTACGTAATCAATGTGCGTTTAATAAATTTATAATAATAATGAAATGTTATTTGATTAGTACTGAATTGTTATGGAAAAACTTGAAGATTGAGTTGTTTAGTTATCAAGATGCTTATCTGATTTGCAAAGTAATTAATTGGTCTTAATTAAAAATATTGAATTTTAATTGTAATTTTTATACCCAATGTGGTAGAAATACAAAAAATGCAAAACCGTTATGAATCGTTATCATCAAATAAAATGAAGAGCTGGAAAAAAAAGGTGTAATGATAAATAGTACACTTCATTTGCAGTTTGTTGAGTTACACTGATTGTATATTTCTTAATGATAGTTGTTAATGATAATGCATCTTAACAAAGGCAAAAATCTCCATACAGTAGTGCCATCCTGTACCAACCAGAGTAATCAATGGATGCCAGAAGACTTGTGCATAAAATCCCTATCTAATGCCTACTCATCCAATATCCCCAGACTCCTCACTGATGAAGGCCACAAGCCAGAAACTAGTCTGGGGATATTGGATGAGTAGGCACTAGATAGGGATTTTATGCACAAGCCTTCTGGCATCCATTGATTACTCTGTTTGGCTCAGGGTGGCACTAATGTATGGAGAGTTTTGCCTTTGTTTACAACAATTATGTGCTAGTATAGAGATGGTGATCATGTGATAATGCATCTTATCGTTAGCATATGAATTGTAATATAACTAATAGAAGTAAATATACATTTATGATAATGAAATATCTTTGTAGAAAGATATTTTATAATTTGACAGAACACGTATCCCAGAATGTTAAATAATCAGGCTAAATAGTAAAAATATATATCAAACAATGAGACAATTTTGAAAATTTAATAAAACTCGTACTTTATGTGATACATTATATAAGTTCATAACTTTATCATCAGCAACCTTGTAAATAATGGTCAAAAAATTACTAGTGTATTTTAGAAGACAACATTTTAAGGAGGTGACTTAGATAAATAATGTTTTTGATAAAAAGTAATTTTTTGAATGAATTTGAAAAAAAAAAAACATTCAGATCTAATTTTTTAGAGTATTTGTTAAAGAAAGTTATTTATGGTATTTTGGTATTAGACCTATTGTGAATCAAACTTGATCTCAGAAACAAATCTGTAAATAAACACAGAGTTAAAACATTTACAATCTTCTAAAATCAAAAATAAATTAATTTTTATCTCAGTATTACATAATATTTCAATTGGTATAAACTTGTTATTAAAAATCTTGCTTTTGTGTGCCAACATCTTGATTCCTATTTGGCCAAATTTATGCAGATGAGAATGCACAAAGAAATGGACACATTCATTTTTATTTTGGAGGACATCAAAAAGTTCAGTCTTCCCAGTGATTGGTCATTATTTTGATTAGAATAAATGTCCACATTATAGGGTAAATATGTGTTCTTTTTTTTTAAAATAAAATTTTAGGTTGCTATATTGAGTTTCATTCACACCAGATCTAATACCAGTATGCCTTACTTATTCATTATATTTTTATAATAAAAATTTTCAAAATTAAAAAAAAAAAACATTTTATTAATATATATATTAAAACATTTCCTAAAAAAGCAAGTTTTGAATATTTGCTATTTTTGTTAATATTAGTATTGTAATGAAAGCTTATACTTATAAACTTAAAAAATGAAAAGAAATTATAATAATTATTATGTATCATGAATTATTAATAAATAGCTAAACTATAATTAAAATTTAAAAATTGCTTACTCTTCTATTTATTGTGGTTGTTATATTAAAAAAAATAACCAACTGAATTAAAGAAGTCTTATAGAAAAAACAAAAACAGTATCCACTAAAGATAAAACAAATTTAAAGTCATGCACATGAATTTTTTGTTTTTAATTGATTCCATTTATTGATGGAAAATCTAACTAAAATTTAGTAGTTTTATAAAATGAATATATAAATTATATATCAAATGAGTGTTAACAGAGTTGAACACAGTCAAAGCTTATGTGATTTTCTATAAAATCTAATCTTAATAATTTTTTATTGTCATCAAGATTCCGGAATAAAGATCATCAGTGACCAGTAATAATTATTTATTGTTAATAAATTACAAAAAAAAAGTTTATTAAAAAATATGTTGATTTAGATGATATGCAAAAGTAAAAGAAAAAAAATGAAAATTGTCATTAGCAATTAGTCCATTAATTAAACCAAGAATTTGATAAGAAATAATCTCATTGGTCTTGAAGCTAATATTATTATTATATGCCATTGAGCCAATGCTAATTCCCAATGATTGTATGAAATGATATTTTTTCAGAATGTAATTGGCCATCCACTTGGTTTTCAGACTACTACAATCATTAAAACAGGCAAAACTCACTATACGTATTGCCACACTCAGCAAGCTAGAGTAATCAATGGATGCCAGAAGGCTTGTGCATAAAATCCCCATCTAGTGCCTACTCGTCCAATATCCCCAGACTAGTTTCTGGCTTGTGGCCTTCATCAGTGAGGAGCCAAGGATCTGAGAATACTGCACCTAGATCTTAGGATCTAATGCAACCATCCAGCAGCCACCTTTTATCTCCACTTAACTACAAAACTATGAATCTTAAACTGAAAACACTTTTTTTCAATCCAAGCCCATTAGCTTATATAGTCATATGGGTCTGAATCCAGTTCAGTACCCATACATTTTGGTGTCTTTGGTTCTTTAATAACCATAGCCACCACTATCCTATTAGACAGGATTGGTTTTAAGCCAATAAACATCACATAACCACCACCTCTTATGCTTGTGTTACTCACTATACGTATTGCCACACACAGCAAGCCAGAGTAATCAATGAATGCCAGAAGAGGTGGTGGTCATGTGATGTTTATTGGCTACTACAATCGTCATAGTATTTATTGGAGTTCAGCCATTTGAACTAAGGAAAATACCTTTCATCATAAATGTAAACAGTCATGGCAAAAAAAAAGAGTTTTATTCAGTATATTAATTAAAAAAGGAAACTTTAATCATATACAATGAGCAACTGCTCCAAAAACCATATATGTATTATATTTATTAATCGAATATTTTATTTATTTAATTGGGACTGCATTTTCATAATAAACAGAATGGTATTCTAGCACTGTTAGACCAAGGAAACTGCTAAATAGGATTAGTGAATTCTAGTTTAAATTTTAAAGTTAGAATTATGTAATCCTTACTTAATTGCAAAATAATTATTTCTTGTATAGATGGTCCTTCATGAGGTCTGTGGATAGTTGCCCAACTCTCACTTCTAGTGCTCATACATTTTATGAACTTTAGCAATAAACCATTCAATTGTGGACAGTTGCTCAGGAAGTCATATGACATTTATCATCAAAATGCCATGCAGAGCATAAGATTTCTTTCCTCACCTTGAACCAATTCACAAATCTCCCAATTTTGAGTCTTTGACTATCACTGGACAATTACTTAGGCAATTACCGAATGATACATTTTAAATCTCAAAATATGAAAGTAACTTTACTTTTGAAGGTACTTATGTATTAGTCTTAGTCTTCATAACTTATGATTATCTATGATTGCTAAATATTTGATAGTACATTTTATTTAATTAATCAAGTAAATGTAACTTTCAAAGATTTAAAGAATCATTTGTAACAGACTTTGAAATACAAGCATAATTCATATACTTCGAGTTTAAATGTAATTATAGGGGATTTGAACACAGACATGAAATATATATATTGGAAATCATTTTATCTTTTTCACATGTGTGTGGTCATATTGTATCGGTTATTTGAGATAGAGTGGATATCTGAAGGGAGCTTGAATGTCGGTATTCAAATCCCCTGTAATTATACATTTTAACAAAGTTGTAAATAACAACTCCACTTTCTGCATTAATGTCAATTTATTTACATGGCAAAAGATGGCTGCTTTTAAAGCATAAGTAGGTCAATGGTAGCTAGAAGTTAATAAAGAATGATCCTTCAACAACTTATATTTGAAAGTTAAATTTATTTATTTAATTAAATACTATCAAATATTTAGCAACTATAAATAATCATTATAATGAAGACTAAAATTTTATAGCCCGACTATTATGTAAATACCCTTTTTTTCATATGTCATAGCATCGGCCGGGACGCGAACCCACAACCGTCTGCAACCAACTACTTGCTTGCATGGCGGCTGCGATACCTCTCGGCTAACAACACAAGACAAAGTATAAGTTTCAAATTTCTTGCACTAATGTCTTTATATACTATCCACTCGAGATAAATACTAATCATTTATATGCTTTCAACTCTTAAGAAGTATATCTTAAAAGCAAAAAAAATGTGCAAGTATAAACAAAGAAATGAGTAGTTCTTCTTATGAAATTTTTAGTCAGAATTTATTTTATTGCAGTGAATTTTTGCTGCTTATCACCATTTGAAAGCAATCCAGCATCAAAAATTGTTATTAAAAAATGAAAAATGTTGAGTATATTACGGGAAAAGTTTATAAGTTCTGACAAATAACTAATTTAAATGTAATGAAAGTTTAACATGATTTGATTTTTTTCAACATTAGCTAGCTTGCCGTTAAAAAGCATTTTAATGTCTCTTTATGAAGTCAACCTTCGTCATCAGGAAAAAAAAATTAATGGCATTTCAGTCGAAATTGAAATGTACTTAATAAATTTAAATGTTTATTTCTACATTTAGAGAATGAAAAATGATTCACGTAATATTATTAAGCACTTTCAGTTATCATAATTTTGTTTATTTCATATGCAAAATAAAGCTTATGCTAAAGAACCCTCCCTCCCCCTTTCATATTTTGATTTTTAAACAGCTTTTAAAAATTATAAATATTTTATTTCTTACACAATGGACAAGAAAATTAAATGTTATTATTTATTTTTATGCTAATGACCTCTATGTTTGCTTTATTACAAGATGAGATGGAATTACTTATATGGCTCTTCTCAATAAATGTCTTCTTTACAATAAATATATATGGAGGGTATATGCTTACCATATATATAATACATTTTTATGTTTAAAACATTTACTTAAAATACAAATTTTTTTTGTAATTTTCTTTTAAAATGGCATAAAGAAAGACTTAAGTGGGTAGAAGAAAACCTTTACTCCTAAATCTAAAAATTAGAAGTAGTTTATTAGCAAGAATGTTTTGCAAATATAATGTAACAAATATGTGGGCACAAAATAATATGATAAATGCTTCATAAATACATTTAAAATTATTTATAATCAAAACTATCATCTTTTTTTCTATTATTATTATTATTATTGATATCAGCAGAGAAATTAAATTAGCACATGTATTCATAATCTGTATGTTTATGGGAAGGTGGGATTAATATTTAAAAAAATATCGGTAAGTATGCTCTTGATTGAATATTGTAAACAAATTAGTTTATCTATTATTCCCCCCCCCCCACCTTTTAAAACTTTATAAACAATTTTCAAAGTTTAAAATTCCATCCTCATATTGCAATATTATTAATAAAATAAAACAAATAAAATACAGGCCGTCCCTTATGACACAACATTCCTATAAGGGTTCACTCTAACACAGTTTGAGAATTAGAGAAAATCCCTCTATAATATGGCATTCTTACCATACTGTTTTGCTTGAACACAGTTTGAGAGTCGGAGAAACTGTCCCTATAATACAGCATTCATACAATAAGCTTTAACATTTAGGGAAATTTCCATATAACAAGGGATGTGATGAGAATTTTTAAGAGCAAACACCATCTCTATCCATATTTGTCATTTGAGCGTTATGTTACAGATTTCTTACAGAATTTTAAATTCATCTTGTTCATTTAATGGTGATTAATAATGATGATGAAGAAAACATTATGTAATATTCATATATCAATTATTATTTTAATAAACATATATCTCTTAGTTATAATAGGCAAATAGTATATAGTCTTTTTTAAACTTTTGGAGTCTAACACTATTTCTTGTAAGAGTTCTTTGTTTTAGCTAACATGGATTCACATAACAAGGAATTTTTAAGGAACCTATCAGACTATGTTATAGGAGGGTTATCTATATTTGTTTTGATTCTTTAATAAAAAATAAAACATTATGTTTTTTGATGTATTTTATATATTTTGGTTTTATTTTTCAGATGTATTTTTTGAATATTATTGTAATATTAACTTGAAAAAAGATATTAAATCATTAAAATGGGGGCATATGTGGAACTAATATCTAATACATTTTAATTCATATTAAATGCATTTATTTACATGATTTAGATCAATAAAATAACAAATTTGGGAAAGAATCAAAAAGAATGTTTTGTATATATTAGCAACTGCTGATGATAGTCTAAGTTTGGAAACTAAAAGGAGATGAAACAAGATTTGAAATTACAAGATTGTACAAAAAATAATTCTTTGCAACTATAAAAAAAATGTTGGAGTTTATAAATTATATTCAGCCAAGACATCATCTTCCTCTGGTTTAATTTAGGCAATGGAAAAGTGGCAGACTGAAGCTCAAGTTACAAGGATTGTAGCTTCGTTAGTTCTGACATTCAAATTTCTTGTGAATTTTTGGGCATTCAACCTTTTTGATTATTTTCAATGCCCTATGCAGTGTAATGAAGTGGTAAAGTGATGACCTTTGACACTCAAGTTCCATATATTGCAGTTTCAACTCTGTCATTTCTAGTGCTCAAATTTTTTACAAACTCCCAATTATTAAATTGGTTTTTTTTATTTCCTAAGTGATTCGTTGCAGTGATAGAGTCACAGTCTTTGGAGCTCAAGATCCATGAATTGCAGCTCCTGTTGGGTCACTTCCTGTCCTTGAACTTCATATGAATTCCTGAACAATAAACTGTCTGATTATTTTTAACATATTTTGAATCTTTTAGCCTAGAAATGAATAAATAGACTCGAGAATTAAAAGTTCCTGAGTAATTCTTAACTGACTCATTGATTAGCCAACTAAAGCTATTGTGCTCTGTCTGATGCATTATAAAGCAGTTATCTCTACAGGAAATAAATAAAACAATACAGAAACTGATTGTCTTTCTTTAAGTATATATATATACACACATACCAGCACATACCATAGCAATTCATCAATGTCTGTGGAGTTGAATTTCATAAATAATAACCAAATTATACTTCATAAATGAAAAATAATAGTAAACCATTTAATTAAATTGGAACTATTTTTAACAGTGTCCTATCTTCTTATACTACATTTTACTTTTTTTTTTCTATTCTATATTTCACTTCGTTATTTTGCGACATAGTTCTGAATTTAGGGTGTTAGAATTAATTGAAATAATGGCATGGAAACATCAAGCTATCATTGATAATGATTTATAATGTTATTTAATCAGAACAGTGTATTATTGAGTCTCCCAAACTGCTTTTAGGCCGAGAAACTTAATACCTCTAGCTCATCTAATGAGTGAAAGTTTTTCACGAAATACATGCAGAGGTGGTGGTCTGGATTTTTAGTCTAGCAGATAGTTACAATAAAATGGAAGTTCAGATGAGGAAAATTGAAATTTCCAATGCAAAAATTATTGTTTAGTGAAGAAAATAGTTGTCATTTTGGAATAAATTTATATTTGAATAAATTTTATTATGAAGTTCATAGTATTTTTCACTAAGACGTTTTATGGAATGAATGTCATACAATTGGTATCCATAGCTCAATAACTTTATAGCTCATTGATTGAAGCAGTTTCTCTACTAATGTAATATCATATTAATTAATAAGGTACATATGCACATTATTTATGAAATGTCTTAACTTACATTTGGTTAGGATATTGTAACGGGATGAGCAGGAAATTGAAAATATGCAATGGGCAATAAAATAGCTCAATCATTAGATGCCATATGTAGTGGGATGGACCTTTTCTCATTTAAAGTATATATCTTGTCGTGATCATTGAAGTAATTTATTTCAGTCGATATCATCAGGAAAGTATTAATAGTTAGATGGAAGGAACTTCGAATTAATATGCCCTTTTCCATTTTCCCTCTAATCTTTTCACATTATGCCCTGGTATTCAAACCCAGGAAGAATATGCATGGATTCTACTTCAGAATATACAAACCTATATATATATATATATGATGTGACATGATGAATTGTGAGTAGATAAATATCAATGACTTTGATAATGATAATAAATATTTAACAAAATCATTAACAATAACAAAATTTGTTTATAATTATATTTCAACATAATATATGAGTAGTACAATTATTAAAAGAACAATTGATTAAGCGTGATCATCCTTCATTTCATCTCTTCAATATCTAGTAATCCAATCATAATGTATCATTACGAAGGATAATAATTCATTAGCCCAATTTTTACAATACAAATTAAATTTAAATATTTATACAAATAGTAGTATGTACCCACAAACTGACATTCCCATCCTTATTGAGTATATCCCAGAAATAGGATTTTGTTATTATTATTTTGTATTTTGGAAACCTCTTTCTAATAATATGAAAATATGATAGGAAAGATCAATTATAGAATAGTTTTAGTCATATATTCTGAATAACAACGATCTAACTAATAAATTAATTGTAACAACATTTCCCATTTATGATTAAACATTATAATTGTCCTAGTGTAGGTATCTAATATTACATAAAGTAGTAAAGTCTTACTTTTTTGTCTGTAGATAGTTAAACTTATTATTAAGCAAGCTTGATGGTTTCTATGTATTCCTTTTTATTAATAACTTGAGAATACTAATATTCCCGATCTCCCCTCTATATAGTTTTAAGTTATGGTTGGGTGAAATTTAATCTATTATCAAAAGAAAGAAATTAGGATAAAAAAATACAAAAAAAGATTATACATATTAATCCTGAGTAGTCAAGTCGAAGTTTAAATTAGTGACAGTTCATATTGATAAATATTCAGGAATTCTATTTTCAGGAATCTTTTCTTTTTCCTCATTTAAATCCACTTTCCCACATTCGAATATCGTTTGAATTTTCCGATGATGATTCCATTCTTACATCTACAGTATTCCATTCGATCTAAGAATTTTTCTTGGTTTGTTGTAACATATTCTGGTGTTATATTCAGTATGAATAGGTAGAAGCTGATTTCCATTAAGATTCAAATCTAATATCATGGTTGTATGGTGGACACTTTATCTCCATGAAGTTTTCTTTCTTTTAGCCAGTCATAGCTATGTAACTGTGTTGGTAAATTTACTTGACGTTCCTGGTTTTTAGTAAGAATTAATAGAGGATTTTTAATTTTACAAATCCTAGAAATAAGCTTGAGGTGATTTCTTACTTTTAATGCTAAAATTCAGTATTATTATGAACAATAACAATTCTGTGATTTGTAAAGTAACTTCACAAAATATTTAGTCCATGCATATTCATACTCACAGTTTTCTCTTTATTTCACGGTATTATTTTCTTCTTTGGAGATATTGTAGTTCAATGGCTGTTGTTATATAGTTTTAAATAGCGGATTGGAGTTTAGATTTTGTTATGCTGTGTATTAACTAGCCACTGTTATGTTCAAATCTACTTTTTTAAAGAAAAGAAGTCTTTCATTTTATTCTTCTGCTAGCCGTTCTATCATGTTTTTTTTATATATTGTTTTTCATGTCGATTTCTGTTCATGCTTTTATTCCAATTGTGATGTCACTTGAATATCTGAATGTAATGGTTTAACAAATACTAAAGTTTAATTATTATTTCTTTCTTTTGATTTTTATGAATGGCTTGCTTTTTTGAAGTTAACTATCTATAAATCAGTATTGTCAAGAATAGTTAAAAATATAATTTTAAATGATAAATTTACATAAAGTTATTAGTAGTATATCATTAACAATAAGTTTTTGACGATTGTTGGTAATAATGGTCTTTAAGAAGGATGTGTATGTAGTCGGTTTCATATATCCTTACAGTATACAATTATTTTTGTAAATACTACAGAAATTTTTCTGATTCGTTAAATATTTTAATCAAAAAAGCAAGTCATATATAACGTGATATTACTTTTATAAGCTTGTGTTTGCAAACATGTAATATAGAGAGTGTACCAATAGCTCAAACAAGCTCTTAATTGATAAGTGCGGTTAGAGAAAATATCTAAAATCTCTATCTGGAATGTTCTTATCCCCAGACCAAGTGGTTTCGAGCTTTTGGTTCACCTCAGTGAGGAGCTTGAACATCCAGACACTAGATCTAAAATAACTCAAAAACCAGCACTTTTTCAATAAGTAATACTGCAATTTTCAGACATGAAAATGTCTTTAATTCCAGCTATCTGACTTAAATAGCCATATGGGACTGAAACTAATTCAGATCTACCATATATTAATAGCCTTATTATTGCCAAGCCCTTAAAGGTAAAATTATAATAATCAAAAAAGCAAGTCAAATATAACATGACATTACTTTTATAAGCTTGTATTTACAAACAGGTAATATAGAGAACTTTTTTGAAAACTATAATTTTACCTTTAAGGGCTTGGCAATAATAAGGCTATTAATATGTAGATCTGAATTTAGTTCAGTCCCATATGGCTATTTAAGTTAGATAGCTGGAATTAAAGACATTTTCATGTCCAAAAATTGCAGAGTTTCTACTTAAATATTACTTATTGAATAAGTGCTGGTTTTTGAGTTGATATTTTAGATCTAGTGTCTGAATGTTCAAGCTCCTCACTGAGGTGAGCCATAATCTTGAAACCAATTGGTCTGGGGATAAGAACATTCCAAATAGAGATTTTAAATATTTTCTCTAACTGCACTTATCAATTAAGAGTTTGTTTGAGCTATTGGTACACTCTCTATATTATATGTTAAATATTTTATACCTACTTCAGCCTCAAGCCGCCATATTGAATTTTTTAAAATACTGGCATGAGACACAATTTTTACAATAACTTCAGTTTTAATTATGTTAGAGCAAAAACAATTACATTGCTAGAAACTAGAAAAATTAAGGAAAACAATAGACATATAATAAATAGTGATAACTATATAAAAAATAAGGTAAAAAAGAAATTTTCACATCTGAAATAATTATTATTTTATTGTTTGTTCATAATTTGGAAATTAACATTAACTAAAATTCAAAATACATCTTCAGTGATAATTTCTTTCTATTCCTCACAAAATTATCTTTCTAAACATGTATAACATGTCTTACCTGAGATAATCTATAGCTTCACAATCTCCAAAAGAAGTCGGAGATGACTTCTTCATTTTTATCTTGTACCCCAAATGTTCTAAATGTCAAAGGCGTCTATAAAGAAAAAGATTCATCCTAATAAAAGATACAAAAGAAATCATCATAGCAATTGGCTTCTTGTCTATCTAAACTAGAAATTGTAGGCTACTGTCTATATCACTGATAAAATGAGTTTCATCTCTTCATTTTATATTTTTTTGTGTACATCAGTGATGTTTATATTCTTTATGCACAGAAGTGATGCTATCTTGTTATATTTATTGTACCACATAGATATAATTTATTTGCATATAGTTCATTTGTTAGCTATAGACTTGAAAATAATGTTATGAAACATATAGCAAAAACAAAGCATGAACAAGAATAATCAAAAACATTAACAAGAATCAGAATTTGATTATGTGTTTGTGTATGCAATGTTTGTATACATTTGATCATTAGTTTTATAACTCAGTACTTGTAAACCATATTATATAAACATAATTAATGATTTTCAAAAAGTATAGGTAGAACGTTAGAAAATTATGATAGATATGAACTCTATATGAGCATAAATAAATAAATATATAACTACAAACACACACTAAGTTTTCAATAGATATGAATTCTATATGAGCATATATAACTACAAATTAACACACACTAATTACAAACTAAAATTAATAACTAAAAATTTTTTGAAAAATTAAAAAAAAAATTTTAAATTTTACTTGCGAGAAAATTATGTTGAAGCTCTATTGTAGGCCTTGTTTGTGAATAACACCAGAGAAATTTTCACTTGCAGCCCGTAAATCATTTTTTGTCTTTTATCGCTTCGTGATAAGTACAAAAATTATCAAAAAAAAAAACAAAAAAAATAAATACTATGGTCAATTAAAACTGTTGCCAAAAATCCAAATTTCAGCCGATTTTTTTGAGATAAAGATCATTTGAAAGCTAAGACATTGAGCTATAAAATGATAGTATTTTGGTTGATGTCATCCTTATAGTTTTTATGACAGTAAAGAAAGAAAATAACACGTCATCAAATGAGCACACGAAACGCGCATGTAGCGCCAACAAAGCGAAAAAAGATACAACTAATTGATTTTACAACTTGTTTATAATCATAATTGTGTTGTTTTTTTTTTGTTTCTAAAAATATATCCTACAATTTATTCAAGCATAAAAAAAATTAAGCTAATGTACTCTGGATCATTTCATTTAAACAGAACTAAGAAAGGATTAAATAAAACAATAGAAAGAATGGTTATTAATGAAAGAGAAACGAATGTGGTGAATTTCACACTTACCAAAGCTTGGATTCAAAATGTGCATTGATATCTGCAAGTACATTCATTACCTTCTGGTATCTATTAATTGATTACCTTATCCTAAAAATAGATGGCGCTAGACTAAAATGATAATGAAATAGATTTTTGTTGTCAATATCAGATTAAATTTAAAGTTTTTATTAGTAATTATTATTACAATCATGAATTAGAAGTTAACAAATGAATTTATTTTGATAAGATTATGAATACAAACAAACATAATGGATGAAATTAATCATAGAATTAAAATATGAGCTTATTCAGTAGAAGTAACAATATTAAAAAAGAAATATATCTTGTGTTTCAAAAAGTAATGATTTTAATAGCTATATTTGCCAGTTCTTAAAGATTCAAGACTGTATGTAACCTTAACAGAAGAGCAATATAGACATTGCATACAATTCAAGAAAGTGTGAAAAAAATGTATAATAGGAGTATCAAGAAATGATCAAAAGTATAATGCATGGGTAGAAAAGAAATTAATAACACTGGCTTTCATTAAAAGAATTAAGAGACTGAAGTGGAATTGGACTGGACATATTGCTAGAAGAGATGATAATAAATGGACAGTTAAACCTTAAGCTGGATTCCTCGAGATTGAAAATGACCTGTAAAGAAATCATGTGAGATGGATGGATGAAATAAGGAAGTTTGTTGATATGTGGAGAAAAGTTGCTACGGGTCAGAAAATTTGAATTAAACTTGGAAAAACATTCATTCTATCTATATTGGTATGCTGTCAAAAATGATGATGATAATTAGAATCACAGTGCATTTGATACCCATTGGAATATGTTATCTCCATCATTAGGCAAGACTGTTTTGTATTCTAATTATATTTTTGATTTACCAGCAGAGCATCACTACATATCTTACCAATTTACATTAACTAAAAACAGATCCATTTATTAATCAGTACTAGATATCTAGCTTAATTGCTGTGAGTTAACTACTTGAAAACAATTTCAAGATTCATTTATTTTTATCTCATAACTCCATTGTGAGCATGACAGATAGGTGTGCTGACAGTTACAGGGGGAATCCAATTAAAATAAATATACTCTACTTATATTTTAATAATTGTATTTAAATGGGAAAAAAAATTCAATGACTACAGAAATTTAAATACACCTGGGTCTTGTTTAAATAGGTTCCCAGAAAATGCGCACAAAAGAAATCGCACAAAAATAGACTTAACTTACCTTGAAAAATGGGGGATAGGTACTGTAATTTTCCAAAAAAATCACCTAAAAGCAAAGCAACAATGTAAAATTACTTGAAAATTCGCATAAAAAAAAAAAAGGAAAATAAAATATGACTAATAAAAAATTCCAAATTTGAAAAAAATTGACAGAAGACAAACTTTTTTTACTTTTTTTATTAACTACAGTATTTAATTTTATTCAAAACAACATGTTTTTATGCGTAATTTATATTGTTTTCATACATGTACAGTATTTTAATCATTATCACTATTTGAGACATCAGATTTGTCATGTGATGATGTGATGTACTGTAGCTTCTCCTTAAATGAAGTCAAGAATCTCTCAGCAATTATGCCCAGAGAAACCTGTTAGCTACTATATTTTACATTTCCCAGTCTAAGTTTTTCCATATTCTGCTCCATTCTATTTCCACAACATAATCTTTGTCAACTCTATGGCCTTTATATCTAAATCCCAATAAATTGCTCTTATAGTGGATTCGCCCTAACAAATGTTTTCCAATTGCTGTTGATCCTTCCCATTTCGCTAAGCGATCTAAAATTGAAATTTTTGTTTCCAAAGAAATTCACTTTCTTGAGTGTTTTTTCCTCTCCATTAGGGTAAACTAAAAGTTTAAAATAAAAATAAGAACTTAGACTTATGATAATAAAAAGACATCTGCCCACTGCTGTTGGGCATAATTTAATTAAAACTAACAAAAATTAAATTCTTATTTTTGTCTTTAATTTTTTACTTTTCAATTCCGTTTAAAAATCAAATTTCATAGTTTCACGATCACATTAATTTCAGATTACATTACATAATTTTTAAATTGTTTATTATTACAATTAAAAATCAGATTTTAATTTTTAATTGTCAAATTTAATTGTGCCCAACACTGTTACTCATTTTTTAAAAATAAACTTGCGGACACTAAATGATTAATTGATTACGTACTCTTTTTTTAAATAGCAAAAATAGAATGTGATTTAAAATGCAAAAACAACAATATGCATAGTATAGGCATCTATAATGTTTGAACAGATTTACATTATAATCTTGTAAAAATTATTACTTGTGGACACTAAATGATTAATTGATTACATACTCTTTTTTTTAAAAAGCAAAAATAGAATGTGATTTAAAATGCAAAAACAACAATATGCATAGTATAGGCATCTATAACGTTTGAACAGATTTACATTATAATCTTGTAAAATTTAATGTTTGTATATAAAATGGGGAAATCCTGATTTTAAGTGAATTCTGAACTTCTTTATTGCATAAAATCTATTACAGTACTATTTATTATAAAGTGCTGAAAATATTGAAATTATTAGATGGAAGTTGAACTCCAATAATGCACTATTACTTTTAATATGATGTGTGAGTGCACACAATTTATAATATTTAAAGTAATAGTGCATTATCAGAGTTCGATTTCTGAGCTAATATTTTTTATTGCATAAAAGAAAACTGCATACAAAGATATTAAGAAGAAACATGAATCGCATAACTTCAAAATCGCATTAAATAAATCCGCATAAAATGAGACCCGGGTGTAATGTATTTTATAAAATTACATGTATTCAATATAATAAACACATTCTATGTATATATATTTTTTACACATGGTTTAATTAACTTATGTACTTCACTATTTTCCAGGTTTACTGTTTTGAATATATTTATAATATTTTTTATTTTGCTAGATATACTTTAATTGCATGATAAGAGTCATCTGAAAAAAGCCAAATGATTCCCAGGATGCATTTGATGCTGAATCAGCACTCTTCCCTGGGCCCAGCTCACAATTTTTCATATCTCCATTATCATTGTTCTGCATTTAACAATAGCAAATTATTACAGTTTTTTGTGGAGGTACTAAACTTACTGAACATACAACTTTGATTCCATCCTCCCCAGATAAATACCGTAATAATTATTACTAATCATTTATTAGTTTAGAAGCTTAGATACGATGACACACCTTTACTTTAATAATTTTCACTCATGATATTTTACAAATTGAGAAATATTTTGGAAGATGGAATTGGTGTGGGGGAATGAGGTAATTCTAAGATAGGTAACAAAGTCTGTAACAGCTTTTAAAAAATAAGTTTTAGGGAATTAAAAAAAGATGGTAATCAGTATACAAGCGAAAGAAATAAGAAATGAATTGCTAAATTATTTTTAACTTTTCAGTACATAGACGAGTTTTTTACTGTGCCTATTTGTTTGGAGATGGTGCTAGTAGTTTTTTCTCTTTAAATATCCTTTTTTGTGCAAACTTTAATGTTATTTTTCTGGTTTTCATGCTTAAACAACATTACAAAATGAAATTAATGTGGTTTTGATATATTAGTTTTAAAAAATCTGAAGAGATCAGTATTTTTTAGAAACAATAATCATGAAAATCTTTTAACTCCATCCATTATTACTTGGTAGATTTAGTTCACTGTTATCCTGTTTAATGTGCATCTGTAAGAGTAGTTTGAGAAGATTTTTGGATTTGGCAAAATAATTCATTTGTTGGGTAGGTTTAATGATTATTCTTACATAATAAGATTATAATAATTATTAAAGACCAAGGGAGTACATGTATACACTATGATTTTATTTGTATATGTTTTATTTTTAAAAACAGAAGTTAATAAATTTGATTGCTACCAATGAAAATAGTGATTCATAATATTGCAGCTTTTTTTGAAAGTGATTAATAAATGCATTTACAAAGACAGTACTAGAAGCATTTGAAATATTTTAAAATTTGTAAATAGTGAAATTTAAAAAGATATTTGATAGTTTCTCATTTATTCATTCTTATTTTGAAAATAGTTTTTATTCAGCAAAGATTTTAGTAAATTTTCTTTTATTGCTAATTCAGTTGTACTCCAATGGGAAGAGAAGAAAGTACTTTGTTCTCATTGTGTACTCTATTTTTTATAAACATTTTCAATCATCAAATATGCTTTTTTATAATGTATTTGTTTGTAAATTTAAATTACTATCAAATCCAATTTATTGAATTTAATTAATACAGAATAAAGGTTGATATTAAATCAGATGTTGAACTTTAATAAAAATTATCACCAGAGCTTTAAAAAAATACTTTCCTAAAGGGTTAAACCAGTACAAATCATTAATCCAGAAAAGCATTAGGAACTAAGATTAACAGTATTATATCGATAGTACCTAATTTGATCTGTATTTGATACATATGTATATCAAAGTATAATAAAAATATGATAATTGAAATATTAACAAATTGCACATTTTTAAACAGTTTTTCTCTCTGTTTAAATGCAAGTATATTACATATACTTTTAAGTAAGCATTTATTTTTATAGCGCTATGTTTTATAAATTGTAATACGTTAAAGATCAGCCTTTTCAAGCTACTGTGCATGCACTTTTTACGAGTGTTAATAATAAACGAATACTTTCATTCCCAACACAAGATATAGTATTTATGAAAGAATAAAATGAATCCACTTATTCTTCCCAACCCAAATGCTTATATATGGGCAAATCTTAAGTGAGTGATGTTTAATAAATTCTAGATAATTTTGTCAATGTCATTCATTCAGACATTGTAAATAGTAATTTAAAGTGAGTGGTCTATCCTCACGCTTTCATTTCCAGTACTTAAGATTTGCCCATATATAAGCATTTGGGTTGGAAAGAATAAGTGGATTCATTTTATTCTTTCATAAATACTATATCTTATGTTGGGAATGAAAGTATTGGTTTATTATTAACACTCGTAAAAAGCACATGCACAATAGCTTGAAAAGGCTGATCTTTAATATACTTTTAAGCTAGATGTAATTGTAGGAAATTTGAACCCAGACTTTCAAGCTCCCTTTTATCATTCACTCCATCTTGTACAACTGATACAAATGATCACATACATGTGAAAAAGATAAATGATCTCCAATATACGTATTTTATGCTGAACTAGCACTCATCAGTTGGTCAAGATCATGTGAAAAAGAAAATGATCTCTAA